>CM040401.1:47610161-48810161 GCA_022702515.1 Ilyophis sp. 1 JC-2022 | reverse complement strand
TTTCGCTTATTGAGCCGTGGTTCTTTTTCGCTCACTGAGCCGCGGTTCTTTTTCGCTCACTGAACTGTGGTTATTTTTCACTCACTGAGCCGCGGTTCTTTTTCGCTCACTGAACTGTGGTTCTTTTTCGCTCACTGAGCCGCGGTTCTTTTTCGCTCACTGAGCCGCGGTTCTTTTTCGCTCACTGAGCCGTGGTTCTTTTTCACTCACTGAGCCGCGGTTCTTTTTCGCTTATTGAGCCGTGGTTCTTTTTCGCTCACTGAGCCGCGGTTCTTTTTCACTCTCTGAGCCGCGGTTCTTTTTCGCTCACTGAGCCGCGGTTCTTTTTCACTCTCTGAGCTGCGGTTCTTTTTCGCTTATTGAGCCGTGGTTCTTTTTCGCTCACTGAGCCGCGGTTCTTTTTCGCTCACTGAGCCGTGGTTCTTTTTCACTCTCTGAGCCACGGTTCTTTTTCACTCACTGAGCCGTGGTTCTTTTTCACTCACTGAGCCGTGGTTCTTTTTCACTCACTGAGCCGCGGTTCTTTTTCGCTTATTGAGCCGTGGTTCTCTCTCTGTTGGAGAGTCAGAACCCATGACGATTTCTAAGTTGTTTTGCACATAATTAGCCTTGCCTTTTTTTGTTAGTTTAGTTAGTCTTTACCACCTTATTTGGTCTGCCAGTCTTCTTTTTTCCAACACTTTGTGTGCCGTCAGGTTTAACTGTAAATGTTGCGCACCTCGACTGACTCATCCAGAGGGCGCCGTTGTCCACTTGTGAGCACAAAGTCTCTAGTCTTCAGATTGGCTCTAACTCTTAGTCAATCACTGAGATTCCTTGGTTCAGCAACACGTCAGCTGATGCGTGGTTTGAATTCTGATGTAATAATGGCTGCCATGCATCACTTAGGTGAGTTTTACACAACATTGGCGGTTGAAGCGGGCTCTTCTTCAGCACTGCTTAGCGTTGCCACTCGGAGGGCAGCCTTCCTCCCAGCGGAGGTTATTTGAAATGAGGAAGAAGCTCAGGCACCGTACCTTTCTTAGTTCCTTGTTTCTGTGTGTGTTGCTCTTTTTCATATTCAAATGAAAACCAATCATTAAATAAACCTCCGTAACCATGTCAGCTACACATTGTACACAGACCAACAGTAATTCACATGAACGATTCAATAAGAGCTCATTTCTAACTTATATTGCATATTGGGCTTCGGCATGTATTTTGGAAATAGTGTTTATTCACAGAAGTGATCTGGTTTCATCTGAAGTAATTATAATGTCTAAGAGGAAACATAACTGGTATTTCCATCTGATGTAATAATGGCTGCCATGCATCACTTAGGTGAGTTTTCAAACTAGTGTTTTCAACTGGGCAGTGGGTAGCAAATATTATACAGTAACTCAGAAACCAGGTGTGAGCCTATATGTATGCGTCGATGTGTGTGTAGCACCTGATATCTATATCATGTAGAGGCGTTTGGCAGTAGGTACAGAGGGATACATTGAGCCCATCCAGATCATATAAGGCTCTGAATGTGTATCTGTAACAGTGCTGCACAGGAGTGATTGTGTGGCAAAGGAGGAGCCAGGTGGAGCTCTGTCACCCCTCAGCCACAGGAGCTTGAACCTGGCTGGACCAGCTGTCCATGGGACTGCAGACCTTGGGGGCTGTGGGGGTGTTGCCTGGGTAGTTCTAGCATTTGCGGTTGAGCCCTAAATCTAAAAATAGGATGACTGAAAGGGTGAGTAAGTGTCCGTACTTCTCTCTCGGTGTTAAACGTGTATTTTTTATTGTGCCTCTTTGCTAAGAGCACTGAACCTTGAAGCCTTGAGATTACAACATTCTGCTTTTTTATCTGCAAGATTTATGACATCGTGGAAGACTACTGGAGTCTGAGCGAGAGCAAGACGTGTCCTTTCAGTGCAGTTTCCCATTGCTGAAACTCTAATGTACTGTCTTGTTTCGTCCTTCTCAGTGTCGTCAGGTTTATCAAGGGGTTGGTGGGCAATGCTACATCACTGGAATTTTTTCAGGGGGCGGGGCCAAACCCGTGCAAGAATAACACTGATGTCACTGATCGAGTCAGGAAGTGAACCCGTTTCCTGCAGTCGCTCGCACTGATATCACACTTTGGCTCACACGTCATGTCTTGTACCTACACAGCAGCTGTGTCCAACTACAGTATTCAGCACAACATCGGATAGAATTGTATGGCTGGATTTACATTGATCTTTTATTCCCCCCTGACTGGTAAAGCTGTTCAATGTCTCCTTCGTTTTTCACTGATGCGGCAGGTACCCTCAGATTCTTTCAGATGGAGCCCCAGTCGTGCTCCTGGCTGGCCTGTTTTTGAAATGGAAAGTTCATTTTGTAAAGCAATGTACCTTCTTGAGCTGGCAATTTAGTTTAAAGCTGGCAAGGCCATGTGGGCTGTTGAGTCTCGTAATCACGCCCGTCTCCCAGGTCCTCCCAGCACTGTCACTGAACCTCTCAGCTCATTTCCCTTTCAGAAAGAGAGCCTTTCACTAGCCAGGATCAGCCGGCTAACGTTTGCTAACTGCTTTTCAGGAAAGAAAACATGCTGTCTCTATAGGGACTTTAAGAGACAGACCACAGCCTGCTCTGCATCTCACATTTTGAGGTTGAACTTATTTTTAACTTGACATCATGTTTTATGGATTGTAGGTGTTTTATGAATTTGATCTTCAGTAAGTTGTCTCTGAGCTCAGGGAATCACAGAAGCAGGGTAATTGCTCAGAAGCAGATGAAATTAGATTAAATTGGCCAGAGCAGAAATTGTTTGCCGCTTTACCGGAGTGTTAAAAGGATCAGTACAGCACTTGCTTTTATTTCTTGTTTGTTCAAATTGATCTTATTTTAGTTACTTTTTTTTTTCTTTTCTTTTTTTTACTCATTATAATTTTTTCAAAAATTCTCCAATCTCCAATTCCTCCCAAATTTGGAATGTCCAATTTGCGAACTGTGTATAAGTGTGCTCATATATGGCCCCTGATGCTGGCACGAGTCTGATTCGATCCAAGACTGTGGTGCTCATTCATGCACGGCAAGCAGTTCTCTTACAGAGTGAGCTACCCAGCAGCCCCCATCTTATTTTTTTAATCTGTGAAATTTCAGCATCCATGCTGAGGTGAATAAGGACTCAATTTAAGCATTAAATCACATTTCAGCATAACATGTTATTCTCCCTTCACCTTCAAGACTAATGCTAAAACAAACGCCAGTTCCAGGTTACCATTTATTTTCTGTGTGTACTCTGTCTTGTTTTTTCGTTGTATTTTTTTATTTGGAAATTGATCTGAAGAAGAAAAGAAAATGCAGTTTTTTATGCTTATTATTTTTCCTGGCGGATGTGGAAATGGCATAGAGATAAGACATGTCATACTGATAGATCTGACCGTGGGTGTCGGCGGCGCTCATGCCGTGGTGGCATCCTGACCCGGCTTCAAGTGAGCGAAGGGGCAGAGTGGGACTAAGGCTGGGCCCCCAGGGCACCCCGCACTGCCCATGGCACAGATTAAACCAGGGCCAAACAGCTGCCAGGGTTAATTCAGAAACGCGCTCGCACAAGCAGGCATGCGGCAAAGCTCTGTCACAGAAACGGTTTTACCACACGGCCTCGAGCCAGGAGCCTTTCACAGAGAGAGGCTCTCGAAGCCACATAGAAACGCTGTTGTTATTCTCATTGTGACAAGATCACCCAAGAAACTCTGTGGAGGATATGACTTGTAATTATGTGCACAAAGTGCATTTTATTACTTTTGTCAAATGGTGATTGTCACCATTACTGTCCCTCTCTTTCTTATTCTCTCTCCCTCTCTCTGTAGGTTGGCTTCTTTCCCAGCGAGTGTGTGGAGCTGATCAATGACAAGCTTCCCCAGTCTGTCACCAACTCTGTGCCAAAACCAGGTACTGTGCTACGACTCCGACTGAACTCCCAAAATGTCACATAATGCCAAATAGAGGCTGTGACCGTTGGGTTTGAAGGAATTTGTCATGGCTCAGAGAGAGATTTCCTGCTGTTCCATGTGATACATTTAAGTGTCTTAGTTGTGAGTGAAATGACACAAACTACACATAAAGGTTGTAAGACATAAGAGATATAAGAGGCTTTAAAATGTATTGATGTTTTTCAGACCTGATGATGAGTTGACCTGTGTGAGTATAGAATGCAGAAGTACTCCTCTATTATGCCATGCGATGGTGTGACTGGTCTTGGTGGGTTTGAGGAGCACACCCTAGCTGACCATCAAAGGACATTAACACAAATGTAAAGAGTGTAGAGAAACTGGAGTGTTGAGTATCATTGGACCTCTCAGTTTCTGTGAGGATTTCTTGAGGATGTACTGTTTGGTAAAAGCAGACTCCACTGAAGGCTGTTTCCATATCACAGGAGAACCACACAAATCTTGCCTGCAAGAACATGGTATGGCAGAGAGAGCACTTTAACCAGCTATAGGAGAGACAAGAACGTGGTATGGCTGAGAGAGCACTTTAACCAGCTATAGGAGAGACAAGAACATGGTATGGCTGAGAGAGCACTTTAACCAGCTATAGGAGAGACAAGAACATGGTATGGCTGAGAGAGCACTTTAACCAGCTATAGGAGAGACAAGAACGTGGTATGGCTGAGAGAGCACTTTAACCAGCTATAGGAGAGACAAGAACGTGGTATGGCTGAGAGAGCACTTTAACCAGCTATAGGAGAGACAAGAATGTGGTATGGCTGAGAGAGCACTTTAACCAGCTATAGGAGAGACAAGAACGTGGTATGGCAGAGAGAGCACTTTAACCAGCTATAGGAGAGACAAGAACATGGTATGGCAGAGAGAGCACTTAACCAGCTATAGGAGAGACAAGAACGTGGTATGGCTGAGAGAGCACTTTAACCAGCTATAGGAGAGACAAGAATGTGGTATGGCTGAGAGAGCACTTTAACCAGCTATAGGAGAGACAAGAACGTGGTATGGCTGAGAGAGCACTTTAACCAGCTATAGGAGAGACAAGAACATGGTATGGCAGAGAGAGCACTTTAACCAGCTATAGGAGAGACAAGAACGTGGTATGGCTGAGAGAGCACTTTAACCAGCTATAGGAGAGACAAGAATGTGGTATGGCTGAGAGAGCACTTTAACCAGCTATAGGAGAGACAAGAACGTGGTATGGCTGAGAGAGCACTTTAACCAGCTATAGGAGAGACAAGAACATGGTATGGCTGAGAGAGCACTTTAACCAGCTATAGGCGACGACCAGTACCCAGTTGGCAAGGGTTTTGTTTCACTTTGGGGTTGGGAGTCCAATTAGGTTCCTGCTTCTTGTAAAAAGTTAACTTAAAACTTGTTCTACACCAGTGGTTCTCAAACTATTTACACCGCGTACTGCTTCAGAATATACTCGGGTTTCCATGTACCACCATCAATGACCGACATTTAAATACACACCTGCAAAATGAACAATATGAAAAACACCTACACATTCAATACGATATTAAAATACAAAAACAATATGCCCGATATTTAGGCTAAATAGGCCTACCCCCGTAAAATGAATAATGTTAAAAGTTAATATCTGTTGCTTAAATGATAATATCATCGACTGGTTGAAGGGCTACTTAGGCTACATAATCAATGAGAAGGGTGCGCCTGCTTCTGTGAACAAAGCCTTACTACTTGCGCTCGGTCCACTGACAACTATCCACTTCGTCAGTTTCAACAGAAGTTTCATTGTCCTCTCGACCCTCATTTCTCTTCCTTCCTGTTTTGAGCCACGATGTAAGGGCAGTTTTTGAACCATCCATTTTCAGTTTTTCTGCAGTAGTTATCTAGCTAAACTGGCAGTTTACTGACGGGATGAAAGTCAAGTGTACGGCCACCGCTCGTCATGAACGTGGCTACGTAGCCTGCTGTCAATTCAAATTAAGTTCTAACATTATTAAAATGTTTTTAATTACTCATTTTAATGATAGAGTTTTAATTCAAGTATTATTTAAATTCAAATTTTATTGTATTGTAATAATATTTTTCATATTTTCATTTTTATATTTTTTTAACCATAAAATGAGACCTCTCGTGTACCACTAGAGGGAGGCTTCCACGTACCACAGTTTGAGAATCACTGTTCTACACAATTACTTGAAAATGCTTGAACTGTTTACCCGCTTCATCATTTACCCAAAGTGTACTTACTTGAAAGTCACCACTACCTAACAATCCTTTGCTTTTCCTTAGAGAATGGAACTACTGTGTGCACAGTGACGTAGAGAATGGAACTACTGTGTGCACAGAGATGTAGAGAATGGAACTACTGTGTGCACAGAGATGTAGAGAATGGAACTACTGTGTGCACAGTGACGTTCTTAGAGAATGGAACTAATGTGTGCACAGTGACGTTCTTAGAGAATGGAACTACTGTGTGCACAGTGAAGTTCTTAGAGAATGGAACTACTGTGTGCACAGTGATGTTCTTAGAGAATGGAACTACTGTGTGCACAGTGACGTAGAGAATGGAACTACTGTGTGCACAGTGATGTTCTTAGAGAATGGAACTACTGTGTGCACAGTGACGTTCTTAGAGAATGGAACTACTGTGTGCACAGTGACGTTCTTAGAGAATGGAACTACTGTGTGCACAGTGACGTAGAGAATGGAACTACGGTGTGCACAGTGACATTCTTTTTAAGATGCAAGGAGCCCTCTACTTGATAAACAAAGTAATTGCAGCCAAAATTACATTTCTGTTTACTCTGGGGAATGTTAAAATACATTGCCAGGGACCTAGTTAAAGTGACAAGAGTAAACCAACAAACTGACGGGTAAGTCTCTTGCAACCCCCAAATGTACAGCGCGCATTTTTCTTTTTGGCCTTGACTGTCTTGGATAGTGCTAGAACTTTCCAAATGCCAGCTTACATCATATTTGAACTTAAGACATCTCAAAACACCGTAAAGTTCTCTGCACATCACTGACCTTGAATGGGTGAATCATCACAAGTCATACTGTAATCATTTGGTGTTGTTTGCGCCTGAGAGGGAAATGCTGGAGGATGTGAATGCTGTTGTTAATTTTGCCGATGTAGGAAAGCCACAAGGCAGTGTAAGACGTCCATAAAGAGGACTTTGTGTAACGTCTTGTTTAGCTCTTTAATAAAAAGAGCTTAATGACCTGCATATACCAGATAGCAGCAGTCCTACTTGCAGTGTCCAAAGGAGCGAAAACCGAGATCAAGAGTAAATAACAGCGCATGCGCTGCAGCAGTACGGCACGCGTCACAAGACCTTCATCTTTCAGATCTCACCTCCAGGAGTGCTGGAGCGTGCCGGCATTCCAACAAAGATAGGTGGGGGAAGCTCTTACTTTGCACAGTGGGAAAGGGAGTTTTTGGTTTGCATGTCCCTCTGCATCTCGCTGCCACCCCCCACACGTCCCCCTTGCCAGGACACGCCCGCATGTTTAATGTTGTCTCACTGTGTCCCCTTCCGCCAGCCTCCCCCGGCTCTGGTCTCCGGCCTGCATCCTGGAGTTTCTTCCCTCCCTGTACGTGCTGGTATATGCCACGCTTTCCCACACAGGCAGACACACACACACACACACACATACACACACACACACACACACACACACTCTGACTCAGTCCTACATTTTTCAAACATCCTATTGTGGCCCTGAGAATTTATTTTCCCAATTCATAACTGATGTGTTCATAACTGATGAAGTTAAACCACAGCATGTAGCAGTTCTTTATTTTGTGATGTTGTTTTACTTGTGGGGAAAGTAAATGGCTCTGAATGCAGTATAAACTTTTGACACAGATTCCATATGCATAATTGTTTATTTAAACCCAGGCTTTTTTATAACAGTTATATAACTTCTACAAAACTCAAGGCAAACAAACCATCTATAAAAAAGATGTTAGATGACTGACAAGACATGACTGCTAGACCTGCTATCCTATCTGATGTGATCTCTAACCAAGTGAAATCATTCTTTCCCTTTTTGTATCCACCCCAACTCCCCTGTACCCCCCTGCCCTCCCATCCGGGCCCTGACTGCATGCAGATTTGGAAATGGAGAGTGTTAAGCAGGATAATGCATGGGTTCCCGACCCCCTAAACCACTACACAATGAGCTCAGGTAGAAGTCTGTTCCTTGGTTTACCTGTGTTACTGTAACTCAGAGCTAACCCCATAGTCACTAACACGCTTCGTCGGCCGCCGTATCTTTCCTCCTAACACCGCTACGTTCAGCCATCAGACCATCAGTGCAGGAGCAGTGGAAACCTGGAATCAGTGTTCAGTTACATTTCTGTTGCCTTGGTTATCATGGTTCTCTTTCAGGTCATATTCTATGATTTTAAAATACCATATTTAGGGATGCAATGTGGATCTATAAAATATGACCGAGTTAGGCTTCATTACTCCCCTAAATGGGTAGAAGCTATCATAAGTGATCACTTCTGAACTAATTATACATATTGCCTCCATCCATCATGGGGTTCCCAAAGCCTTAACTCTTTCCCATTGCAACAAACTCATATAGGTTAAAATGAGCAATTTTTTGTTAAATTGGCTGCAGCACATGTGCTGCTTTCTGCATGTGTCAGGGAAAAATAAAACATGAATAACTGAGGCCATGGAGAGGAAAATAAATGTAACTGAGCTAGTAAAACTTCAGAGCGGATCAACTCTCTTACTTTTATACTAACATTAAATCACATACTCTAGTTCACACGGGTAGTTTATCTTGCTGTCGCCGTTTCACGTTTATATATTATGAGCAGCTGGAGTCTGTAGCCATCATTGAAATTTCCCTTGAGAAATTTCAGTACACCGTTAAATTGGCAATCCAAGGGAAACCAATGTGTTGGCCATACCAAGCACAGAAGTAAACTGCCTTTTGGAGGTAGACAAATGGCTTATCCAGCCAAACGTACGTTATCCAACTATACATGCTTATACAACCAAATGGTTACCCGTGCGTTTAAAGAACAGTGGGTGTTCTTTAAATGCAATGAGGGTTTTAGACCTGAGCATTCATTAGCAGTGCTTTAGTCGAGTGGATAGAGGAGAGGTGCAGCACAGGGTGTGTGGAGTAGCCTCGTTTGTGTGCGGTGAGGCCTGCTACGCCCTGCCTTGTTCCTCTCTCCCCTCACTCTCTTTTTTCCATTTGAAACCTTCACACTGAAGACAGTAAGAAACAAGTGTCTACCTGAGTGTGCCAGGGTAAGGCACAGTGGGGTGCAGACACAAAAGAGGTGGCTTTGTTTCTCTAGACTGAAAAAACTCCAAATTAAGTCTGGGGTGGAATATAGAGTATGTAAATTGTGGAATGTTTCTAAAAGCAGAACAACAAATGAATGCGAGGGTTATATTTGTTTCTTGCTGTTTTTTTCTGAGGTTTTTCTTGTATAGCTTGTGTGTCATATGGAGGCCGGGGTGGAAGGACACTTGCTTACATTCTTTATTCACACTTGGAGACAAACCACAGTGGAGTGATCTTCAGTTTCCAGTTGGGATTTTGCAGAGTGACAGAGTAGTTTGTCATGGTGCTGAAAGGTCCTCATTAATCCTGCACTGTAGATCAGCAAATCTACTCTAGAGATACTGCGTTTGGTTTAACATGGGTGAGGACAGAGAAAAAACCTGTACTGGTGATTTATTCAAAGCTTTAAGTAGAGGGCTATGACGTCACAATCACTAACTTAGTTAGACAAAGAAATATTTAAATCAGAACAGGGCAAACAAAATCCTCTCAATAGGGATTATCATCCTTTAAGGTCTGTCAAGTTTATTGCTTTCTGATTGTTCACTCACAGTTTATTAACTTAAGAAACTCCAATAATGAGGCAGTTTAGCCTGTTGGGGATAAAAGTGCATCAAGAACGTCAAGCCTGCTCAAGCCTGGTCTTGAACACTTAAAGTCCCTCCTTCTTCCAAGTTCTAAGTTGTAAAAAATGTGTCATAGTTTTGATGAAGACGTTTTATTCCCCCACGCGCCGTTAATGAGCTCAGGGAGGTCTTTAATCGTTTACTGGAAAGGATGGTCCAAATCCAGAATAATGCATAAACCTTTGATAAGTTATTTGGATACTGTAAAATAAGCTTATATGCATATCCAGCTTCATGACTTGGCCCCCAAGGCCCAGATTGCTAGTGGTGACTGTGGTTAGGAGTTACACAAGCCATAATGCTGCTCAGTGAATAAGGATTAAAGACAACAGGATGTTCTTATACCAGGATTGAGAAATATACCTATATGGTAGCTGACTCATCTCTGTACACATACGTTTCTCAAATGTGCGGATATGAAATGTTCTGCCAGATAGCTAAGCGAGCTATGCCATCAGCCAACTTAACTAGCTTTTTAACTAGCTGACTGGCATGTTGTTTGCTAATACAGACAACCATTAAAATATAAAATGATTTTCTTTAAAGCTATTGTCCGACATAAAAACTTTCCCATTTGCTATTGAAAGACAGTGGACATCATTAATGTTACATTTTGACCAGTTCTGCTTCAGTTGCTACAGTGCAACTTTGAAGGCTCAAGATGTAGCTGTGCAGTCAAGGAAGTACAGCACCTGTGTGATCTGCCTGCAGCGGCAGCACCAGCTGTGCAGTCCTTCAGTGCAGTGACTACACAGCTCAGCTGCTGGAGAAGGAAAATAAAGGTTGTTGTCAAGCGTTTGAGGTGACACACTTTACTGCCCATTCCAAATTGGGGGAGGAAAAAAATATTGTAAACAAGGAAATTACAACAACAACAACAAAAAAAGCTAAAGATGCACACACAGACAAGCCCTTGACTGAAGAACACAGCCTTTTCTCCTCTGGCCCGCAGTCGCAGGTGTGAGTCCAGATGTAGCCGCCCTACTTCTCCCCCAATCCTCCACTTCCTCCCCAGGCAGAGCAGCCATCCGGTCTGGAGAACACGGGGCAGCTGTGTCTTTGAACGGGCTCGGGTATTTGGACACGTCTGAGAGGGAGAGAGGGAGAGAGAGGTGTGAGTGAAGCTGGATCTCCCAGGGGATTCCTGTACATTTCCTGTTTAATCAAGTCGCAGGATTTTGCTGTCTGTGCTGCAGAGGTGTGGCACAGGGTTGGATGGTTAGAAACTGTAGCGGTGTCAGAAAAGGGGGGTACGGCTGAACAAGCTGCCAGAAGTGTAACCTACATGACACCTGAATTTATTTTGTGGCGGGACAATGTGCTTTGGCAAAATGAATCGGTTCATTTTCCGTTTCCATCTGCCACTATTGTCAATTGTTCTGTTTTTACTCACTAAAGGTGGTTTACTCAATAGTTAATTGCAGGAAAGGGCAGTATTAAAATTTGTTTCTCTGAAATCCATGTTTAAATGGATGCTGCTAATTTAAAGTTTCTGAATAGTTCAAGGCTTTGGGTTTTACATTGATCTCACTGGTTTACATTATTTAGTACATTTTAAGTTGTAAATAGCTTGACAAATTGAAGTAATACAAAAGGTTTGTCAATGCGGCTCTCCTGCACATTTTGCAATTTCCTCTTATCTACATCTCTTATTAAAATTAGTTTTATTTAATGAATTCTAACCCCCTGATGTTTTTCAGTTTAGTTAAGTAATTGATATTAGACCTCATAAGCGAATGCTGTACCGCGGTTGTTTTTGGGTGCCTTGGATAAACCATGAACGAGTGGTGTATATGCAGGGCATGAACACAGCCAGACTTATTTGTTACCAGGTTATGCATGGAAGACCACACCGATTGTATATTATGTAATTTTCATATTTCCATGTACAGCATTGTTGATCAGCAGTATAGGAACAAGGCTTTCATTGTCAGTATTGCCCAGTGATGGCAACCTTATCTTACTCCAGTCTCTCGGTCCCCCATTGAATGGAACTTGGCTGGATGACAGAGGAAGCCTTTTCATAGTAAATAGAGAACTGTCTGTTGTTGGTCTCAATTCAATTTGCGACCGTGCAAAATAAATGCGGGTTCGTGCGGATGACAGCTTCCTGGGGCACGGTGCCAGACAACTTGGCTCATTCCAGACACGGGAACTCTCTGACATCAAATACTTGATAATTTCTCTCAAGCATCACCTTGAGCAGCATGGAAGGCATTTTATAAACTACCTTGATACAAGAGAGATTGTGTATTAATTTGCGCAGTAAGATGTTGCAAAACATAAAACCAAATATGACTTGTTCATACAGCTCTGCAAGCTTCAGCACATTAGCAATTAGCATGAGTTTTTTTTATTTCCAAAATGTTATAACCGACCTTTTGTATTAGACATATATGGTATTTCAGCAGTATCTTACGAATTGCGAAATAACGACCAATACCAATTTCCATACTAAAATATACAGCAGTCATGTTCATGGTCATTTAGTGGTTTATGAAACAGTCTGTTGAGGTTAAAGTGGTGCTAGAGAGGTCGGTTTTGAAAGTCTAAAAAGATTGGTCTCCCGTTCTATGATTAGTCTGCAACCATGATGCACTTTGCGCCCTCTGCTTTTACGAAAGGCGAACTGGAATTAATTCAGTTGCCAACATGTTGGACGTTTTTATCGTATATTGAGTGTATAAGTAGTTAGTGTACAAGTAGGCTACTACTACTACTCGGTTTGGTTGACGCGCAATAAATAAAATAAAATGCGTTGACAATCAAGAAGTAACAGTTGTATTGCGCTCTATGCGTAATGTGGATAAGTTATTAGAAATATTTGCCACAACAGCGACGTCATAAAAGTTTTAGTGACGTTATTTGCCTTCTAATAGGACAATAGCTTCGTCCTGTTGGAGCAGGAATACACAGTTCAGACGTGGAACGGGGCGGTGCGTTCGCTGTCTCTGAGCGGGCTGTAGATGAGGGGAAGCCAGTTGCAAACAGACACCGGAGGTCGCGCTGAGAGGAGAGTCAAGTTAAACGAGGGAGAAACGTTTTCCAGTGAAGCCTCTCTGTTTAAGTAATGCGAAATGAGAGCGAGGCTCGTCTGTCACTATGAAAATCGCTTCACCTTGCACTGCGTTGTAGTCGTGACCGGCGGAGTTCCCATTGGTTGAAATTGGTGTTAGCCTTTTGAAGCAAGCTTGGGATCCCCTTGATTCCTGAATCACTATTTGTGTCAGTACTGTTGAGCTCGATCTCGGGCTGGTGCGCATTTGCTGAGAACTCTTACTAGAAACCGCTTTTGGAGTAAACGGAGAATCTGAAACTGATTTAGAATAAGGAATTCAGGTAAGAATGATACGTTGTCGGTTTGTTGTTAATTCTGTGCTGAGTACGTAATTCTGGATTACTTTATATCAAGTTCAGGCTGTTATGGTAGTGAGCTTGCTATTGAACTCAACCCACTGTGAGTGTGTTTTGCTTGAACGTGGACGTTTACTCCGAAGGTTCTGTTCGGGGTCGTATGCATCGCATTTATCTATTTGTCTTACTTAAAAATGAGGGCTAGTCTTAATGGAAAAACAACTTCTATTGACAGTTGGGTTTCTTTAAAAAAAAGTACTCTTTCATTCTATTGATTAGACAATTTGTACTTTTATGTCTACATCACTAATACAGTGTGTGCGTGCGTGTGTGTATATATGTGTGTATATTACACACACACACACACACATATATATATATATATATATATATATATATATATATATATATTACACACATGTCAGTAGTTCTTGCTATTTTGCTTTTATGCAAATTCAATTACATTAAACGTGATGAGTTATGTTTGATGTCCTGATATGATGGATATTGTTTGTTTTATATATGTAGACCAGATTGTTTAGTTTTTTGTTTGTTTGTTTGTTTGTTTTGTTTTTTTAACATACTTGAGAGATTACGTTATGTAGTTGGCCAAAGCCTTAACCAAACCCTTGACCATCAGAGTAGTAATTGGCCTCCCATGGAGTTTTCCCTTCTATCGGGGAATTGGCCACAATAGACATTCAGGGACTTGAATGCGCTTCATTCCATAGCGCCTGTACATTTCATTAGAAACCAAAGCATTAATGAGATTAAACTGTTGAACACGTGTGCTGGAAAATAAATAAATACTGTTGCGACTGAAAGATTGTGACATTTATTTTCTGGATATAGTTTAATAGAGTTGGTTGCACAATAGCTAAGGTCATCATTCATTTTTGTTAGATGATTTTTAAAGGCATGTCAAGCTCTATTTTAAATGCTGGAGTCCTGAAGACGTTTTAAGGACTTCTGCCTGAACTTTTCAAGGCTAGTAGACTGAAGGTCTGTGAATTATTAACCCAAGTCTGAACAGTTTATGAATAGCTTTTTTTTCTCCTTTTGTAACTTTCCTTAATGTTAGATTCTGAAGATAAGGTTTTTGCTATAACTGTTTGGAAAGTACTACTGAGAATGCCTATGCAACACATAATAGTAATTAGTAAAATGTATTTTAGTAAAAGTGAGTTTTTACTCCCCAGAAGACATGGAAATCCTCTCATTTGGGGAATCTCCCAGTAACAAAGCCCAGTGACAAATAGCTGAAACATCACCCAAATCTCATTTTCCTTCATTTATGATTTTTCCCACTCTTGGCCTCTGAAAGCACAAGGCAATGTCCAAATATCCACAAAAGCTACACACTTGGTGACCCATACAAACTACTTTTAGCCACAATTACTGAGTCTTTTTTGTGAATATTAAGCGTTTGATATTTCCCAGGCTTGGCGCTCCGCATTCTCTCAGGCCACTCCAGCGGAGTGTTGCAGAAACGGCTCCTGCACAGTCTCAAACTAAGCCCATGTAACGCCGGCACTAGTATCAACAACTGTGCTCATGCTCACCAGTGCATCCACACGTGGAAGATATGAGTTCACCTGCAGTTAGGGCAGGGGCCAAAACCATTCAATCATAAAATAAAACGCGTCATGTCATGTTTTTATAGTAAAACCTACATGAAATAAAAAATCTAAATAGATTGGGATCTTCCAATTCTCATTACTGTCTTGTATATTTTGACAGTGTTATTCTGAAAATACTTGATAAGGATGTGTATGAAGACAAAAACAACCAGCATTTTCTTTCTCTATCCATAGTAGGCTCTTAAGCAGGGTGCATTTTTTTTTTAGTCAATCCAGCGAAAGGAATTCTGTTGGGGTTTGCAGATTCAGCAATTTAGCTTTGTTCTGGTTTTGTTTGGTTTCAAGTAGTTTGTTTTTCTTCTCATCTAAGAAAGGACAGAATTCTCACTGAATAATACAATTGGAGGTGAGGGAACATGTATCACGGAATGTAAAAGAGTGTCTTTCCAGTTTGCTCCTGTCTGAAGAAATATGAGATGCTATTATTTTAAATGATTTGACATTTCTATATGTATGTGTATGTGTGCATGTGTGTGTGGTTGGTATCTGGCTAGGATGGTTACACAGGATAAGTGGGTATTGGGTATCTGGCTAAGTGTAGCACAGGATAAGTGGGAATAACCCCCCCCCCCCCCCAACACACATGATCTTATAACTGCCTTCTGAAAACTATCTGCATTGTTGACCACTGATAACATATTCATGATGGACGCTGGCCCTCTTCTCTCCCTGGGCCTGAGGCTCTTTTTTTTCAGTAACGCTGAAGCCTGGAACAATCACTCATTCTGCCCTGTTTATGACACAGGCACTGTCTCCCAGACACAGATGGAGGTCAGTGTCTCTCAGCCACGTTGCAGCAGGCAGATGTGCTTCCCACATTTGTCATCCGCATGAAATGGATGTCATTGAAGCCCCCCTGGTCCCCACTGCTCTCATTATTACTGGCATTGCTGTACAGTGAGGAATGTTGAACTCTATTGCATTCATACAGATGCGTATCGTAGCTACCTATTTTGAACTGTTCCACCTCTGCACACAAGTCTGATTAAATATCTTGCTTAGGTTTGGTCATAGTCTTCAAGTGCATTTCCCTGGGAGTATGGGGTGTGCAAACATATACCTAATGAAAGCGCACCCTAATGTGTGGAAAGGTAGAACCCTGAGAAAGAATACCCAGTTTTTCCCCACTGTTTTGGTTGTGGGCGCTATGGGGAATCTTCTGGAAACGTGGTGTTTACAGGGCAAATTCATTTTCCATGCACTGGGAGGTTTGTCTTTGAGGGAGCACAGAACAGATCCTTTGGATAGGTCTTGCCTAATGCAGTGGAACACTTGGGTCGTTTGGAAAGAGAGCGTGATGTTTGCAATTACTCTGGTAGCTGACTTCATCCAGCACACATTTTCTCCCTTGCAAGTGTTCGGCTAAGCTAATCACAACAGTTTTGATAGCTCACTGTCCCTTCACCCTTGGCCTCCAACTCAAGTGCGATGCTGTCCAGCAACAGCTGTAATGACTTGGAGCGTGTGGAATTTTTTCTTTTTCCCCCATTAAAAAAAGAAAGAAAGATAGAAAAAAGGGCCAGTACATCTCTCAGATTTTCCTCTCCAAAATCAAAAGTTCCCTTGATAATCCCTGCAGTATCTTGAGTATTAAAAACAAAGAAAATGCAAACAGCCATATGGCCGGATAGAGAGCTCAGTGTTTAGTGACCTTAACAAAAAGGACAGGATTATGAAGCTGTGTAATGTAATTTGATCTAAGACTGAAAAAAGGAACTACCCTCACTGCGGCAAATTTGTGTAATTGATGGTTGCGTTGTAGTGTTGTACATGAAAATGACACTCGGAGAACACACCAAAAAGTGTGCGTGTGTGTGTGTGTGTGTGGTGGCAGCAGCGTGCAAGCTTTTGTCTTTGTGCACAAATTTTTCTTCATTTTCCATTCCATGTGGAGGATTTATCAATGCCATATCTGTGTACATTTTCCAACGTATTCATTTTTTCCGATGGCTGCATGCAGTTTGATGGTGACGGCAAGCATTTTGACTCACTCGTTCATTCGCAAACTTATGTTCACAAAGTCCCTTTTCCTTGTAAATAAATGAGTAAAAGAAATGTTAAAAACGATAAATGCTCACTGTCACTGCTCGGGTGCTGCTCTAAATAACAGCACAAGCATGTGGTTGGCTGATCATTGCCATTTTATTGTGAGTTTTCCAGAATGCACCACTCACTCTCCAAGCCCATCTCTTGCCGTTTTCCTTCCTTGTGTCCAAGAGCCCTGCATGCAAATTCCAGGGCGAGGCTGCTGGATTTAATTTGCATGATTGCGTCTGTCAGCACTGGCTCCAACCAGAAGCAGCAACACATGAGCCATACAACAGCTGGAAGGGGAACTGACCGACAGTCTTTTTATTTATTATTTTTATTATCTTTTCATTGTTTGTTAAATCTGGTAAAAACAGTACTAGTGAGCTTATTAGAAATCACCGTCTCCTGTGCCCAGCAAACATTTCCCACTGCCACCAGAAGTGAGGAGAACGTGGAACATGGAAATGGAGGCATTTTAAGTTTGCAATTGACTTGAAATGGGTGGCTGTGTGGTATAATGCATTCCACACCATTAATGATTCTGTTCATCCATTTGAAGCTGATTGCTTTGCCTGCCCAACCTGTGCGGTCACTGAGCTTTTATCATAACTTGTTGTTTTGAAAGTGGATGGGTTTATCTTTTAAGACATACTGATATCTCTGGTGGTCATCCACCACCTGTAGGTAATTTGTTTCAGTTCAGTCAGCCCCCCTAAATTGCTGTATCAATTCATGCCAAGAAAGTTATGCTGTCATCGCTAATAATTCTCTGTTGTTCTCTTCCTCCCAAAACCGTTCTTTTTGTAAACAACCGTGTCATTTTGTGGGGTGGAATGGGCCAAATTGGCACTTGGCTACATTTTTGGGCTGTTGCTTTGACCCATTAAAGGTCAAATTTTGAGTGAAAAATGTTGGTTGCATGTAAATACTTACAAAAACTTAAATAACCCATGCATGACAGATTAAAAAATATATTATTTAGCATTTTTCTTACAGATGAAAATAAGCACACTGAAGGGTAACTGTTGGCCCTCAGTTTAACTTTTTCAAATATAATACCCGCTTTCTGTGCGTCTCCAGGGTGAGATGGTAGTCTTCTGAAACCTCAATGACAGACAAATTTTCTGCTCCAGTTGAAGAGGCAAATTTTGTATTCAGGGAAATGTTTTTCTACATGAACTACAATTCACTGTAGTGGATTTCTGAAATTCCTCATCCCAGCAGAATAACACAAGCTTTTGCAAGGCAGGCATGCCAGATCATACTTCTGTTCTTTTAAAGGCAACGTTTTTTTTTTTTTCTTTTCCTTTTTTCTAGATGTCGCTGAAAGTACACACAACCTCAGCTTTTGATTTAAGCCCTAGTTTTCGGATTGAAAGTACTTAAAGACTGTAAATCAAAAGGCTGTTCTTTGCTGTGAATAATAATCTATTTCCCCAGCCAGCTCATCTGATCCTGTGGGTTGTTTTCCAAATTCACAAAATGGATTTAAAGCCTTAAAATGGGGAATATTGATAGAACCTCTTTGTTGCATTGATCCAGTGTTTCCACAGAAGCATTCCATCTGTCTAGCAACCTACTGATGATGGGAAAGTGAGGCTTCATAAGCCCTGTATTGGGTGAAGCTACAGTGTTCTCTCAGTCGCTGACTTGCATGAACCAATCAAAAAGACACTACTACATCTCAAAAACTGATTGGTTGAAATCAGCAAATCGTTGATGCCACAACATAGCTCATCCCTTTTTGAGGTTCTCTCTCCCATCGCTACTCGCTCGCAAGATTCTGTCAATATTATTTTGCCTTACAAATAAATATGTGACCCGCTCTACGAAAATGACTGATGTGGGGGGGGGGAAAAAAGAATCATTTGTTGTGGGGTGATTTTTTTCAGATCACATCAGACGCATCAGACTCATTTTCGTAGAGCGGGTCACATATTTATTGCTAAACTCACCAAAACTGTTTTTTGGGGGAAGGTGAGTTTACAGCAGATATTGCTTGAATCTACACAGCCCCCTCTCCACTAGCCTTCTCCCGCTCAGATGCAGAAACGGAACGCCTTTGCCCTGTGGAATAACGGGAAGTTGTGTATGTTTGCTTGCAGTGTCGAGGAAGCACGGGAAGCTGATCACGTTCCTGCGCACCTTCATGAAGTCCCGGCCGACCAAGCAGAAGCTGAAGCAGCGGGGCATCCTGCGGGAGCGCGTGTTCGGCTGCGACCTCGGCGAGCACCTCCTCAACTCGGGCCACGACGGTGAGAGCCGCCATCGCGAGACTAACACTGAGGCTAATGAAGCTCCCGGTCGCCCATGTTTACAACATCTGCATGCCTTGATCTGTTCAGAGTTACCGCTTTAAACGGGCAGTCCTCATGATGTAATGATCTGTGAAACTTGCACTGCATCTGTGTAGCACACATCCAAAAACAGAAGAACGTACCCAGCATAAATAATCCCACTGGTCTTTAGTGCTGACATGGGAATGAGAAGTGATGGGAGAGTAAGGCTGCAGGAACACACAAAATCCGTGAATCTGCACCAATCGTAGTGCTTTTCTGTGGAGATGTGTCTATAAAAGGTCAGTTGACAACACACAATAGATCAGTATTCATGAAGCCCTTTTCTCATTCCAGCTCTGCCATCCAGGTTGTTTAGAGAGCTATGAACCTGCGGCGGAGTGATGTGTGTGTATGCTGTTGTACTGTGGAGATAGCCTCATGGCTTTGACCTCTGCTCCATATATTGACATGGACAGCTTCCTGGTGGCATTGTATTAATTTCCCGTACTATGACGAGACATTGTTACCATCTACTATTCCCTGTTGCCCTTGAGCTCAATAGATGAAGACGCTGAAAATGTAACGTATGTCTGAATTGTTGTTCATGTTATTTTTGCAAGAGTGAATGGGCTTTTAGGTCTTTAGGGATTCTTTTCAGACCCACTAGAGTGATATGTGAAGGGTTTCGAGAGGCTATGTACAGTAGGTACGTAAGTAAATGTTTACTGATCACAAGGGGTCTGTGCAGTGCTGTGTAATTCACACCACTGGTGTAATTTTATCTCAGTTAAAGCTCCTCTCTCTTTGTGCACACCCCCCTACATGCTGGTATGCTAGTCTCTGAAGCAGAGAGCGTCATGGCGACCACCCACTAATGCCAGAACTGGACCCCCCCCCCACCAAGTTGCCAGGGCAACCTGTGAGCTTTAAAGAGCTTTAAAGTTTGTTTGGAATGGTTAAGAATGCTGTGTTCTTCTCCACGGATCAGACACCCAGGCATTCTCTCTCTCTTTCTCACTTTCTCTCTCTAACTTGCTCTCACTTACTTTCACACTTGCACTCTGTTGTCTCTCTCTGCCACTGTCTCTCTCTCTCTCACCCGGTTTATTCACATTCTTTGTTTTCTCTTCTCCTTTTCAAGCATGAGTAATGGATTTGGGTTAATTGTAGAAGATGGTATAACGCTGTAAAAAGGGATGTCAACAGTCAAAATTTTATACAAATTGAAGTCTCTTTCTTTCCCTACCTCTTTTCTGGCTGTTTAGTTGAACTCTTCAGAATCTCTGTGAGGTATTCCAGGGCACTGCCCTCTTCTCCCCCTGACCTTTCCTGACAGACTTTGCACTAAGCAGGCTTGGGCCTCATCCTCGGCAGGGTCTGTATATCTGCAGGTGTGTCACGGACAAGCTAGAATATCCCAACACACAATAACTTCTGTTCTGTTCAGGGATCAGCCTTTGGCTTGGAGGCTTTCGTTTCAGGGATGTTAAATGTCTCAACCAGGAGTAAAGACAGAAAGGCCATATAGATTCCTGGGTGTAGTATTGTCAAACATGAGCAAAACCCAAGTCAGGATTTTAACGAGGAGCATTCTGTGTTCAACCCGCAAACCACTGCAGCGCACGTCAGCCCTGCTTTTCATCACTGAGCACACTGCACCATCAACGGCCTCACCACCCGTTCTATAACTGACAGCTCCTCAATGCTCCCAATGTACCCATGGCTTTTGGCTGTCAGTCATTTAAGCTGTTCCTGTCCACACCAATCCTGATCACCATCATAAACAGATCAGCACCATCCCACCCTCCAGATCAGTGCAGCTGATATGCTGGTGGAAACTGAAAAAAGGAACTGCTGATGTGTCATCTGTGTGTGCATAGGAGACTGGGGAGAGACAAGGCGGGCGGCGGGTTCAGTTTGTTTATGAAAACCTGTTTTGAGAGCGCGACTACCCAGCTCAGTGTCTTCTCAGGTGCTCTGAGTAAATAGCTTGAGGAAGCCTTGCAGTGTATGGATGAGTGTATAATTTTACTTGTACATAGCACCTTTCCCACGCGAGAGGCATGGCAGCCACTTTGTTCAAGGTGAGGAGAGTCCAGCTCAGAGGTACAGTGAGCTAGATTCACAGAACCAGATTGTGCACCCTTTCCGTTTGCGGTGACCATCTTGAGTCATTAGTTTGTATTGTACATTTCACGCCCCAAGTAAAAGCAGCACACAGGCTTGGTGTTCACTCTGTCTTCAGAGTTGTGTGATCTCAGAAAAATGTCTCAACAGCATGACCGTACCAATAACACAGTTGAGCCCCATATAACATACAGCATTGCGCATTGCGGTAACATGATAGAGGCAGGAAATTGTGTAAATTTAGAGGCATGTTCAGAGCCCATAGGTCAGTCACCCTCTTAAAAGACAACTCCAGGCTAAAACACTTACATCATTAGTAATCATGTTGCAACAAAGTACAATTCATTCCTGGTTTATTATCTGATGTCTGTGTAATATATTTTACTTTATCGCAATTCACAATTTTCACTTGCTATCCTGTCAGGATTCTTCTGGATCTGCTTCAGTGTGTTAATTTTCTACGTTACCCAGAAATACTTTCATCAACCCCCTTCATGAGACTGGAAAAAGCTAAAAGCAAAGTCTGAGATTGTGGCCACACCCCCAATCCCACGTGAAGCCACACTGTTTCATTCTGGACTATTGAGGCTACTAGCAGAGCAAAAATCTGTATTTCCTCTTGATAAATGATCGATTTCTCTCAGTAGGAATATTGCGGGGATTGATTCGCGGGGATTCAAGGCAAGCCCTAACGTGTTGTCCCTAATGGGCTGGAACGAATAACTGATACTTATAGTGCTATAACGTGTTGAAGACACATCACCAAAATGCTAATTTGAACAATGTCCATGTGTTTTAGACTGGGGTTTTCCTTTAAAGAACACAACTGTTAACTTTTTTTCAGTTTCCACAATTTCCTGAACCGTTTTTCTTAAAATTGTACTTGTATGAATTACTAATGAAATATTAAACTAAATTAATGTTGTAGGTTGTGGTTGTTTTTTTGTCTTAGGTTTCAGTGCACTCTCTTGTTCAATTGAACACATTTGCAGATTTGTAAACACTGGGCAGAGTTACTCAGTTGATGGAACAGAATTCAACAGCTGCACGTCTTAGCCTGGGAGACTTGTGCCTCCGCCCCTTGTTGCTTGGTACTGTGAAAAGTCTGAGTAGGTTTCGGTTTAGCCCCCCCCCCCCATATGCCCACCCCTCATCTTGTGTTATGTGTGGAATTTTGTGGAACAGCTGCTTCTCTGAGGGTCTGGGTCTCTGTTGTGATCTGGAGAGGGTGGGTGTGAGGCCTGTCGGGGCCAGTGCACCAATACATACACTACACACACGCACGCACACACACACAGCGCTAACTGGGAAAACTTGGCAGGTCAACAGTCACACTTCTCTGTGATGGGGGAAAGCACACTGTTCAAGTGTAAGTGTGGCTCAAAGGAATGGTTAAAAAAACAAACTGCTATAAATCACTAATGTGGACAAGAGAATGTTGTCTTATCTGATAATCGTGTCCAGATAAGACCTGTGCTGCTACCTTGTTTCCTTGTTAGCAACCATTGTCCAATAAAAACAGGATCCCCCCCTCTTTACAAATTCATTTGCATTTGTCTTCCTGAATGGAAAAGGAAGTTGTTGATGATGGATTTAAGGTCTTCCTGTGGGTGAAAGCACGTGCGTAACCAATGTCCCAGAGCAGGAGCCTGGCGTTCAGAGAGGAGGAAATTAAAGGCCTCACTCAGCACAGATCGAGCCAGCGGCAACGGGCGTCTGCTGAAGGCAGTGGCAGAACGTGCTGCTGTTCTAGAAGCTTCCAAACAGGGCTCACTTCTGGCTGCTACGTCTGCATTAGTTATTCATTTGCTTTGCAGGAACCCTTATCCAGTGACTCACTGTATACTTTGCTATTGGTTGCGTTTTCCCATCAACTGCTAACACTGGCTAACACTTTAATGAAGGTGCAGCACCTCACTCTACGGTAAGAGTGGCTCCCAGCACAGACCCCTCACTGCTCTGCATCTCTGCCTCTGCTCCAGTTCCCCAGGTCCTGAAGAGCTGCACTGAGTTCATCGAGAAGCATGGCGTCGTGGACGGGATGTACCGCCTGTCAGGAATCGCCTCCAATATCCAGAAACTGCGGTAAGACGCTCTATGCACATACCCACCATACATAGCCACACATATACAAACGCGTGCACACACATATACGCACTTGTACACACAAATATTTACGCTGTTCATACATGTATGTGTGTATACAGTACAGTCTATAAGTGTTTAGACAGTGACACCATTTTTGTAGTTTTGGCTCTGTACTACAGCACATTGGATTTTAAATGGAACAATGACTATGAGGTTAAATCGCAGGCTTTCGGTTTTAATTTGAGGGTTTTTACATATATATCGGGTGAACCATGTAGAAATCGTAGCCATTTTTAAACATAGTCCTCCCCCCATTTTAAGGCACCAAAAGTAATTGGACAAATTAAGATAAACTTCAATAAAGCCATCATATTTAATATTTGGAATTGGGGGGTGGGACTAGATTAAGATGTAAATTGCACGGGAATAGTATGGAACCCATGGTTGGCTAAATGGCTGTATGTCATCAAGGGTCTGAGGTATCAAAGGAGCCTCAAACCATCACTCTGCTGCCAGATATGCAGTAGATATGAATGGATCACTTTTAAGGGTTGTTTTTCCTGACTCATTTTACGATTGAATTCTATGGAAAAATACATCAGGAGAAACAACCCTTAAAGTATGTGTGTATACACGCAAATGCACACATATGAGGGGCCGTTTAGGCAATAATTCATACTCACTCTCACATACATATATACTCTCTCTCACATACACATATACTCTCTCTCACATACATATATACTCTCTCTCACATACATATATACTCACTCTCACATACATATATACTCTCTCACACATACATATATACTCTCACATACATATATACTCTCTCACATACATATATACTCACTCTCACATACATACATACTCTCTCACACATACATACATACTCTCTCACATACATATATACTCTCTCACATACATATATACTCTCTCTCACATACATATATACTCACTCTCATATACATATATACTCTCTCACACATACATATATACTCTCTCTCACATACATACATACTCTCTCACACATACATACATACTCTCTCACACATACATATATACTCTCACACATACATATTCTCACTCTCACGTACATATATTATCACTTCCACATACATATATTTATGTATGTATGAAATAAAAAAGTATAGTGGAAACGGAAGGCACTTACATGAAAAGGAAGTCACTTACATGAAATGGAAAGATTGTGATTGGCTCAGAACTGGCTGGTACCATAGATATAAACAACTACTAGATTCATAATTTGCCCTGTTAAATTACGTCTGCACTGCTACCATAATATGCCATACAGACTCTTGTCCAGTTCCCACGCACCATGGAGAGGGAAGACCAGAGACATGTATTACAACAGGGAATCGGAGTAGTGCATAATATACTATCGCTGCCTAAAACAGGTGCAGTGTATTGTCCTCATCTCTTGAGGCCAGGTCAGTGCTGTATTCTGCGCCTTCTCACAGCGAGATGAGAGCGCTAGCATTAACGCTAGTGTAGCTACCTCAAGAATCCTCAGCAGGCCAGCTTGGACTTGCTCGGAGACAGTCTGCAGTCCTGCACGATATAACACTCCACAACACTTTGGCAACTGACTCTTGGTCGAGGAAAAGGTATCAACTAACATTAGCTTGCTACCAAGTTTAATCACTGTGCAAACAGACAAATTAACCGTTATCATTTCGTAATCACGTAGTAATGCTAAAAGATAATCACACCACTTGCTAACGTTAGCTAACTAACCAACAAAAGAAAAACGGCCTTGGCTACTTAGACTTGCATTAAACAAGCTAACGTTAGAAAGTGATGTGATTATTATTATAGCATTAGCTAGTACATGATTACCAAATTATAACGGTTCACTTGTCTGTTTGCGCAGTGAATGGACTCAGTAGTAAGCTAACGTTAGTTGTTACCTTTTCCTCTGCCGAGAGTCCCAGGTGCCAAAGTGTTGTCGAGTGTCTGTGGACATTAGTAGGCTAGGCTACAGGGCTGATGCTGGCCTCTCAAGAAGCACTGACTGTTTCAGGTGACGATAATATCATATTTATGGATTACTCCGATTGCCGGTTGGATGCTAATAACTTTACAGGTCTGCCCCCTCCATGGTGCATGGACGCTGGACAACAGCCTACCAGCCATGGATATAAAAACGTAGATCTATGGCATCAGCTGCTGTGTAACGTTTCAGCGATACTAATATTGAAAAACTATGTAGGCTATGTAAAAAGAAACAATCATTCATTACTTTTTTTTAGTTGTGTGAAAGTGTCCACATTCTGGAATGAGTTAAATAGCCTGGCCACCGTCGGTCGGTCAAGATTCACGTAAACAAACGGTAGTGTATTGACGGATGCAGACTTCCTCCGATAAAATTGACTGTAACTCGCTTAATTCTCAACTAATTTGAAACATTTTATAAACGTGATAAATGTCTGCATAACACATGTTAACCTGAATTCCAAATTTCTCAAAACATATACGTATTTGTAATTGAACTATTATGCTAAAGTTGTCAGAGTTAAGGATGATTGTATTGTTTAAAGCTGCTAGAAAGCAGTAGAGGGTGGTTCTTAATTATTAGCTTGGTAGCTCTGATTAGTATAACTGTATTAGGCCAGCTGCAAATCTTGGATGTAGTTTGAATCGCAAATGGAGAGCGATTTTCCAGCTTGGAAGCAAAGTGGTGGAAGTCAGATCGCCGAGCTAACAAGGCGTCGTATGACATGGGTATCGGCTGGAAGACGTGCAAAATATTACATTTCCACGAAGGTGTGCTCACGGCATATACATAATATGACAATGAGCATAGTAGATTCTAATGTAAAACCACAAGTGTGCATAGAGTGTAATGCTGTGTAAAATGCAATAAACGATGTACAATTAATACAATTCTGAATGTCTTTATTTAGCAAAAAAGAAATTACTTGCATGAAATGTACAAATGGATAATAGAATTTGTTTTGGGAAGTAGTACAATGAAGTTCACAGTGCAACTGGTAGTAGCCCAGATAGCAAGGAAACATTGAATCAATGTTGAATTGATTAAGAGCTGAAAACGCCCAAAAACTTGAACAAATAATTGCTTCAATAGGCACAACATAGAACATACGTGGTCAGTTTTTCTTTAAGGCTTCACTGTCGGTTACAGTTCACTTCCACTGTTGTTTGCATTTGTGACAAAACCAGCGGCCATTTGCAGCAGGTGCATAAGTCCAACGCAACCAATGTGGTTACACTTTAACATAACATAACATAACATAACATAAGGTATCACCTTAACATAACAGCTAACGTTAACGTTACCGTTAATGTTTATAGTTTGCGTGTCTGCAAAAATGGGAGATAATACCCACAACACAAGACTGTTTATACGCAGATCGCGGCCGTGCAAATTTGAATAGGGCAACAGAGGATCTGTTTGTAATAGGTATATCTATGGTACCAGCCAGCTTCTGAGCCAAACACAATCTTTCCATTTCATGTAAGTGACTTCCTTTTCATGTAAGTGCCTTCCATTTCCACTATACTTTTTATTTCATACATACATAAATATATGTATGTGGAAGTGATAATATATGTATGTGAGAGAGAGTATATATGTATGTGTGAGAGAGTATGTATGTGTGAGAGAGTATATATGTATGTGTGAGAGAGTATGTATGTGTGAGAGAGTATGTATGTATGTGTGAGAGAGTATGTATGTATGTGTGAGAGAGTATGTATGTATGTGAGAGAGAGTATGAATTATGGCCTAAATGGCCCCTCATACACACAGCCCCCTTACACATGCACACAGGGAGATAGGCCTGTACAAACATCACTTCCACACCAACACACACTAACACACATATTTCAGACTGCCATTGATCAGCTTGGCTTCAAAGTCTCAGCTCATCTGGTCTCGCTGTCTGGGCTCTGTATATTGTCAGCATGTGATTCCTGATTAAGGAGCATTCTTCCATAACCACACGTGCTTAAGCAATGGCATTGTTTCAGCAGAAATCTGCTCTATAAAAGCCCTCCCAGTAACCCCCCAACATTATCATTTAAGCTCAACCTCTTTCTTGGGTCCCTACCAGGGGCTAAAACCAGGCTTCACTATTGAAGCTCACTTCTGGGTGCCATTGCCGTTGGGTCTTTCAGGCCCGTTTTCAATGCAAGTCAACGGTAGCAAATGCGGTCAAAATACAAAGTCAATAAATTTTCCCCACAAGAACATGTAGTCGCAATAGGTGCTTTTTCTTCGTCTAATGTCTCCCCATTTACCGATTTGTTAAGTTATTGTGACGTTTGTAGGCGGTTTAAAATTTTATGGACCAATCCGTGACAGTTTGTGGCACTTCCTATTCACTGCGCATCAATAGTATCTCATGCACATTGTGGACGAACCGGACCCGGCCCGGAATTATTGACCGTATAAGGGTCCCCCTGCTTCCTACTGCGCAGTCTCTAGCTCCAATTTTTGTACAACTTGGCAGCGCTTCCACTATTTCAAAACACTTTTCGCAAACACATGGAAATTCGATGGGTCCCATCAGTTACTTTGTCCATATTTTTCTACAGTCTATAGTCCCTACACTAGCCTAACCACAACCTGAACCCCAACCACAAGTAGCATCTGCCACTGACCACTTTTAGCAGGGAAAACTGCTTTCGTCAGCAGGGGGCTTCCTTTAGGAGTCTGAACACTTAAGGGTGGGTAGGAGGACCATCAGCCCTGTGACACACGACTCCTGGCTCCTGCTGTGAGAGAAACACGTTTCCAAGCCCCTTGCTGTCAGTGCTGTGCAGCAGAGAACACGTGCCTTCAGGGCAGCCTGGCTTTCAGACCTGCTGGTCGTAGGAAGTAAACTCAGAGCACAGTGACGGGTGTGATTGTACAGGACACACCTTAATGCCTGTGGCAGTAGAGAGGTGGTCCTCGCCCTGCCGCCCTGGCATAGCACCGGCAGGAAAAAAAGCAAACGCCAGCATAAAGAGAGAGGGTAACAGAGTGCATGTTTCATACAGAAACTGAAGGAGAAGAGAGTCCATAATACAGCCGCGACTCACTGTCACCCTCAGTCCTTATCAAACGAGAGAAAAGCGCTTTGTTAGGGCTGGTTATCTGCAGCAGACTGTCCATTATCAGCAGAACATAGCGCTGTTGTTTGATGCCAGTTTGCCATCGTACGGGTGGAAGGGGGTATTCCTCAAGAATTTTCTTGACTACCTGAGACTTGCAAAAGCCCCCCCCTTTTTGTTCCCAGCACCCTGTGGAATTCCAGCATGGTTCACTTCGTCCCTGGGATAACCTTGCAGGCAGTTAAGGAGCTGCCTTTAGTTGTGTTGTTGAGGTGCTCCTGTAGCCTTTTAAGATGTATAGTATGTATAAAACTTGTATGAAAAATGAATGATTTGAAATGCATATTACTGGCACATGGCTTTTAGACCATGCCCTTTTTATAGATGGTAGATATTTTCCTTTCCCTCCAACTTTCCTCTCCCTCTCTCCTCTATTTTTCATTCTCTCTCATTGTCTTTCTGTATCTCTTCCTCCATCCCCCGCTTTTCTTTTCCTTTTTTCTTTTCTGTTCCTCACTCTCCTCTGCCTCCATCTTTTCTTGTTCCTCACTCATTCTCAATCATGGCTTCACTCAACCTTTCCCTTCCCTCCTTTCTTCATACCTCATGCTTAACTCCTCCCTTCTTCTCCATGTCCTCTTCTTCCCTCCCTCCCTCCCTCTGTCCCTCCCCTTTCTCCTTCCCTCTGTCTCTCTCCCCAGGCACGAGTTTGACTCAGAGCAGATCCCGGACCTGACGAAGGACGTGTACATTCAGGACATTCACTGCGTGGGGTCACTGTGCAAGCTCTACTTCCGCGAGCTGCCCAACCCCCTCCTCACCTACCAGCTCTACGAGAAATTCTCCGTAAGTCCCAGCACTCAAAAACACCTCCACGTTCTCCCAGAAACCAACCCGTGGTGACCCGTATCCCGGCAACGGAAGCGTTGCCCAGACGCTGGGGATCTGAGATAGCTGAGAGCCTTAGGTAATGTCTTTAGTCCTGCAGGAATGAGGCTTCCTCTGTCAGCTGTCCACATTGTCCCAGGCAGCCATTCACACACACATACAAACACACACACAGGGCCGGATCATGGTCCCATGAGGCCCTGGGGCACATGTGGTTTGGAGCCCCCCCCCCATTCATTCATTGTTGAAACTTCTAGTCTTTCCACCAAGCGCTCTATCTTAGACTGAAGCTGGGTATTTTTCACTGCGGTTTTGGAAGGTGACTGCTTCTCTTTCAATAAGCACTGACTTAACAATGTCACTGGAAGTGCTTTGCCATAATGCAGGGTCAGTGACCTCATAGCACCAGGAATGGCTTGATTCTTGTGAACTGCCTAACTGCTCTTGAGGTGGAAATGATGGTTCTTGTATACCATTAGCTGTTGAGGGTTCACCTTCAAAGGATGGCTCTGGGGGAGTGACAACATTACTAGAAACTGAACTAGTGCTAGTTCCTTCCTCACAGCTGACAATAGTGCTGCTGTCATCATTATTACAATCAGAGGGCTTTTGAAAGAAGTTAGCAATGAGTGGAACTCTTTGAAGCAAAACTGCCTCTTGTCTCCTTTTTTTTTTGGCTTTCCTTTTGGAAGCACCACTATTCCAACGTTTGTGGTCCATATTTCAGAACTAGTATGATATTTATATGAATATATTTATAGCATATCTCAATACTTATTATCATAATTCAATCATAATTGAATTAATATATAGTAATAATGACAACACCCTTCAAATATTGTTGTTGGAAAATATAATCAAGTGGTATTCTATAGTCTTTTTTTTTAGTATATTTTTTTAATGTTTCACAAAAGTACTAGCTAATAAAGCTCTCAGTGAGGTTTTTATTCCCACGGCCACAGCATCCCATGTTTTGAACTAATAGTAGTTTTGAACTAATAGCACTAATAGTTAGCTAGCTAGTAGCTTTGATTTAAGCATCATGACTATGGCATGCTGTTTTAACATTTATTCAACCCACTGTAGCTAGCTACCCTTTTATCTTATACCTTTCACACAGACGACCCGCAAACAAATGCCACCTAACTAACTAGTTAAGTTGTGTGCCACCTAATAGTTAGACAGCTGAGTTTTAGGCCGATAGCTAGTTAACTAGCTGGCTTTTTAGTGCAGCTAATTTGGTTGTAAGGGCAGCTAGCTGGCAAAAATGGCAGCTAGCAAACTAATTTCTGTTAACAAGCTGAATCATATGGGCAGCTAGCTTGGGAAAATGGGCAGCTAGCTAAAATAAAGGGATAGCTAGTTACGGTAAGTCAAATAACAAGCAGCTTGTCATAATGTGACGCTCTTCAAACTGTCCTGTTATGCAGAATGAACTGACTTGTTGTTGAATATTGTATCATGTCACAGCATATTGTAGCGTGCCAACCAGTGGCTCAGTTGTACAGAAACACTGTACTCTCCGAGAGGCTCTCGTTTTAAGCGTGCACTGTATGTACCAAGGGGCCCAGGTGTTATGCTCGATGTATGCACCGAGGGGCCTGGGGGCCCTAGTGGTCAACTCATACTGTAAGCACGCAGGGGCCTGGGGACCCTAGTCGTCAGCTCATGCTTTAAGCGCAGAGGGGCCCAGGCACTCTCACACTGTAGGTGCCGAGGGGCCCAGGGGCGCTAGTGGTCAGATCACGCTTTAAGCCCCAGGGGCCTAGGGGCCCTAGTGGTCAGCTCACTCCAAGGGGCCTAGGGGCCCCTCACACTGTAAGCGCTGCGGGGCCCAGGGGCCCTCACACTGTAGGCGATGAGGGACCCAGGGGCCCTCACACTGTAAACGATGAGGGGCCCTAGTGGTCAGCTTACATTTTAAACACCAAGTGGTCTGGGGGCCCTCACATTGTAAGCGGTGAGGGGTCTGGGTTATGTGTTAGCTCATGCTATAAGCACCCAGGGGCTTAGTGGTCAGCTTGTGCTGTGCGCACTGAGGGCCCTGGCGTTCAACTTCCTTCTGAAGTCTTGGGCCACGCACTACACGCGGCCTGAGGCTTGGAGGCCCCCTGGTAGTCCGAGGCCCCACTGGCCCGGTCCATAATCCTGGTATGCACACAGTCTGACGTCAGGGGTTTTCTCTAAATAAGATAATTCGGTGGAAAGATGTATCCAAGCCATGCAAAATGCATGCGCTTGAATATTTTGCAGTCCAACTTCCATAGGCACGTGTTTCTTAATCTTTTTCTGCCCCAGGCCATTTGGCTCTGCTTTACATGCCATATTGCTGGACGCAGATGCGCTGTGTCAGCATGTCAGCACCTGCAACCTTTCTGTCTCTCCACCATCGATAAAGGCTGCTTGGGATGCAGGAAACACTGGTGTAAAAGCGCTGTTTAGGTGAATAAAAGGAGTCGTAGAGTTGCCAGTGTTTGCTGGTTGTTATGGAAACGGGTGGGTGGAGGAGGTGTGAGTATGTTCTCCCATCTGCGTCCTCCTCCTGTCCCTCGCCGGGGGGTCCCCCTGCCTGTGAGTAGTAAGCACTTTTTGAAGACGGTGCTGATGCGTGTCCCCCCCCGCTCTCTGCAGGAGGCAGTGTCAGCAGCCACAGACGAGGAGCGCCTGATCAAAATCCATGATGTCATCCAACAGCTCCCTCCACCGCATTATCGGTCAGTGACAGCCCACAGTGTCCTCTGCTGGCTGAAAGGGATTCCTGCAAGTGGTGCATATGTGCCGAGATTTCCTTTTTTTCTGTGACAGTAGTGTGTGAAAACCCATACTTTTGCATGCAAAAAATACAACATTACGAAGGTGCTAATTGCCAAAAATTATTTTCAGAAGATATTTGGATGTCTCTGTTATATAGTAATCAAACAGTCGTTAAGAAACATTGATGATGGACAAGTAGCATACAGTTATGTTATTGTTATGCGAGTAGATAAACATGCTCCTTTGTGACAGTAATTAAATGGTACCTTCTGGTTTGGTGTCTCGAGACATGAATAAACTTTTATACTGTAAAATTCAGAATGGAAATAAAACTGATGGCACTGGGCTGGCTTGGAATCACAACAGACCTTAGTGGTGTCATATAAACATGAGCATAAAGCTTTATTCAAGAGCACAAAGCTTCATTAGCTTTCTCCCCATCTCCAGGACACTTGAGTTCCTCATGCGGCATCTGTCCCATCTGGCGACCTTCAGCTACGTCACAAACATGCACAGCAAAAACCTGGCCATCGTCTGGGCTCCTAATCTGCTGAGGTGAGCCAACCTGTCGCCCCTGGAGTCGGAGCGGACGTGGCTTATTCTCCCCACTCTTACACCCTGCGCTTTCTCCTCTAGGTCCAAGCAGATCGAGTCGGCCTGTTTCAGCGGCACGGCAGCCTTCATGGAGGTGCGCATCCAGTCCGTGGTGGTGGAGTTCATCCTCAACCACGTGGACGTGCTCTTCAGCCCCAAACTCAGCTCGCTGATCCGGGAGGGGGCAGGTGGGTGGCGGGAACGTTGGGCATAGATCACCTGTCTGTCACCTCTGATTTCCCATGTGGCGTGTGTGAAATGGAAAGTTCATCAAATTTGTATTAAGCAAAGTATTCTTCACAACATAAAGAACCAGAGAGGCCTAAGTCTAGTGCATCATAGAGAGGTGACTGTAATTTAAAATGAAACCCCATGTAGCGTATGCAGCTTCTGTTGGAACGCTGTAGGCAATACGGTACCACCAAAGATTGAACACAAGATAATACAGACCAACAGTGAAGCCTAGTTTATACAGTGTAAGACAAGTTATGAGACTGGCTCATGGCTCATAGCTCTGGGCATTTATACTCAATACATCGGCTCACTGACAAGCGTCCTGTGTCTATGGCAACGTAGACGCTGCACTGAGGTGTGCGCGAGCAGTCTCTTAAAGTAGCCAGGCTGAAACGAATACAAAATATAAAGCCATCATTCGTCTATACATACAAATATATTCATATACCCAAATATGATACACTTTGAAGTAAAGCTTTGTCATGGTTCGTGGGTTTTAATTTTTTTTCCCGTTGCGGTTCTCGTCTTTATTTCCCGATTGAGAATCTATCTGATTTTTTCCACGTTCCGTTCTGGGGTTTGCTTTCCCTCATCATTGTTTTCACCTGTGCTTCTACCTGCGGGGTATTTAAGTTCTTCTTCCCCGGTGCTTCTTTGTCATTCGATATTGCGTTGAGCCAGGTATAGCCAGGTACTAGCGACCTTGTGATATTAAACGCTGTTTATGTTCATGAGGGACTTGCTATTAGCTTTTAGTTCAGGTATAGGTATTATTCCTCCTACTAGCATTCTGTGCTATTTATTTTATTCTTTGCTGTTCTGTCTGAGACTGTTTTCTTTGTTTGTTTAGTTTGTTTTACGCTCTTCCGGCCGTCCGAACTTATGTGCCGAAGGTGTTCTTTTTTTTGCTAAGTTTCCCGTTTTGGCTCCAGTATTGAGCTCGGGAGATTTAGTTTGTGTTTCACTCGTTATTCGAGTTCGCCCTATTTTAGTGGCTTGATCTTCGTTTGGCTGTTTAGCCACAAGGAATTTGTTTCCTGTCTTTTCTTTTTTTGCATTTATTTTGTTATTCCCTTTATTGATCCTCACTGCGTGAGTGACTTGTTTCTGATCCCCCTACCTTCGCGTTTGATTATCTGCCACTAAAATTAATTACAAGCTTAGGTTACTTTGGACTCTAAATAATTACGTATTATGAAACTAAATCTTAAAACCGTTACAAGATTCACTCACTAGCAAATATGCTGGTGACTAACGTTGATGCTCAAACTATATTATATTTCTGCATTTTAGCTGGGTTATTGCCATAGCATTCACGTTTATGAGTGCTTATTTAACATTTCTCACCTGAAAAAAAAATATTAAAACCGGTGAGCTAGGCCGGGATATCAGCTGTTTCTTTAACCTACCGCGACTTCATTACAAGGCAGGGAGAGAGCATTTATTGTGGGCGTGTCTAATGGTTTCTTTGACATACTGCTTGGGTGTGGTCAGCTCTGCAGGAGTCGTAGAGGTGAGGGTACTCCCTCACCTCCTCCACCAGTCTCTCTCCAAACCCATCCATGTCAAATATTTAATATTCAATTAAACAATTGAACACTAGGCATATCGTAATTTCTATGCTCTGACCAAAACAATGACATGTACGTGTAAGTACAGAAGAGCAATTGCTCATCTCTTTAGCAAAGCAGAATGCTCTGTATCCCCAGGCCAGTCAACCAATCAAAGCTGTGAGACATTAATGACATGGTGTGAGCCGCGAGAAATTTCAGGAGGTACGAGACGAGTGGCTCACAGCCTGTGAGACGTTCCCAATTACGTCAATAAGACAGAAAATCTGTCTTACACAGTATAAATTGAGCCTGAGAAAGCACCCTTTCCTGATGAGTCTTTCACACAACGGTTCTTCACACGCGCAGTAATGACCTTATAGAGTACTCAAAACTCCCATCTCTTCTCTCTTATCACTCACTCTCTTTTGCTTTTTCTATTTCTCTCCTCCACTTTCTACCGGCTTCCCCTTCACAGGTCATAATTCTTTGTCCCGGCCCAAGTCTCTTCTGGTGTCCTCTCCCTCCACCAAGCTGCTGACTCTGGAGGAGGCCCAGGCTCGAACCCAGGCCCAGATCAACTCCCCCGTCACCGCAGACAGCAAGTACATTGAGGTGGGAGAGGGACCGGCCGCCCTACAGGGGAAGTTCCACACCGTCATCGAGTTTCCCATGGAGAGGTAAAGTACTGCTCAGCCATTTCCATACACCCTTTTTTTGTAAGGACTATTTTCAGTCATATTTTATATTTTATCATATTTAAATACTGATACGAGCTTCTTATTCCCAGCATGTATTCAAGTTGTTTTATAGCATCCAGTAAACAAAAAAGGCTACTCTTTTAAAATATGAAGTACTAGCTAACTGCAGAGGTGAGTTGTGAACAGTCAGTGCCATTCCCAGCAACTGTCAGGACTTCCATCCAATCATATAGCCTGTGAGTTACTGCAGAGTTTAGTGTGTTGTGGTGTAGATGCTGAATCTCTTTCTATCTCCCAACAGGAAGAGACCCCCTGTGAAGGTGAAGAAGTCTCCGGTGGGCAGCTGGCGTTCCTTCTTCAACCTGGGCAAGTCTTCCTCCATGTCCAAACGCAAGCTACAGCGCAACCCCAGCGAGCCCAATGAGCTCAAAGCCATGGCTCTCAGTGGTGAGGTCTCACTCCGCCCCCCCCATCCAACTGACCAATCATCACACACCAGGCTTTTTCTACCTGAAGCGGTATTGTTGTAATGTCAGAGCCCCCTCTATTCTTGTTTCTCAGGTGGCAGAGGGGACACAGGAACTCTAAGATCTGCCAAAAGTGAAGAGTCGCTCAGTTCTCTACACAATGTGGATGGTAAGCAAACACACATTTGTATTTTCTCACACTGTGATGCAAATTATTTTTGTAGTTGCTCACACTGGTCCTTTTTTAGTCTGCGACTTGTGTGTGCTGCGGTCACAGATGAGAATTATTTACTTAGTTACTGACTGTGTAAATGTATGTGTTTTTGTATTTTAATTAAAAAAATGTAATCCATTTTAGGCGAATCAAAGGTGTACAGGCCCCGGAGGCCTCGTTCCAGCAGCGACGCCCTGTCTGCCTCCTTTAATGGAGACCTGCTGGACAGACAGCAGTGCAACTCTTACGACAACCTGACCCAGGGCGAGAGCGACGGGGACGAGGGCCCCATCCGAGTGCCGGCTCTGATCTCGCCCCCCCGCTCCACCGAGGACGTGGACCTGAGCCCCCCGGACATCGGCATGGCCTCCCTGGACTTCGACCCCATGTCTTTCCAGTGCAGCCTGCCCACGGTGGAGCACGCCTTCCCTTCGCCTGAATCGCCCGAGGTCTCCGGTCTGAGAAGGAGCCTTAGATGGAGTGGGGCCAGGGGCTCAGAGCCTGCCTCACCCTCCATGGAGAGGTTTGCCTATCCATTCCTGTCCCCCGACCTCAGCCCGGCACTGGGAGAGAAGGGGAACGCCAAAAAACAAATGCCCGCCTCCTCAGCCAAGAAGCCGGTACACATCCCATCCCCGAAATCAAGCCGAAAGCCCGTCTTTTCAGAGGCCACTTCTGAGGGTGCGGGGTGGCAACACTCGCCCCCTACTGTGGGGTCCCAGGACCCCAGCCGCCCGTCATCCCAGGCCAGCTCCACGCCAGTGAGCGATGGCTCCCAGTACCAGCTGCTCTACCAGCTCTCCAGCGCCATTGGCCCAGAGAGCCGGGACACAGCCGGCGCCGACTTCCCCGAGCCAAGCCGACCGACCTGCGGTCAGAAGCAGCCAGGTTAGTGGGCTCTACTGGACCGCCCCAATGAGCAACCGCATTGTCTGTTTGTAGATTGCTTTCAGGAAAAAAAACGCATCATTGGATAAATGTGTCGCTATGAAGGTGTCGTTTAAGGCCTTGTGTTACTTTTCTGTTGGCCAACGGTGTCGTTCAGCAGGGCAGAGTACTTTTTCTTTTTTTTTTCCCCCTTGCTTTCGCTCTGGTTTTTAAACGCTATGCATGGTAGCGTGCCTTGTTCACAGGGTCTCTGATACAGGTGAGCTCAGGAAAAGAACAGAAAACCCCTCACGTTCTTAGCTTTCCTCTCTCTCTCTCTCTCTCCTGCTCTGCCTTGCCGAGTGCCCACCGCCAACTTCCGTTCCCCCTGTTTTGTCCCTCCTCAGGAGCCGTAGTTCTGGACTCTCCACAGGGCCCTGCCCCCGTCAGCTCAGTGTCCCTCCTCCCTCCTCCTCCCCCTCCGAAAAACGCCGCCCGCATGCTGGCCCTGGCTCTTGCCGAGTCTGCACAGCAGGCAGCCATCTTGTCAAAGAGGAGAACCTCCAAGCCCCCGACACCCGTCTCCCCCCTCAGGCCAGAGGGCCCACTGGACATCCTGGAGTGGCCACCCCCGCCCCCTGTCCAGCCCCCCGTGACCCCCGAGGAGCTGACCCCAACCAACACGGACGCCCCTCCCTACATTGAGAACCATGCGTCAGTTACCAAAGACAAGTCACCCACTGCCACCGCCTGTGCCAGTGAAAAGATCAATTCTGTTGCCAGCGGTATCAGTGTCACCACAGCACCACCCAGCCAGTGTGCCCCCACCCACGCAAGCCCCCCAGCCCGAGCGTCACCTCCTCACCTCCTCAGGAGCCCAGAGAGGCCACAGCCTGCTGCCGGCCAGATTCCCAACAGTGGACCCCCTACAACCGCCTGCAGTGAGGCTGGACCCGTGTTACAGTGGGGTACAGAAGTAAGTGACAGGCATGATCAGCAGGGCGTAAGGATGTAGCTGTTACCAAGAATAATGAAGGCTACATTGCTGAAACTTTTTGCATGAGTCGGCATGTAATACATTTTTTAATTAAACATTTTAAGCGTTGAGTACTTACTTGCATGTGGTGGCTTTATAAAAATTCTTGACAACAGCTGTATACTTCATTTTTGGTCTTTCCCAATCTAGTTCACAGGAAACTGGGTGGTATCTTATCTAGTTTGAGGGCATAAGGATCCCCACTCACACATTGGATTTGGAAAGTAAATTTCACAAATCTGCTGACAGCTTGCCTTGTCTGTTCATTTTCTGATTCAGGAGCGTGGAACCGTGCTGCTGCCAACACTCCAGAAGCCTCCTGAACAGCCAATCACAGCTGTGCAGCCTGAGCCTCTTCCCTGGGTGGCCCCTGTCACTCCAGCTCCCTCAGACCCTGCGGAGAAGCCATGGGAGGCCATAAAGCCAGATCACCACCAGGTGGAGCCGGTCTCATTCTACCACACACACGGGCCCACGCCCCCCACCCCGCCAGTTCGTTCCATTGAAAGCAAGCTAGCAACTGCTGCCCTGTCATGCACTGAGGTGGCTAACGCCTCCAACTTCCATGCCATCTTGGCGGAGGCCTCCATGCCAGCCTCGGTAGAAGAGGTCCTGCCACACCCACCTCCACCTCCGCGAAAGTCCTCCACCCACCAGCCAGCCTACCTGTGCCACCCAAACCCGGAGGCCATGATGGAGCCTGTGGGCGAGCCCTACTACCACCAACGGGCTGTCCCGGCTGGTCAGGCTTCTCTGGGTTACCACTACCGGCCAGAGAGCGTACCCCCACACATGTCCTACGTCTCCAAATCTGAGTCGCAGATACCCTACAGCGCCCGCGCCGACAGCCGCTACGCTACCCTGGGGCCCAGGTCCTTCCACCACTCTATGAAGTCCCGGGCTGCTCACAGAGGCGAATATGTCCATGGCCATGCTGGGCTCCCGGTGCACCACCCGCAGGGGTACAGTCCCATGGACGGAGCCGCCGTGTACCCCACCATCCGTCGGGTCCACTCCCTGCACGTGCCGCACAGTGCCAGCATCCGCTCGGTTCCCATCTCACGCACTGAGGTGCCCCCGGAGGACGAGCTCTTCTACTACCAGCGACCAGTTTACCAGTGCAAGCCCTGTCAGCCGGCGCCTCAGTCTGACTATCATGTCACCCAGCTGCAACCTTACTTTGAGAATGGGCGTGTCCAGTACCGCTACAGCCCCTACTCTGGCGCCAATCCCCTGGACGCCCCCTACTACGACGTGGACCCCTACGGAACCATCCGCCTGCGCCACATCCACTCCTTTAGCACCCGCGATCTGGCCCCACACCTCAGCAGAGCAGGCGGCAAGACAGGGGGCTACCACTATCTGTCCCGCCACGTCCTGCCAGTAGGCAAGGAGCACAGCTTTGTGAGTCGTGACATGCCCCCCTCTCACGGCGGGGCAAAGGGGGCGGCCGTCTATCTGGCCTGGGACCCTGAGGAGGTGGACCGGCTGCGCATGCACTCCATCCGGCGGGAGAGCAGAGCCAGGCAGAAGGCAAAAGGGCCCGTCATGTCCCAGTACGACAATGTGGGCCCTTTCCTGGGGACTGGTGACCTGGGGGGCCTGGAGGTCCTGCATCTGCGCAGCAAGTCAGACCCTGGGAAAGTAGTGCTCATGGCCCCCAGCACAGAGGGAAAGGAGGCTCGCTACAGTGGGGCACCCGCGCCCCAGCACGCCCCCAGGCATGTGCACTCTGACCCCGAGGCCCTCTTGTACATGGAGACAGAGAAGCACTGCCAGGGCAATGGGATGGGAGACAGTTCAGCCCTGCCCTCGAAAGAGAGAAGCTCCAGGACGGGCGGCCAGCACCACCTGCCCCAACCCCCTGCCCAGACTGCCCCCCCTCCTCCCCCACGGCACCTGCCTCAACAGCCGGAGCCGCTCCGCCCCGAACCCAAGAGCGACGCTGTGGATGGCAGGCATCGGCCGGAACGGCATGCTGGCAGGCCCAAACCCTCAAGTGGCTACCCAGAGGAAGAGCCCCAGCCGGCTGCACTGCCTGCCAAACCAGCCGCTCCTCCCAAACCTGAGCGCTCGCACACTGCCCGAGAGCGACCGCTCTATCACCCACCCAACCCCCAACCCCACCCTCACCTGCCTGATAACCCAGAGCGGGGAGAGCACAGTGGGGCCTACCCTTACCAGGCCCACAGCCAGAGACACAGCACCATGACCGTGCTGTCCCACTACGACAACCTGGATGACTACCAAACTAACCAAACTCAGACGCAGACTCCGGGACCTACCCGAGGGGGTACTGGCGCTTTCCCCCCGGCCCCCGGATTTGCACCCGCAAATAACAACAGAGCATACTCCACTGCACTGGGGCAGGGGGCTTTTGTTCCAACAGAGCTGTCCATGCAGAGGCCTGAGGCAGAGGTACGCGCAGAGTGATGGGCCATAAAAGGGCGCTACAGAGATTAAAAGGTCATAGGAAATGCAGCAGCCTCTGCAGGACAGTGGTCTGACTGTCTCCTGATCATTTATGTTCATTTTTTTGTATTTTTAATGAAATGTAAAGAAAATGGGGAAAAAATTATATATTGCAGAGACTTTTTACTGAAGTGAATGTACCATAAATTTCTTCCATTGTCTAAAAATGCCACACAGACTTATGAATAATGGGTGATCATATGTGTGTGTGTGTGAGAGAGAGAGAGAGAGAGTGTGTGTATATACATATATGTATGTATATTAGTAGTGTATGTATGTGTATAACAAAAGGGTACAGCAAATGGAAAACAAAAAGTATGTTTAAAAAAAAAAAAAAAAAACTACTGGCTATAAGGGATTTTTAGTTTCCATTTCTCTTTTGTTTATTTTGGGTGGGGTGATTAAAGTTTTCGCATTTCAGAAATGCATGCACATCATTTCTTGCAGAACAGTTCTGTGTACGTTGATTTCCATTGTGTACTTCCTGGATGTTACACGTTGTCAAGGGAGACCTGTGTGTGTGTCATCGTGCTCTCCTATTTTCTGTGTGTACATGACCAGTCCTGATGGCTCACCATCAGTCTCTCACTGCCTGCATTGGGTTCGGGAGCATATTAATCAGTACACAATTGGACGTAGTTCTTTAAGGTGGCACAGTCACCACATAGGTGTAACTTAACCTGTTTACTCAGTGACTTAATGCAGTTTTGAATCTCCGTTGTAATTTTGGAATAAAACTTGTGTTTCTGTCCAGTCTCATTTTAAACTTGGGACGCCTTGGGTAATAATTTGTTGACTACTGCAAGAAGGACCAAACATTTTTTGAAGTTGTGAAGCTTATACCACTTGAGAGAGGGAGAGAATACTAACCACAGATGATAAAGAATAGATCTAAAAAAACTTGAATGGAAAGCTGAATAAATATAAAATAAATGTTACCCCTCAAACGGAACTGATTTTAATTCCTGTTAGACAACTGACTTTAACATGGTTAATCATTTGAATATCAGTACAACTTTTTTGATGATGTTTGCATTTGATCTTCCATATAACCTTTTTTTTTATTTTTTATTTTTAATTTTTAACTTGTTTCACTTTAAGTAATCCTTATTCTCAGCCATGATATCATCCTTCACAGATTAAATACTCACTAAAGCAAGCATAACAAAGTCTTTCATATACAAGTCTCAGAAGTCGAATCGAGTACTTGGTTACTTGAACATTCAAGTCATAACCTTCAATATAAATCATCCTTGTGGATACTGATCTTGGTGAATGTATGATGTATGGAGTATTCAACAAAACGGATAATTTCTCTAAGGTTTACATATGGCAAAATGTAGTTGGTCTTATTTCCAGATATATTAGAAACACCCCGGATATTCAATACTGGCATGTAACAGGAAGGAGTATGAATGAATGAATGTATAAATTGTATGTATACAATGTATTGGCTGTGCTTTAAGTTGCCGTTTGATTCTCACTCGTAGTGAAGATGCCTAGATGCCTCACATGACACCTGGCTAAATCATTGAGGGTGTGTGTTTAAAATGGAAAGCAGGGCAACTCATCTTCACCCTGCAAACATTTTAATGGTATTTGGTCATTCCAGGGGAAAATTGACACTTTTTAACCTTGACCTCAGATGGATCTTTCTGATATTTTAAACCTATAATGCAACCGTGGAGTAAAGACCTTTGTTATATTTTTGAGTAAAAAAAAAAAAAACGCAAACTGTCATTAAGAAAATTTGGGACATTCATTTTTGGCCTACATACCTCTACTTTCATGACCTAAAGTGACAATTATAAATGGTAAAAAAAATATTGTGATCTCATTGCTCTACAACATGGGTCATGTTTGAATACTTAGAATACATTTTTTGCATTAGTTAATTAAACATTGGGATCTATTGTACTTTTTATTTTACAGTACTATTAGAAGGGGTGATTGACTGGTTAACTATTCAATTTTCCCCCGGAATTACCCTATTGCAATGTAAACCACCACATGTATTGGTCCGATTTTGGTTTCTTTGTGTATATGAAATCAATATGGTATTTAAAGCTGAGAAAATAAAATCTATGTTCATAGTATGCCCATGATGGGGCTGACATTGTAAATTGAAACAAAATAATGTTAGTGGAGGATATTTTTACATGTACAATGGAGTCTATGGAAGCTATCGTCTTGCCATAAATGGTCTAATCTATTTCAAAACCCTACCAATGAATGCCCTGCAACTTATTCCAATTTGCAACCTATTGGTGAGCCACCTGCAACTCCGATGTTCTCCACAGCTATTTCCCTGACCCGTACAAGGTTAACAAAAAATGTAGTGCTAAAACAGTCCGTGGTATAGTTCTCACCAGAATTGTCAATCCTGGAAAATATGAGCAAAAAGTTATTAAAAAAATGTTTATCAGCATGACGTTACACTCAAAATATGAGAACAATCTAATCTTTTAGTTATTAGAAAAAATATATAGTAGTAACCGTCAATTATAGGCGACGCTAGAAATAGTTACAAAAAAAACTTAATTTAAGTATATTCCCATTCATATGTTACTTTTTTTAAGCACACCTGAGTTTTTAGGAACTATTATGTGGTCATTCTCAACTTTTTGATTCACTGGGGTAGAAATATGAGGTGAAACATTGGCAAAACCCCTTAGTCAACCAGCAACATCGAGAACATGAAGGTCACAAATGAAATGAGACCAAAGGTTGTTGACCTTCATAAATCAGGCAATGGCTATAGAAAAATAGCCGTCTGAAAATACCCATTTCCAACATTCGGGCAATAAAGAAGTTTAATGCAATTGGAGCTATGATAAACCTACCTGGAAGCGGACACAAGTGGAGTTTGCCCCCACACAGTGAGGAGGATGGTTCGAGAAGCAAAAATTTCTCCCAAGGATCACAGTTGGAGAATTGCAGAAGTTGGGGTCTCCAAAAGTACAATTAGACAGCCACCTCTATGCCAACAAGCTATAACGCTTGCCAGAAGAATACCTTTCATCATGCCTGGAGTTTGCTAAATTTGACCAGAATTTAGATTGGAACCAGGTGCTATAGTCAGACAAGATGGAAATGTAGCTTTTGGCAATAAATACCAAAGGTGGATTTGCTGTAATAAGAGGCATAATTATGCAGAAAAGAGCCGTATCCCCACTGTGACGTATGGTGGTGGATCTGTGATGGTGGGGCTGTTTTTCCTCCAAAGGCCCTGGGAACTTTGTTAGAATACATGGCATCATTGGCTCCATCAAATTTTGACCAAAATCTAGCTGCCTCTACCAGAAGGTTAAAAGTGGGTCGTGTGGGTCGTGATTGGATCTTCCAGCAGGACAACGATCAATAGCATACCTCAAAATCTACACAAAAGTGGTTCACTGACCACAGAATCATGGTTTTGCAATGGTAAACTGCAGATAACAAAAAATATAACACACAAAATGTTCTATACTTTAATCATGTTTTTTCCACAAAAATTATATGTAAAGAATTTTAACAAGTCTTCCTTGGTGGTCAACCAATACGAATGTAGCCTACATATCCCACAAGCCAAAGACTATGGCTACTGCTGACCGGAAACAACACAAAATCTGCATGAGGACAGACCACGAATCTGCAGCATGGCAACCCACATCTTTTCAGACAACGTGAGTCGATGTAATCTAACGTGCCAAATATGCGATTCTCCAGAAGAGTACACCAGTACACGACCCTAGGTTAATTCAACTCTGTATTTTAATATTTGTGCAGACAATTACGAACAGTTTATGGGAACGTAAAATGATTTACATTCCTTGGGTGTACAACGTATGCTTTGTAGTGCAGCTCGAACTGACGATAAATTGTCGGACATAATATCACATGCCATTGGAAGTCTGGGCCTCTATGGTAAAGTATCTGGTTTTATTTTGACTGGCTAGTTTCCGGAATTTGGTGTATTTTCATGGAGACTTTGTAGCGCTAAATCCGACCACTTCATTTCCTGTTCTTTCACGGATTCCGTCGATCCACCATTGTCTTGCTCGGCCTCCGGGAGTTCACTCTAAAAAGAGGATGGAAAGCAATAACATTGGTCAATGTGAGAGCAGCGAACTATATCTGCAATAAGGCCATTAATTAGGCTACCATTACATAGCCTATACCATTCGCTAGCCTGCACAAAAAAAGCCATCTACTTGGAGACAGTTACCATGCAATAACCCACTATATCACGAGTCGCTTCCTGAGCACCATCCACTGCTCTAACGTTACTGGTTAGGGAACTGTTCCAAGAATTGCGTTAGTAGTAAGCTCGCTTGTTGGCGTAATAGAAAATAGTTTCAGCACCTAGCGCACGCAACTAACGTTATACAAGTAGATAATGAATGGGTAACGTCAGCTAAAGTTGTTCACGTCGGCGTTTGGTCAAATCAATAGCTACTTAGTTAACGTTGTCATAAAATGTTTTCTTACCGTGAAAAATCGCCGACCTGTTTACATTTTGGGACAGATGTTAAGGTAAATCTCTCACCACGGCGGCACTTTCGTGCAAGTCAGCTATTATACCTGGAAATGGCCTTTTTGAAAACAAAAAACTAATGAAAATAAAAAGGCTAGTCTATTACTGCATACCTGTTTTTTTGTTTTTGTTGCCAAAGCTGCATCATAGCTATGATAACGCGGAGCTGTCAAAACTATCACAGCGCGGAAACCTTTTAAAAAAAAACGAAATAAAAACCGTAGCTAGGCATCATACCGTTAGCAGATTCGAGCATACAACGTCGCGGGTAGCAAAGATGACGGAGCAGACTACCTACTCACTGAGCACAGAGACACACAGAAAGGCATATTTCGGCGTGTACTAAAATACATATATAAATAAACAATAATTTAAAAAAACTTCGAAGTTTATACTTACAGAAAAAAGAGCGTATTAAAAATTGTGAACTAGTAGGCTTAGTCTAGTGTAAGCTACTTGTGCTCACTGGATATCTTTAGCTTACTTTTGAGTTTTATGAAATAAAAAGTGGCCTGTTTAGTCCAGACAGTTATCAAAGCCATAGGCTAGGCTACGGTTTTTATTTGTTTTGTTTTTTAAAAGGGTTTCCACGCTGTTATAGTTTTGACAGCTCCACGTTATCATAAATATGATGCAGCTTTGGCAAAAACAGGTTTGCAGTAGCTAACAGACTAGCCTTTTTATTTTCATTCGTTTTTGGTTTTCAAAAATGGCATTTCCTGGTATAATTGCTGACTTGAGGCTAAAGTGCCGCCGTGGTGAAAGATTTACCATAACATCTATCCAAAATTGTAAACAGGTCGGCGATTTTTACGGTAAGAATAGATTTTATGACAACGTGCTAACGTTAGCAGCTTTGGATTATATGTTAGCGCTGTGTAAATTAACCAAATAAACTAGCACGCTATGTGTGAGCAAAAAAAACTATTAACAGTAAATTGGCTAAACAGCGCAGCAGAGAAAGGAAATCGAGTGACGTTCATTTTCAATAAGTTGAATTTAAAAAAACAATAATAATTAGCTAGCCTACCCATTTCTAACGGACATAACACATAACTGTATGGGGGAAGATAGTTACACACTCCCGATGCCACCTACCAGCGGGATCGTGACATCCTCGTAAGGCAAGCGGTCCTCTCTCCAGGCATCATCAGTGAGGTCAAGGACCCTTCCATCTCTCTGAACTTCGCTGTCCATCCTAAACTAGAAAGTAGGCTAACCAACCATGCACCAAACGAAATATTTCGCAGTGAATACTACAGCTAAACTCTACAAGACCTTCAATTTCGTTTTATTAAACGCATATATCTAGACTGCCTAGTAGTGCTGATTTTGGGGGTTAATACAACGCGCAAATGATTGAACTGGTCGCTAAAGTTGTACGTCACTAAGTATTGCCGCTGGTTTGACCCCTTCAAAATAAATGCTGGAAAACGGAGGAGAATGACGTTACTCATTCTTTTAAATAATTTACGTTTGCAAACTAGTTCACAACGGCTTGTGTTCCTTTGAATGAATAATTAGACACAGATTCTACGAGTGTTCTGTTATTTTTGTCTTGTTGCTGAACTGTGATACTAGTATTTGTAACGAATATGGCGGTAATATGTCTTTAAATGTATTGCGCTTATTGTAAATCCTTGCGCCATGATCAGACCAGGCAACTATCCAATCAAATGAAGAGAAACAAACGTGTGTTCGACCGAACTGCATTTCTATTGGCTGTATAAATAATTACGTCATGGTTTCGCTTGATTATGGCTACCCTCAGTCTCTCTGATCGTGTGGGAGAGAAGTCAAGCCTTCTACCTAACTAGATAGGTTAATCTGACCAGGTATGGTGCAGAACAATTATCATTTATTTCATACACTTGAAAGAAGCTCATTCTTGTGTTTGTTGTCACTGTTGGTATAACACTGTCTACTGGTGTTTAAGAAGTGTCGTTAGTCTGTTCTGTCTGGTTAACTATTAATGACAGCTAGCTATCATTTGCTATCAAGTAACGTTAACCTAACTAAATGCATATGAAGCTAATGTTAACTATCTTCCAAACTAGCTACTAAGCAGGTCAGTGTGCATCTTGCAGGTTGAATACGCGAATCACGGGGATGTAAGAGATGTTGCTGGCTTTATAGCATCTTACTTTATATTAAGGAAATTATTAACGGACCCTGAATGGCATAGAACTAATGTTAACGTTACACACTGAGCTATTTTGACGTCCTAGTCACAAACCGGGTCAGTATCTAAACGTTAGTGTATTCCATGATTGCTAACTTCTGTCAGCTGGCTGGACTGGTAACGTATTTTCAATTTGATCATCACGAACATATTTTTCTACCGGTGATTTAAGAAAATAAGGCAACTTTGTCTAATGTATCAATTAATGTATTGACAGATAATACATTGCGAACGTTTCGGAAGTCCGTAACTTAGTGGCCATGCAATGTTTTGTCTGGTCCTGTTATCTCGATATTTCGACTTAAATTTGTCTTTTAATGCGCAATGATTGTGTGTGTGACTGTATAATGACAAAATGGGGATAACAAATATGCTGCATTGATGGATGAGTGCATTATATTTTACTTTGACAGGTACTGACTCGGGTAGAAATCGCGTTTATCAGTAACCGAAAACTTCAGTCACCGGTCAAAGTAAACTTCCAAGTTATGTAGGCTATTATTGTTGTAAAGCGTTATGTAACGTCGCCTACCCAACTCATGAGTTACACAGCTAAGCACAGCATTGAGTCTATAGCTTTAGGCTAGTTATTGGGATGGCAGATGGTGGGGCATGTCCCCAAACTTATAAAGCATAGAGATATTGGCACTTTTCAGGGTATCCTACGGAAATAACCACAATAACCGCAGACTCTCAGCCCTTTAGGTCATGAACTTCTGACCTAATCTAAAGACAGAATTCAGATACAACTTCACACATCCACACAATGAAGCCCAAACCTGGGGGTCATTCCTGGGGGAAATCGACATTTTTTGACCTGTCACTGTTCTGAGTAGGGACACATCGTAGATCAAGCTAACTATAATTGTTATTTTATTATAATGTCAGAAAATTACATTATAAACACCAGCTACAGACTCTAAATATAAGAAAGCTCTGAGATCAATGTTATTTATTTTTCTTCTTCCACCCTTCATTGGAGACTACATCCATGTCAAAACATGACTACTTTCATTTGCTTAACATTAATATGTCCCACACATTATGGTGCCCTGAAATTGAGGTATATGTATAAAAAGTGCTGCAATTTCAACATGGTGTAAACAAAATGTATAAAAATACCCTTTAATAAAAGCTGAGAATCTGGACTGTAACCACATGTGAATTGTTTCATTACAAATCTAAAATTGTAGGGTATAGAGCCAAATCAAGAAAAAATATGTCTTTGTCCCAAACATTATGGAGGGCAATTTTCCAACAAATCAGTAATGTATTGTCATTATTGTCTTTGACTTATATTGTGAACATTTTGAACAAAGCGACCGACAGTCACTTCTGAACAAGCAAATAAAATAAATACAAAAATGATCGTGGGTGACGGACTGGGCATTCGATTTGATTTTGACCAGGGACTGACTCAGGTAGAAATCACGTTATTTTTATGCCTCCGCACCAGCGATAGCCGTGGCCGGAGGCATTATCTTTATGTTTTATGGGTTGTATGTCTGTACGTCCATCCCAATCTCGTGAACGCCATATCTCAGGAACGCCTGGAGGGAATTTCTTTACATTTGGCCTAAACATCCACTTGGAATCAAGGATGAACTGATTAGATTTTGGTGGTCAAAGGTCAAGGTCACTGTGACCTCACAAAATACGTTTTTGGCCATAACTCAATAATTCCTATGCTAATTATGACAAAATTTCACACAAATGTCGAATGCACTCATCCATCGTAGGGCTACTATCCCCAGTCCGTCACACACAGTCACTGCATTCAGATGGTAGAGGTTGACCACAGGAAGACAACATTTTTATGTTGAAATCATAAATCGTGATTTCGAGATAACGAGACCAAAGATATATTGCATGATCTCTATGGACTTCTGTAAATAGTTTTCAGCAAACAATCACATCTTTGTGTTGACGTCACATATGTTAACTACATTAAACAAAATCATACAGGTAAAGCAGAGATAAATGATGATATGTGACTTTGTGCAACAGGGGGTCAAGGCGGTCCATCAAGTTTTCTAAACGATCTAACAGATTTTTTTTAATCTGTGAATAGATCTGTTGTGAGATCGTGGCTGAAAGCATGAGTGTCATGCCAGATGTGACTTGACAACCCTGGTATTCTGTCACATGAAAGTGAACAGTACACCCACAGACTACTCATTTGGATCTTTACTTATTTTTCAGATGCTTTGATTTTTTCAAAGATGTTAAGTATATTGATAGCAACCTAACCTCATGTCTAGTTATAATTTATTCATTTCTAACAATTGATTTAGTACATCTTTGACCAGACGGCTCTGAAAGGCTTGCTCATTTTCAGTCCAACAGGTACAAGGATGGATCTTGTCCTGAACGTTGCGGACCAGTACTTCTTTACTCCTTATGTGTACCCTGCCTCCTGGCCAGAGGATGAGCCTTTAAGGCAGATCCTTGGCCTGCTGGTCGTAACCAACATTGGGGCAGCCATTTTATACCTGGTCCTGGGCAGTCTCAGCTACTATCTTATCTTTGACCATAATTTGATGAAACACCCTCAGTTTTTGCCGGTTGGTGGATTTATTTATCGTTATTATTTGAGTGTTGTGTACCATTTGTGTAATTATTACTAGTGAGATTAAATTTTATGTAAATGTATGCATGTGTGTATTGTAATACATGGCCTATACCGCCAGGTGTTAAGAGTTTAACAATGTTTTTGTTGTCCGACTGCAACATGTTTAATGAATTATGTAGCAAAATGCCAATATGAAGTGGTTGTATGATCTGAGGTTTGTTGCTTTGCAGAACCAGGTACGAAGGGAGATTAAGTATGCCATGGGTTCTTTGCCCTGTATCAGCATACCCACAGTGGCCTTGTTCTATGCTGAGGTCAGAGGATACAGCAAACTTTATGACAACGTTGACGACTCCGCGCTTGGTACGTCCCCCAGGAATCTGTCAGCCGCTTTTTTTTTTGTGTGTTGGCCCTGTCAGACTTTATAGTCAGAGCGAGATTTAGAGGGCTTTATTAATTTCTATTATTCCTTTCTTTTTTAGGCTGGCCTGGATTGATTCTCAGTATGGTCTCCTTCCTGTTTTTCACTGACATGTGCATCTATTGGATCCACCGTTTTCTCCATCACAGGCTCATTTACAAGGTGAATCTCTTTCAGATTTGTGAGATTGGTCTGGGAAGAAATCTTTATTCTCGCAGAAGAAAGATACTCCCTCAAAGCTCAGTTCATATGGCACCTAGGGTGGTTTTATGAGAAAATAAAATGTAGGAAAAGTGTCTTGATTGAAAATACTAAGCATCCAGAAATCCTCCTTCTGTTGTCAATCACTGTCTGATTTAACCTTTTCCTTGCACCCGATTCTCAGATATTTGTTGACCCTTTGAAGGCAAATTTAATCTCAAATTTCAATTAGATATGCAGTAGGCTACTATATTAGGTGCTAGAGGTCTGCATCAGACTATAAATGAGGCTTGAGCCCACCCAAGCCCAACGTTTTTCTGGCCCTACCCGAAACAGCCTGAGAAACTAGTGAGATTTTAAGCCTGGAGCCCGATCACTGAAATAGCAAGCCAGCAACACCATACAGCACAGTAGAATATAATTCAGTGTTTCCTGCAGGAAAGCTGCTAGTAAAGGCACTTGCAATCGCGGTGGAGCAAAAGGGGAGCAAAACTTCTGGCAGCTGTTAACGATTACCAACAATGGTAAAACTTTTAGTTCTCGTAGTGTACCCTTATGCTCAACTAGCTAATTAAAACGGCTGCATTTGAGCTTTCACGCGTATTTTTTAAAATACATTTCTCTTCTGCTAAACGTGACGTTTGCATAAAGTATGTTTGTAAAATAGAGAGGAATACCAGACAAAATACTATAGTTTAATATTCGTAATGGTCAGAACCGTTTTCCTTTTGTTAACCGTGACGTTAATACATTTGTCACTGTTCGTATTGATCAGAACAGGCTAGCCAGCTAGCTTTAGGCTGCCTTCAAAGGCAAAGGCATCGAGGCACTTCTCATTCTAAAGTTCGCATAAAATGATGCCTTCTAAGGTGCCTGTGGCTGCCATATTTCATCCTGGCATTTTGGCATTAGAAGGACAATTCTGAATGCAGCATCGCATGTACCCTTGGGTGCGTCCCAATACTCGAAAAATGCACCCTCCCTTCTTCCACTACCACCTCCTCTATTCCGTGCCCCGGAAACAGATCTTTGTGTTTTAATCTAATGTCGCTGATTACATCTTAATTACGTATTTATGGTTACATATTAATTAATGTCTTGACGCAAACCACAATGTCAGGTACATTGTATACTGTACATGCAAATACTTGTACTTAAAATGTTCAGACAGTTTTGCATACTTCCGGGTCAGAGAAGAGTGGTAGTAGGGGAAGGGAGGTGGGGAGTGAAGAATATTGGGACGCAGCCCTTGGCTGGATCCAATTTAACATATTCCCTTCTCTTCCCTCGAGTGAGCTATCTTGTAACGAAATTTGCAACGTGTAGCAAGCAAATTTAACAGGTGCTCTGCAAGGGAAGATTGACGAGAAACAAACAAAAATGGAACTGAACCTCCCTCGCAACCAATATACGAAGTGTAACAAGTGAAACGTGACCAGAGATTTTCTTATATTTTTCTTATATTTTCCTTACCTGCCCCCACTTCGGGATCTTTTAGTCACCCTGATATTGATATTATGGCATTGTATGGACCAAACTTTGACATATATGTGATACAAAGTCCATTATATACTCACCACCACGTTTAATTCAAATTTGAATCGTATAATTAACGGAGTTTGGGAAACATAACTACACTACCCAGAATCCCTGGTCGTACATCGCCGGCTCCCGTTTTTGCTAGTGTCAAAAAAAAGAAAAAATCGATCGAGGTTCGCCATCTTTAAGGACATTCCAAACCGCTAAATGCTCCTCAGAGGAGCGAGGAGTGGGGAACGAGGAGGCTCCCGGAGGATGCTTCAGTGAGGAAACACAAGTGCAGCCTTTTGCGGAAGCCTTTTCTCGGAACACGTGAAGTGTATAAATTATCCACCAGTCTCCACATCTGCCACATCGCTGGTACACCTCTACACAAATGCAATTTTACTGTTCCTTTCCATTTATTAAAAAGCGCAAATCCATATTACACTCATTCTTTATAACTAACAAAAGCACCGTTTATTCATGAAAAAATAAGCTAAAAAGCATTGATTGAGCAAGGACGTTCCATTTGCCGAATGCATGTTGCCTCGTTTCCTCCATCCTAATCCTTGCATCCGTTCCTCGCGTCCTTCGTTGGGCGGAGCTAAGGAGCGAGAAAAGGATGCAAGGAGTAAAAATAAGCGATTGGAATGAACCCTACCTTCAGAGGGAGCTCACTTGGAAGGGTGGAAGGCAGTGATTAAACATTACGTTAATAAGTTTATTGCTCCTGTGCTGTCAAATACAGCCGTTTTAATTTGCTAGTTGAGCATAACCATACAAAAACTGGAAGCTTTATGCCAATCTTTGTTAACAGCTGGCAGAAGTGTTGCTACATTCCTATTGTTATTACTATTTCTTAACTTCCGGGTTGGCAGCGGGCCCGTACCATGGACTAGAAATAATATGGACAAAGTGACTGTGATGTCATCCATTGACTTTTCTTGGGCTTGTGAAAAGCCTTTTGAAGCAGTGGAAGTGCTGCCAAAAATTGTAGTGAGAGACTGCACAGTAGGGAGCAGGGAGACCCTTATGGTCATTATGTCCGGGCCGGGTCCGGTTCGTCCACTAAGCGCGTGAGATGCGAGTGACACACAGTAACTAGGAAATGTGGCAAACTGTCCTGGATTGGTTCACAAAATATTTAAATATTGTCCCAATGACACAATAATTTAATAAATCGGCACATCGTGAGACATTAGATGAAGAAAAATAACCTATTGCAACGACATGTTAAAATTGATAGATTTTGTATTTTTATCGCATTTGGTACCATTGACTTGCATTGAAAACGGGCCTGAAAGACCTGGAGCCAACCGCACTCGTGCTATAGACCAGGGGTTTTCAAAGTGGGGGCCGCGGCCCAACGGGGGGCCGCCAGGGGGCGCCAGGGGGGCCAATTGGAAGGGAGAGGAAAATGCAACAAAAAAATTTTTTTTTTATTTTTTTATTTAAAAAAAAAATTATTTTAAAAATTAATTTCAATTCAATTCATAAGATTACTGTGCCGGTTTAAAATAAGATATAAATTGTTATAAATCCTTTCATATCGAAATTTGAAATATTTCTTTTTCCTTTTGCTTCTTTAATCGCCAAGCCAAGCCTGTAACTAACCGTCTGTCAAAGTCAGCACCTTACGTTTGAGCTGCCCGATTTATGATTCAAAAAAAAAATCAAAAGTAAATGTTTGTGTTGTGTAAAATTAATGTTTTGTTTTTTTTTTTTTTTTGCCAGTTTTTTTTTTTTTTTTTTTTTTTTTTTTTCCATTTCGCAGGGGGGGGGGGCCCCAGCCAGAGGCTGACTATTTGGGGGTCCTTGGCATGAAAAAAAAGGGGGAACCCTGCTATACACCCAACTCGTACCCACCATGAATGACTGACAGAGCAAAAAAAAAAAAATCACAGCTCGCGCGCGCGTTTGGGTGGGTTGGGTCAGATGCCTCTACTCTAACGTGACCCTTACCTTTTAAAGAAGAGAAGACATGCTGGCTTGCTTTATATTTTTTATTTTTTCTCTCAGTTCTCTTTGACTTAAAAAAAAAAAAATTTTATAAATATAACTGGCTATAGTAGGGCAGAGATGAAATTGCACAGTGACATTAAAGTACATTTAGAGGACATTTGTATTGTATTGCACAGCTTTTAAGTCTCACCTTATATTCTGTAGAATTTTTTCTTCTAACAAAGATATTATGATCTCTTATTTTTGGCAGTGATTATAGCTGTCAAACTGGCCACCTGAAGAAATGTATATTTGCTTTTCATGTTGGTAAAGTGATAGTAGTGCATGGAATAGCTTACCAGGACTCTTAGTGGAATTGAAGCCACTTGGGCTTTTCAAGAACAGTCTTGACATGGTGCTAGATGTACTGTGTTTTAGACTGTAGGGAAAATGACAAGCCTAGATTTGCACAGTGAAATGCCGTTATTTAATTTTTACCTATATTCCAGCATGTCTATTTTAGTTGACTTCATCTTGATGAAGTTGTTCACTTCTTTCTTCTACAGTACTTTCACAAGCCCCATCACGTGTGGAAGATCCCCACGCCGTTCGCCAGCCATGCTTTCCACCCAGTGGACGGTTTCGTGCAGGGCCTGCCATACCACATCTACCCCTTTCTTTTCCCCCTGCACAAGTTGCTCTACCTGGGTCTGTACGTCTTCGTCAATGTCTGGACCGTGTCCATCCATGACGGCGACTACCGGGTCCCCAGCCAGCTGGAAAAGGTCATCAATGGCTCCGCCCACCACACCGACCACCACCTCTTTTTTGATTACAACTATGGGCAGTACTTCACACTGTGGGATCGAATCGGGGGCTCCTACAGGCACCCCTCAGCTTTCCAGGGCAAGGGGCCGCATGACTGCATCAGGAAGCTTTTTGCACAGGGCAAACTGAGCAACGGCACCAATGGTCACATGGACATCAGCGACAAAGCCCAGAAGCATGAGTAGTTCCCTTGTTCCCATGGAGCTGTGAAGGACACCCCGTGCTGTTCGCAAAACCCACACATCATTTGTTCGCCTTTAAACTGTGAGAAATTAGTTGCATAGCTCTATTTCAGCACTGTTGTTTCTCTGTCATGTGTCTGTGTGACTGTCAGGGTTGCTAAATGGATATGATTAAGGAAGAGCAAACGTCATATGCAAAACCGAGAAGCAATGAAGTCTTGTAGAATGTATAAGCCTGGTTAATATATACTTTTAAATGGTTGTGGTTTTCTTGTTTGCCAAATGTTGGTAATATCATGTAGTTTCATGATATTGAGATTGCATTGCCCTTGTTCGTTTTCTCTCTCCCTCCTCCTATCCAAGCTGCTTGACTAAAGTGATAGTCTTGATAACAGTCGCAGTTATCACCATCCATAATCACACTCTTCTATTGATGGAGCCAAATGCAAAAAACAGAGATAAACGAAAGACTACATGGGGATTGAGGTCACCTGTTGGGGTACCGTTGCTCTTGCTGGAGTGGCACTGGCGGCTGGCAAACAGCAGGGAAATGATCCTTGTTTATAACTGGCTCCATTCCTGATTGAAATGCCAATATTGTGACAGTTAGATTATAGGACTTTAAAAGAGAACTAATATGGAGAAAAATGAGTAATCTAGTGTAAATGTGATCATTGTGAACAGGTGGGCTACAACTCTTCTGTGGCGCTAAATGCCAGATGGTGATCAAACAAAGGTGCAATATTCATGGCCCGGGCCTTTTATCCGTAGGGTGTCACAATTTCCTGTTTATCTAATGCTAATGACAGCATAGGAGTTAATTACACCGCATGCAAAATTTACAGGAACAGGCTCAAGGCATAGAGCTGTGATGAGTTCCTGTGATGTGATGCAATATTGGGATTAAAATGTTTTTTAATGAATAATTATAATAATTGTGTGTTGCCACATTGTCATTTGAAATTATAAAAATGGGACTGACATTATGGAAGCCATGCAGCCTTTGTTTCATTACTCAAAAATAAAAGAAGATTGTATGCATTTTTAAGGTGCACATTTGTGTATGCCTTTTTTTAAATAATTGTTGCTTTTAACTGCACAAATATGACTTCCATGAGCTGCTGTCAAGAAGATATACAGTATGTATACTAGGGGTGGGACGATTCAATCCCATAACGATTCGATTTGGTTACGATTCTGTTCGATTAATTTTGATACTTTTAAAAAATGTAATAGGTATGCTAATGTGATTTGATACCGATACAGTCAGCAGTAATTAAATATTCAGTTAGAACCTTACACCAAGTTCACAGAATTATGTTTATTGTTAAGGCATGCCATATATTTTGCAGCTGTCTGCAGCAAATAATGCAGCAATAAACATGACTAACAGTGTATTTTCTAAAGTTGCCCTATTGAGGTTATTGTTTTTCAAACAGTGTCAGACATGGTACCCTAATACCTTTCCTTTATTCACTAAAATGTTTTCTGTATGGTGTATCTAGGTTCCACGACATTCATTAAGTGACTAAATCCCTCTTCTTCTACCGCACTGTATGGTCTAAGGTCTTTGCAGATGAACGTGGCTATTGCAGATGTCACCTCTTTTGCCCGTTTAGAACAGTTTTTTAATTATTTTATTTTAGTTTTTGTCTGTGTGATATGTGATATGTAGGGGAAGGGGGGGAGGGGGAGGTTTGGAATCGGACAGTTAACGTAGTAATAATTAATTGAACGCAAGACATTTTTGTTTTTTGTCTCGAACGTCTACTTGATTTTTAATAGAAAATGGTTTAAATTAAAATATCAGAAAGCACTTTACAATTAACTGTCTGGACAAGGTATGTGTATAAAAACAAATAAAAGAACTGTTTGGCCATTTCTCCAGGAAAATCTTGACTCCTGAGTTTAGCTTGCTAACCCGCTTGCTGTCCTTCACGTCAATGGTGTGTCGTCGGCTCAAATGGTTTATCATGTTTGTGGTGTTGCCTGTGTATCCGATTTCAACTTGGCATATCTTGCATATTGCAGCGGTTTTGTCAAGTACACCCTCCTTCTTTCTAAACCCGAAATGCTTCCATACCACTGATTTTCTGTTCGGAACATCGCAAATTCTGTCAATTTCTGTCTCTTTTGTCACACTCGAGCAGCTAGCCATTTCGCTCAGATCTGTCCGTCTCATTGTCGCTTGATTCCCGCCTGTCGCTGCTTTCAACTCACGCTTACGTGGGGGTTGGAGCAGAAACATGGATTAAAGCTGGTCAAAACAGTTTTAAAAGTAGTCGTGTCTCAGAAATATATTTTTTAAATAATGAAATACTTTTTTTTTTTAATGTGCACATTCTAATCTTACAGATCAATGCAGTTGTATTTACACATTCAGATTGATGCATCGCGATGCATCGGTGCATTGCCCCACCCCTAATGTATACAAATGATGAAAGGATTGCAGTCACATCCCTTTGAATGTTTTTGATATGGTATTTTCAGTCAAACAAATAATAAAAAACAGTATCGCAAACTTCACTTAGTTATAATGAGCAATTAATGCAAGATAAATACACCTTTTCAAATGACAAAGCAGAAAAGATGCCAAATGAAATGTACTGTAGATAAACTACCATCTGTGAATGTGTATTGTGAGTGTTTCTCTCTCATAAAACTTAGTTTCAGTGCCATTTAGAAATAAGTTGCCAATAACTCTTATGTTTTTAGATTGGTTATATGCAATATACCCCATATTGTTATAGTGCACATAGGTTACATGTATTAAATATATTTCATATGTTTAACCTACATGCAAAACTCAAAAGCCATGTAAACACAGGGTAGCACAGCTATCAAAATAGGATAGCACAGCTGCGTGGGGAAATAATTAAATGGGCGATTTTACATTTAATTGCATTGATGTGCAGTGAAACAGCCTTTCTACTTTCAAGAATTTTCTAAATCATGACCAGAGTTGCTGAGGGATCTTATTAGGTTGTACATACTTTACATGCTGTTTAAAAAAATTTAAAAAAAAAAAAACCTTAATTCAGTTATGTCTTACCATTCCTTTGGTACACATTAAGGGCACAGTACATTTGCAGCAATTTGTAACTACTGACCACATTATGAATCACTGCAAGCTTTAAGACAAAGTGCATTATCTCAATCAATGCAGAACACTTTATTTGATTCTGAGCTGGATGACAAACAATATCCTAAGCACCGATGTGGCAAAGTTTACTTATTTTGCACACCAAAAAAGGTTCTAAAGTCTTGAGAAATGATGTATCAAGACTATTACTGAATCAGCACCCTTTCATACTTTGAGTATGCTTGTCAAATACAATAGATGAGAACGTTTTTAATTAGGCAAAATGTTCTCTAAAATGTACTGTACTAAAAATCCCTGGATAATATACTTATTTTCAGGTTTTCGCTGATGATAGTATGGAGGATATGTTTTGCATACTGCATGTCGCGTACTGAACAGTATGCTGTAAACAGTGCACAGTATGCTAGTACACAGGACGCAGTAGACTGGCCTCTGATTCAGACACAGGGCGTGTTCGAGTAGACATCGGTGAGCAGTTGGCTTCCCTGCCTCAGGCGGAAATGAAAATCGCCGGAGCAGATCCAACTGGGACAGTTTCGGACGTTTCTGAAACCGGCTGGGAGAAAAACAACAGGGAGGAATTAGCCGTGTTGTTTGTGGTTGCGGAGGACTTGGAGGCGACACAGATGTCCTTTTTACTTCAAAATATTGGAAGAAATGGAGGAGAACGAATTAAGGTTGTTTTAATACTGCCTTACATTATTTCATAACTTGTATTGTTCGGGTCGTCAATATTTATCTTGACTATCACCCTGAATTGTGCCACAGTGAAACTCCAATTAAAGTTCTTGAATAAATATGTATCATTTCCATTGGAATTAAAGCTCTGGGTGCCGTTTCATTGTCGAATAACTAAATTATTTAGCTAAGCTGTCATCTGTTATAACATTACATTACATTAGTTATTTGGCAGACGCTTTTATCCAAAGCGACGTACAATAAGTGCATATTGAAGGTCATTAATGTCAATTGACACAACTACAAAGCAAATCCAACAAAGCACAACTTTCTCACAACGTGTTATGGTAACATACCTGCAAACATTAGGCTGTTTATGTTCTATTGCTCATATTCAGCCGTTTCTTGTCTGTCAATTCATGAGATGGCCTAAACTACACCTGTCATCTCTGTTTAGACTAGCAAACGTGGTAGACATGTGATTTTAGTTCATCTAAACCCAGAAGACATCGTAGCCCTCCGTAGTCATACATTGTAATGTGAGAATCTATGTAGCTATGTTAAGTATCATAACTTACATGCCTGTTTTCGTAGACCTTTGAGTGGTGGTTCTAAAGCATATTTTATTGCAGAATATCTGTACAAATATAAATGAGAAATGTCTCTTTCATGGGACTTTTTTAGAGTAAGATATTCCTTGTGACATAAAGGGAAAGTGTATTAATCCTAATCATTAATTATGTTGCTATGAAATAATAATACTTGGTGGTTGCATGTCCTTTGCATGCAAGGACTGCCTGAAGTCTGCGAGCTATAGAAATCATCAGATGCTGGGTATCTTCACTGGTGATGCTATGCCAGGCCTGTACTCCAGCTTTCTTCAGTTACAATATGGATGAAAATGCCCTCAAATTAAAGCTTACAGACTTTAGCCTCACAGTCGTTGTATCATTTCACATCCAAAGTGCTGGAGTACAGAGCCAAAACATAGAAGAAAAAAAATGCACTGTTCACTGTATATATCCTTTACTTGACCAGTCTGTTTTCACACTAAAACATTACATAGCATACGTGATTCAGCTACTCATAATGTCAGTGTTCATGATTTATTCAAATAACATGACAGCATGTGGTCCCTTTGGACCCTGACAATGAACGTATTAAATTGAATGCCATCCAATGTCTTTAACAAGATAAATGAATGAATGAATTGTATGAATGAATAACTAATATAGTACATATAGGGACATTGGGATACTGGAAGTCGTTCTGTGTTTTGAGGGAACAATGTCAAGAAAGATGACATTTTCCTTGCCAGTTATGGTAGTGTATGGATAAATAGAATTGTATTTGCATAAGATGTATTCCAATATCAACATGTTGTCTTCCTTTTACCTGTCACCGATCATTGTTCATATATTTCACAATAAACATATAAAATGACAGAAAGAACCTGGTGTCATTGTAGCTTGAATGGTGGTGGAGGGGAATAGTCCTACAGTTTATTTACCTTTTGTGAATGTCACCATATTGTGTGAAATAAATATTCTGAAAATGTTCTCTTTGCTTAATTGCTGGTACAATTTATCTGTTTTGTTCTGGAGACCAGACCACCCACATCTAATAACCCATAGCCATAATAACAGTGTTAGATCTTTAATCTCAATAATTAATCTTACAACAATTTGCACGATAGATGTACAGCATTGTACCCAGGTTGTGTTGCTTAATGTTGTTTAATTGTTAATACCCTTCATGTTATTATGGCATTGGGTTGTTTGTATGTGGTCCCCTCTGCTGGAATGTGACATGCAGAGGCCTGGCTATACACTGTCCCATCTGGAGATAGGGAAAACTCCACTTCTCAACAAAATGACGGACAGCAGGTCATACCTTCAGATATTGATAAGGTGTCTTACTGATAACAAGGATGGTGAAGAGAAATATTGATTAGGTAACAGTTTTTTCCCATCAAAAGACAACCAAATACTTTTAAATAAATGAATGAGTTATCATTTGGTGGTCCTACCTTAATGTTCTATATGCTCACACCAAATGTTCTGGAGAGGACACTTTTTTTGGACAACAGTCCAATTTGGATTTTACAGTTAAGATGTTGCAAAAACAAACCACTCCTTATAACAAAGTTGAAATACACTCCTCATACAATTTTTTGGTTCAGTCAACAGATTTTATGTAGGCCTACTGTTAGAGGTTAATCTTTTCCTAATTTATCTCAAGGCAGATGGATTACAGAAGCAGTCAAGAATGAGAATTGGCAGCCTTTCGCTACGCATTTGTTTGTGTAGCTTTACCAATATTGTACTTTTCGTATTCATATAGGCTTAACATTACTTCAAGAAAGTACATGTACGGTACAGTATATAATAACGAGTGTAGCGACCTTATGTTACTAAATCCCACACTCTCAAAACACATTTATTATTTGCACGAAAATAACAAAAGTACACAACGTAATTTGCAGAAATATGTTAGAGAGGTTGGAAACCCTACAGGGCTTATACTAGAAGCTCACTATACGAAACAAAATCACATTAATTGAAGAACAATAAAGGATTGTATTATATTAAAAAATATTTTTAAATATAGCAATACTAAGAAAAAGCTGAATAAATATTCATTGTAAGATTAGAAAGGAGAACAGATAAGGGAAAGAGGAAAATACTGATATTACATTGTAGGATTTAATAAATAACCCTTATACCTGTGTTTGAACACTTAGGGAGGGGTACATTTAATTTCGATTTTTTTTTTGAGAGTACAATCAATACGCCGAGATAGGTGGCGATATTGTGAAATTATCCGCGTTTGTCGTGAGGAAACACCACTCTCTCCTCGCTCTCTCACCAATTATGTCGTTGGTTTGTTTGAAGGCGCGGCGATGTTGTTGAAGGCGCCCGAGAGCAGCTGCACCGCTGATAAGGCGCCTGCTTAACCTTCTGTTGTCATTTCCGCCTTAGTTCACGCAGCACCGATTTTTCGGCCATCTCAGACAGTTTCCGATGCAGGCCGACGCAGTCCGACGCAGATATGACGTAATCGGCTCTAGCCGAACACGCCCACAGCTCTAGCCTCCCCACACCTGCTGTTAATCTGTGGCTAATTGCATTGTAGCCAGGTGTGGAATTAACTACACCGCTCAGATCTGTCCACTACAATGTCAAAGTATGCAAAAGAAGGTGCAATGGGAGAGCAAGTGATCTTCCAAAAGATGTTTGTGGAAAATAATGGTTAAAATAGTTTTGGAGAAATTATTTAAAAGCCAATGATGAAAAACGAAGTTGAAAGCAGACAAGAAACCTTCATCAAGACTGCACTGACCAAGTAGGTTCTGTTTTGTATAAATTTGTAATACTCTTACGCTGCGTTTATTTTTTTGCTCAGCACACCTCCATTGCGCATGGAGACTTGTGTGGTTTACTCTTTGGTTAGTTTAACATTTAAACGGATCCATTTTAATTTAAACAAATATCTATCAAAGTGACATCTGTGCCCCACCTAGATTTGGACCTGCAGCCCCTTTGAGTCAAAGGGAGCCATCGTAAAACATGGCCAAGTATATCTATATGCAGCAGTATATTTACTAACTACATCAGCTGATACAGTTCCCAATATGGAACACTTTTGGAGTAATTACACACACGCACACACACACACACACACACACATAGATGTACACACATACAAACCTATACATATATAGTCCTAGCTCTAACCTAACCCAGACAGTACCACTTAAACTAGACCCTAGAAATCTATCTGTCATTACACATGCTGCAGGACTTATACGCGTGTACACCCCTTGTGTATTTCCAATACGCTCATATTGAACATTCTGTTCACTTATTTAACTGAATGTGAACAGATTCCTCTTCTAGCTTTTTGGGGGGTACAACATGCTGGGGGGTTAATATTTTGAGCTTTAAAACAATGCTTGCTATAATGCTTGCTATAATGCTTGCTATATTGCTTGCTATAATGCTTGCTATAATGCTTGCTATGTGTGTTCAATAGCCCTGTTGAGTGTGATGACTCATACATTAAGGAAGTTCCAGTTGGATCATGTTTTGGAGTGACATTGCTGAGTTTGTTATATTGTGCAGTAGAGGGCGCTGCAAGCATTCAAGTAAACTGTTGTATTCAAAATACAGTAAGGAAGAATAGGCCTACTCTGCCAGCATTATACGCCTTCACCATCATAGCTGATTACAAGGGAGAACAAATGGAAAATAGCCATTGTGCCGCTGTGCATTGTGATAAATTGGACAATGATGCTGGACATATAAAGTGCCCTCCACTATTATTGGCACCCCTGGTAACGATGAGTAAAAAGGGTTACAATAAAAAAAACAGGCAGCAACTTTTCCTGACAGTCTCCCTGTGCCTGGTGTATAAGCTTCTCCCGTGTCGTCTGCCATCACTTTGTGCAATAAATGATGGGATATCCAAGTTCGCGTTCTTATTTGGCGAGTTTGCATCCAATGCGTCCGGATCAAGTACATTTCCAGGTTCTTTCAGTTCTTGGCTGTGGAACAGAATTTGGCCCGTTAAATATTACGTCACCCTATTCACAAGAACGTGTTTATGCAAGTGTCCTTTTGCTGGGACACTTGACGACTACCTGCATCACAAGAATGTAAGTCCGTACTTGTGCGGACTTGGTATTGAGATGGTCCTAGGCTGTGTCCGAATCAGAACCCTGTCTAGGCGTCCTGTCTCCTGTGTACTGAGTACTGGCAGATGCGTTTCTGTTTCATGTGTACTATTTAGTACGCAATGTGCTGTATGCAAAAAATATCCTCCATACTGCAGAAGTGTCGTAAAATGTCCCACCCTTGCGCCGCCATGTCACCTGTTGTTTTTGTTGGCATTGAAGGAAAACGTCAGCGAAGTTGCGCCTCATTTTTTTTAAACAAAGCTGCAAGTCATATTTATGCGACCAAAATGTTCACGTATATGCTCCAGAATGTACTCAGCATAACCCTGGAAGTATATCATATGTGGGTTTTAAGTGTACAACATATAGAGAGAATTTTGCCTACTTTCTCATCCTGTCTACTCAACAAGCCTACTCAATAGTATGGAAGGGTGCCGATTCGGACACAGCCCTACAGAATTTTAAAAAGTGTGCAAGCTGTGACGCTTTTTAGTAAGGCAATGCATGATGGATCTTTATTCAAGTTTTCTATGTGACAGTCACCGTTCAGTGTTATGTCATAATGCTATAAAGCAATGACAATCCTAAATACTGACCAAGCCAAATATGCATTTTTTTTGTTTTTTATATTCTCAAACTCATATTCTCAAACCTTTAGAAATGCCATCCTTTTTGTGTTTTGTATACATGAGACCTACAAACAGTGAAATTGATGGAAGGAGGCTCAATTGTGAAACCTTGCAGTCCTTGCGTTAACCCAGGTTAATAACATTGACAGGATAATAACAGAGATACTGAATATTTGCACGACCTGGTTTTACATCATTAGATTTCAGCCTGTAAATGTAAAATGGACTAGGTTTTTGGTCAATCTGACTATTTGCTGCAGCAAAGCCTTTTCTGAAATTATATTTTTTTTAGATCTGTGATTGCTTAAAGTTTTTTTTTTATCCTGTAAAAGTGAATATTTCCAGAATGACTTTTATAAGAAACATAATTTTACTTATCATATGTTCCATTCTAAGGATATATAAATTCTACTGGAACACTACCACACAAGCATAAAAAAGGAATGAAAAGCTGATATTGTTGATCAGAACTACACCATACCTTAAATGATCTTTATGGGCCTTTTGGGGATCGTCCTTTTTATATTTGCTTCTGAAAAGACACTCTTGAATGCGAATGCAAAAGGGAGAATTGAGAACATTCCATTGAGAACAATGTGTTACTTGGTAATGTATTGGTGCCTCTTCATTTTGTGGCTTAAGTTTTTCAATGTTACCTCTGCCCCAAAAATGCATAATCATCGTCACCTCTTGCATTTTGAAGGAAAAAAGAATGACAGAGAAGATAAGTTTAACTTGCCATGAACTGTGAGCACTGGGCCTGTTTTTGGTTGTTATGCGTGTTATGCCATTGCCTTTTTAACCTTTTGTGCATTTTGTCACTGCTAGTGGTCCAATCGGTGTACAGTTAAGACCCATAATTGTATTATTCAATAAAAGGATTAGTGAACCCGGGACTAGGAGAAAAGAGACACAAGATAGCCAGGATGCACAGGCTCCTGCATTTAGTAAGGGATCTTACACCATTGGGTGGTTCACCTCCAAATATAATGCACTGTAAAGTCAAAGCAATAACAAAAGCTTGTCTACAAGAGCTCAACCAACAGAAAAACCCATTAAAAGCAAGTGGGACCTTTGCTTTTGGCATCACCCCCAGGGTAAGCACGCCAGGAAAGTGGCCCTGTAAGGAAAACCTTTGTCAGAGTAAACTGTCCATCCAAGAACACAAGGAGAATGTCTTAAATAAAGCCACTGCTTCATGACGAGCTGCAGCTGCTATGCTTGTGAGTTGTACTTGTGGGGCTGGTGCAGTCCAGAGTCCTGCAGATTCTGATCTGTCAAGGATCTGAATGGACAGCAACAGGACTGCCCCCCGGCACGGGGGAAAGCCCTCACTGCTCTTTTGCCACCCTGCTGGGCATCACTGTAACCCAGTCTGCATCCAAGATGAAATAAAACAAAGGTACTTATCAGTGTAATTTTGTCTGTGAATATAGTACCATTTCTATTTCTATATTCAATATTAGATCAAGGCACCGTTTCTGTACGAGAGTGCTGACCTGCAATATTGTAAGTGATGTTTTTATTTTTTAAACCTCATCTATTGTCACCGAACGTCCTGGGTTACCCCTTGTATTCTGTTGACAAGAAAATTCATTTATTTTTTATTATTATTTTTTTTTATCTTCAATGCTTCATACTCAAGGACAGATGGGTCTATGTTCATCTACAAACTCAACTTTTCTATTGTTGATGGTGAACTGAAGAAAGGGCAGGTTACAGATTGAGTTTGGATTAAATTTCAGCTTGTATGATGCAAGAGTACTCTATTTCTAACAGGTGCACTTGCATGGGTGTGAGTTCATGTGTGTGTGTGTGTGTATGGGTTTGTATATGATTGTCTTTTCGTGTGGATTTTGCGTATGGTGTGTGCTTGTTTGTCTTTGTCTATGTGTATGAGTATAGCGTGTGTGTGTGTGTGTGAGAGAGAATATTTGTTTGCAGGTCTGTGTGTGGATGCATGTGTATTTTATGAATCTCCACATTAAACTTGCAAGCGGTCTTTTATTTCCTGTTGGGTGAAATTGGTTGATTAAGCCGTGGATGCTGTGGTACTCATTTGTATCCTGACAGCTCACTGAAGTAAAGGCACACATCATTTAAAAGTTGGCTGACCAGAGTTATAAATATTCAGGAATATTCTGGGAGACTTGTTTGCACCGCGGACACCTACGGCACATCTCTCTTTTTAATTACTGTCTTGAGGTCTTAAAATAAAAGGGATGACCATCAACACAGGCCTGCTTGCCTACATTTAACCACCTTCTGCATACAAGACATGCTTACCATGTATATTGGGAAATTCAGCTAATGTAGCAATACCTTTTAGAGCTTGTTTCACAATCGAAGTGGATGGCGAACCCTTTTGCTTTCTAAAGTCTCTATATAGTGCTTTAGTTTGATAATATGGATCTCGTTAGCAGTTCTCCAGAAATTACCTTTTTTATCAGCCGCAACATTAAAACCACTGACGGGTGAAGTGAATAACATTAATTATCTCGTTGTTATTTTGGTTCTGTACTTTAGCACTGAGTTTGAAAGATTACAATGACAATGAGGTTGAAGTGCAGACTGCCAGCTTTAATTTGAGGGTATTTTCACCCATATCGGATGAACCGTTTAGAAATTATAGAACCTTTTGTACATAGTCCCGTCCCCCCCCCACCACCATTTTTTGGCATCAAAAAATAACGTAAAATAATAATTTTAAATATTTGGTCGCATATCCTTTGCATGCCATGACTTCCTGATGTCTGTGATCCAACAACATCAAACAACTATCTTATTTTCTGGTACTCTTACAAGCGATACTATAATGGTACTATAATGATTGCTATGGGAATTGGGGGGTGGGACTAGATTTAGCTGTAAATTATGCTGGAACAGTATGGAATACATGGTTGGTAAAATGCCTGTATGTCATCAAGGGTCTGAGGTATCAAACAAGCCTCAAACCATCACTCAGCTGCCAGACATGCAGGAGATATGGATGGATCACTTTAAGGGTTGTTTCTCCTGACTAATTTTCCTATTGAACTCTATGAATGAGTTACTCTTACTCCTCTCAATGTACAATGTCACATTCATGCAGCATGCTCCATTTTCACTTGCAGCATCTGTGCTCCAGCCTTGTAAGAAAGATACGTGGATGTCTGCAAATGCAGTTCTCTCAAAGTTGTCTCCCTCAGTTGCAGTATTGGCTGAAGAGCAAAGCCAATCAAGGACCTCTGCTGTTCTCTGCAAGTCTGCTTGCCCACCAATGCAATTCTGCAAACCCATTTCTGCCATAAAGAAATAGTCTTTGAACACGTGCCTGTGAAAGGGTCTAATTGCAATCGCTGCCACAGCATGATGTCAGCGATGGAGCCTCACTGTTAGCAATAGCACTTAACCCAATCCATGAGTAAAAGTAATTGGTTTAAGATTACTTTTATGACATGTACATAGTTTTTGATCAATTTAATATTAAAAATAATAATTTTTATACGACAGCCTTCACTTTTGGTGTGCTACGCTGTAACACAAACTTGACATTCTTCTGCCACTTTTGCAACCTGTGTGCTGGCCGGTGTCTGTGCTGGAACTGGATGAGGCAACATGTAATCCACTGGATTGTCGGATCCTTTTCCTGTATTCCACTCTGAAGTTGTCAGGCTGTAGCTTTGCGGGCAGGTGGTTTGGACCACGGATTTTTCTAGATGAGTTCAAGCTTGTGATCCATAATCAAACGTGAGTGGGTTGCCATAGATGTAAAGATGAAAATGTTTGCAGCTCAAGACAATTCTCACCTGGTCTGGATCTTAGGGCTTTGGTAGCGTTATAATGGGCAAAACACAGGATGCTGGACCCGTCTGTCTCCATGGTGTGATCAGCTTCCAGTTTTTTTAACTGCTTCAACTTTCTCATGTATGTGTAATGGCGCTCTTTGGTGTGGTTGCCATGTGGGCTGGATATTGGGGTTGATGTGTAACTTCACCTGAGAGTCTGAGTTTACCAATGCCATCAAACGGCTCCAGGTAGCTGTTCACTGCAGGTCCAGAGTCGAATAAGGCTGTTTGTGTCGCCGTTCAGCTTAATGTGTGTCTGTGGCTGTTTGTTGCCATTGTCGCCGTTGACGACGAACACATAAGCATCATGACTACTAGGGTGTTTTCTCAAGCTGCTAAACAACTTTAATCTTGCCTTAACCCTAATACTTATTATTTTTCTAACCCTAACCCAAGAATAACCCTAATTTGAACTCTAAACATTAATCCTGGCCCTTGAATTCTATTCAATATCTATCTTTTTCAATTAAAATTGATGAATGACAACTGAAATATCATCGGTTACGATTTAAATATTTGAATCATTGTAAACTTAAGATGTTTTTTTCTAAATACTTGCAGCATTTAAACAACTGACTAGGGGGAACAGAATTTTACTTTGTTGTACAACTATCAAGGATGCCTGTTGCTTACTCCCTCGACCATCTTTTGGCAAATTTGATCACTTATCTGTACTTTTTCCTACCTACGTGCAAAAAACTGCTACTAAAGCACATTGTTCAGCGCTGGTCAGATAATGCGCGTACACAACTTTGATGTTTTGACGTTACAGATTGGAAATTTTTTTAAATCTGATTTTGTACACTGTGACACGGTTGTTGAGTATCAGATTCTGTATTGACTCTTGCGTACCAAGGTGGTTCAATACTACCCAGATCAAAAACCTTGGTTTAACAAGAACATTAGAACTAAACTAAGGGAGTGGGCAGTAGCTGGTTGCAATATAAAATAATACTGTCAAAATATTCTTTGGACAAATCCATTAAAGATGCCAGATGGCTCTATGGAGAAAATGTGGTGATGCTTGTGTTCCATCACGTGCTATAAAGGAAAAGAACAATCCTCCATTGTATGAAATTATACTCTGCTGAATGACCTGGACGCTTTTTAGTCATGCTTTGACTTGATGAACACCGCTACAACTGATGCTAATCTGGCAGCCCTGGTGCCGATACACCTGAGGTGAGATGCATTCTCCCGGGCAAAGGCCCGATGGCATCGCCCCCATGGGCTGTCTTGCGCAGAACAGCGTACTCCCATTATGACTGAACTTTTTAACTTCTTACTAGACTTGTACTGTTCCAACATGTTTTAAGAAATCTCTCATAATCCCAGTTCCAAAGAAACTACTGGCTACTTGCTACCATGATTATTGTCCAGTAGCCCTAACGTCAGTGCTCAACATGTATGGAATACTTGGCCTTGGACATCAAAACACAGATTACTGCTTCCTTGGACTCTTAGCAGTTTGTGTACAGGAAGAATAGACTGTGTGCAATGCCATATCCTCATGCTCTCCATTCAGTCTACGGACATTTAGAAAAGCAGAAGTCTTCTGTGAGTGCTTTTTATTGATTATAGTTTTGCTTTCATCCCTTCAAACTTGATTAAGAAGCTGCAAAACCTTGGCTTATGTGACTTAACATGTGAACGGATTTTTATATTTTTTTACATTCAGGCCAAAAATGGTCTGGATTGGTGACAAACTGTCTGGGCCGCGTTTCCCGATAACGATCAATTTTATGGTTAAGTGCGATTTGAACGAGCGATTCTACGATGGCTTGTTAATTTGTAACACGCGTTTCCCAAAACGGTTCTTAAAGCGTGAATGCGCAGTCACCTCTTAAGTGCTTCTTAAAAAAAGGTGTAAAATCCAGGATCAGAAAGTAAAAAGTCCTCCCCAGTATTTAGTTCCAATCACCTGGATTTTCTAATTTGCACAATTTTTCAGCCAGGAGGTAGAACTCGTAATTGGTGAAATCAGCTGGCTGAGTTCATGGGTGGAAGAAACGCATAGCAGGACTTTTCCTTTCTGATCTCTGGATTTTACATCTGTACTTCTGTCTGTGGTGCTGCTGATACGGGAGGAGGAGGGGCGATAGATTGGGAGACGTGAACCCCACTGTGATGCCCAATACATGGCCGGTTTGGCACGTCAAAGTTTCTTTTGAAATAAAATCTTTTCCCCACTGATTTTACTTGTCTCAATCTTATTTATTTATAGGGCTATTTAAGGAATGGCTTTTATGGGTAATTTCCAAATGTATAAAAAAAGTTAATTCTAAATAAATGTAAATATTGTTGCATCTAACATCACTATAAAAACAAACAATCAGTGGTTATGGCAACCGTAAAATGAAATGAACATGACACGAAAAATCTAATAAAGTATGTGATTTATGGGCTTCTAAAACGCACTTAACAGTCTATGACTGGTCTGGAGTAATTGTTATCTATGAGTGTTTCTAAGAGCATCTTAAATAAAAATTTTTAAAAAAGCTTTCTTTGCATTAACTTTATTTTCTGTGCCTCACAAATTGGATATTTTTTCCGTTACGGTGTCATTGTGGTTAATTCTATAGGAAACCATGAAAAATGGCAAACTCTCTGTGCTGTATACGTATGGGGCATGCCCCACCACGCTGTAACTCCCAATCTTATTCTTAATTTTTCTAAGACCAAAGAGTTTATTGATTTCTGTAGGAAGGCTGACCAGACTTCTATCACCATGAATGGAGCTCTTTTTGAGATTGTCAGTAGTTTTCCATTACTGGGCATTACACTCTGAGCTGGCTTAATAACACCAGCTCTATTACTACATCTTTTTTTAATTGTGTTTTTTAAAGCTAAAGCATGGCTGAATAACCTAGTTTAGCTACAAGGGAGTATCATTATTAGCAGTGCTGAAGAGGGATGTGTGGCTGAAACTCATAAGTGAGACATGTATCTAAGAGCTAGTTATTCACCGAATATCTTAAGATTGTTAGTAATGCAGGGAGTTGAATGAATTGGCAGGAAGAAAAGAGACCATGTGGGTGGCTAGCCAATTCAAGCAGTTGTACGTCAAACTCATTAAAATAAACCGTGAACAGACAAATATAACCACACCAATTCACATTAATCTTAGATGAGACTAAGCTAAACTGTAGCAACTGCCTGGGATGTTTTCTCTGTCTTACTGAGATCCTTCCACCCAGGTTGTCATCCCCGATGGTAGCTGTTGTGCTCTTGGGATCAAACGGTCATAGAGTTGTGAATTGTGAGGTTTTTCAGCGCCGATGCACGCAAGCCTGTGTTTTTTTTATCTGTATGAGCGGCAAGGACAGTTCTTCTCATCCAGGCGTCTGAATATGTCCCTTTCACTGTTTTGGATAATTTTGCTGAGGTTTCTAGTGGTCAGCTAGCACAGCACTGGGCATACGTTAGTTTCCGCGTGGGATGAGGTAGACTTAGTCACCGCAAAGCGAGCAGCACCTTTGCTGTGGAGGGCCACCTTCTCTGTGTTTTCAGAGGAGTATCTATCTGCAGCGAAGGAAACAATCCTAGGCATTCTGCGAGCCCCAGAATTGGGAGAGCTCCACAGATTTGTGGGAACGTCGTTCACCCCTCAAAAATGTGTTCGCTGTGTCATGTCCTGTCCCTAAACACTTTTTATTGTTCCAGCCGCACACCAAGTTATTTGCGGCTCAATGGTTTGTTTACACCTCAATCTGATTGGACACCCATAGTGAGGAACCAGTGTAAAAAAAAAAAGTGTGAGCGATGGTTGTTGCTCTGTTTTATTAACTTGATGAATAAAACCTTCAGACCCGTGCACTGTGTGATGAGGATTTTAAATGCCACACGCAGAGGACATCAGATGCGCCTCCATGTTCTTCGTTACAGTAACTGTTTGTGTAAGGACTGTTAGTTGGCTGTTGGTCCCTACACATCTGAACCGAATCAGATTCACGCAGCAGTTTGTGACCTTCCTTGGGGAGGAACTGGAATACCAGAATTAAATACGGAACACTTAAATTTTAAACATCACATGATGTATTCAGACATTACTTAAAGTAATGCTGTCATACTAACAAAAAGACTGATTTGTTGATTAAAATATTATACTTCTTCTGGGCTTCGATGTCTGAAATGTGAGAATTTGTGTCATCCAAAAAGACCTTATTGTCTTGACCTTATTGAGGTTCTTGCCTTTGATGTTTTTTGGGGGGAAAAAACTGAAAGTAGCACTGCTTCTTAGAGCCCAGCCATTCCCCAAAGAAGTTCCTTTGTACATTTTCATGCTTGACACAGTGGCCTCAGTAGACGGTGAACTAATTGCTGCAGGACCAACCTGTCGCACCCAGGTAAATATAATGGCCTTAATATATATTGTGTGTTTTTTTGAGGGGCAGGTGCTCAAAGGGAGAAAAGGGTGCACCAAAGTAGAAAAAAATTAACTGTTTTAGAACACCCAGGTATTGTACAGAATATATTTTACCTAAATTAATGATGGCAACAATAAAAAAACAAAAAAACATTTTTTATCAAATGAAAGGGACACATCAGGCACTTGGGGGCAAAAGAGGCAGGTGTTTGGGCACCCAGAGCCCCACCCCCCAAGTGTCCACGGTACGTACTTTTTTGGGGGTGTAAATAGCTGCACCAAAATGTCCGTACCAGGACGCAGTCATACATGGCTAATCAGGAGAGAACCTCAACAGACCAAGCCTGTAATCGGGCACACACCAGGACACAGTCATACATGGCTAGTCAGGAGAGAACCTCAACAGACCGAGCCTGTAACCGGGCAACATATTGGTTCAGATGCGTTTTTTTATAAGCACAAATTTGCAAAACATAAAAATATGCCAGTCTATGGTTCCTTTGATAAATGTCTGTGCAACCCATTAGACAAATGCCTGTAGTCATGTATGCAGAGCTTATTTTGTGCTGGAGCAAGGCAGACCTCCACTTCGGCACCTCCTTAAGCTTGGCTGTCTGCACTCCAGGGTCTGGCTAAGGATTGACACCTCATTGTAATTAGAATTTAGTGTGCACACCACACGCTACAAATTGAGAAAAAAAAAAAAAAAATTTCCAGGATGCATTCATTGTGGTTTCCTAACATAGCTTCAATAACATTTAATTACAGTTAGCAAACATGCAAATTTGAGATAAAATAATAAATAATAATTTTCTGGTGGCAGTTGAAAATGAATGTTATGTTGGTGTGATCTCACAATCCTCTGTTTCTGTGCATTTATTCCCCCGGGATTGCAGTGTGCTGCATAACGTTTATAGAGGTACCATAGAGGGTGTTTTAACATGTTTTATGTGTGGTAACGGTAATGTGACTGCTCGAGAGCAAGTCTCTTGAAATAATTGTGCGCTGCACATGCAAAGTGACTAGCATCGATCTCCCAACTTTTGCACACCCGACATTTCACTTTCAGCGAAGACACCTTGTGATTTACAAATTAAGCACAGCACGTAGGCATATTTATGCATGTATGTGTGAGAGAGAGAGCGAGAGAGAAACTATACAGGCAGTGTTGGGCTGAGGCATCACAGAGGAGGCAGAGAACGTGCCTTCATTTGTCCGTTATCCTTACCCGGTTGCAGATTGTTTTGCATGATTAATAAGCATGCCGGTTTAAATAAGGATCTTTCATTACCGGCCAATTCACTTTCAGTTGATTGCATCTAATGTGATAGTGTTACCACTCAGCTGTTATATGGAAATCAGTAAGGCTATAATGGAAACAATGCTTTTAAGTCAAACTGATTAAAATCTCTAAACTCTAAAATCATTTAATTCCATTTTTGTTTTACTTAAATTGTCTCAATGTAAAGTGAGCATAGGAGTTGTAATGTAAAACCATACAAATATACAGTTGCATACAAATGTATTGTGGGTGCCCTGACGTGAACCTTGCTGAAATTGAAAAGTTAAAAAATGAAAAATAAACTTTTAAAAAAGAGGCTTAAGAATGATTATTCACCCGTTCCTGCCTTCGGTTCAGTCTATCACTTGATTCAAATGATTAATAAAGTATATTTTTTCCCATCTTTATTTCATATACTTTGCATAATGTACTTGTGGCCAAATGTATGCAATTGGAAAGTTCTGAAACTGGTATAAATATAATTTTATATCAGAAATTAGTCTGGTGGAAGTACTGGTGTACATGTTTGTTAAATTAATTGAACTTAGCAAGGCCTTAGCAAATTCATATTCATATTGTGTGTGTGGGTGTCAGTCAGTCTATTTTATTTTTTTTTTTTTCCATTACAAATAAAGAACTGTATATCTAGGGTTTTTTTAAAAAAGGCTAATTCTGCTTTTTTTAATCCTTTTTAAGCGTTTCCAGTTTTCCCCATTTTCAACCCTGTTCATTCACATAATTATCTTAAAATATACGCATATAATAATGCAAACTTGTAGCGATTCCATCCATGATTCTGTGAAAATGGAATTCTAGGAGCCCTAGTATTCTGAAGTCACAAATTCATGCTAATCAAAATGCTGCTGTTGGCTGATGCTTTCTCTACAGTTAAGACTGCCAGTGATATTGTGACCGACTCAATGATGGCTATTTGGCTTAACACTGACAGACTCAGCAAAAAAGGTTGTGAAAGACTATCAATTGTAGAGACTCCTTTGCAATGGCACTCTGGCAGTCTGTGACTGAGACTGTCACAGGATATCCTAGTATGGAAACTGCCAATGGTTAAATGCTGGATTAATTTTATTTCCAACAATGTATCTTAATTTACTGTTCTTTAGCTATCCAATTCAATTACAAATCAATTTCGCCACCTATTAAGGGTTCAGGGAAAGTTTATTTGTTAATTGGAAAAGCCCACTGTGACACTGCCAGTCTTTTGACCATTTAACGGGCATTTTTTCAGTGCGTGGTTTGGTACATTCTTTCCAACTAAAATAAAAGTGCCTTTATTTGGCAAAGCCCCCCCTCCCAGTGGCATGCACACTTTGTTTTTGCGCAGATGTGTGATTCGTGGTCTGTACCTTTGTCAGGGGCATTACCAGATAAAGGCATTTAAATGCTATCAATATTGTCACTGTATACAATATGAAGCAACAACAGGAACAACTTGCATAGAGACTCCAAACAGATCAACATCCACAGAAATCTATTGCTTATTTATCAGTCAGGATAATGTCTCAGTCAGTGGCATAGCCAGGAATTGATTTTCGGGTGGGTCTGGGCAAAAAATGATTATTGTTTATTATTATTATAATGCACTCTAACCGACAGCCTATAACAAACGGTAATGCAACGGTTTGCATGGGAACACCCCTACAACAATGTTGTCCCCATACAGAATAATCAAACACTAAATTACTTGTTTGTATTTTCTATCCAACAGAATCTATAGTATAAACTAGGAGAGATGTGATCTGGCACCCAATATGACCAGACAAAATTGAGATGCTCAACGGATAAAGCACATGGTGTCATTTAGGAAAGCAACAGTGAGTGGTGATTTTCCGTGGAAAATTACCGAAAGTTACCTGGAAAATTTCCTCCCTTTATAACCCTAGTCACAGACCCTATTTCGAACTGCCAAAAACTACCTGGTCCCTGCTCCTATTTTCTCCTCATTTTCTGTGTGTCTGAACTGTGTTTTTTTGCAAATTTACAGAATTATTGAATGATTGGTTTTGTTATTGTCTGCACCTGATCATCAGCGTTGTTCATTCATACCACCTGTTAGCTTGTATTTAAGTTCTTGGTTGTCTGTTTTTTTTTTTTGGTTTTAGTGTCTGTTCATCACTCCGGCCTGCCGTATATTCTCCAATCTTTTTTTGTGTTGGCGCGTTCACCTTGTTCGTAGCCTTTGTTTGCTTGTTTGCCCTGTGCCTTTTTCTTTTCTAAAGATTTATACACCTACCTACCTCTGCCTCCCCATTTATCTCTTTGTTTGGATCCAGGCTCTGAGTCCTGTTTGACAGTGTAGACTTTACAGTAGGCTTTGACTGTAGCCTTACTGTAGCCTACTTTACTTCCCCTGGTATCTTACTTGCATGCTCCGCTTCCTTTGTTCGGCCCTTCCCTGATCCAAACTGCTTGTAACAATCTCCTCCAAGTGTGGCCTTGAAGTTATTTATAGGCTATTTGTTAGGCTAACCATGTTAGATATGCTGATGAAAACTGTCTAGCTAGCAGCTAACTTACTGTACATTGCAATAATGAGCTAGACTATGAGCAGTGACGGTGTATAACAACGCCTTTTTAGTTAAATTTGAAGTGTTTCTGACAGCGATATGATGACCAATTGCAAGACGTTCACCTCCCCATTGCATTCATGAGACTTTCTTATTAGTCAAATATATTATTATTTAAATGACTTAAAACGGTAAGATAAGTGAAAGCTTTGGAGACTGTTGTAAGATGGTGAGTCTGCAGTATTTCAATAGCTGGCGAGAGGTAACACAAATTTCTTGACACAGCGATTTTTTAAATAAAGTAAAGGCATGTTATGTACATAAGATTGCCACTATATTCACAATTGTGTGTGTTCGTTCAAGATAAATGACTTCAGCCCCAAACAGCCATATTTAAATGAGTTTACGTGTTTGGAATGGTTACCCATAGGCTACAGTTACACTGAACAAGCTAGCGGTTTACTACGAGGTAGTACTAGTCCACTAGTAAACATTTTTATTTGCTTTGTTAGTCATTGTTTGTTATAATATATGTTGTATTGGTTGTTTGATTCAAATAATAGTTACTCTTGTATTCTGTCACGCAATTTGGTTCATGGCCGGTTTTGAGGCATGTCAACATAGAAAAGTTTTAAAAATATATATTTTTCTCACTGGTTTTCCTTGTCTCAATCTTATTTATTTATGTAGGGCTATTTAAGGAATGCCTTTTATGAATAATGTATAAAAATAAATAAATGTACATTAAAAAAAATAAATGTAGGCCTAGATACTGTTGAATCTAACATCACATAAAAAAACCCAATCAGTGGTTATGGTAACCATAAAATGAAATTAACACTAACACAAAAAATCTATAAAGTATGTGATTTATGGGCTTCTAAAATGCACTCAACTGCCTACGACTGGTCGGGAGTAATCGTTAATCTACGAGCGTTTTTAAGAGCATCGTAAGTTAAGATGCTTTTGGGAAATGCACCTCAAATTCAACAAGGTTTTTATGATAGTCTTAGCCTTAAAATGTTTTTGGGAATTGCACCGTTGAACAGTTGGACTGGGAGATCAAGAGCTGCTATAAACTGGCTTCTTCAATTGACTTGCTTTAATTCCCCCATTTACCCCAAAAGCTGTAACATGGCATCACAAGATAGGCGATAGCCAATGTATCTATTATTTTGCCTCTGACATTCCAGAGAAATGTATTTGTTACGACGTCTCCATCTTTCTACAGTGACAGCTGTCATCTTATCAATTGCATGTCTTTTTAATACCCGCTTCCCATTTACACTAAAATGCACTTAAAATGCAATTCCCTTTTTTCCAAAATATTTTTTGAGCCAAGTAAAGCTTTTGTGCACATGCTAAATTAGGCTAATCTCTTTGCATGACTTCCTCCCACTATTTCACAAAATAATGTAGGGACCCTTATTCATTCAGGCTAACTCCCAAAAATGAAAAATTCACATATCCATTTTATCTGCAGTCCTCTTTGCACCTTGTTAGTCTTGGATAATATTTTTGTGGGTGGTAAGTTTTATGTGATTTTGTACATGCAAACTTTTAGTAAATGAGTTATATAAAATTAACCTAGTTATACAATGTACAACAAGCTTTAAATTAATAATGTGATGCATTTTATGGAAAAAAATGGAACGAGAAGCATTCATTACATTATGGGTTCAATTAAACGGGTTCATAACCTATAATTGATTAATAGGCATAATCCTAACGCGTTTGCTTTTTACAATCGTAATTTATTACATGTTCATTGTGCAATTTAAAGACTACATTTAATTTAAAAAATTATAATTTATATTCTAACATTCAGAAGCTACATGTATCTGCATTTTTAATGCACGTACGTACAACAAATCTCAGATACGAAAACTTTGAATGTCAAAATTGGTTATACACGATTTATGCTGAAATTTCAGTCTGATCACGTTTCATGAATGAGGCCCATTGATGGTAATTTACTCAAATAATCTTGAGCTGTAGAAATAAACAAGCGGGGATAGGGCAAGGTTGATTTTTATCAATGTTGCAGCCAGCAAGCTAAAAGTAAATTAGGAAGGGAGAAAAGAGGAACACCATGATGAATGTGGCTATGTACTCAGCTGATAACTGTTGCCATAGGGCTTTAAAAGAGACACTCGGCTGGTATAAGTTTGCAATTTAATTGGGAATATTCTTGACTGTAGTGCATACGAATAGAGCAGAAAGAACCATGTCTAGACCATGTGTCTGAAAGGTAATGGGAGTAGTTTACTGCCTTGGATGACAACATGGCATCTTGTATAAGGATAGAAGTATTCTGAACATAGCTGCAGGCTGCATTTTAATGAACTGTTCTCTTTACTAAATAAATATTTTGTTCTTTTTATAAAAGTTGTTGTGTGTCATTGCTGAAGCCTCTGTCAGTCAAAGTGCCCTGGCTAACACTCTTCATTTGTACTTGGAAAAATATTTAAGGCGAAATAAGTTCTGATGGAGTACATTTTATTCTGAATAATTTTCATCCCATCTGGAGTCAACATATATCCTCTGTTAGAATTTTCACTATATGTGAATACACGCAGAAAACGCACAAAATATTTATTTTTATAAATATATATATATACAAAATAAAAATTATCTAATTTATGAAGCTGTTGATACACCTGTATGCAATTGTCCCTTTATAAATCACATTTCACTTGATTTTGAGCGCACACGCCCAAGCCTCAAACTACAGCTGGTTAACGTTCACAATTAACCATACATGGTTAATTAAATGCCCTTCATGAATATCATTTGCATGTAAATTTGGCAGTCCTTTTTGAGAAAATGGGACTGTAGAGCCAGAGTAAAAAGAACAATTGTAGTGTGAAATTGAAGTTCTTGTCGGGGAGGTGGAGAAGAAATGTCCCATATTGTTTGGTGGCCTTGGTATGGCTGGAGTGGCTTGCTGCAGTTAATGCACTGCATGGTGGGAATGAAGAAGAATTAGTCTGCAATAAAGGTACAGACCAATGTGCACAAATTTGCACAAGCAAAGTGTAATGCAAAGTGCCATTGAGAGGCTTTACCAGATAAACCAAATCACACACTGTTTAAAGAAAAATAATTAAAATCCTGTAAACAAAAGACTGGCAGCAATGTTGCTAGTGAAAAACCATTTGATGAAAGGGAAAAAAAAACGAGTTTTTAATTCCATATCCTGTTATTTTATGGGCTGCCCGTTGATGGGTTTTTGCCATTATGCTACATGACTTTGAAAGTGTTTTGAAAAAAACTTTAAAGCTGCACATTTTTATAAACATTTTTTTTTTTACAGTGCACAGTAATAATGCAACATTGAGTTCAACACGGCACCTAATTTTTCAGAATCTGATGATCAGGCGATGGGTGGTGAGGAGGTACCACATGTAGAGGACAGTGCGCCATGACCTCATCCATTAATAACGTGACCAATAAACTAAAATACATTGGAAATGTTTTATGTGAGATTCTGCATTAAAAGAGCTAGTTAACACATATAATGTTTTAGTGTGATACCGTATTTATGAAATCTGCATGCAGTTTTACTGCAGCAGCATTTGTTTTATGTACTATGTTGGGATGTGGGTCTGTGTCATCAGCCTGAATATCAAGGTGTCAGGGAGACCATTTTGTTGTGCCTGAAAGCTGTTGCAGTGTTTAAAATGGGGAGCAGACACGTACGCGGACGGACAGTGCGCTAGACTGTCCATGGACTTTTGCCTTTCATAGTACCAACCGCCCTTTGTACACTGAAGGTACATGAGCAGGTGAAACGACAGGTCCGTGCAGACAGGTCTGCCTGCGCTGACTCTATAAAAAAATAAAAAATAAAAAATAAAATAAATAAAAAATGAACAAAGGAATAAATGTGCGGATTGCCTCGGCGGACGTCCGTTTGGGGTTTGTTTTGCATCAGCTATGATGTCATTTAGGTCTGCGTGGACCCTGTGGATGTCCATACGCATACTTGGAAGCGCATTTAAGCCCAACGTTTCATATTAACATATGAATTAAATAAAGGAGATTATACATCTCCTTTATTTAATTATATATAAATTATATCCGACATGGCTAGCATAGTGACTAAAGGATGGGTAGCTTGGTGACTAAAGGATGGGTGGCACGGTGACTAAAGGATGGGTGGCACGGCGACTAAAGGATGGGTGGCACGGCGACTAAAGGATGGGTGGCACGGCGACTAAAGGATGGGTGGCACGGCGACTAAAGGATGGGTGCTATATCCCCAAATCGGCTCGTCATGTGCCAGAAACTTCTTGTGGTCCCGGAACACCTGTTCCCTCATATGTCCACCATTTGCATTGTCTTCCAAAAATGCCAAAAGACCCATAATGTATGTTTATGAACCATCATTACCTGCCTATTTATAAACTTCACATCTGAAATTTGTTGTTATTGAGTCATGAGTAAAACATTTGGATGAAACTACACTGCTCAAAAAAATGAAGGGAACACATAATTATCACAGTATAACACCAAGTCAATTAAACCAAACCGGTCAGCTGGATGATGTTGCAGGCAGCATAACATTCACCACGGCGTCTCCAGACTCTTTCACGTCTGTCACATGTGCTCAGTGTGAACCTGCTTTCATCTGTGAAGAGAACGGGGTGCCAATGGCGAACCTGCCAATTCTGGTGTTCTCTGGCAAATGCCAATCAAGCTGCACGGTGCTGGGCTGTGAGCACAGGTCCCATTACAGGATGTCGGGCCCTCATGCCACCCTCATGGAGTCTGTTTCTGACAGTTTGGTCAGAAACATGCACACGAGTAGCCCGCTGGAGGTCATTTTGTAGGGCTCTTGGCAGTGCTCCTCCTGTTCCTCCTCGCCAAAAGGAGCAGATACCGGTCCTGCCGCTGGGTTGTTGCCCTTCTACGGCCATGTCCAGCTCTCCTCGTGTAATGGCCCGTCTCCCAATATCTTATCCACGCTCTTGAGACTGCTGGGAGACACAGCAAACCTTCTTGCGAAGGCACATATGGATGTGCCATCCTGGAGGAGCTGGACTACCTGTGCAACCTGAATGGGCTGCAGGTACCGTCTCATGCTACCAGTAGTGACAAGGGCACTAGCAAAATGCAAAACTAGAGAAAAATCAGTCAGGAAGGATAAGGAGAGAGAAATGGTCTATGGCCACCACCTGCAAAACCATTTACTTTTTGGGGGTTGTCTTGCTGTTGCCTCTCCTGTCCATCTGTTGTCACTTTCATTTGCACCAAAGCAGGTGAAATTGATTCACAATAGTTTACGCTTCCTAACTGGACAGATCGATATCCCAGAAGTTTAATTGACTTGCTGTTATACTGTGTTGATTGAGTGTTCCCTTGATTTCTTTGAGTAGTGTAGTTAGGCCTGGATGTTGCTCTGACAAGGTATATAATAACCGTTAGAAGACAATGTACTTTGATATGAAATTAAAAGAACAGGGTGAAACTTTGCCATTGGAGTCGACAATTCCCAGTCTCTGAAATGTGTGTATGCATGGGTCATATTTTGCGTAAATGTGCACGTTTTTACATCGTTTTTTTTTAATAAATCCCAAATCTGTGGGGATGTTGGCTTACACATCTTTTTTGTGCGCACGCATCATTTATAGATAAGGCCCCAGGGTCTGTTCTCTTCTAAAATATTTGATCTATTGAAAGTAGGTGGACTCCAATGCTCATTGAGGAGGTGGGTCCCGAATGTGTGGTATATTCACATTCTAAATTTATACACGTGTTATTCATATGCATAGTCCAAATACAAGATAAATGTGTGCTTGTTTGTATGTGAGACAATGAATATGTGATGATCACTAATTTGACATCTGTAGTCGCTTGCTGTGCCTATGCTCAGATAAAATGTCACAGTATTTACAGTCAGAATAAAATGTCACGGAGTGTTTGCACGAGCGTAAACTGATAACTATGACCTATGCACAACACAGATTTTCAGGAATTGATCTCAAACCGAAAACCCAGTGGACTTTTCTATGGTGCAGTTTAATTTATCACTACGAAACATGGTTGCTCATTTGAACATTGCAAAATCGGATCAAAGTCATGGGTGAAATCTGTGGTGTGTTGTGGTTCTGGAGGAGTTTGTTATGCAACAAAACTGTAAGATTAGAGGACCTTGTGTATTTGGAGTGTTCTAGCCATTTGGTGTATCCGTTAGGACAATAATGTTTTGAACATCTATATAGAATGGTCCTGATACCCTCGATGTCTTCACTACTCTCATAAAACACTAAGGGCCTGATTTACTAAGACCTTTAGCGGGTGCAAAACCATTTAGCACACGCAAAACCAATAACATGACCAATGATTGGTGCAAAACTAATTCCATGACCAATCATGGTCATGTTATTGGTTTTGCGTGTGCTAAATGGTTTTGCACCCGCTAAAAGTCTTAGTAAATCAGGCCCTAAGACAATTTTGTAGTATTATTCTTGCAAAGGGACGGTGCACAAAATTCTGAAAGCAGGGGTGTGAATAATTGTGAGTTTTTGGGAAATAAATCTATCAGAATTAAACTATAGTTCAGTGCTGTATTAAATAGTTCTGCGCTCTAGAAATAGGAATTTTCTCAGACGTTCTTAAAACGGTACAAGTGAAACCCTGAAGAAAAATAACCTGCATAGCGATTTTCCTGGCAATTTTAGACCTAAATCAAACATACCTTTCTTAAGAAGGATCTTGGAAAAGGCTACTTTTAATCATTTGAATGCCTTTCTCAATAAAAAATAATATATTCAAAACAGTACAGTCTGGCTTTTGGGCTAATGATAGCACTGAGACTGCTTTTGTGAATGGTAAATGGTTAATGATCTCATGTTCAGCACTGACACCAACGCCAATGTTGTTATGCTGGGGAAGTACTTGACTATTTTATTTTCTGTCACTCCCTGCTTACAAACACAACAGGAGAAGCTATATTTGGCTTACCCAATGATTTTATTGTGCAGAATAAAATCATTGGACGCGATGTGTTGGTGTTTGCACAGACGGTGCAACTGCAATGACTGGAAAATGGAGGGGACTATAGATGCGTGTACTTGCAGTTGCACCATTCGCGACAGCAACACACTTGCATTCACAGAGAACAACTTGCTGTGAAAAAAATGCCCCAGTGTCTCAAAGCAGTGCTGGATGAGGCTGTGTGAATTGTTAACTTTATTAAAAGTAGAGTACAGTGAAAATTATGGGGGAGTACAGCTATCCTATCTGTAAAACTATTTTAATAATTAAATATTTTATTTTTATAAAGTTAGGCTATTTCAAGTAGGCCAATTTGTATACCCTGCTGTTAAAGCATTGTTTTGAGGGAGTAATAGATTTCCCCCGGATTTGGGGAGTTTGGTGGTCCGCAATTATTATTTATTTTTTTACTGGCGAAGTGGTCCACCACCTGAAAGTTTGAGAACCACTGTCCTAGATCGTAGTGCAGCATTCGATACCACTGACCAGAAGATATACTGTTCTTATACTGTGTTGTTCACAGGGTTGGTATTTCTGGCACAGCTCTAAACTGATCTGTGACTATTCTTTTTCAGCATGGGTGAATTGTCATTAAAGGCAGAATTGATTTGCACTAAGTGCAAATAGCAGGTAATTGCTATTTGCACTAAATGCGAATTGCGGGATGACGATTCGCTAGTTGGCTAATTCACCAGTTATGAGTCATGAAAGTTCTCAGTTATAGCAGTTAAAACATTTTTTAATAATTAAAATAAAATAAATAAAAAATTGTTAAAGATTGTCTCGAAGACCCAGTTGGATGGCAAAATATATACAGTAGGCTATGCCTGATAATTAAAAATATATATATTATATAATGTGTGAGTGTATATGTTGCTGTAATGGCAACATGTAGTCCAGCTGTCTCTCGTGTTTGTGTTTGTTAATTTGAATGTGTTTTGTTGTGTCTGGCTTTTGTCTTTGTTTTATGCGCTGTGTGTCTGTCGTGGGATGGGGAAGTGGGCTGGAGATTTTTCAGGGCACTCCTGCTGCTCGTTTTCATAATATTGACAAATAATAATAATTTTGTTTGTGATTGTCATCATTGAGACGCATTTGCAACATTATGCTCGGGAATGTCAGTTGGATCTGCAGACAGCAGCAACAGTTACCATCGCTCTTCACCGGAGTTGAAGATGTCGGGACTGATCCGGGAGTGCAGGCAATCTTCAAAAGGCAACCAGGGAAGGGGAACATAATGCGGGGGAAGAATAAGGAGACTACTGAAAAGATTGACGCAATTCGGTGCTCCGTTACAGCGGTGTACAGAGACTGCGGCGCTGCGTGTATGGAGGAGAGTCGTGGAGGCGGAGTTTGTGTGTGACTGCTTGGGACAGCGGGGGCTATTTTTAATCATGGCTGTATTGCACTTTAATTTACTTGATTGATGTAATAATTCTGTAGGATGTCTTTGTTTGATATGTTTGTTTGTGTGTTGTGGGTCTGCCCCACAGTCTGTCTTTTTTGTTCTTGCTAGGGCTACAACTGAAGTTCCTAGCGGGAAATAAAAGTTATTCTATTCTATATATGTATACAGCACCATAATTAATTGGACAGTGACACATTTTTTGTTGTTTTGGTTCTGTCCTCTACCACTGAGTTTGAAAAGATACAATGAGGTTTAAGTGCAGACTCAGCTTTAATTTTAGGGTATTTTCATCCATATCGAATTAACCATTTAAAAAATTATAGAACCTTTTGTACATGGTTCCCTCCATTTTTCAGAATCAAAAAAATATTGGACAGTTTAACAATGTAGAATAAAGTAATCACTTTTAATATTTCGTCGTATATCCTTCGTCGCATATCCTTTGCATGCCATAACTTCCTGATGTCTGTGACCCAACAATATCAAAAGTATTGTTTTCTGGTACTCCTACAAGCGATACTATAACCTCTCTGCATTTGAATTGATCTCTATGGGAATGGGGGGAGTGGGACTCGATTTAGCTGTAAATTACACTGGAACAGTATAGAACACATGGTTGGCTAAATGGCTCTAAGTCATCAAGGGTCTGATGTGTCAAACGAGCCACAAACCATCACTCTGCTGCCAGATATGCAGTAGATATGGATGGATCACTTTAAGGGTTGTTTCTCCTGACAAATTTTCCTATTGAACTCTATGGGGGAATAAAAAAAATAAAAAAATAAAAGTCAGGAGAAGAAACCATTCAAGTTATCCATCCATATCTACTGTCGACTGCCTGTCGAGACAAGATGAGTCTAGTGCAGTGCAGCACAGTACACAAACCACAGCTTGCGATGCACAGCGTGGGATACTATCAAATCCGCTAGATAATGTTATTGCTAGTAACGTTAATTTGGCTTCTTCGTCCTCAACCTCGGGGGTATTTCACAAAGCAGCATTTATGTTACTGAGTTAGCTGGATAACTACACAGAGTAAAACCTGGAACCCTCCAAAATCTGGAACATTGACTAAAGTAAAAAGAGCTGTCCTGGTTGTTACTCAGTGCAGTTATCCAGCTAATTTATTAATTCTGTTTTGTGAAAAATCCTGTGCTCAATCCCACAAGACTCCCGTCTAACGTTAACGTACATCCCAATCGTCAACACCACTTCGGAGTGTCAACAATAAGGACTTGCCCTTTTATTTTATTTTTATTTGTTTCAGATTTTTTTACATTTCCTCCCAATTTCGTAGCCAATTGAACCCCTATTCTAATTAAATTCCCCTCGTGCACCATACCACCCTGTCAGCCAGTAGTCGGAAGGAGGGTGCCAGGTCCTCTACAGCATGCGACTCCTCGAGCCCCTGACCGTTCCAACTCGCCCAGGGCCTTTTTGTGTGCAGCGATTCTCTCCGAGCCCCTCCCCCCACCCGGAAGCAGACGCCCTGTGGGAGCGGCATTTGGCATCGGCCATGCTCGGATCTGGCTGGACAGGGGCGCAAACCCTGATCCTCGGAGTACAACTGCACCGACTAAAAGTTTGTCAGATAGCTAGCTAACATTACATTACATTACAGTCATTTAGCAGACGCTTTTATCCAAAGCCACATACAGCAAGTGCATACAGAAACGTCATTGAAGTAACTACAGAACAGATAAGATTAAGTAGTGAACTTATCAGATCAGGCATATATAGTATTTGGGCATCCAATTGAATCTTTATTGAAACAATCGTTGTAATTCAAATTATAAATAAAAAAATAAAAAAACTGCTTTCACTGAACTTTCATGATTACTCATAACTGGTGAATTGGCTAACTAGCGAATCATACTACTTGGGTTAGGGTGAGCGTCATCCCGCAATTTGCATTTAGTGCGAATAGCAATGACCTGCTATTTGCACTTAGTGCAAATTGATTCTGCCTTTAATGACAATTCACCATGCTGAAAAAGAACTGTGCCATCTGCCATTACCAGAGGAACTATATTTAGCTAAGTGATGGATGTGTACATAATGATTTGATTAAGTTTAAAAAATAGTTTAATAAAAATTTCACATTTTAATTGTAGCCATGGTATAAGAGATATAAACCACTCCATGCCAGTGAATATACAATAATATATGGCACTTCAGGGTGGTTAATCGCCACCTTTGTCGTGCCATATATTCTTGTATATGCACAGCATATTGTGGTTTATATCTTACTATATACAGGGGGTGGATATATATACAAAATATCGGAAACATGCTGTCATACAATTTCTGAACTGTGTGTAGTGGGATATTGGCCCATTGTTCAAGAAGGACAGCCTCCAGTTATTTGAGGGATGGAGGAGGTGGAAATGTAATTTGCACTCTGCGCTCCAGAACTTCCCATAAAGGTTCAATTATGTTTAGATCTGGTGATTGTGCAGGCCATGGAAGGCATTTGACATCATCCTTGTGTTCTTGAACCATTCTTTAATGTTTTTAGCAGTGTGTATGGGGGCGTTATGTTGGAATATGCGGACATCATGAGGGAACGGTGTTTTCACCATAGGGTGCACCTGGTCTTGTAAAATGCTTTCATATTTTTTGCCCATTACATGTCCCTGGAGAGCAATCATTGGACCCATTTGCCCATGCCATTGCAGAACCACCATATTTAACAGTTGGCAACAGACATTGTGGATTGAATGCCTCCTTAGGCTTTCTCCAAACATAAACCCGTCCAGATGTATTAAAAAGAGTAAAAGATGACCCATCAGACCATATAAATGGTAAATGGACTGCACTTATATAGCGCCTTTATCCAAAGCACTTTACAATGGCCTCTCACTCACCCATTCACACACACATTCACACCGATGGCGGCAGCTGCCATGCAAGGTGCTAGCCTGCTCATTGGGAGCAATTTGGGGTTCAGTGTCTTGCCCAAGGACACTTCGACATGTGGACAGGAGGAGCCGGGGATCGAACCGCCAACCCTGTGATCAGCGGACGCCCCGCTCTACCTCCTGAGCCACAGCCGCCCACCATATCACTTTTCTCCATTGCTCAGATATCCAGGTTTTGTGTTCCTTAAGCGGCGTTCACACAGTAGGCTGTAGACGGCAGGATGGTAGACGGTGCAACGGCAGGGACGTAGGCTAGTTGACGTGCCGAAATGTCCATCGCGGTAACACATTGTTTATATCGGTTGCCGTATTTATGGTTCACGCGAAACGGATTACTGGTGTTCCAAAAAGCCCCTTTGCAAAATGGACCGTGACCGAAAGTGTATTTATACATTGTGTGTGTGTATTACTGCGTTGTTTCAGTCTGTGTCTTCATAAATGGGCTGCGTGCGTGCATCAATGTCAGCTAGTTTAGGTAGCTTCACTAGCTAGTTAGTTACACCTCAAATCATACACTGAAAAGCTTTTGAAAATACAGCTAATGTGTACCTGGAATCTACATGTTTTTTCTTTTTACTTTTTGGTTCGATATTTCCTCTCACCCCTCTCGTTCTCTACCACAAAGTTGCACTAACTTCTGATCTATTTTGAAATGTACCACTTCCGTTCCATCGGCACGTGACCCTACCGCCACGGTAGACGGCAAAAATTAAAATATTTTTATTCCGATGCCAAGTTCGTCCTGCCGTTGGCAATTTTGCCGTCTTGCCGTCATTGTCTCATTGAAAACAATGACATCTGGTTTCGTCCTGCCATCTACTGTCCACTGTGTGAACGGCCCTTTACACCATGTTATGTGTTTTTGTTAATTAGCCTTGGATACAAATGGTTTCCGAATGGTGGCCCTGCCATAAATACCAGCTTTGTGAAGCTCACAGCGTACTGTTTTTGTTCAGACTGGTTTAGATATGGATTGATTCAATTCTGTGGTGATTTTTATAGCTGTAGTTTTGTGGTTATTAGCAACTATCTTACTAAGTGTCCGTCTGTCCCTGTCAGAGAGCTTTGACTTGCGGCCACAGTTATTTTATGCTGATGCTGTTTTTTGCTGTTGGGCATATGTTGTCATAATTTCTGACACTGTTCTCTTCTGCCACCTTAAATAATTTTGCCGTTTTTGTGACCTACGCACCTGCAATTCGGACACCAACTATTTGGCCCCTTTTGTTAGTATCCTCATCTTGCTTTGGAGACTTATCTAGCAAAGTGCTGCTGGTTAGACCTCTTAAGCAGATGCATGCTGCTAATTAGCATTCAAATTAATAGGAATCACCTGTGTAGATGCTTTAGATGTGTTTAGATGCTTCAAAGTTATACATTTTTCAGATATTTTGTCCACTCTCTGTATATACAAAATATTGGAAACGCCAGAAACTGAAAAGTTTTTCATAAAACATAAAACAGCTGCCATATGTTTGCTCTCATTTCTCTTGCCTATATTTTATACACTGTTATGACTGGCATGCCATGTATACATTTTAGTTTGTCTTGTTTGTTGAAATGAAATTGATAATGAATCATAATCATTATCAAATAATACTAATTTGTCAATTAAATGCTGCTTTTGTGTCAGTAATAAGTGAGAACACAGAGCTAGAAAAAAACTGAAAGCATTTTAGTCTATGGCAACTAGACCTCTGCACAGCTGTGGGGAGTGAACACCTCTGCTCGAAGTGAAGTGAACAGCTGAATAAAATATAAGATAATTGAAACTGGTCTAGAATCCAACACTTGCATGTAACATGAGTCAAAAATATGGCCCAATTGTTAATTATTCCTTTTCAGTTAAGTTTTTCACTAATCACAGGACTCCAGTTGTTTGGGACCAAAATGTTTTCTGATTTCTTCAACATTTGTTGAAGTGTAATCACTTTTTACTAATATAACAGCGACATGTCATTTTATGGTTACCATTTCATAAAAATATGACTGACAGGCAATTATGGTTGATTGGCATAAGTATAAATAAAAATAATTTACACGTGGTACACTATTCACAAAACAGAATAAATAATCAGGTTAGGAACAGAAGTTGAGGTTTTGCATAGCAAACATGTGACAGCTGCTTTATATTTTCTGGAAAACTGGTGTTTCCAATATTTTGTCCACCCCCTGTATGTGTGTGTGTGCATGTAGACACACACAGCAACCAATGGCACAACATTTATTAATTAAAAAGTGTTTCTGCTGAAGCCCTTTGATCAGTTATTTCAGCTAATTTGAGAGAACTGAATTACAAGAAATTCATGCTGAATCAGTCACTGTTTGGTTCCCAGTAAACAGCTGTGTTCACATGCAGAAAGACCAATGAAACGGCTTTTCTTCAACAAACCCCCTAGAGACAGAATCATTTATTTTGGGAGGGCTTATTTACGGACAAAAGATTATTTAATTCATAAGTAAAAAGAGGAAAATAAAGACCTTTTCTTCAAACCAAAAAGAGGAATGCCAGCTCTAAAGGTCTTTCATTAACAAATAATTGATTTTGAATCCAATTCTATTGCACTTTAGGGATTGAAACAGTATGTATTTTTAAACACAACAGTCAATAACATTCCAACTTTCAGTGAAAGTGACATTTAGAATCTCTCCTAGTGTTCTGCTTGCTCTGTGGAAAAACTGAGCAATGAAAATAATAACTATGCATGACCAGTACTACAATGATCTGACATTTAATGGTGTTTATAGTCCTTTTAGCGAGGTATTATTTATTTTTTATTTATTTTTTAAGAGCAAAGCAGTGAATGCAATTTACAGAGTGACTCCACGGTTGGAATTACAGAAGTTGGATTTATTATATTTAAACTGGCCATATCCTTTGTTTGTTTGTCGCTGTTTTTGGAACAGACGACACAGGCTCAAAACCTTATTCATCTGGTAAACCGTGACAATGCTCTGGGGAAAATGTGCCTGCCTGCGACTGGACTGCAGACTTCTGGAGGGCCCCACCATCACGTATCTACCACCTGCCAATCACAGGTTGAAGTTGGAATGCTAATGACAGAGGCCAACTCTGCTGAGTACAATTTATACCTGCACTCAAATGAAAAGCAGACCCTCGCCACTGAAACAACTCCCTTCTCATATCAGATCTGCACGATGACAACCAATGGTCATACAGATGATTGAGAAGTTCTGATTGGTTACTGAGCACAGTATAACCACATTAGCCTTTGTAAAATTCTGCCTTTGTGCATCGTAGTTGCTTTTGGATGGTGGGAAAGGCAATGAATGTATTGATACTTTGCATATAGCCTTGATGAATTGATAACTCCTAGATATTGACGGCTCTGATATACCCATCAAACATTCAAATAATAATCGTTGGACAGGGGTTGCATGGAATATTAAGTAAATAAATAAATCAAGTAAATGGATTTACTTAAAAAAATTACTTGATTACTTGCATCCACTGTCCAACAATTAATTTTTTGAGTACAGCAGTTGCACGCTGGAAGGACGTGGCCAGGAAGGGGAGAGAGATTTTCACCTGGATCTACACTGCAAAGCGAATGATCCAGACACTATCAATTAGTCCATATAATACTGGTCTGGTACGGTATACCAGACAGTCAATCATAGCTGACTTTTACATATATATTTTTTGACAGTTCTTTGATAATTGCAAGTAAGCTAGTCAAATGAAAATTTTATTTTCAAAGAATAAGCACTCCTTTTAATATCCATTTTTGTGAAAGATGCTGTATTTTTAAATAATCATTTATTGGCGGCGCTAGACACAAACCACCTTTTTTCCGAAAAGTTGCACGGAAAAAAAGATTAAGTCAAAACTCTGAATATGCGTATGTTGCAGACGCGCCTCATTTTCATCAAATCTCCACCCCGCGCGTGTATATACTGGAGAGACCCTTAAAACAGCGGATAAGTCAAATGGCTTAACCCCTTTGCGCAAATGAAAAATCACCTATTTAGGGAGTGCTCCATTTAAGGCTGTATAACTCCAGGTGTGAGCATCACAGAAACAGTCGGATAAAATGGTTGTGAATAAAACCGGAATGACATGGAATACTTTAGAGCTGCAGGTAGGGCATATGGGGGTACTGCGGGCAGATGTTCCACATTGTGTCATAACATGCTAAACTGGTGTGTATTTCTCAAACAGATTTTCCAAGATGATAAATGACCACTGAATTTTGAAAGCAACATCTCTGTGTAAAACCAGTGGTAAAAGTGTATATTTATTTAATATTTAGTAGCATATATTGCTAGTAGAATGTGGTATAATGAGACCATAATTTCACATGTATTTACGCATTTGAGTGAGCAGGGCTTTTCACTGCTTTTTTGGCTATTGTTGGGTTTATCTTGTTGCTATGACTGAATTCAAATTTTATATGATGAATAAATATATTTATGTACAACAAAAATTGTGTCACTGTCCAAGTACTTATGGCCAAGCCGGAAAGTCTGCACACCCCTTTCACCTTCTCCACATTAAAATATATTTATGAACTCACACATAGATGCTATTGCCCACTATGTCACGCATGGGTAGGTATAGACTGGGTGGGGGGTTTCTTGTTAAATGGCCTTGCTAGGAGAAAATAGTGACACTTAGAAACTCCTTATTCGGCAGTTGTCACAAAACGTCTACCAATAAAGTTAAAACACAGAGTTTGTAATTTCCACTAATAGTTTGGCTGCAGGGGCAATGAATGTATGTTTTGCAAAATCTTTCCGCCGGCAGCATGGTCACTATGCATTTGCGCAAAGGTGTTAAGCTAAAGGGAATTTTGGGAGAAAGTCCTGTTTGCGCGTGCTTATGTCAACTCTGAATTTGGTCCTGAGTGTGGCCCTTAAATCTCAGAATTACTGTGGTGATAACAAGACAAATTTTTCCATAGAGTTCAATAGGAAAATAATATCTGGCAGCAGAGTGATGGTTCGAGGCTAGTCTGATACGTCAGACCCTTGATGATTTACAGCCATTCAGCCAACTGTGGGTACATACTATTCCCATGTAATTTACAGCTTAATCTAGTCCCACCCTCCAATTCCCATATAGATCCATTCAAATGCAGAGAGATTATAGTATCGCTTGTAAGAGTACCAGAAAATAAGATGTCAAGAGTCTTTTGATGCTGTTGGGTCACAGACATCAGGAAGTCATTATATGCAAAGGATATGCAAACAAATATGAAATATGATACCTTTTTATTAAAGTTTGTTAATTTGTCCATTTGCTTTTGGTCCCCTAAAATGGGGGGGGGGGGGGGGGCTACAATTGCTACACAGTACGCCCAATATGGATGTAAGTAAAAACCCTCAAATTAAAGCTGAAAGTCTTCACTTTAACCTCGTAGTCACTGTTCTGTTTAAAAATGTGCTGGAGTACAGAGCCGAAACAACAAAAATTGTGTCACTGTCCAAGTACTTATGGACCTGACTGTGTGTACACCTACAGTCAAGCCGGAAAGTCTGCACACCCCTTTCACCTTCTCCACGTTTTATTACGTTGCAGACTTATACTACAATAGATTTAGTTCATTGTTTGCCTCAAACATGTTCACATAATAGCCAATAATGACGAAGTGAAAACAGGTTTTTAGAAAATATGCCATTTCATTTTACTGACAAAAATATGTTATTTAGGGGTTACATATCTGTACACACCCTTAGCCTAATACTTGGTTGCTGCACCTTTGGCAGTGATTACAGCTTCAAGGCGTCTTTGGAAAGAAGCTACGAGCTTGGCACACTTGTTTCTGGACATTTTTGCCCATTCCTCTTGGCATATCCTTGCAAGCTCCATCAGGTTGGATGGGGAGCGTTGGTACACAGCCATTTTCAGCTCTTTCCACAGATGTTCAATTGGATTCAGGTCTGGGCTCCACTCCTTTGTTCTCTTGGCTGTGTGCTTCGGGTCATTGTCATGTTGGAAGGTAAACCTTCGCCCCAGTCTGACGTCCAGAGCGCTCTGGAGCAGGTTTTCTTCAAGGATCTCGGTGTATTAGCTGCATTCATCTTTCCCTCTATCAAGACTAGTCACCCCGTTCCCGCTGCTGAAAAACATCCCCGCATCATGATGCTGCCACCGCCATGCTTCACTGTAGGGATGGTATTAGCCAGGTGATAAGCGGTGCCTGGTTTCCTCCAGACGTGACGCTTGGTATTCAGGCCAAAAAGTTACATTTTGGTTTCATCAGACCAGAGAATCTTGATTCTCATGGTTTGAGATTCCTCTAGATGCCTTTTGGAAGACTCCAAGCGGGCTGTGATGTGCCTTTTACTAAGGAGGGGCTTCCGTCTGGCCACTCTACCATAAAGGCCTGATTGGTGGAGTGCTGCCTGGATGGTTGATCTTCTGAACAGTTCTCCCATCTCCACAAGGATACGCTGGAGATCTGTCAGAGTGACCCTCTGGGTTCTTGCTCACCTCCCTGGCGGCCAGATCTAGGAAGATTCTTGGTGGTTCCAAACTTCTTCCATTTACAAATGATGGTGGCCACTGTGCTCTTTGGAACCTGTTAAGCTGCAGAGATTTTTCCGTACCGTTCTCCAGATCTATGCCTTGACACAATCCTGTTTCGGAGGTCTGCAGATAATTCCTTTGACCCCATGGCTTGGTGTTTTCTCTGACATGCACTGTCAACTGTGGGACCTTATATAGGCAGGTGTTGGAAATCCCCAATCATGTCCAATCAATTGAATTTATTACAGGTGGACTCCAATTAAGTTGTAGAAACAGCTCAAGCAGTATCAGTGGAAACAAAATGCACCTCAGCTCACTTTTGGGTGTCATATCAAAGGGTGTGCACACTTGTGTACATATGATATTTTACATTTAGATTTTTAATAAATTTGCACAAATTGAGACAAAAAATGAACTCAATCTATTGTAGAATATGTCTGTAACGTAGTAAAACGTGGAGATAGTGAAAGAGGTGTGCAGACTTTCCGGCTTGACTGTATAATGAAACAAACTGCTTGATGTAAAAGACAATCAATGAGCCCAAATAAATAACCAGTTCAAACGTTCAAACAAGAACCAGGACAGAACACCTGACAGTCAATTCACAAAGACAACACAAAGCTGTTGCAGGGTTCGTAATGGTGACGTTTTTAATCTTTAAAAGTCTTGTCTGTTCAGACATACTCAAACTAATTGCTTGGCAGAAAAGTTCACCCAGCAATTAGCGGACCCTTTACTTTTATCAATTACCAATATCATTCAGCAGGGTGATTGATTGTGGTGCACGTCTAATGAAGACAAACACCTCCTGTTGCTCAGGCATAATTAGCCAGGCACAAAATGCAAAGTAAAGGCTTTTTTTTTCTTAGCAATTTTACAGCGCTGAAAAACTTGAAGATCTCAAAGAAGGTTATCCTTGCCAGGTGGGTGACTTGGGGGGGAGGTTTCCCGTCAGGGCATCAGTTTTCAATTTCCTTCCCCCTCCAATCCTGTCATCTCAGTACCTTGCCGGACCCCATATGCTGTCACGTGTGTGAAGTTGTTACAAAGACCTGTCACTTTGACCCTGGCAATGCAGAAGTCCCTAACGAACCATCAGAGCTGTCATTTTGAGGAAGCAGGGTCCCAGTTCTGAAATAGCAGGGCTCTCAGGGTCAGTGGCCAAAGTCCTGCCCCTCTGCTGTGCTCGCAACACAGAGGACTTCAGCCTGACTGTTTTCAACTTTCTCTTTTTCTCTCTTTTCTTAACCTGCTCCCACCATCCCAAAGGCCTAATCAGTCATATTATACCATCCAGAAAACTAGAGTAAAAATAAATAAATTATTGCTTGTACAATATCAAAGTCTACTTCTCATATCACTGTCATCGCAATTCACTTAATGAAAATACACTGTGCAGTAATAAGAAAGGACAGTTGTTTTAGGAATGCATCCACTTTAAGATTGTAAAAAAATATATAGTTTTCTGTAGGACTTTCCAGAAAGGGGAGTACATCAGGTGATTATCTTGGTATATCTTGGTATTCTTTTGTTTTTTGTCTATTCAGCATTTGCCAAGTTAGCACCATAACGATAAAGTTACCGGGAATGTCAGTTTGATTGAGAATGTCATACCAATATCAATTTTGGTATTGATTGAGAATGTCATGGATAGAGACACAAATTGTACCAGCATATGGGTGCTTATACAGTAACTGCCAGACCATAGACTTATGTATTTCTTTAATTATAAAGAGAACTCAAAGTGAACTTGTTAGAAATAAATCTCAGAATGTACTGTATGAATATCAGAGTCCAACATATAATTTATTCATGATATATGTTTGGATTTCATGATATTTTAAAAATGTTAGCAGATAAAGCAATTGGTATTGAAATGCACTGCTCCAAAAAATTAAGGGAACACTTAATCAACACAGTAAAACTTATGGGATATCGATATGTCCAGTTAGGAAGCGTAAACGATTGTGAATCAATTTGGTGCAAATGAAAATGACAACAGATGGACAGGAGAGGCAACAGCAAGACAACCCCCAAAAAGTAAATGGTTTTGCAGGTGGTGGCCACAGACCATTTCTTTCTCCTTATTCTTCCTGACTGATTTTTCTCTAGTTTTGCATTTTGCTAGTGCCCTTGTCACTACTGGTAGCATGAGGCGGTACCTGCAGCCCATTCAGGTTGCACAGGTAGTCCCGCTCCTCCAGGATGGCACATCCATACGTGCTGTCGCAAGAAGGTTTGCTGTGTCTCCCTGCACAGTCTCAAGAGCGTGGATGAGATACCCGGAGACGGGCCATTGCACGAGGAGAGCTGGACAGGGCCGTAGAAGGGCAACAACCCAGCGGCAGGACCAGTATCTGCTCCTTTTGGCGAGGAACAGGAGGAGCACTGCCAGAGCCCTACACAATGACCTCCAGCAGGCTACTTGTGTGCATGTTTCTGACCAAACTGTCAGAAATAGACTCCATGAGAGTGGCATGAGGGCCCAACGTCCTGTAATGGGACCTCTGCTCACAGCCCAGCACCGTGCAGCTTGATTGGCATTTGCCAGCGAACACCAGAATTGGCAAGTTCGCCATTGGCGCCCCGTTCTCTTCACAGATGAGAGCAGGTTCACACTGAGCACATGTGACAGATGTGAAAGAGTCTGGAGACGCCGTGGCGAACGTTATGCTGCCTGCGACATCATCCAGCATGACCGGTTTGGTTTAATTTACTTGGTGTTATACTGTGATAATTATGTGTTCCCTTAATTTTTTTGAGCAGTGTATATGTAGTATATATTAATCAGCTAATCTGCATTGTTCAATTAGATGGTAGTATTATTAAAGTACGTTAACTCGGTAGCAGCCTGGATTCATTTTAATGAAGACTGGGCCAGAATAAGACAAGGAAGTCTCTCTGCTGGAGTCCATCAAGAGGGCTAATGTATGTAACACCAGGATGTCACAAACACAGCTTCAAGCACCAGCATTTGGAAAGCTTCAAAATTGTCATTTTTCAGGTTATTTTTTAAATATAAAGCTGGTTAATAATACCTCATGCAAAGAACAATGATTTTGGTCAGATTTAGCCTCACAGAAAATATTTTTCTATTCTAGTGAGTTCTGAAGTGCTTCTTTTGGTTAAATGTGTAATCAGTCTCTTATCTGCCTCGAAGAGGGAACAGAATCTAATTTGATAAGAGGGTAATGAAGCCTCACATTAATTATCCCAGATAACCTATTTGTGGGACTGGTTGAGCAGCGATGAAAATTCTATTAAACATAGCTCGGTGATTTCTCTATTTTGATCAGCGAAAACCCAAAGTTGATGTGATTTTTTTTTGCGCTAGTCAATTTACTTTGAATTCATTGAGTTGGCAGGGATCATTACATTGAAGAGCTTAAAAAAAATCGACACCTGTTATTCAATGATTCAGAGCGAGAAGCTCTAATCTTCTGTTAATGACCTGGGTATCTATGCAGTATGGACCAGTTTTGAATAACATTTGCGAAAAACCGAAGCAGATCAACACTGTTGACAGGTTTCTGTCTGCCCTGGCTTTAGGGGCAATACAGAATAAGTAAAAATACAGAACAAAAACTTTAGTTCATATTGACCCAGTGGAATTACTCTGTGACCATGGTAAGACAATTTGTTGTTCAAATTTACTGGACCAATCATGGCACTCTGCCCATGGTAATCATCCTTTAACCAGGCTTAAGCTTGAGACTGTTTGGATTTAGTACCCACAGAATAGTCATTTTTCCAGAAAATGCTCCCCCCCCCTTTTTTAAATTTTTTTTCTTTCATGTGATGAATTAGATACAGTATGTGTGATCATCTGTTCTACTCTAATAATATGTGATTATCAAATGTTCTAAATACAACAACAAAACTTTTGTTAAACCTCTAACGTTTTTTTCACATATTCGGTGACATGCTACTGCATGTATACAGTATGAAAGTATATCATAACTGCTATGCTAACTATAAATGTTTTTTAAACATTTGACAGATTTAGATTAAGATTTGGTTAAGAGTAATAATATTAAGCACCCAAGATAATTTCATTACACAAGCAGCATTAATGGATTGGAAGCTAATAAGAGTTTAGACATGAGGTTGCTGTAAAAGAAGTGTTAAAACATGAGGTTGCTGTAAAAGAACACTGCTACCATCGCTAATAATTCAGAACTCTTTTCCCTCGTTAAATTAATAGAGTTGGTTATTAAATGTGACAAGATTAATTAAACAGGCATAAATTTAAATATAAGAATCCATCAAATAAAAGAGATGGTGTATAATTAACTACAGAATTTGGATCATATTCCATTTCGCTGCTCTGTTGGCAAGGAGACAGAGGTTGCGGTACTAAGATATTCAGTTCATTGTGTCACCCAGTCTGGCGTTGTAATGCTGTGGAAAAATCATGTTGTTCTTACCCCCAAAAACTTGAATTATCTGTCTGAATTTTGAGGAAGGCAAATGTTTAATTAATTCCCATTTATTCAACAATTGTAGAATCCCATACGTGTTCTTCAGAATTAGACTAAATGTTAAGTCGGTAACATTAAGGGTAACACTTTCGATGAACTGTCCTATCTTTGAGTGCTATAAGCAGTGCAAAGACATTCATGAATGCATATGTCAGTAACTGTAAATAGGCGTATGATGTGTGTCACTTAGTATAGCATGGTAATGTTATTTTCTGCAACAGTGGTGACATTTTGTGATAATTAAAGCTGGAGTAGGCAAATTATTTGGGAACGGTCGTGCTTAGTCTGTTAGAGAAATCCAACACCTACACTGTGTTTATACCCTCAAATTATGCTAATTTAAACCAAATTTTATGGAGGCATAAACCAAATAGACCACCCCACCCCCATCACCAATACTCATCGTGGGGCCCCCTACCCCTCTATCATGGTACCGGTGAATCATATACTGAATCCGATACCGTGCTCACATACACTACTCATACTCATAAAAATGCTCAGACACATAGACCCGATACAACATCATGTAGCATCCACTTTCCAGCAGTTTAGACCCGATACCGAAACATCATGTAGCATCCACTTTCCAGCAGTTTAGACCCGATACCGAAACATCATGTAGCATCCACTTTCCAGCAGTTTAGACCCGATACCGAAACATCATGTAGCATCCACTTTCCAGCAGTTTAGACCCGATACAACATCATGTAGCATCCACTTTCCAGCAGTTTGGAAGTACTTTATGATAAAGGAAGATAACAGCGCAGCAGACTGCAAGGATTCATCACCATACATGTCACTGCACAACCTACCTGATGATGTAAGCTTTTTGGGTATCCTTGCTTATAAACCAGATATATCCCAAACATAAGGCACCATTCTGCCCGTCTTAAATGGAGTTGGCTAGTCTGTTTATAATACATGACTTTGGGCTTGTTATTATCCAAAGTTGCTTGAAAAAAAAAATCAGAAGTAATGTGTTGCAGATTTTGGGGCTTTAAAAAAATTTATAAATAAAAATCAATTGCTCTACTCCCTGCTTGTTTTTGATAGCCAGGTTGCCTATCGTCTCCCGAGAGTTGGCAACACTGATCTTTAGCGGAAGGCGGGAGCATTTGGTTTGATAGTCTGACAATCTCTCGAGTCCATGTTAAAGACAATGTTGTGAAGGTAGAATACCTAGTTGATTGTCTTACTGTAATTTACATTTACGAGCAAAATTCACAAAGTGACTTCTGAAGGTTATGCTGTTTTTATAATTTAGTTACAGTAGCTAAATGTCTTAACGTTGATGAACAATTAAGCTCTAATGACCTAAAATAACTGGCTAAATGCTGCTGATGTCAATCTACACTGACAGACTTTAATTATGCAAGTTTTTCGAATGGGTGTATTTTGACGGTAGCGATACTTAAGACATGTGAGTTGACTTCCCAGATTTAAAAAAGAACGTATGCCTCAGTGCACCATAAAACGATTGTCTCTCTTAACAATGTCTCTCGACTTTGGCTGCTCCTTTATATCGCTCACACGTGTGAGTTTAAAGTTATAGGGAGTGGCCAGTGAGCATCACTGGACACCAATGGCTATCTTAGGTCTTGGCTATAAAAGACACACAATTTGCACCACCGTCGGTACGTGTCGCCATGCCGCGAATGAGTCAAGTTAGCCGTGACCAGGCCATAGGGATGCTGATGACAAGAGCGATGCAAGATGACATTGCCAGATGGTTCAGGGTTGCTCCATCCACCATTAGCCGCCTGCAGAGACGTTTCCAGGACACTGGTGTGACACATGATAGACCGCGACAGCCACGTGTTACAACATGAGCACAAGACCGCTATATCCGCACCACACACCTCCGTGACTGGTTCTGTGCAGCAGCACAGTATGCCCTCGAACTGTCAGCTGCCGACTCAGAGAAGAGGCTATATGACCATATTGCGCAAGGGTGGGTGTCATGCTGGACCAATGTCGAAGGCGCATCTGCTTGGAGTGGGCATGTATCCATTCCAATAGGAACAGACTGGCGAAATGCGAGGTAGCGTGACGTTTTTAGTGACGGATCGCGATTTCTGCTCTTCCGACATGATGGGAGGCGTCGGGTGTCTCGCCGACGTGGGGAATGTAACACTGAGCCATGCGTTGTTTTGGGGGAGGCGGCATCATGGTTTGGGGTGCCATAGGTCACGGCTGGAGGTCGGCACTGGTTTTTGTGGAGGGAGCATTGAACGCTCTGTGATATATCGGCCTGATCCTACGCAACCATGTGGTACCCTACATAACCCACAACCCTGGGGTGCTCTTTACGCAAGATAATTCCCGTCCTCACGTCGCACGCATGTCCATGGACTTCCTGAACGAACATGGGGTAGATGTTCTGGATTGGCCGCCATATTCGCCCGACATGAATCCCATCGAGCACATCTGGGATATCCTGGGTCGGCATATTCGCCGGAGACCAGCTCCGCCTCAAAACCTTGTGTAGTTGCGTGTTGCCCTACAAGACGAGTGGGACCATATTTCCAAGTGTCACATCGATGGTTTGGTCACATCTGTGCCGCGCTGGATCAACACATTACAAGATGCAAACGGTGGCCATATGAGATATTGAGGGCTCATGATATGTGGACTGCCGTAGTCGTGGCAACTGGAGCATTATCACTGTGAACTGTTAATTTCTTTCACACAGATAAATAATTGTAAAACTGTGAATAAAATTATTTAATGCATTTACTTGCGTCTGTTATACTGCGTACAATGTCATCTTGTGTAATGAAATTTCGTCAGTGTATTTAAGTCTAGCTAATGTTATATGGCCCAAAATAATATTCTGAGACAAAAAATATTTGAGAGATTGTTTCATGTGACATCTGTGAAATCAGGACTGAAATGACTCGCTTGCTCTGTTATAGATTTACATTCCACGCAGAGGGGGATATATTGATTATATGGTTCTCCGTGGGAATTCTTTTGGATTTTTTATTTATTTTTTATTTTTTTACACACTTTAACCCAGAGTAGGGTTGATGATTGTTTTATTGGTCAAAAGTTTTTAGTGATCTCCCTGTTAAAAAAACAATATTAAAGGAAATATATAAGTTTTTTTTAGATAAGCATTTTGACTGATATGGATGTTATTTTTTTAAAAACAAAAAGCAAAAACATCCTTGATGACTTAGCCATTTCACCAACCATGTATTCCATACTGTTCCAGCATAATTTACAGCTAAATCTAGTCCCACCCCCCAGTTCCCACAGAGATCCATTCAAATTAAATGTTCTATAATTTTGAAATGTTTCATCCGATATTGATGAAAATACCCTCAAATTAAAGCTGACAGTCTGCACATCAACCTCATTGTCATTGTATGCTTTCAAACTCAAAGTGCAGAACCTAAATAACAAGATGTGTCACTGTCCAATGAATTATGGTGCTCACTGTACATGAACATATGTACTATACAAGTAATTTACATTAATTAATTTTCCCATATCAGATTTTTGTATGGGTGGGAATTGTTTTCTAACCTAGGGAGGTCTGGCTGTGTTGGCAAAATTGGTGTTATGACAGAGAGAAAGAGGCGGGTAGGTTAGGGTGGGATGGCACGTAAGGGGGCTTAGAGCTTCAGCACCCAGTGGCCGACAGAGGTCTGGGCCACTAACTCATAGCTAGGCTTGTCACAGTGTACATTAATTTAATAACGTCAATGCTGAAGCTCTGCAGATGCACTTTTGTTTATGTTTTTAGTTTTATTTAAATATAAAATTTCAAAATACCGGCATTGACGGAAGGCTTCTTTTAAAGATTTCGATCCAGATAACTCAGGATTAGTATATAAACATCAAACAAAAAGTTCGGAAATTTGTGTTTGGTAGATTATTTCTCTTAATTTTATACCGTTGGAAAGCCTGTTTATTTCCCTTTTAAATGGTGCCCCATTTGTAAGGAACATGCATTTGTGGGATGAGCAGCACAGCTGAGTATGTGGGTTGCACCCATGTAAAATTTGCCAAATCTTCTCTGCCAATGCCAAACGGCTTATTCTGCTGTTGCTAGTGACTCTTGTTTGGTGTTTGGTGGATTGGATGATTGAAGTCTATCAGTAACAAGGAAGAAACAAGACATATTGGCAATTTTACAATTTATTAATTTAACAAACAGTCAGGAGCCTCAGTAGCGTGTGGAAGAACCATACACAGCCACAACAGCCTGGCACCTCCTCCTCATGCTGGTCACCAGCGTGGTCACACACTGCTGTGGGATGGCATTCCACTCCTCAACCAGGATTTGTCGCAAGTCAGCCAACATGGTTGTGTTGGTCACTCTAGCACGAACAGCACGCCCAAGCTGATCCCACAAGTGTTCAATTGGGTTGAGGTCAGGACTGTTGGCAGGCCATTCCATTCTCTCTACTCCCAAATTCTGGAGGTAGTCTCTGATAAACCCCGCTCTGTGGGGGCGAGCGTTGTCATCTTGGAGGATGGAGTTCGGTCCCAGACTGTGGAGATATGGGATTGCCACTGGTTGCAGAATCTCATCTCGATATCTCTCTGCATTGAGATTGCCTCCAATGATGACAAGCCTAGTTTTTCAAGTGATGGTGATGCCGCCCCACACCATCACTGCCTCCACCAAAAGGTGTTACTCTATCGGTGCAGCAATCAGCATAGCGTTCTCCCCGTCTTCTCCACACTTTGACCCTACGATCCAACTTCCGTAGGCAGAATCTGGACTCATCGCTGAACATAACGTTCCTCCACATGTTCAGGTTCCAGTGCAGGTGTTGCCGACACCAGCGCGTACGGGCCTGACGGTGAAGGGCAGTCATGGCAGCCCTATGAGCCCGGAGATTGGCTGCGTGCAGTCTGTTCCGGATTGTCTGGGCCGAGAGCCGTGTGCCATATCGTCCTGCAAACCTTGACTGCAAATCTGTAGAAGACAGCCTACGGTTCCTAAGTGCTGAAAGGGTGAGGAACCGGTCTTCTTGGGACGCCCACTTCGCGGTCTTTCTCTGACATCCCCCGTTTCATGGAACTTGGCCTTCAGTTTGGAGATGGTACTAGGGCTCACTCCAAATAATGCCGCAGCTTGCTTTTGCGGAACACCAGCTTGAAGTTGCCCTATCGCACGGGCCTTATCGAGATCAGACAAACGTGGCATGCCGATTCTTGGAGCAGACACCAATTGACCACTGTAGCAGGGCCCATGCTCACAGGTGCTGCCAATCAGGTGCCAATCAGGCACCTGATTGTCAGCACCTGGGGGTACCGGAAGCTCAAAACAAGAGTCAATAGCAACAGCAGAATAAGCTGTTTGGCATTGGCAGAGAAGATTTGGCAAATTTTCCATGGGCGCAACCCACATACTCAGCTGTGCTGCTCATCCCACGAATGCATGTTCCTTACAAATGGGGCACCATTTAAAAGGGAAATAAACAGGCTTTCCAACGGTATAAAATTTATTGCCAAGAAGCATTGTTACAACAGAGAAATAATCTACCAAACACAAATTTCCGAACTCTTTGTTCGATGTTTATATATATGAGGCACCTTTTAACCCTCATGTTATATTTAAACTGACAAAACTATTGTACACCCCCAGATTCCAAAAAAGGGACCGCATGTGATTTGTAAATTCTTTTACATACGTGAAATTGAAAACGGTACAAAGAAATTATTTAATGTTGACCAAACCTTTCCCATCTGTAAATTTGATTGATTTGCTGACGAGCCTATTTTCTTCTCCTTGTTCTTTTGTTAATTTTAAGCTGTAAATGAATAGGCCTACTTTTTTTCTGGCCCAATTTCAACTGCCGGTTTTGTACAAACCTCAATTCCAAAAAAGTTGGGACAGTATGTAAAATGCCAATAAAAGCAGAAAGCTTTACATACATGTTATTGAAAGCAGGACAAAGAAAATATATTTAATGTTTTACCTTATCAACTTTATTGATTTTTGTAAATATACGCTAATTCCAAATTTGATGCCTGCAACACGTTCCAAAAAAAGGGGGGCAAAAAAATAAGACCAGGAAGGTTGTGGAATGTTAAAAAAAACACCCGTTTGGAACATTCCACAGGTAAACAGGTGAATAGGTAACAAGTGATGCTATCATGACTGGGTGTAAAAGGAGCATCCACGAAGACTCCGGTGTTTACAAGCAAGGATGGGTCGAGGTTTGCCACTTTGCGAAAAACTGCGTGAGCGAATAGTCCAACAGTTCAACAATATTATGTCACTACCAATATTTTCTTACTCCACAAATGACCCCGCACAACACCTTTGTATACAAAGTTGGTACAGGCATTAAGTTTGTTGTATATGTTTACCATTTAATCCCAACAAATTAGGAAAAGTCAGTCACAAGATAAAAAAATAAGACTCATTTAAGAGACATGAGACTGAATTGGGTTAAATTGACCCCAAAGATAATATGAGGGTTAATGGAACAGATAGGATTTCCCAGAATGACAATTTTACAAATCAACAGTAAAATCCATGTGCAGGGATAACACTGTCCAGTGTGGATGGGATGTTGTAATAGATGCAATTGCAATGTGGATAACATGGCAAAAAAAGGGATATCACATGACATGGAGCTGAATTTCATGTTCTTGTAAAGATATGATCTGGAACATAATTTATGAACCTGAGCCACAGTGTGCACTGATGACTGCTTTGTTAAGCAGAACTCACTGTGCCGTGCCTCTGAAATTGGTACCGCACATTGAAATGATGTGCATGCTCAAAGATTTCAGCTAGATATCTGCGGATGCCATCTCATCTGTAAATTACATGCGTAAAATTACTCCGGCATTCCTGTGAATAAGGGTGGGGGGCGACTGCCTGATAGCCTTTATATTAGGAATAAGGACGTGTTGGCATGTTAAGCCCGTTATCATCCTCCTGCGATTCTAGGAGACTGAAACACCTCTCCAGTTGTGATTGGATCCATGGTATTGGTTGGGGGAGAAGGGGGTGCTGTTAACATGTTACCATGGCACCGTAATTTCAAAGGCAGAGAGCCGTTTTGCATGACAGCTCTGAACAAGATGTCATATCACAATCAAATCAATGACAGGAGGACTAATCAGCAGTCTGCAGTGAAATTCCCTTCTCAACCCTTTCATCTGCAAAGGTTTTAACTGGGATGTCTGATGGCCTGAACAGGCCACTATGGTCCCAGAGACCATCACCAACCCTCTCTTCCATTTATTGACCTGTCCAGTGTTCAGTAAAAACCAAATATATTCCTTCATTATTATAATTTTTTCCCCAGTTTGGAATGCTCAATTCTGTACAGCCGTGCGTAAGCTGCAGTCCTTGCAACTGATGTAGGAGAGCGTAGACAAGCACACTATTCCAAAGCGCATGATGTCATCAACTGCTTCTTTTCACACTGCAGCCCAAGCGCCAAACATTAGTCAGAGGAAGACACTTCATGTGCACCTTCAGCAAGCAGACTTCAGCAAGCAGACTCCAGACACCGGATCAGCAGTCGCTACAGTCGAGAGTGATTAGATGCAGATCTCAGCTGGCTAAACACTCCCCTAACCATGATGCATTGGTTGCTGATTGGCAGTAGCAAAGGCATAACTTTGGGTTGAACATCTTATGGGGCTTGGTCTGCTTTGGTTGAGACTTTGTGCAGATATACACAGTTGGTGTATTTCGGTAGAAAGTAGTTTTAAAAGCAAAACGTGCACAACCAAGGTCTGTGGATGTGTGTGGGTAACGGTATCATTCTATTTGGAAAGAGATGTAGAATCTTTTTGAATGCACATTTTTGGTGCTTTGAGCACCATAAACTTTGGACCCGTTGAGGTCCGTTCTATCTGGGTGCCATCACATTGAGCTGCAGTGGATATTTATAAAACTAGTGAAATCTCAGCGAAACTATCTGGATGGATAGATAGATATCTTAATTATATTTTTGGGTGAACTGCCCATGATGAGCCACCCAGCAGTCTGCAAGTATGTTCCCAACATGCATTTTTATGAATACTTTGTCAGATGCTACATCACAGCTGATAAACTATCCAGAATATAATTGCTGTTTTTAATGAGTAGAGCGGGAGTAAGAGAGAGACCACTCCAGTATCACTACCACTGAACACAATATGTCAAGTTCATAATTCTGTCAGACCCAGTAGTGAGACGGAATGAACCTGAGGTGTGTGTATGTATATGTACATGTGTATGTGTGTATACAGGTGCAGCTCAAAAAATTTGAATATCGTGAAAAAGTTCAATATTTTTTGTCACTCATGTCAGAAAGTGAAACTCATATATTATATAGATTCATTACACATAGTGAAATATTTCAAGCCTTTATTTCTTGTAATTTTGATGATTATGGCTTACAGCTAATGAAAACCCAAATTCAGTGTCTCAGAAAACGCTGGTACAGTATGGAACACATGACTGGCGAAATGGCTGTACGTCAGCAAGGGTCTAAGGTTTCAAACGAGCCCCAAACCATCACTCTGCGGCCAGATATGGAGTAGATGTGGATGGATCCCTTTAAGGGTTGTTTCTCCTGACTTTTTTCCCCATAGAGTTCTATAGGAAAATGAGTCAGGAGAAATAACCCTTGCAGTGATCCATCCACATCTACTCCATATCTGGCAACAGAGTGATGGTTTGGGGCTCGTTCGATAGCTCAGACCCTTGATGACGTACAGCCATTTAGCCAGCCATGTGTTCCATACTGTACCAGTGTAATTTACAGCTGAATCTAGTCTCACCCCCCAATTCCCATAGAGATCAGTTCAAATGCAGAGAGGTTATAGTATTGCTTGTAACAGTACCTGAAAATAAGATATCGAGAGTCTTTTGATGTTGATTGGTCACAGACTTCAGGAAGTAACAGCATGCAAAGGATATGCGACCAAATATTAAATATGATACTTTAAAAATATGTTAAAGCAAAATATTATAATTTTCTGAGACACTGAATTTTGGGTTTCATTAGCTGTAAGCCATAATCATCAAAATTACAAGAAATAAAGGCTTGAAATATTTCACTATGTGTAATGAATCTATATAATATGAGTTTCACTTTCTGAAATGTGACAAAAAATATTGAACTTTTTCACAATATTCAAATTTTTTGAGCTGCACCTGTATATATATATATAGAAATGGAAGTATGTTGTTCCATTTTTTCAACATAACATTTTTATTTATTATTTTTTTATTTATTTATTGATTAATTTTTTCAACTATGGCTTTTGCCCGGTGAGCTGGAGGCAGGAGAGAGCTTCCAGATGGGTTATCACACCTGCTCAACTTTCATGTCGCATGCGTGTTCCAGATCAGCAGGTAGCACAGATTTCAATCCTTGCTAACAAAAAATCGGGCCAAAAATAAATTAAAAACTACCTAGACACCTTGTGAACTGGCAGTGAATGATTGCAGCACATTAAAAAAAATTGGGTTGAACTTCTGACTGGAGTGCCATAGAATTTGAGCTGTTTTTTTTTTTTTTTACCCTCAGTTTTAGGACACCTCTAATTTACAATGCTAAATTTAAATGAATAATGGCAATTCTATCTATTCTAACTATTATTCATATCTGGAGTAATAGCTTTATAAGGAGACTGGGAAATTTGAACATCACTGATGTCTGTTCTTCTCACATTAAAAATGGATAACGGAAGCATAGAATGGGTGTGGAGTTGGTCTTTGAGTGGAAGGCATGAGGAGATCATTTAATGTAATCCCTCTCAAAATGGATTTTATCGCACTGAAAATGCGGATAATATATTTCTTTGAGAAGCCTCTGTACCGTTTTCAGTCTTCAGTCATCACAGTTGTCCTTTTCTCTTTGCATTAGAACAGCGAAGCAAGTTTTGAGTTTAATTCTTATGCAGTAAAGATTGAATGCCAGATTTAATTGCTTTCAGTGACCACTACAGTTTAATTGTGTACATGGGTAGATTTACAAAAAAGAACATAAACATTAGTATCCAAATGGTTTAGTTGTTTAAGGCACTTGCCACAAGTGCAAGCTGTCCCCTATAGTTCAGACATCATTGCCAGCTATGTCCACAGTAGCAGGACACATTGGGGCTTCATTTGGCTAAGGCTCCTCGCTTTACCACTACAGGACCCCCTGCCTACTCACCAGGAGCCTACAGGTTACCAGTTGTCTTCAATGTGATACACTGATCAGATGAATGTAGCGGTCAGAGAATACAGATTGAAACCTGGCCCAGGTTTCAGCTGTCCAATCAATTTTACAGATTCCAGCTGTCTTCTGCGACGGGTTAAATGCTCTGCAAAACTCATTGTATGCTCTGCAAAATCTCCAAAGCAGTCCAAGCACAGATGGGAGCAGATACCTCTTGGCAATTACTTTATCCATGCTACATGAACCCATTATATTGCGAGTGCAGTTGTGGATGTGTTGGGAAAGAATGATGATGGATGCCAGCAAGCTCTTCTCTGCTGTTGTTACACCACAAATATGCTACAGTGTGGTATGTTGTCCCCAATGTTTTTAGTTGGTCACCAGCAGGAAAAAAGCACGATGGGTAAATCCCTATTTTCATTCATCTTACTACGTCATTAGTGTGACATTTAAAACTGCTGGTTTAAAGATGCATATTTTACTAGTTTATACAAAAAAACTGTACAATACAGGTAATACATCCTAATTTAAAAACATTTTTAATTATTATTATATATGTACAGGTATATTTAATTAAAAACCCCCAATATTCTAAAAACCCCACTACATTCCATTAGTATGTTAAACTGTTTGACGTGTGTTACACTTGGATTTGGGGGTGTGGTTTTAAAGCAGCGGGTTGTGTTCTTAAGCTCCTTCTACTGTGATACTCCCTTGTTTGTGTCCCTGTTAATTTGGATGGCAGATGTTGGATAGATTGTCAGAAGGATAAATGTCATGCTCAATGTCTTTTTGCTCTTTCCCTTCACTTGCAGCTCTGGCAGAGGATCGGCTGGGGCTTTCTTTGTTTGACTTTTAGTTACTTTATATTTATTTGGTGCTAGATTTTAGACTGACAGTCATTGTAGTTCCTAGCAGTTTGGCAGAGAGAATCTCCACTCTCCTATTACATGGGTGACCAAACCTTTCCCATCTGTAAATTTGATTGATTTGCTGACGAGCCTATTTTCTTCTCCTTGTTCTTTTGTTAATTTTAAGCTGTAAATGAATAGGCCTACTATTTTCTGGCCCAATTTCAACTGCCGGTTTTGTACAAACCTCAATTCCAAAAAAGTTGGGACAGTATGTAAAATGCCAATAAAAGCAGAAAGCTTTACATACATGTTATTGAAAGCAGGACAAAGAAAATATATTTAATGTTTTACCTTATCAACTTTATTGATTTCTGTAACTATATGCCAATTCCGAATTTTATGCCTGCAACATGTTCCAAAAAAGTTGGGACATGGGCAACATAATACTGGGAAGGTTGTGGAATGTTCAAAGCGAATAGTCCAACAGTTTAAGAACGTTTCTCAATGCATGATTTCAAGAAATTTAGGCATTTCACCATCTACAGTCCATAATATTATTAAAAGATTTATAGAATCTGGAGAAATCTCTGTGCCTAAAGGGCACAGTCGAAAACCAATATTGAATGCCCGTGACCTTCGATCCCTCTGCATTGCATTAAAAACCGACATGCTTCTGTAATGAATATAACCACAAGGGCTGGGGAATACTTTGGGGAAACTGTTGTCACTAAACACAGTTTATCGCTGCATCTACAAATGCAAGTTATGACTCTACTATGCAAAGTGTAAGCCAAAAATCATCCAGAAAGGCCGCCTTCTCTGAGCTCGAGCTCATCTGAGATGGACTGACGCAAAGTGGAAACGTGCTGTGGTTTGACGAGTCCACCTTTAAAATTGTTTTTGGAAATAATGGACATCCTGTTCTCCGGGCCAAAGAGGAAAGGGTCCATCCCGATTGTTACCAATGCAAGGTTCAAAAGCCAGTGTCTGTCATGGTATGAGGGTGTGTTAGTGCCCCTGGCATAACTTGCACATCTGTGAAGGCACCATTAATGCTGAATTCATCAAGGGTCTGAGGTATCAAACGAGCCTCAAACCATTACTCTGCTGCCAGATATGCAGTAGATATGGATGGATCACTTTAAGGGTTGTTTCTCCTGACAAATGTTTCTATTGAACTCTATGTAAAAATAAGTCGAGAGAAGAAACCCTTCAAGTTATCCATCCTTATCTACTGTATCTATGGCAGCAGAGTGATGGTTTAAGGCTTGTTTGATACGTCAGACCCTTGATGACATACTGTTTGTGTAATTTACAGCTAAATCTAGTGTGTGCAGCATTAATTTTGTCTGTGTATCCTGAAATTGGCTACATTTTGATGTATTTGATCCAATGTTATCCAATGGGGTGAATTATTCTTTGAGGGTATGGATCACTTTTTATGATGAATTTGACAGGAAAAAAAGAGGAATAAGCAAAAAGAACCCAAGTTTGGGGCTTTATTGTGTGGATGTGTGAAGTTGTACCTAAATTCTGTGTGGTTACATGAGATCAGAACATGCAGAGGTTTATGTTTTTAAGGGCTTAGTCTGTGGTCTTTGTGGTTATTTCTGTAGGAAACCCTGGAAAGTGGCAAACTATCTGTGCTGTATAGCTATGGGGCATATAAGCCGTAACTTTGCATACGTGCCATCCCAATGTTTTTTACATTATACACAATGGGGTCAATTTACGAAAGGCTTGCATGTACAAAATCACGTGTAAAACTGTTACCACTTGGAAAAAAATCATCCGAGGTGGACTGCCAAAGAGAACTTCGCAGTTAAAACTAATTATGGTTTTAGATTTTACACATATTTTCATTTTATTAGGGAATCTCATGGTTTGAATATCGAGGTCTGTTGTTGTTTGTCATGATTCAATCAGTTTGATTTCCAATGCGTTATGAAATTTGTAATGTTTTAAGTTATATAGGCTGTTATATTTGTAATGTTGGTCTTATTCTTGTGGTGTGTAGCTGTGCATCTTTTAGCAGATGCGTTACGTGTATGTGTAACGATAGTTATGATGAAAACAATTTAAATAAATGGACACCTCCCAGAGAAAAAACCCTGGGAATTATTAATAAAACACTATTTTAAGTGAGTGGTTTGGCAAAATAAAACTGTAAATTCAAATGAGCACCACCAAGCCAAACTTAAGCTCTCTACACCATCAGAAATGTCCAGTACTCTGTTTTTTTATATCTGACTGCTATACAGTTCTGTAGCTATGTTGGTCTACTGTAGTTCAAACAACATGTACTCACTGGGCAGATTGGTTCAAACCTTCTCTCAAAGAGCCTAATTCATATTCTTCAAAGTGATGTGACCTATGACTGCTGCATTAGGCTATAGATGTCCCACAGATATAGATCCACCTTTCAAAAGCTATCTACCAATATTATCAAATGTTATTTATCAATATTGGTATGAGGCACAAGAGGAATAGAGAAATAGCCTACACAAAACTGCAAGAGTAAAATACAAAGCCTTTTTGTACAGGTCACTATCATGGGTGGCAGCACATACTCTTAAGAGTATGAATTAAGCTCTGAGAGAATGTTTGAACCAATCTGCCCAGTAATGAGTACATGTTTGAAATATAGTAGACCAACATAGCTACATAACTGTATAGTGGTCGGATATAAAAACATTTAAAAAAAAACTGGAAATCCCTGATAGTGTCGAGAGCTGGAGTTTGGCTCGGTGGTGCTCATTTGAATTTCCTGTCTTTGGATGCTTTTGACCAAGCCAAACTTCTCACTTTAAACATAGTTTTTTTGTTATTAATCTAACTAAGAGATAGGGACTGTGTACATGGCTCCCTAATCCCCAATACCCATCTAATGAATGTCCATACAGGGTGCTAAATAGTGTACTAAATTAAAAATGAATTCGGACAGCAAACATTTTTTTTTGTCATCATTCAGGGTCGTCACCTAGACTACAAGTCTGTCGCATACAGCTACAAAACTATTAACATACCATCTAGCCAATTCTTAAAGATTGCTCCTGTAGAGGTCCTGCTTTTGATATTCAAGCTAATTTTATTATGCAATGCCCAAAGACGGGCTGCAGCTCAGTTAAGAATAATATTGCTATTGGCACTTTGGCCGATAGACATGGTGGATGGCAAATTGTAAATAATGCCAACTGTAAGAAGCGACCATTTTAGCTAGCTAGCAAACTGTACCACTTAGTGGACAAACTGGTGTAGATAAACTTTGCAAAGCATTATCTTTCACTACCACCTTTCTAGTGACTAGGGCTACTTACTAGATATTACGGTGCATTGTGCGATATTTTTAGTGCTCTAAAATTATGCAAAATTTGATTGGAGAACTTGAACACTAGACCAAGATGGCTGACTGTAGTAGTACACTATGGGCCTGATTTACTAACACAATTGGCTCGTGCATAACCTTTTTGCACACAACACTAATAACGCATCCAACGATTAGTGCAAAACAATACCATTATTGGTTATTGGTTGTTTTAGCATGTGCTAAAAGGTTTCACATATGCTAAAAGTCTTAGTAAATCAGGCCAATAGGGAGCCATTGTAGACACAGCCAGGGCCCACCAGTTTGTCTCCAATTGTTTTTTGCATGGTAGCCTACTTCAGTCCTCCACCAGCTAGAGGTCACAAGCCACTTCTCAAACAATTATCCCATTTGCACCATCACAATCATCTAAGTTGATAAAGTAATTAACAATTATGCACAGACGATGATTGATGGTGATGTTTACAAGCAACACTCGTGTTAAATTCAGTTTTGATTACTTACTACCACGGACATGCTGGAGTATTTTTAAATGTTGTACAGGCTCCCTTCCTATCAGACACAATAACAAAGCATTAACTACCGTTGCCAAGATGGGCACACATGTTTTTGATGACGAGTCAATGAATGGGTCTATTGACCCATGCAGATTATATTTTCGACCATGTGACGTTTGCTAGCGGACAGTAAAAAATTACTTTGTTGGGACATTTGTTGTGGACGGCATGCAGTCGAGTCGAGCATCTGAAAAATAATTGTGAAATACTTCACACTATCATGATGATTTTGTGTTCTGTATTTGTATGTACCAGTAGACAAGGGCAGAAATTCTACAGGTTCCCAGAGAGATACATTCAGCTACAGAGAGGCGGTCAAAATGGATGGTGGCACTGAAGAGAAGAAATTGGCAACCTAGCTCAACTCGTCAAATTTGCAGTCAACATAATTTTATATTATACTTCTTAATTATATGATTCAATTATGAATCTCCTGAACTGAGTTAAATTATAACGGTTACAGGGAAAAAGTGGACAACTCAGGGGGCTGGATTCAGCCTTGGCTAGTGAAGTGTTGCTATGTAGTTGTACCAGTCGTAGTATGTTCTGTCAGGAAGTCCGCCTGCTTCCAGTTCTGTATCAGCTGAAGCATCGTTGGGAGCAAAATTATACTGATCGTACACTCCAACAATTGAACTTTTTGCAACATATTGTAGGGAATACATACAAATCTGGTGGCAGTGAATAAGATGATTATTAAAATGATGTCTAAATCATCAGTCCTCACATGGGCAGCACCAATTATTTTGGGGACACACCTCTACCATCCTTATACAACTGGTGGCATAGTTTTAGTATAATAAATCAGTTTCAAAATTTGATATACCATTTTCAAAACGGAATATACTAACTAAAAAGGGGCAACTTCAATTAATAATTAAATTAATTATCAATATAATTACACAATAATTACCTTAACAAAATCACAATATTATGTACTCGGTTGATAACTAATTCATATAAATGATTCAGCTAAAAGGTGAACGCATTTCGGGGAATTCCTGCGATTAGCAGTGGCTGACAATTCAACACAAGAGCAACATCAATACAGACAATATTGGAAATTGTAATAAAGTTTATTGAACACAAAGTACCAAACAAAGCACTGCACGATTCACTACTATAATGTACAACTGTGTGTGCATGCATTGGGCGCACGTGCGTGTAAGCATGTGGTGGTTTTCCATGTTCTCCTGCCGCACTGGTTGCCTCAGACGTGTTCAGAGGGAACAAAGAAACTAACATGGAGGGAGATTTGAAACTAGCTGGAGTTGGTTAACAATGGTGCATGAACCGTACCAAACAGACAAAGGATAAGGGATAACTAAGTTTATCGGTGCGTGTGCGTCGAGATCAGCATGCAGTGTTACGACCGGTTAGTATTTAGGATAGATCACATGCAAAATCCTTTCTATGCGTGATGTATATTAAAACTAACGCAGCGCGGTGGATGACTTGAATTCATCCAAAAAAAAAATTAACACAAAACTTTTAACATTACCCATCCAATAGCAGTTACATACATCCAGTCACAAACAACTGATATGCTATGCCCAGTGTTACCGCCTTATTTCAGTCGAGTCCCTTGAATGGTTTCTTCCGTCGTCAGGATTGCAAGTTTGCAGGGTCGAGATAAAGGAAAACCGGTCCGCCTCATCTCTCCCAAAGCAGGCTGCTTGATTCTTCTGCAGGCCCCTTGCCTCTTGAGGACTCACAGGAGTTGCTTTGCATGATCAGTGGATGCGCGGTCCGCTTAGTGGTGGTTCTTAACCACCGGGTGCTCGCGTTGCCTCTTGGTTGCCTCGCGGTTAATAACCGGTGGTAGATGAGCCCCCTTTACTCGGTCACAGACGGCCAATGCTTCCAGTGGAGCGAGGACTCTTTTCCCCGGGCATGAAGGCCGCACGGAATGGGGAGACCAGCCAATGCAGGTCTGACAAGTGGAGCGAACGACCACAACTGGGGAGAGCAACAGGCAGTGTTGCCCTTTTTATAAACTTATTGCCAGCTGCGCATTTCTGCCGCAAAGTATTGCATTAGTGCGGAAATCACAACTGGGGCAACGTCCTATGTCACTTGCCCCAGTTGTGATTTCCGCACTAATGTTCTACTTTCTTAGAAAGTCCTGCATATGGACTAGGACCGCACATTTTTCCAAAACATCCTGAAGTAATGTTTCTGTCTACACACTTTTATATATCATGCTCTGCTTTTCATTACTCCTGCAACAAAACTGAGTGGAAACAAACTGCGCATTTTAGTTTTATTCGTACACAATTCATGACAACTCTGCCGAATACAGAGTTTCTATGTGCCACTATTGTCATGTAGCTAGTGCATTTAACAAGCAACCCCCCCACCCAGTCTCACCTCAACTATACCTACCCATGCGTGTCCATAAAAATATTTTTCCACCACCAAAAAATTGTCTTCCGTCATAGCAACAAGATACAGCCAACAGTAGCCCGAACGCATACTAAAACAGCCATGAAAGGTCCTGTTCACTCAAATGCAAAATAAACGAGTAATAATTTTGTAATTATACCATGTCATTCCATTGTCAATATCTACTAATAAATATGAAATAAATATATAATCTTACCATTGGTTTTACATATAGAGATGTCCCTTTCAAGATTCAGTAATCATTTGTCTTGAGAAATACATACCCCTTTATAATGCTAGTACACGATCTCAAACCCGCACATGCAAAACCCCACATGCTGTTCAAACCTGTCATGCATTCCAGTTCATTCTGGTTTAAACTATTTTCTCCAATAGAGGACATTATAACCTTCACAACCGTGTTTGCAATGTCTTATTGGCTGCTTTGAACAATAGATTACAGCCGGGTGTAACAGCATTTCAAGTTTTATTAGCTTAGTTTTATACAAACAACTTTTACTAATTTACTAACTCATCAGCATGGCTATAGAAAATCCTCACCTTGCTTACATGGATTTTGGGAACGGATAAAAAGATACCATTGTTACCCAGATACCATAGATACCATACCATTGATTCCATCAGAGAATATGCCTACGAACATGAGGGAGATTTTCATCCTCGATACCCAAGTATTACTGCTTGTGAGATTTTTTTGCAGAATGAAAATGAGGGACACAAAATTTAAAATGGCGAGATGAGCCAGATTTATCGCTAGCCTCACTAACGAGTGTGCAATTCATAATCAACGTAATCAATTCCCCTGAAGTCTCATGTCAGTATCCTCTTAATATATTGCGGTGGATTAAAGTAGTATATCCTATTGGTCTACGCATAACATCCAATATCTACTGTACATTCATACTTTCACCTAAATGTGGGGTTTATTGAGAAGCATCTATGCGTATTTCTTTTCTTGATTTATTTTTCTCCCTCGTGAGATTTTGAAAAAAAGAACAAAGTTATAATGCAGAATGTCATTATTCCTGAGCATCAGCTTAACGAACTCTGTGAAGGTTCATTGTCTTCATTGAAAAAAATAATTCACTGAACAATCGCGCACTCTGCCTCACCGGTATATCATTACCTGTTCTGCGCAAGTCACTCACTTTATCTGACACCTTTATGCAGAGGCACAACATGCAATTGTCATTATTGCATGTCCTTGGATGCAATTTATTTTTTGTTGGAGGGAAAAGGGTATTGTCTTCCTGGAAGAAACAGCTCTATTAAGAAGAAGGATAATGTTATTGTGCGAGGAGGTGAGCTGTAACCAATCTGAAGTGCCTGCCTTGTTTTTTTTCCGTCTCTGTGCATCCTTCAGGAGTTGTCAGCCCTGGGTTCGAGTAGAGAGGCTGCTTTCTAAGATGTTTGGGGTAATGAGTGCATTCTCATGTCTGACCACATTCACACCTCCCAGAGGAAGCCTTGTTTCCAAGAGAGGGGGAAGATTGCCCGGCATAGATAATTAAATTTCCACAAGGATTGATTTACTTAATCATCTCTAACAGAGCACGTGATAAAGCCACACAATGCGATCAGAGCGGGCACAAAATGATTAGTATTATTTGTTTTACCATTACCGCACAGCGCTTATTTTAAAAAATCATATTCTCAAGTATTGTTAGCATAGGCATACTTTTTAGCAGGGACACTAGGGACATGTCCCTACCAATGTCAAAGAAACAAGAATTGTCCCTACCAAAAATTGCAGAGTGAAAACTGTAGTTATAGGCATAGTATAATTCTAAAACTCATCGCGGTCTTCCAAAAGTGCAGATCTGGTTGACAGCTGCATCAATAACCGATTAGCAAGCTATTATCTGTCATAGTCAATCAATAACCTTCCCTCCCTCGCCTCTTTCCCAGTGAGTGCCACGAGCTGTCAGTCACAGCCGTGTTCATCAGTAACAGGCAGTTCAGCTAAATCACTACTAGTTATCTTTTCTCTACCTCGGCTAAAGTTAGCTTTAGTAATCTGTTTTGGGATGTAAATTATACTGCTGTTATGCTGTTATGCTTTACCTTACGAGACAGATCTGATTGCGCAACTGTGACATCTTGAAATATATTGAGTAATTGTACAGGCTGTATCATTGAATGTTGAAGTGATGAGTATTAGTATAGAATCAATCTTGATCTTATTTACATTATTAGCTACCTTAACTACTTGAATAAATCTCTTATTTATTATATTATTACATTAACTACTAAAGTCACAAATTTGTCATTAATACAGTTGTCAGTTGACAAAGACAGCAGCCTCTTTACCACTTTTCAGGTAAAATTCTGAATTTAGCCGCTTACTACTGTTTATTAATGATGTATATACACTGTTCAAAAAAAAAAATGAAGGGAACACTTAATCATCACAGTATAACACCAAGTCAATTAAACCAAACCGGTCATGCTGGATGATGTTGCAGGCAGCATAACATTCATTAATCTTTTTGAGCAGTGTATGTTTGTGATGCATACCGTAAATATGGATGCATGCTTACGATGTTAAAGTGTTACTTTATTGGTCATAATGCGATCGAGCACGCAAACTTTAGTTGGCAAACATTAGCTAGCTAGCAAAACTGCTAACGTTAGTCATAACACGATCAAATTTGTTTTCAATTTGTATGCAGCAAGTGCACATGTAGGCCAAATGCATAATCAGTTGAAGTCAATTTAAAAAAACAGTCATCGGGATCATCTGATGCTCTCTTTGTAGCTCAAAAACAATATTTGCTCTCAAATTAGTGCAAAATGTTCACGTGCGCTCGCATACAGTCCCTACCAAAACTGGAAAGAAACCTACACCCCTGATTGTTAGGCTTTATTTTGGGTTTATAAAATGCAGAATGTATATCTGTCATAACTGAAGGTTGTCATTAGGTTTTTTAAACATAAGACAGACATTTGCCATGTTATCAGAATTAAAGTAGGCTACTGCCCCTCACCACTCTAAAGGCCTGATTCAGAGTTCAGAATCATGCGCAAATGGCACTTACTCCCGAAATTACACTTAGCATAAGCTATTTGTGATTCCGATATTTGACTCCGCTGTTTTAAGGGTCTCTCCAGTATACACATGCACGGGGCAAAGATTTGCCGAAAACGGCAAGATAGATTAAATTTTCATGAACTATCTTTTTTTTTCGCTCAATTTTGTTAGGAAAAAAAGTGGTTTATGTTTAGCACCATCAATACTTGATTATAAAAAATACAGCATCTTTCAAATAAATGGATATTAGAATGAGGGCGTGTTATTTTGAACATAATATTAGTCTTATTTTACTTTGCCTAGCCCACTTGAAATTATCAAAGAGCTGTCATAAAAAGAAAAATATGTAAAAGTATGATTGACCGTCTATCCAATTTAAAGGACATTATTTCAGTTTCAAGGTATATTATCCCCTCCAGATTTGCGGTGACCACATTCGTCTAACAATGTGGCAGTGAATGTGTTTTTGTGTTTGAGAGAGTCGCCGCCGTGTCCGGAAAAGAAGGGAAAGGATATACAGACTAATATTAGATAGATTAATTGATAGACAGTGTCTGGATCATTTTTGCTATGACAGAGACAATTTTGTACTTATGTCAGCTCAGCTGCTCCAAAATTATTAGGAATTGCAAATTAACTACCTGCAGTGCAGAGGTCGCGCTAGGATTTTAAACTGCGGGTCAGAATGTCCAGAAGGATTACAGTTTGTCGGACATATGATTAAAAAACGGCCATATCTATGTTCAATGCATGAACGACAGGCAGGTGCATTTAATGATGTAGCCGAACAACATATGTTACAGTATAGTATTATATTTTGGACTGAAAACTATTTGAAAATAAAGGAATATTAAAATGTAATATAACGGCTTTGCCTTGCACAAGCAGATGAATTACATTAAAATCGCGCATTTGGAGTGCGTGACTGCGTGCATAATGTTTCAAGCAGTCTTGATTTAGCATCATTAGTTTATTAGAACACATTTTTCTTCAGAATAACGAGCAATAAGATCATTTTGAATAACGATTTTAACATTTCTTTACTCCAATGCAAATTGCAGAGTTGCGGAAGATGCTATAAGGAAAAGAGCCAGCAACGACACGTGACAATTGGGATCCGACCTAACATTAACGAAGAACGCTTTCGGTAAAGTCAGACCAGAACAGTGTAGGCTATTGATTTAATAAGGAAAAAATGCTGATTATGATCAAGCTTATAGCCTATTAAGTTCAAGTGCCTATGTCTACTGACAGTTAAAAACTAGACTAGTCGTTACGTCTTAAGGCCGTTACACACTGGCCGCGATTTACTCGCACGAATAAATCGCACTTTGAAAAATAAAAACGAACTCCTGTATTGTTCATAAAATCTTGCACATCAAACGCGAAATGTCCTTTGCGAAAAAGCGGCATTTAATTTATTCGCAGCAAGTTTTCGCTTGCGAAACTATTTATCTATCCAATCATAACAAGTTTCCATGACTGACGTCACCGCACTGCCACAACAAACTCCAACATCCAATATGGCGGACCAATTGATTTTGTATGTGTCACAGTATAGCGTCCTCTTTGATAAGAGACATAATAGTTACAAAGACAACGATTTGAAGGACAATTTGTGGAAAACCATAGCCGAGCAAATAGGGTATGAAGATGGTGGTTTTACAGCTAAATGGTTGCAATACGCACAACTTGCTATCTGATCAGCTCCCACAGGTTATTAGCATTGACTTAAAAGTCGTCTCCAGCTATTTTAGCCAGCTAACGTTAGCTAACCTTTAGATCTAACGTTAACGTTGATAGCAGTTCGTGTAAAGAAGATAACAAGCCAGTGGCGATTACACACAAACATAGCTACACGATATGTAGGCCTGTTTATTTTTTAACTTTAGGCGAGTTCATGTAGGCTATGCTGTCACCGGCTGGGTTGTTTGCCTTGGTGAAAACAAAGGATGAAAGCTAGCTGACCGCTATATGTGATATTGTTTCATGGATATTTGCCGTAGTAATTGTGGGCTATATGCTAACCGAAGGAGAAAGACGACACGTAGTCTAGCTACCGGGTCTGGCCAGGAGCAGCCACTGCAGTGGAGGGAGAGAAAGGGGGATGAGGAGAAGGGCAGGGTAGAGTAGCCTATATGAAATGTTTTTGCTGTCACAATGTTGTCTGTGTGCGTGGCAAATAAAGTTCCCCAAAAATCTTATTCCGACTCCTGTGTGGATTTCCTGATTACTGAGCCAAGTTATATAAATAACGAGGAAAACAGACGAGGTCTGCCTGTAGCGATCATTTTGGAGAGAACTCTTCAGACTTCATGAGTTGCTACACTGTATATAGACTACGACAACTTTATTTTAAAGATGTTTGCTGAAATGACGTAATGTATTGTTATGTTGTGGTTAACCCTTTATATTAGTGGAAGAGATCAAGAGGCAGTGGAACACGTATGTCCGTAAAAGGAGGGAAGAGAAGGAGAGCATGATGTTGTAGACAAAACAAACTTTACATAAGTAAAAACGGACAAATAATAAGCCCGGTTCAATATTTTGCCAATGTAATTTAAGCATGCTCTGTTTTTAACGTTCTGGTAGAGGAAAAAAAAAATACACTTTCGTTCCGTGATGGACCGAACGGATAACCATGTCGTCATCGCTCGACGAAGACGAATTTTTATTCGCACGGATTTTCAAACGCGAAAAAGAACGCGAGCTTTTCGTTTTTTTCGCATCGTTGCAGGTGTGTCAGGTTTTTACGCGAAATATTCGCCGACAAATTTTTCGTATTTTCGCCTCGCTTATTCGTTATGTCCCCGATGTGTCACGGCCTTTACATCACTGCAAGCTCCGCGGAGGTCCGAGGGACAGACGAAAATAGATTTGAAATAGCGTATTTCGTGAGAGTATAATAGGTGATAATAGGCCTAATGATAAATTGCCAAAACCGGCCTAAGGCAACCCCTGCTGCAGTGTACCAGTGCTCCACAAGGTTACAATCCATCTCTCCCTCCTGGCCACAGGATCTTTCCAGTATGTGATGTATGCACTCAAAAAATTAAATTGTTTGACAGTGGTCGCACGTAATATTAAGTATATGTGACTTCAACTGGTGAAGTTGAAGATGTCACATATAAGCGACACCATAATATTGCGTGCAACCACCGTACGTAATTTTATGTGTAAATTGTAAAAAAAATATTAAATTATTACATTCTTCAAAAGCAAATCCAACTATTTGTTTACTTAATATTGCGTGCAACCACTGTCCAAAGATATTTTTTTCACATAGTGATTGGATATTTATTTAATATTTAGTAGCAAATATTGATAGTTGAATGACGTGGTATAATTATACGTTTATTTGAGTGAGCAGGGCTTTTCACCACTTTTTTTGTCATACAATTGGGCTATTGTTGGCTTTATCTTATTGATGACCGAAAACGAATAAATATATATATATTTCTAGGAACCAAGGTTATTATGGTTTTTAAATTTAGTTTATATTTTTATTTGTTTTTTTTAATGTCTTTCTAATTTAGTTTTAGTTCGTTTTCTGAGTGTGTTTATAGTTTTAGTTTTTTCAACCAATTTTAGTTTTGATTTTTATTTCTGTTAATAACAGTCAATAGGGGAGAGAAAAAGATTTTGGTTTTGAATGTTTCAAATTTCACTGTATTCAAACAAAAAAAGTTCTGTGCCATCAACAGAGGATCAGAAACTAAAACTAAAAATAATTCATGGTAATTTTTATTTTATTTGTTAGTTTTGCAACACTACATTACAGTTTCGTTTTAGTTTTAAAAGTTATTTTAGATTGTATTTTTATTTCAGTTAACTAAAAGGTGGCGAGAGAGTGGGGGGTTGCTTGTTAAATGGACTTGCTACAGGACAATAATGACAGTTAGAAACTCCATATACGGCAGAGCGGACACACTACACTATACTAATAAAGCTCAGTTTTGGTGTTGGTGAGAATTTATATCTGAGTTGAAGCAAAATCTTGGGTGCCCGGTGCCTTCGGGCCACTAGGGGCGAAGGGGAAAAGGGTTTAAGTAAGAATGCTTCAAATCTATGAATAAATCAATCGTTGTGTTTGTTTTTTCAAAAAAAAAAAGAGTGTAGCGATGCGATCCAAGTTCATTAGGAGGCTATAGACTGTTCATTCAGACAAATGAGGATTAACACGCTATCTTGGACTTTGTGTGTGTGTGTGTGTGTGTGTGTGTGAGAGAGAGAGAGAATACAGACGGGTAACAAATTAAAAGGAAAAACCCCTACAGTGAGGGTTATCACTCAGAATAACTTTGTATTGATTTGCAGTGACCCTTCCTTCAAAAAGTGGACCCAAATCATGCCAGGAAAATTCCCCCCACAGCATAACAGCCACCGGACCCCCTCACTGTAGGGGTTTTTCCTTTTAATTTGTTACCCGTCTGTATATGCGTATATTCTATGATGAAACATTTCTATCCTGATGGGAGTGGTCTCTTTCAGGATGACATTGCCCCCATCCACAGGGCACGAGGGGCCACTGAATCAGTGGTGTACATAGAAATTGACCATCTGTGGTGTACATAGAAACTGACCATCTGTGGTGGACTCAAACTCAGTCCTGACCTTTCTAGTTGGCCAGCTTGAAGGGGACTCAAAGGGCAAGTCATACCTACATAACACAAAATAAGGGCCATGGGATAATTGGAAGCAAAAAAAGAGTGAGCAAGGGGCTGCATCCTTGCACTCAGAAATGCATATGGAATGCATGCAAGATGGGAACCGAATCTTAAGCTCATGTTCCCTCTGGGAGCTGTTGATCACTTAATAAAAGCCAGACTAGGTATTTCAGTGATTTTAAAAACATCATAATTAGGGTGTAGCCACTACTGGGGGGAGAAGGAAGGCTCCAGTATCTTGCCAGTCCTGTGTCGATCTTTGTCATAAGTGGATCCCACAGGAAGATGACTGTGAGGGTTAGCTGAGAGGAAGAGGTGGCATCAGAAAGGACTGGATCAAAGAAACAGCAGAGACTGGAAATCACCTGACTCTTCAACAAGCTATGGCTCGTGAGGTTTTATAGCGTATTCATAAAAAAACCTGTTGATTTCGAAGGACTTGTGATATACACAGCAGCCTGTACTGAGCCAATGGACAATTAAAAGATCACAACAACAGAAAAAGCTTCACCTTATAGCCCAACCCTAAAGAAAGGCATATACTTGCTGTGGAAATTAACTTTGGCTAGTTTGTACAAACTAAATGTTTGAAATTCAGGGGTTAGAAAAATGACATTCAACTGGCATAACTGTATAATAATTAACTAAGGTTTATGAACCTTCATTGAAAAAGTGTGGTCTAATGAAAATATAATAATCCACATATTTGAAAAAGATGTACAAGATGCATTTTGTCTTGTGAAGGCCTCTTTGTAAATACAATCTGAAGCAGATACAGGCATTCCTTAGCAAGTTCTGGGTGCTACCATTGAGACACATGCCCTACGCCTTTACATAGCAGCTGGCCAATGTTCCTTTCACAACTTATTGCCAAATCCTTCAAAACACTTCGTGTAACCAACTGAGCATATTTCATGTGTTTCATTGGCTCATTGGAACACCCTTTCCACTGCATCAGTGCAGACTTGCCACACTCACCTGAGAAAATGCATTTGGGTTATGCACTGAATGGATTAACTGGCAAAGAATGTGATATAAATCACTCAGCAGGATTGTGTGGAATACCATTAGCTATAATGAGATGTAATTTATTATTGCTTTTTCATTCAAAGGAATACATTTTTTACCGATATAACATGTACATTAACTTTTTTAATTGACTCCTTTAAACCGAGATGAAAGCATTGATATATCATGATCAAAATCATTTTAAAAAGTAAATGTTGCCGAAATGTAATTTACTTACCAAGTACTTTTTATACGCCTTAACTCGATATCTTAAGTGAAACATCTCACTAACCGTTTTTTGAAGCTTGATTGACAGCCCTCATGTCATTCTTGGCTCTCGTTCTTAAACGGTCATTGACACATGCTAGAACAAAAGCAAAAATTTCCACACGCGCATGCACAACAAAATATTGGAAACACCAGAAACGGGGGGACAAAACAGTTTTTCATAAAACAGCTGCTATATATTTGCTCCCATTTCTCTTACCTATATTTTCTACAGTCTTTTATGACTGGCATGCCATGTATACATTTTAGTTTGTCTTTTTTATTATTATTTATTATTAGCTTGATAATATGAGTAATGGCTAATTATGATTAATTATCATATAGTACCAATTCATCAATTAAATGCCGTTTTTTGTCAGTAATAAGTGAGAACACTTTAGAGCTAATGTAGGACATAAATGGAAAGCGTTTTGGTCCATGACAAGTTGACAACTGGAGCTGTGCGCCTCTGCACAGCTGTGGGGAGTGAACACCTCTGCTCAAAGTTGAAGTGAACAGCTGAATAAAATAGAAGATCATTGAAACTGGTCTATAATCCAAAACTTGCATGAAACAAGTCACAAATATGGCCCAATTGTTAATTATTTATTTTCAGTTAAGTTTTTCACTAATCACATTCCATTGTACTACATAGAGATCAACTCTAGTTGTTGGGGACCAAACTGTTTTCTGATTTCTTCTTATACATTTGCTGAAGTGTACTGTACTCACTTATTACTGATATAACGGCGACATCTAATTTATGATTTATTAGCATTTCATAAAAATATGACTAACAAGATTCACAAAACAGCATAGATAATCAGGTTAGGAACAGAGCTTGAGGTTTTGCATAGCAAACATGTGGCAGGTGTTTTATATTTTTTGGAAAACGGGTGTTTGATATTTTGTTCACCCCCTTTGTATATACAGTCAAGCCGGAAAGTCTGCATACCACTTTCACCTTCTCCGCGTTTTATTACGTTAGACATATTCTACAATAGATTGAGTAAATATTGTGTCTCAAAATTCTACACAAAATAGCCCATAATGACAAAGTGAAAACAGGTTTTTAGACATTTGTGCAAATTTATTAAAAATCAAAATGTAAAATATATGTACACAAGTGTGCACACCCTTTGATATGACACCCAAAAGTGAGCTGAGGTGCATTTTGTTTCCACTGATACTGCTTGAGATGGTTCTACAACTTAATTGGAGTCCACCTGTGATAAATTCAATTGATTGGACATGATTGGGGATTGCCAACACCTGCCTATATAAGGTCCCACAGTTGACAGTGCATGTCAGAGCAAACTCCAAGCTATGGGGTCAAATTAATTATCTTCAGACCTCAGAAACAGGATTGTGTCAAGGCATAGATCTGGAGAAGGGTACGGAAAAATCTCTGCAGGTTTACAGGTCCCAAAGAGCACAGTGGCCACCATCATTCGTAAATGGAAGCAGTTTGGAACCACTAAGAATCTTCCTAGACCTGGCCGCCCGGCCGAACTGAGCAATCGGGGAAGACGGGCCTTGGCCAGGGAGGTGAGCAGGAACCCGAGGGTCACTCTGACAGAGCTGACATATCCTTGTGGAGATGGGAGAACCTTTCAGAAGATCAACCATCCAGACAGCACTCCACCAATCAGGCCTTTATGGTAGAGTGGCCAGACGGAAGCCCCTCCTTAGTAAAAGGCACATCACAGCCCGCTTGGAGTTTGCCAAAAAGGCATCTAGAGGACTCTCAAACCATGAGAATCAAGATTCTCTTGTCTGATGAAACCAAAATTTTACTTTTTGGCCTGAATACCAAGCGTCACCGCTTATCATCTGGCTAATACCATCCCTACAGTGAAGCATGGCGGTGGCAGCATCGTGATGTGGGGATGTTTTTCAGCAGCGGGAACGGGGCGACTAGTCCTGATAGAAGGAAAGATGAATGCAGTTAAGTACACTGAGATCCTTGAAGAGAAACTGCTCCAGAGCGCTCTGGACCTCAGACTGGGGCGAAGGTTTACCTTCCAACATGACAACGACCCGAAGCACACAGCCAAGAGAACAAACGAGTGGCTTCGGAGAAAGTCTGCATGTCCTTGAGTAGCCCAGCCAGAGCCCAGACCTGAATCCAATTGAACATCTGTGGAAAGAGCTGAAAATGGCTGTGTACCGACGCTCCCCATCCAACCTGACGGAGCTTGCAAGGATATGCCAAGAGGAATGGGCAAAAATTTCCAGAAACAAGTGTGCCAAGCTCGTAGCTTCTTTCCCAAGTTGTCTTGAAGCTGTAATCGCTGCCAAAGGTGCAGCAACCAAGTATTAGGCTAAGGGTGTGTACAGATATGTAACCCCTAAATAACCCATTTTTGTCAGTAAAATTAAATTTCATATTTTCTAAAAACCTGTTTTCACTTCGTCATTATTGGCGATTGTGTGTAGATGTTTGAGGCAAAAAATAAACTCAATCTATTGTAGTATAAGTCTGCAACGTAATAAAACGTGGAGAAGGTGAAAGGGGTGTGCAGACTTTCCGGCTTGACTGTAGATCACACCACATCTGTTTGCATTTGTTATTGTTTTTTATTGTAGACTTTACAGGCTATAGAGTGGGAACAGGATTTATAAAAACAGGACTGCAATGCATCTACAGCCATACAGATGAGCTGTAGTGCATTTGCATATTAATAAAATTACTGAATTTATGAGATTTTTTAAATTTTTATAGTATTACAGGTGTGGAAGATGTCACCTAGATTTATAATGAAAATGTGCTTAAGGGCATAGATACGTCATCAATTTTTATGCTTATGATTACCATCAATAGTAGCTGCTGCAGTAATATTAGGCCAATAAAATTCCATCCTTGTAACATCAGGGGCTCTATCTTGGCGCATGGTCTAAAACGCATGGCACAAGTGCATTTAGGACGTGTCCACCTCCACTTTTGCTAGCGAGACTGAATAATTTTTGCACAAAGTAAGGCACAAGGTTTAAATGGGCTGAACGTTCGTCTCTTCATTAATTATAGGCGTCGGACATTGCATACAATAAATCAGTGTCGTCTCCCATTCCCTTCAAAGGCAACCTGTGTTTGCACCTTGGCGGATTGCTAATATGATGGCGGATATGAAGACTGAAACGAGCGATTTGCAGCTGGCAAAACAGACCTGCTCGTGCATAAAGTTAAAGCACACATGCAGAGAAAATATGGCATTACAATCGTCAGAATTAATTAATATGCCGAAAATTAGTTTTTGTTTCTAATTGTTGAAAATGTTTATTTTCCTTAATTAGACTTTTAGTTCTTTAAAATAATTTTGTTCAGTTATGGAATAACAGGTGAAATCTTTGAAGTGGGGTTGTAATTGCTGAAAGTATGAACATCTGGTCACTGTAATAAAACAAGATGAGGGAAGTCTAGCTCAGCCCAGACACCTGTATGCAGCCAGTGGAGAACATTTGACAAGGCACGGCGGATATTGTTATGTATAGAAGCATATCCGCACCAAAATTCGAATGAAAATGCAAATCGGCAATTGCATTTCATTTACATTCGATGTGCGCAAAAACCATGACATAATTCAAATGAAAATGCAAAAGGCCACTTTGCGTTTTCATTTTCAAGTTAATGTACGCACATTATCTGACAATTTGAAAATGTTAATGCAAATTCATTTCACATTAAATTGTTCTCGACCTCTATGACAGTTTCATATTGTAATCGCATGATCCATGACAAAAAGGATCCAAATTTTCCATTTAACATAACATTTTTATGCTTTTGCAGCATAAGAATGAGTGGCATTGCATCGGTTTATATTATCGGCTAAAACACACACGCTGCCCATCACTCGGCCTTGTCGCTCTTCTGCATCTTTTGGACCAGCAGACCTCAGAGTCTCAGTTTGTTTTTGCACAGAAAATGTAAAGTACAGATTTATTGGTCGCTGTTTTTCAGACATGAAATATGTAGTCTATGGTAAATGATGCAAAATAGTAATAGCCTAAAACATGTGAATTGCTACGGTAAAAGAAATGACCATTATTTCTCAGTTATAGCCTGAGTGAGGGGGAAAAAAAGGTTTTGAATGCAAGGCAGCTGGCGTGTTTGTCTGAGCTGTTGTACTTGAAAACATGCGCTGCGATTATAGTCAACAATTCTTCTTGTTATTTGCTGGATGCATTCAATGAACATAGGATAAAACATGGCATAATGCATAGGCTACATACGACAAAATTAAATATTGTTTTGAAAGGACCGGAGTTAAGGTTAAGCATTGAAGGTTGTGTTTTCTATGCAAAAAATAAAAACATCAGAAATATTATGCTTACGCGCTTAACTAAAATGTTTTTTTGACTGGTTTATTTTTTTAGAGCACCCCCTGGTAAAAAATCAGCACAACACCGGGACCACAGTCAAAAAATGATCTGGTTTGAAGTAATAGTTCTGCTTATTTTTCGTTAGTAAAAGTACAATTAGTGATAAACGTACAATTAAAAGTTTAAATGTTATTGTTGTAGTTAACTGTTTTAGCTATGTTTGCAAGCAAAGCCAAAACCTTCCTGCGAAGGGTGTCCCATGAAGTCCCCAGTTGTCGATAATGACCACCTCCGATATCCGACTTCCCACGCAAGCAGGGTTAGACGGCAAACTTTTTACCATAATTACTAAAAAATTTGTGCATGTGCTTTTTATGGCGTTAGATTAACCACTTAATGCCACTAATAATTTATACTGAAAAAATCTAAATTAATTGATATTGAAAAAATAACCATGGTATACCTGAAAACGTGTCTTCCCGAGATTGGTACAGTCATGCACGTGCATACATAGGCCTCAAAGGGGGCTTGAGCACCTGCCGTTTGGCCTCCTATAGGGAAGTGCCCTTTTTCTTTTTTCTTTTTTTAAATAAATAAATTCCTGTTTGGTGCTTCCGGCACGGCGACGAGCAGCGACGAGCACTGTGTGGGCACCGAGCCTTTCAATGTTGAAAGAATGCACGCATGTAACATTGCACGCATCCGCGTGCATAGGCACTCGACAGTCATGAGCCACCAAAATGACAATAATTGAGAAAACGGCAAATAAAATTCTATCTGAATTCAATCAAATTTATTGGGTGCAATATGGTCTTTCGGCTCGCGGATGGCGATATATCAGTACTAGGAGACGAGTAGAAGAAGCATAGAACCATATACTGTATAGAAATGCGGCTCAGCTATTCTGTGGCAGAGTGCAACCTAAATCTTTGGGGCGACTCGGAAGAAAGACAGTGTGCGCAGCGAGTTTGATGGAACACGCTCCAATTTTGAATTGGGCTACCTTTGAAGCCCTTACTCCTGAAAAGGTAAAAGCTTTAACCCGATCCACGTTGGCGCCCCATACTATAGTGGTAGACGTATCGGTCCCAAGTACAGTATTCATGTTTGTCTTAAATTATAAACTAGGCTACAGCTTTAAGGACCCGCGGGATTGATACTGCAGTGCAATACAATAAGAGGGTGCTATTAATAGCCCAAAGCGCTTCCCAGATAGCAAGGAAGTATTGAATCAACATTGATACTGTGTTATAAGCATCAGTATCGGTCATCAACCAAATTTCAATGGTCCAATCAACATTCACTTTCTAATGGTAATGGTCACCGATGTATTTGGTTGAAATTGTTACATTGTATCAATGTAACAATAACAACCAAAGTCATCATACTGATGAATAACATAGATTTTTGATCAGATTAATCAGATTCAGGTGCGCTTTAATTTTCAAATAAAAAACCATTAGGATTATTCATTGCCTGTTTCTGCGGTCGCTGCTGTACATGCTAGCACGTTCATATATGTGTGTTACGTGGTTAGTAAATTTTATTTTTTTTTGTTAAATTGGTTAAAAGTTCAAGTTGCTACAGGTGACGTAGGAAAATAACCAAAATGAGACTTAACAGCAAAGCGTGTTTGTGGTTGATGCTAATGCTGCATTCGTTTATTCATTTATTAATTTCCAACTAGCAATCCCGATATCCGACGAGGGAAAATTTAATAAAACGTCCTTTCAACTAGGAGTCCCATGTCTGAAATCAGGGTTCGGGAAATCAACCCCGACCTCCCGACGAGGAAGAACTTGACATCACATCATCATGGCAGCTCACACCGCGACCCACATTGTGAACAACTTCAACTTTCGTTTTTCAGCATGAAACTATAACTACTATTGCATGTATTGTGTCTGTTAAGCAGAGGTTTAAAACCAATAAAGAGGTTTGCATTTTTTAAATTTGTCAATGTGTTATCTATTTTAGTAGCCTAACTTAAAAGTATTTTGATTCATTTTTTGTAGATTTTGACTACTTTGAGCAAGAAAGCACTTTGAGCAATGTAAAATGTAGTTATACAATTATATTATCATTAGCTATGATAGATTACATTGATAATAAATAGATTTAACGTCAGTTACGTTGATTTCCATTGTTAACATCAACATTGTTTCAAAATATTTTCAATGCATTGATTCAACGTAAACTCTGAGCACCTGGACGCAGAATCAACATCAGAGATCAACATTGAATCAATGCTTCATCTTATGTTAATTCAACATTGATGACATTTTTCCTTGCTATCTGGGTTACGACCCTCGCCACAGCCACAGACTGTAAAATGCATAAAATGCACCGTTTACAAAAAAAATCATGTTCAGATATAGCTAGAAACAATAATATATTTTTAAAATGTTGTGCAAATAGGCCTAAGCATTCAGCATTTTCCATTGCTTACTGTAGGCTACTGGCTACCTGATACACTTTCGGTTTAGAAGACACCTAATTTTTGTTCTCCAAAATCTCTCGTAGCTATAAATATGTTAATGAAACCAAATATCTTACATGTAGGCAGCTACGACTGTGTTATGATTAACCCTGAAGAGTTTATCTTGTTACATTTCACCAAAGTCCCGTGCAGTCGACATTTCCACAGTGACCTATCGCATTTAGGCCTGAAATAACAACAGCAAACGTAGACTATGTAAAAACACACACGGTGCTTTTGTATAATTTTTTTTTTTTTACTTGTAGCTACACTTTTTTATTTGTGTTTTAGAATGTTGTTAGAGTGTTTTTCTATTTGTGCGCTATCGAAATAGCATAAATTGTGTAATATTCAAAAAGCTTCAAGGACCTTTGATTTCTAAAACCTAACTCCTAAACACAACCCTACTGGTACTTTACAACCAAAGCCTACATGGGCTTTTTGTACTCTAAAAACTGTATTTACGGTAAAATGAATGCAACAAATTCGCAAAATTCCAGGCATATATTTATTTTATTATTTGCAAAAATCGCCAGTGTGCCTTTTTATGAATTTGGGCCCTTGCCCCTCTGCACGTGCCTGGGTACAGTTAGAAGCAGCACAACCTGGCATTTTGACTAAATAGCTCCTAAGGCAACAAATGTAGCAACACTGAAGAAAGTTATCACTCTGGTTAAGGTTAGCTGGCATGCGCGCTGTATTCTGAACCAATCAGGATTTTGAATTATATTATAACATTTAAAAGAACATGACCATACACACATAATAAGCAGTTCTTTTACTTAAAATAAAGAAAAAACTATTCCAAGGCACTCGTCTTTAGAATTTCTTAAGTTTTAAAAATGCCTTTTTATTACTATCGCAGCATACCCATATAGGGAAAACATGAAGGTAGCCGATGAGTTTCAGTTTAGCCTACAGGTTTTATAATCATGTAAGGGATGTTGGCAGAACAAATGAATTAAAAATTCCTTAATTCGTTAATTAATTCATCAACACAATGACACAAAGGCCTAACCTAAGAAAAGCAATTGGGCTACTGCAGTTTTTTTTTCTGCCTTATTTTAATCTTCATTATCAAGGATAATAACGTATTGCCTATTTAATAAAGTAGCATAATCACTGAAATAGCTATTCCACCATATTCAGCCTAATCATAGGCAAATGATTTTTATTTATTTTTTACATAATTTGTCTTCAATGTGAAGCTGAAGCGACTGAGGAATTATTTGTGATATTCATTCCATTATATAGTTCAACTGAAAACATGGATAGGCTATAAATAAACTATTTTTAATAATGCAACGATATATTATAAATAAATAAATGATGCAATCATGACATGTCCAAATGTTGTTTAATTTAAATTTACTCATATTTTTCATCTCAATAGCATAGTAAACATGTTCTTGTAACTTTCTGCCATAAGCAAACCTTATATATTAACATAACCTATGTCATTAACCAACTCAGACATGCGCACTACGGTGCGAAAATGCGAAGTAGGCCAAAATAAATAATAAAAAATATATATATATTTTTGTCTGTGTTGTAAGAACAAACAAAATTACTTCGGGATAATGATGATTTTACGGAGTTAACATCATTATATTAGGGTCAAAGACGTATGAGGTTTTCAGAGTAGCAAAAAAATAAAACTTCAATTACAATTCCCTGACAGGCTTTTTAAAGTTAATTTTAATATGAAATATTGGTGTTATACTTTATGACAATATTTTGTTATCCTGAATGACATATATCATTATGGGCCACAAATAATAGATTATATGCGATTCCTTCAGCAATAGCAATAATGATCCAATGAACTATTATTAGTAGCAGCAATAGTATTTTATTTGAGATATTTTATGTCAGAACAAAAAATTGTATAAAAAAACATTATTCTAAGGTTAAAATGTGCATGGTAGCTGAACATAAATAGCTAAAAAGCAAAAATGAGATTTTTGGTGATTCAAAAGAATAGGATTCACACCCATTTAGGTTATTAGTAGTTTAATAAGAGTATATAATTATAACACCTAATGTAAATTCCCTCTCTCTTTGTGACTATTTCATTGTCAATGTTAATAATGATCACATTTGAGCATGCGGCGGCACTTTACATTAAGTTGTGTTATTACATGATTATTACATGATAGTTAATGTTATAATTATATGGTAGGTAATTATGCATTATTACACGAACTGGATTTCTATTCAATGCAGGTACAATGAAATTTCAAGATGGCTAGACTAAAATCTAGTATTTATGAACTAAATAAATATGAATTGTGTGATTTAAATGTTGATTAAACTATTAAAACCATGGGATAATAAAGCTATTGTCATTCAGCATAACGGATTACATTGTGGTATAACTTAGAACTTTTGTTATACTGAAGGATGGATTTCATACTTATTTAACATATTTATCAGGCAGTTACTTGGCCACCTACATACAGTTGGCCACCAATGTAATGACCTTGACCTACAAAGTTTATCCTTACTTTTCAGATTTAATATTGCCTTTAAAAAAAAAATAAAAAAAACGTATTATTTAAAAAATAATAAGTACCTTTTTGGTGTTGTACTAAAGGACGTGTTTTTGTTACAGAGGTTACTAGAGGGTGAAAATGTGAAATTATCAAATATTTCAGAGATTTACCTATCTCACCACAGTGGTAGAGGGTCCTCAAGGGGTCTTTTTTGTGATATGATTATCATCATGAGATGTTCTTTAAAATGGCTTTTTATCTTTGTGATACTGAATGATATTTATGAAACTCAAAATTCCGTACAAAAGTTTCAGTATTTTTAAATACAGTATGTTGACCATTATTTTATATATTGTTGCATGCACTCACAGAATTACAGCATGGCTGTTCATTTATATTTGTATGATGAATTTGTAAATTTTTAAAACATTTTTAGAATTTTATCCCGGACAGTTAAACTGAATGACATTTTTACATTTTAAAGCTCAATAACTCCCTTCATTTAATAGTTTGCCTCACATCATTTTCTAGATCAGAGTATGGGTGAAGTATTTTAATGACATGTATACATATTTGTCTTTAAGTGAAATGAATGGCCTCTGGACACAAAATATTTAATCTTTCATCCATTAGTGGAAATATTTTAAATTTGCTGTCAAACATGAATGGAGCCCAATGGGAAAACTGGCTTTTTGAGCACAAATCATAAATATCAGCAGAGGGCAACATTATATCCGGTGCTGAGGTTGAGAACCAAAAGCTGGCCCCTTGGACAAAACTGAGTGGTAACAACAAACTCTGTGTTCTATCTTTATTAGTATACAATTTGTGACAACTATACCGAACATGGAGATTCTAAGTGCCACTATGGTTGTGTAGCTAGTCCATTTAAAAAGCAACTGCCCACCCAGTCTCACCTGCAACTATACTGACCCATGCTTGACATAGTGGACAATAGCATCTATCTGTAATTTTATGAAAATATTTTTTCACCACCAGAAATTTGAATTTTGTTCTAGCAACGAGATAAAGCCAACAATAGCCTGAATGTATGCCAATACAGTGGTGAAATAGCTAAATAAACAAGTAAAATTATTGTGTAATTATACCACGTCATTCAATTACATTCTAGTACCATTGGTTTTATACATAGAGATGTGCCTTCCAAGATTCAGTGGTAATTTATTGTATTTGGCACCCCTTTATAGTGCTAATACCGGCAGTATTAGGGGGCGGCAGTGTAGTATGATGGTTACAGAACTGGACTTGTAACTGAAAGGTTGCGGGTTCGATTCCCAGGTAGGACACTGCCATTGTACCCTTGAGCATGGTACTTCACCTGAATTTCTTCAGTATATATACAGCTGTATGCATGGATAAATGTAATAAGAAGTTGGAAGTTAGACTGTAAGTCGCTCTGGATAAGAGCATCTGCTAAATACCTGTAATGTAATGTAATACACCATCTAAAATGTTTATGCATAAAACGTTTGATTGACACCTCTTTTATCCAATTGAGGACATTGTAACCTTCACAGTGGTGTTTGCGATGTTTTATTGGATGCTTTGAACATTACTTATGTCCGAGCATAACAGCAATTTTAGTTTTAGTAGTTTAATTTTTCACCATGAAGCAAGAACAACTGCCAGGATTACAACATTTGCCAGTATTTCAAAACAGTTTATTTTTTGTATAATGATAATATATATAATTTTATGATTTACAGCAGTGCACAATTTATCCATTTTGGATATATTTGGAGACACGAAGGGACAACAGGGTACACGGCTTCTAATTTGCTTTACATTTTGCATCATAGATCTTCAGTAGTCCTGCAAATCACCCTCAGATTATGCACACTTGTGGACAAGGAGTGTATGATGCAGGAAGTGTATAGTCCAACCAGTTTTACGCATGTAACGTTGGCTCTGTATTTCATTTAAAACTAAAGACAAATTACTTCCCCCTTTTTTTTTTTTTTTGCATTTGTGCTAAGATTTCTTTGCATTTGTGTAACTTTATTTTTTACCTAAATTATGAAAAAATTATTAGATGATTAGTATTATCAATGATGCAATCTTGCTGTAAAAAGCTTTCTTCATTTAAGCCATTTTTCAAGTGTCTGTGATGCTCACACCTGGAGTCATAAACCCTTAAATAGAACCACCTAAATAGGAGAGGATTGACCAAGTTTGGCATCTGTGCGAAGGTGTTAATGTTCTCAACAACTGAGAGTCTGTGGCCATTGTTGTTATTTCTGTAGGAAACCCTGAAAAGTGCCAAACTCTTGGTGATGTATAGGTATGGGGCATGCCCAAGTTACGGCTTGGTGGATGGCATACCTGCCATCCCAGTTGATCACAAAAGTTGGCTATGAATCTTAATTAAACATAATTTTGTGTATAAGCTTAAGTCTATTGATATTTACCTTTTTGTGGCTTTGTGTCTGGGGTTCTTCGCCTCCACGTTGGTCATTATTTTGCAATAGCTGACCACCTTATCATGAATTGTCCCTTACTTATACCACGGTCACATTGAATTCTCATTTCTGATTGGCTGGAGGGTGTACATTCATTTTCTAGAAAGGGACACCTATGAAGAGTTTTAATCACCGTTCCAAATTAATACACAGTCTACATTATCTACTGCTAGAACCATAGATTTGTTTTTTTTATGAATAGTAACCATAGGAACAGTCTATAACAGCTGATTAATAAAGCTGGTAACAAACATTAAATCTGCAGATTAAAAGTTTGTATTCTGTAAATATCAACAACTTTAATCTAGCAACGCATTTTGTGGTTGGAGGTCCTGAGCCATTTAAAATAGGCTACACTGTGTGACCAAACCATTTTTAAAAAGCAAGACAGGAAGGTAAATTTGATTGAGTTGTGGTTTCATGCAATTTTCTTAAATAATTGAATTGCAAAAATAACCAAAATTGGTGCTAATTGTATGGTATAAAAACGGGAAGTAACAATTTTTTTCCTGATCGAATCATTGTTTTCAGAATTAACGATGGGGGGATTTTTGCAAAACAATCCAAATGTAACTATCAACCAGCAATAGAATTAACGACGAGAGGCTTTTCTTTAACAACAGTCCAAATAGAACTATCAGCCAGAGTTTTGCTTGACAACGCTCAAGCAATATGTCCAAAAGTCTGCGGAAGAATATAAAAATTTCAGTTGATTGACCTCTGCTTTCTATTGGTTGAGAATGAATTGGATGCATAGCCAGTTCATTGAAGTGGCCTGGATCATTTTGAGTTGAACAAGTAGAATAGAAGACTGCACCTGTTGTATCATCTTTACTGTTCCATTGTACCACCTCTAGTGTTCTTCCTCATCTTTTTTGCCAGTGCTTTAATAGTTTTTTTTAAATTCAACATTTGACAGGTGTCTGATAGGGCTATGTATATGGTACACTTATCTGCAGATTTTTACAAAATTCCTATTAAGACAAAATAATAGGAAAATATATCTCAATTTACTGTATTTAGCTACCAGTAAACACAATGTTGAATTACAAAAACTATTAAAGCACTGGCAAAATAGATGGAAAGTTTAGAAAAGTTTACCTTGAAAGAACGGTAGATGTGATACAACAAGTGTAGTCTTCTGGTGTGCGTCGCAATACTCAAAAAGTGCATCCTCCTTTCTTCCACTACCACCTCCTCTCCTCTGTGCCCCGAAAACCCCTCAATGCCCGAATTCACAGTGAAAGATCACAGTTTTAGCCCCATGCACAGGTGTAGTATCTCGGAGTGCCGTTTTTATATTATGCGCACCACACTGGAAACACAAGCACTGCTGCTGATGCAAATGCATAATGTGATGGCGATATTTTTTGGGATATGTTTAAAATTCAGAAATCAGTAATACTTTTACTTGTGTCTAAGGCATTAAAGTATTTCAAATGATTATTTGGCACAGGTCTGCACTGTAGTCAATTGTGTGGTCAAGTTGGTGTTGAACCTTGAGAAAAAAAATTGTAATATATCTTTACACTGCTTGGGGTCTCATTTTAGTTTTCACTTTTATGGCATTTTAGTTTTGCTTTAAAATGTGAGACTGCTTTGCTTTTCTCCACACTGTCCGTTTGTTGATCTTGGAGCCAATCTCCTTTTAGTGTGTGTAAGGTTGTTTTCTCCCTGTAACTTTGTGGGTTTAAATTCTGAACTGCATTCTTATTTCCCTTGAGTTCGATTCTTTTTAGTTTTCTCGCTTAATCTCGGGATGAAAGATACTTTCTTGTTTCTCTTCATCTTCAAAAATAGTGCAGAATTCTACCTTCATCTGAAACAGTGTCTCCTGCATCACCCTACATCCTCTGTCATTTTAAGTTAGTTTGCTCCAGTTTTAGAAAAATAAATTGATAGAAAATCAATGTTGCACAGTGTATTGTCAACTGATGCATATTTATGGAGCCATATTCAAACCGTATTCAATTGTCTTATCAGGCACATATTGATTATTATGGATATTGGTAGTCAGTTTTGACTATGCTGGTCATTAAGATCTAGACCCCGAGCTGACCAGAGGAGGATGGGTTCCCTCCTTGAGTCTGGTTCCTCCAAAGGTTTCTTCCTAGTTACACCAGGGAGTTTTTTCTTGCCACTGTTGCCTCTGGCTTGCTCTTGTGAGGGTTTAGGCTGGATTTTTCTGTGGTGAAGTTGTGACAACTAGTTGTGAAATGCGCTATATAAATAAATATTGATTTGATTACATTAATATTTATATAAATATACTGATGATATACACACTGTATTCATGTGTATATTTCCATATATGCAAAATAATACCTTTATATGATTTCAGTGTTAATCCAGACATATATCTGCTGACTTGCTTAATAGATCTTAACTACACTGTGGGCTGAACCTGTCCTCTCAGTTTCATTATCAGAAGGGGCCAGAGCTAATTTCTGACACTCCCTGAAGCTCTGAGTGCAAGTTCACCTCCTACCTGTGCCAGGGAGATCATCGATGGTGATAAATATGAAAAGTAACGTACACAAGGGTGTTTCAGTGCCAGCTTTGCTCGTACTGTGTGATACGCTGTCCAGTTGGCTCGGAAACACAAACACCCAAGTCATTGTGCGGGCTAAATACTGTCCCTCCGTAGACACAAACCAATTATTCTTCCCCGCACATACTCTTATCTGCTTCTCCATGCATCAAAGCGAGGGCCCCCTTCAAAAGGCCTGCTAATTCAAAGAGCTCTGCAGGAGAGGGTCTCTGGAGCAGTTTTGTGGGAAAGCTCTGTCGAAAGGTATTATCTTTTAGAATTAATAACCGAAAAGAAGTTTTGCATATAAGCGTATCAACAGGAGACTGGAATTTTTTACTAAAGCTTTTCACAATGAATGTGAAAGCTGCTCACCAGACAATTAGCAAATTAGCAAGTTAATTGGTGAATTAACCCACACACAGTGTTTAAATTATTTATAAACACCGCCCTCCATGATGTTTGGGACAAATGTATATATTTTTATTGGTTTGGCTCTGTACTCCACAATTTTAGATTTGTAATCAAACAATTCACACATGGGTAAAATGCAGATTCTCAGCTTTTATTAAAGGGTATTTTGGTTTCACATATCCTTTTGTTGCAATGACTGCTTGAAGTCTTTGGGCAATAGACATCACCAGGTGCTGAATATCTACTCTGGTGATGCTCTGCTTGAAATTAAAAAGTAACATGCCTACAACACACATGAACTGTAAACAATGTTACAGTGTTGCAGACTGTAGCTATCGGTGATGCTCTGCCTGGCATGCACTGCAGCCATTTTCAGCTCCTGCTTGTTTTGGGGGATAGTTGCCTCTTAAGTTCCCTCTTCAGCATATGTTCATTTGGATTCAAATTGGGTGACTGGCTTAGCCAGCCAAGAATTTAACAGTTTTTGGCTTTGAAGAACTCCTTTGTTGCTTTAGCAGTGTGTTTGGGATCATTGTCTTGCTGTAGAATGAAGCGCCGTCCAATAAGTTTGGAGGCATTTGCTTGAACTTATATAAGATGTTATACATATAAGATGTTTCTGTACACTTCACAGTTCATTCTGCTGCTGCTATCAATAGTTGCATCATCAATGAAGACAGTGAAAGTGAGCCAGTACCTGTGTCCGCCATGCATGCCCAAACCACCATGTTTCACAGATGTGGTGGTATGCTTTGGATCTTCCTTTTGGCTTCCACACTTTGCTCTTGCCATCATGCGTCAGTCCATGAGACCCTTTTCCAGAACTCTTTAGATACTTTTAGGTACTTCTTAGCAAACTGTAACCTGGCCATCCTGTTTTTACAGCTAGTGGTTTGCATCTTGCAGTGTGGCCTCTGTAGATCTGTTCGTGAAGTCTTCTGTGGACAGTAGTCACTGATACTACTCCTCTTCTGAAGAGTGTTTCTAATGTTTCTAATCTGTCGGACAGATGTTTTTTTTTATTATGGTAAATTCTTTGGTCATCAACTGGATAAGTCTTCCTGGCCTACCAGGCCCTTTGCGATTACTGAGCTCACTAGTGCTCTCTTTCTTCTTAATGTTTGAAACTGTTGATTTTGGTAAGCCTAAGATTTGGGCTATATCTCTGGCAGTTAAAAAAAATTAATTCATTTCTCAGCCTTATAATGGCTTCGTTGACTTTCATTGGCACAAATCTGGTCCTCGTGTTAGCAAACGCCAATAACAGACTCAAAAGTCAATCAAAAGCCTAGAATCAAGACTATTGAAAGCTCTCTTAGACCTGCACTAAGGAATCAATTGAACACATCTGACTAATCAGAACCACCTGTCAAGCCATTTGTCCCAAACATTATGGTGCCCTGAAATGGAGGGCTTTTGTGTAATTTGGTGTAAAAAATGGTGAAAATAAAATGTGTAGAAATACCCTTTAATAAAAGTTTCAGGTTGCACCAGAAGGTACAGAGGGACTCTGCTGCCCTGATTGAGATGGGCAGGTCGTTCCACCATTGGGGGGCCAGCAGGGAGAAGACTTGAGGTTGTCGCAGGGAGGAGAGTGGTAGGCACCCGGTGGCAGCAGAGCGTAAAGCACAGGTTGGGATGTAGGGCTGGACCAAGGCCTGAAATATGTGGGTGTGGCTCCTTTAGCAGCCTTGTATGCCAACACCAGGGTTTTGAATGTGATGTGGGCAGCTGCTGGGAGCCAGGTGGAGGGAACAGAGGAGGTGGGTGAGGTTGGGGAGGTTGTAAACCGTGCGGGCTGCAGCGTTTCGGATGAGCTGAAGGGGTTGGAGAGAGTGCTGTGGAAGCCCAGCCAGAAGGGAGCTGCTGTAGTCCAGTTAGGAGATGAGAGCCTCAACCAGCAGCGGGGGAGCATCCCTTGTGAGGAAGCCGGGGCTGATTCAGCGGATGGTGTAGAGTGCGAGCCTGCAGGATCATGTTATGGCAGTAATGTGGGCTGTGTGTGACAGTTGGCTGTCGAGAGTTGCACTAAGATCCCCGGCGGTCTGGGCAGAAGTCACTGTGGTGTTGTGGATGGAGATGGAGAGGTCCCGCAGAGGGAAAAAGCGCTGCTCTGTCTTGACCAGGTTAAGTTTGAGCTGGTGGGCGGACATCCAACTGGAGATATCAGAGCATATTTTGAATATGTTGTTCCAAATCTTGCAAATACCTTCACGTAAAACTATGTTATAAAGGTTTTAAGTAATTTTTTATTTGTTATTTAATATTCACATATTTACCAGTGACAACTGAGCAATCATATTGCGTGGGTAATGGGTATATACGAGGATTTATCACGGTTTGAAAGTGGGAAAAGTCCGTGCCCTACTCCAGACCAGGTTTTTTTTTTTCTGTTTATAGAATCCACCACTCCCCAAGCAGTACACCAGACAGTTGTAAAAGGCATAAATTATATTTTATTGGATACACAAAAGTTCATAAAAAGTTGGGCACACAACACAATCTGTCAGAGCAATGCCCGTCTGTGGGTCTCTTATCCTCCCCCACTCTCTCTCCTATCCTGCCTCCCCACACCACACACAATACACACTGTCACCCGCCCCAAACACACTGCTTATTTCACGCTCTTAGGTTACTGTAAAAAAACATGCGCACACGCACTCATGATCATCCCTTCAGTAGCCCTTCTCGGGGGCTGCCAGCCGCCCGGCCCCACAATACTTCCGGGGGAGAAAGCCATGCACAGACAGACACAGCAGTATTCTCACTCATACGATAACAAAACATAAGCTAGCATTCCACGCCACAAACGGGTAACATAAAACATGAAAAAATAAGGGTTGTGGAGTCCTACCCACACTGCAATCCTGGGAGGACTACCACAATTAAAAAAAATATAAAAATACTAAAATAAACACAAGCCGTCCAGCCAAAATAATCCACACGCACACAAACACACAACAGGACAGCTTGTTGTCGTCCTTAGTGGTTGCCAACGAGAATTCAGACTGTCCACCTCTCGGGCAAATCACTGGACACAGGTCTTCGCTGCACACCGTCGCCCTTGTCACACTCGCCGGATTAGGCGCGGGACACGACTCTGACAGGAGAGATCAAAGACACACCCGCTGCCGCTCAGTTCCCCGCTTGCCTGGTCTGAGACCCACGCACACACTGCAGCTTGTTTCGTACGGCGTGCACACGTTCCTTACGGACGGGGGAACTGGGGAAGAAACACCAGATTCCCCTGGTACACCGGCTCCAACACCCCCGATTAGCTCTGCACTCCGCCGTCGTTGTTAGCCGCCAGTTCCAGGTATGGCGCCGCTGATTAGTTTGTTCTTCTTTCCCCGGTCTCTGGCCGCTCCAGCTCACTCCCGCTGTTTGTCACACGCAGGTAAGTTCCACCGTACACGGACTACTCGCTCACACAAACAAATAAAACTTAACCGACTTACTGAAAAGAAAAGAAAAAGAATCGCCACCCACACAAGAGCCCAGAGGCAATCCGCCCTCTCACACTCGTCACTCCGTCAGATCTCTCTTGTCTACCCCTGGTGTGCTCATTATATAACCCCAGGGAACCCAGCCCCCGTATTCCCCATACAATCACCCAATTTCCCAATGAGTACCATTCTCTCATCCACTCCTTCGTTCATCCAGTCATTCAATCGTTCACTTAATTCTCTCAATCATTCAATTACCTCGTGAACCCCATACACTCCCTCTCTCGCTGAGGGAGACCCGTGAACATGTTACAGATCGTTACGTTCACCAGAATACAGTTTACATCATTTATATAAAAGTTTCTGCGCATAATTTCTGCGCAAGTTAAACACATGACAAGATTGAGGTCGGTCAGCTAACCCTGCTAAACAGAGTAACCCATGCCCCCCCTTTCATACTGAAGCCGAACCGTATCGAACTAGGATCGAACACCCGTAAAACAGATAACACGGGTTGACCCATTTACACCAACAGCAGTTGTGTGAAAATAACATGCCTACAACATACATGAACTGTAAACAATGTTAGTGTGCAGACTGTAGCTTTTGTTAATCTCTGGTCTTACATAATGCCTGAAATCAAGCAAGACTTTTCTCTTTTCAATGAAATATGCTCTTCATACAGCATTCCATATAACACGTAACGAGATGGAAATGACAGGGATATAGATGGATGGAGAGCTACATAGATAGATGGGTAGATGGAAACAATTAATTGGATATAAACCCAAAAACAAAAATGGGTCACAGCATCAAGGGCATCTTTCACATAAAAGTAAAGAAGAGGCAAAATGGCAGAGTTGATAAAGAAGTGTGGCCTCTAAGCACAGAGAGTAAAAATGACTGCCGGTTCCCTCCCTGCGCTTTTCGCAGTTGACACACAGCGACTGCCTGCTCATCCTGGCCATCTGCAGTACCTTGCCACGGCAATGATTGGTGACAGGAGGAGGGGTCCTGGCAGGCCCTCGTTCTGTCAGAGTGTTTTGTTGTCAGCCTGTGTCAATGCTCGGTAAAAATACTTCCCCTTGTTCCAATCCCAAAGGTTTGTAATAAATAAGAGGTTTGCTGCCTGCTCCCTTGCCCTGTGACTGGTCTCTGAATCCGTCGGCATGATTTCAGAGTGAAAACATAAATTGTGCGAATTGAGGAGGGTGTGGGGGTTAGGAATTTCCTTGCCACTGTTCACATTGGGCTCACATTTGTCATTCATGCGTATGTTCAAATCTGAACGTAAATTTGGCGTACGGCCATTTTTATACAAATTTCCAGATTCATCAAAAAGAACATGGGTGTACGGTACAATGAATTCTCACGACAGCTCTAGACTTGGCGCATACTTTTTCCCAGTGATGAGGCAACAGCATTGCATGTAATGAACAGGGAGGAAACAATTGCCTATAGTTGTGCAGCCTAAATAATGAAAAAAATACTTTTGTTCAGAGCACTGCGGAGTCAACAGGTGAAAAACAAAAAGGTGCTCTTTAGAAAACATAGGTTGTGTGAGCATAAAAATCAGATTCCGTCATAAAAATTGCTAAATAACGTTCACGGTGTTCCATTAAAGAAAATATTAAAAGCCGTTAATGCCTCTGGGCAATATTTTAAAATGCATTTGGCCTACGCGTTGTCTGTAGACATACATTGTGTAGCCAAATTGGCAAAAATTATATCTGAATAAGTAGATTTTTAATTTGACACCCTTATTAGTTTCTCATCACATGCAGCCTAAATAGAAGGAAGCATAAGCCAGTTCAAATAGCTCTAGCTTTATTAGCCTAGAAGACCTAGTAAATGTCGTAACCTAGCGTGAGAACACAGCTGTGTCTTCTTTCATTCCTTCCACGGCCACTTTCCCAATGAGATCCCCGTAATCTCCTCTGCAGATGAAAGGTCCGGGATGCCCTTTCCTCCACCTGTACAGGCAGAACTTTTTTTGTTAATGGTTATTTTATTTTTTTAAATCTCAGTTGTAGTTCACAATTCAGAGTAAGCATTTTAGCTCTATATCCTCTGCCACATAGCGGCTTTTGTGCTAGGCTCCACACTAACGCTCCCAATAAGCACACGTTTATTTTCATGTTCATTCACAAGCAATTTTACCCTCAAAAAAAAAATGTTTCTTTGCTTTCCTGTTGGCCTAGGCTGTATACTAGAGAAAACCGCGTTGCCATGTGCGTTTTAAAGGAGGTGGCCCTGCCTGGTAGCAAATGGGCGTGTGAGTATGGTAATTCATATTGATGTGCTTGTCTAATATACATACGGTCTGATTTATCAACCTACGAACACATTTATGCTCAGATCAGTGATTTACACAAGTTTCATGAATCACACGTGAGACTTTTACGCAAGTTGGAACACACAAATATACACTTGTTTTTACAACCCTATTGATAAATGAGGGCCACTGTCCCCTCCTCTGCTTGACCAATTTTCACCCCAGGCTGGGATGCTATTATCCCCCCATGGCTACCTTCAGCATACGATTCTCGCAAATGCCACAAAAATCAAGTCCTGCATATTCAGCTGAAGATGAGTGTGCGTGGACATGTTGTATGCATGTACATGTGTGCGTGCACGCATTTGCACAACTTTAAGAAACGTCCCCCCCCCCTCTGTTTTCATCACAATTCACACGCTGAAAATATATACCCCAACCCACACACACTACCGTTCAAAAGTTTGGAATCACTGAGACATTTTTATGTTTTTTAAATAAATGTAAACTTTTATTCACCAAGGGAGCATTAAATTGATCAGAAAATAGTCAAGACATTGATCATGTTACAAACTACTATTTCCATTTCATTCTATTTCTACTTTAGCAATTGTAGCCATTTTTAGACATAGCCCCCCCCCCCCCCCATTTTAGGGCACCAAAAGAAATTAACATAAATGTAAATAAAATCATCATATTTAATACTTAGTTTCATATCTTTTGCATGCCGTGACTTCCTGATGTCTGTGACCCAAAAGCATCAAAAGACTCTTGATATCTTATTTTCAGGTACTCTTACAAGCGATTATATAACCTCTCTGCATTTGAATGAATCTCTATGGGATTTGGGGAGTGGGACAAGATTAAGCTGTTAATTACACAGGAATAGTATGGAACACATGGTTGGCTAAATGGCTTTAAGTCAGCAAGGGTCTGAGGTATCAAACAAGCCTCCAACCATCACTCTGCTACCAGATATGCAATAGATATGGATGGATCACTTTAAGGGTTGTTTCTCCTGACTCATTTTCCTATTGAACTCTATGGAAAAATGAGTCAAGAGTCTTTTGATGTTTTTGGGTCAAAGACATCAGGAAGTCATGGCATGCAAAGGCATATGCAACCAAATATTAAATATGACTTCTTTATTTACATTTATGTTAATTACTTTTGGTGCCCTAAAATGGGGGGACTATGTGTAAAAATGGCTACAATTGCTAAAGTAGAAATAGAATGAAATGGAAATAGTAGTTGTAATTATCAATGTCTTGACTCTATTTTTTGATCAATTGAATGTTTCCTCGGTGAATAAGTGTCAATTTCTTTCAAAAACATAAAAATGTCTCTGTGATTCTAATTGATTGTTTGCCTCCATTGCCAACAGTTTATTAAGTGACATCAAAAGACATCAGCCAGAAAAGTAAAAAAAATAAAAAATAAATAAAAAGGTCAAGTAAAGTACTGCAGGATACAATACTCAGAGGCACTGGCTGGAGGTAAAATCAAAACATTCTATAACATCTTAATCAGTGTTTGTGTGGAAATGATGGGCTTGGCCCGCTCTCGGGGAGCAGCTGTAGCAGGCCTCCCGTTGAGCCGCTGCTGCACGGTCTGGATCACACACTGCTAAAACCCTGCCAGAACACACTCTTGTGTGATAACGTGCCTGCTGGAGTGAGCGTGCGAGGCTGCGCACTGTGCATAAAAAAACTGTTCTGCATGAGCTGGGGAAGTGTGTCTCTGGAGTGCGTACAGTGTGAAGTTGAACTGTGTGAATTGTTCGCTGTCTGTAGGGTGGGTGATCAAAGTACAGAAGTGCAATTTAATATGTGCAATACTAGAATGTGTGAATATACTTTTTAAATGAGGTGTGTGTAACCCCATAAACACTTTGATGTATGAGGTATTCCAGCAAATTTTATAGATTCTGCCTGAGACAGTAATAGTAATAGCTGACAACTACACAAACCACATCAGTCAACTAAGTAATTACAGGTTTCTGGAAAAATATGCCAATTTTAATGTTGACAATGTTGCAACTGCAATTTAATATACTGTGCGAATATACTTTTTTAAATGAGGTGTGTGCAACCCCGTAAACACTTTGATGTATGAGGTTGACCATTTGTGATCAACAGCTGGGTGAAAGGCAAAATGATTATCACATGCATCTACCCTGCATCTTGCGCAACTCTGATTTGTATACATTTTGTATATAAAGCATGTCACAATTTTGGCACATGGGTGGCACTATCTGAAAACAAACAGGTGGCAATGAAGTCAGTCTTAACTGTTATTGATTTACCACTGTCTTGCCAGGTTGAATAATGAGCGGGATTTGAGGGGTCTATTTTCCTGATGATGGAGACATTAAGGACACCGTTGGGAAGCTGTGCCAGGCCGCAGATGTGCTCGCTGCGTTCCTGCTGACAGAGCCGGCGGTCGCCGGGCTCAGCCCGGCAGGCCTCGAGCTCTGGGGCTGCCCCAGAACTAATATGACAACTTCCAAGCACGTCCACCCTATTCCATGGTGCTCCAAACTCCAAGAGAGGTACTTGCACGAGTAAAATGACGCTCACGTTCTGTTCTGGACTCATGCCTAGAAGCTTGTCAGATTAAATCATTCGCCACAAAAGGTTGCCCTTTTCTAAGCATGGTTTTTAGAACAGAATCTTTATTTTGATTCATTATCAAAAAGTTTTGAAACTGATAATTAAAAGAAATGTCAAAATCTTGTATCTGAAACAAAGGTCGATGAAACATCCTCTTTAGGGAAATTTAAAAAGCACCTTACAGGAGTCATTGGGCTCAATTGTGTGTGATATTCCGGCAAATATTATAGATTCTGCCTGAGACAGTAATATCTGACAACTTGATTAACTGTACACTAACCCCTTCAGTCAACTAAGTAATTACAGGTTTCTGGAAACATATGCCAATTTTAATGTTGACAATGTTGCAACTGCAATTTGGAGTGTAAGAGACCCAGTTTTCCCTAATTGTCTGGTTATTGGCAGGAGAAAATTATACATATGGTAAATAAAGCTTGTGTGAGAGCATTACAACTTTGCATCCATTATCTCTGATATTTTGCCCTTGTGGCAGAAGGGAGAATTGTAAACAACTAAATGTGGTGTGGTAGCTAAAAGGCAATTAAACAACCAGAAGGAGAATTTTTTTATTTTTTTTTTGCTCACTTTTAATCTAGATGAAGGTGGGCCAAGCAGCATTGTTGAGGGTAAAATATTCACTGTTTTCTGAATTTCTGTGCTTATTACTCCCATTTTATTTCACAGAGTAAAATTCTAACTGAGTTTATAGAAAGTGTGCTGTCATTGAACATACGTTTATTTTAAATGCATATATTTAACATTAATGTCCTTGACTAATGATGATTGATTAATTTTGTGGATTGGGATGCACTGTGTTGATTAACCTCAGCGACAATACAATTAAAGTTGTTCACATCCCAACCGTTTAATTTAATGCAGTAATGAAGAAGGGAATATAAACTATTTAACTTACAGTTGAAGACTGACATTCATTTGATAACATTAAAAAGCCTGCACCAGCAGCAGTGCTTCCTTTTATGCTCTGAACAGGAATAACTTAACAGGTGTGACGTGGCAGAGCATGGAAAAGGAGCATTGAGTCAAACATATGTAAAAAGGTGACTCCAACCACATTTTATAAAGGGTTCACAGGAAGCCCTTGATCTGGCTTTGGATTGATGCAGGCATTAAAGGTAGACACGCAACTAAAGATCTCAATGGGAGCAGAGCAGGTGTCTTGTGAAGATCGAGCCACTCGCTTCAATAACCTGTAAGAGTAATTCTGTGTAAAGACAGACATCTGGCTGCTCTATGTATGATGAAGGCTGTTCTATGTATGATGAAGGCTGTTCTATTTATGATGAAGGCTGTTCTATTTATGATGAAGGCTGTTCTATTTATGATGAATCCTGTTCAAAGCTGCCAATTGGTCTATAGGCAGAATGCTAATATAAAACAAATTGCAGAATATAAGCAATATCCCTTGAGTCATAACGATATCAGTTTTTGACCATTATTGTGTTAAAGACAACTAAATCTAGGAAGATGCATACATTTCATAACCATTCAGTGTACATACCTTCCAATAATAGTCCACAATAATTGCTCGGGTGGAAAAATTAACGTACATATGTAGCCACTAGCCAGCGAGACCAACTGCATTTTAGAAGCAGTGCTACTTACATATCTGAAAGGGAAAACTATAGTCATGGAATGCATTTTCTCTACAGCTTGCGTAATACTAGACCATGAAAACGAAAACTGCCGTTACGCTGGACTGTAATGTACTGTTCAAAGCACCTAATAAGACATAGCATATACCGTTGCTAAGGTTAGAATGTACTCTATTGGATAATAGTGCCAACAATTAAACCAGAATGAACTGTAATGAATGAGACAGGCTTGCAGGCTTGTGAGTCGATGTTTCAGATAGTGTAATAGCGGTATAAAGTGTTGTATATTTCTCAAACGGATTGTACTAGACAATAAATTGCCACTGAATTTTGAAAGGAACATCTCTGTGTAAAACCAATGGTAGGATATTGATAAATATTGTATATTTATTTCATATTTAGTAGCATATATTGCTTGTAGAATACATGGTATAATGAGACCATAATTTCATGTTTATTTTGCATTTGAGTGAGCAGGGCTTTTCATGGCTTTTTTGGCATACGATGAGGCTATTGTTGGGTTTATCTTATTGCTATGACGGAATTACAATTTTATATGATGAATAAATATATTTATATTTTAGAGACGCTATTGTCCACTATGTAACGCATGGGTAGGTATAGACTGGGTGGGGGGGGTTGCTTGTTAAATGGACGTGCTACGGGAAAATAGTGACACTTATAAACTCCTTATTCGGCAGAAATTGTCACTAATCGTCTACCTATAAAATTTAAACTGAGTTTGTGATTTCCACTAATAGCTTGACAGCAGGAGCAACGAATGTCTCAGTTGAGCAAAATCTTGGCGCCGGTGGCATGGTCACTAGGCATCTGCGCAAAGGGGTTAAAAGAGGTAATTTGATTAGCTATGGTTGAATCCAGCTGAAGCACACCCACTGATATATATTCAGCATAATCCAGCCCGTTTTCAACCTGCGCAGCACGCTTTGAGCTGTGCGCTCCTCGTCTCTGGTCCGAAAATAGTGAAATTCAGTAGTACGGCCAGTGCGCCATGCGTTACGCCATTGACTATGGTGGCTCGCTGCACGCCATGTGCTTGCCGGAAAATAGAGCCCTTAGATCCACCTTTCAAAAGCTACCTACAAATATTATCAAATGTTATCTATCAATATTGGTATAAGGCATGAGAGGAATAGAGAAATAGCCTACACAAAACTGCAATAGTGAAATACAAAGTAGTTTTGTTCAGGTCACTATCATGGGTGGCAGCACATAATCGAAGAGTGCTGGCTCTTTGAGAGAAGGTTTGAACCAATCTGCCCAGTGATGAGTACATGTTTGAAATACAGTAGACCAACATTGCTACAGAACTGTGTTGCAGTCAGGTATAAAAAACATAGTACTGGAAATCCCTGATAGTGTAGTGAGCTGAAGTTAGGCTTAGTGGTGCTCATTAGAATTTCCTGTTTTTTACAGCTTTTGACCAAGCCAAGCTTCACACTTACAGCGTAATTTTATGTTAGTAATATAAATACAGAACAGTGAACAAACGGCTCATCAGTCTGGTCTGTCTTCAAATGTTAAGTATAACTTCATCATTGTTTCACCATAGTGTGTTGTATGTTTGTTTCAAATCTCATTCTTTTTTTTCACAAATGTCAAGATATTGCTTGTTACCCCAGTGGTAGGTCATAATGCACAAATATCTCTAACTATCTTCCGAACCCAGAGGTAAACCTTTTGAAGCGTTTGTTCTTCCTTCCACAGACACATTGAGCTATAATGAATTCATTATTATGCCGCCTGGCCCTTCGCTGACAGCCGAACTCGCCGTGTGACAGGGAATTAGACATGAGCAGAAGGAATACTAGAAGTTACACCACAACCTGAAAAGGTTTTCAGATCACTCTTTACTTGAAACATCTATTTATAATATTTTGTTTTATATTAACTCACAAATTTTTATTTTGTTGGAATTCATTGTTATATGATAAGATATAATGCTTTCCGCAAATGTTTTGTGTTCCAAATGTGTTCCAACATTTATTTCATTTTGCAGTTATAATAACAATACAACTTCACCACTTGTTGACAAAATGTAGTATACAGTATCACTGTATCAATGTGGAACAAGTTAAAATTGTAATCAGTTCACTAATTGACAAAACTTTGGGCCGCAGACTAGATTCTACAAACTAAGGTACTATAGGTGCCTTTACAAACACCATGCTTGAGAGACATTCACCCAGATTCACAGGAAAAAAGTAGTGGTTTGGGATCAACGTTTAGGGCTTACTGTTAAAAAATCTCCACTCTTTACATCTAGCAGATCAAAAAGTGAGAGAAATAACGAGAAACAAATTGGGTGATCGAGAATGGAAGAAAGTATGAAAGAATTGGAAGGGAGAGAGAGACAGAGAGAGAGCATGATAAAGAGAGACGTGTGTGGGGGTGAGGGGAGGGGAGGGGGGGGGTTTAGTTTGTGCGAAGTGGTCTGCTCTGATTAATTTGCCTGAGTTTCATTGGGGGGACAGGGCTAATTGTAGGATCCATCAACTTGTTATTTAGTACTCCAATGCACTGTACAGAACATCAATATGAGGATCTTTAATTATTCAGGCTGGCTGATTTCTTTGTCATACCCTTATAAGCTTAAAGCATCCCTCTTTGCTGCCAGGTACCTACAGTGCCTCCAGGAAATGTTTGCCATTATCTGGTAAAGTAACACCATTCACTTTATCTTACTGCTGTTGGGTGATAACCAGTCTGAGTCTCATGCATGACTTAATATATAGATGTCCTGCTGTGACCTTCCCCAGACCTCCATTACTTAGCAGAGATCTCTGACCATGGAAGGACCTTCTGCACTCAAGCACTTGACACAACCAATTTTTTACAAAACACTGCTCTATTTCCACTCAAATGTTTGTTAAATGGATTTCGAAGAGCCAGATTTTAACTCCTTTGTGCAGTGACCCTAGTGGTGTAGACCCTGGGGTCTACATAACAGATATCCTACTGTACCACGTCAGAAAGTGAGGTACCATATCCTCTTCATCAACGCGATTTGGGCTATTATGTGTCGCTTTGGATAAAAAGTTCCTACGTGCCACCGTTCTTCCGTATTTCATGAAAGTATATCGACCACTCTACAGTGTGATCTACATGAGAGCGAATCGGGTTAAAGATACTCGACATTTAAATATATTGAGTTGGTTAGTTTTTTATACACCAAAAAATGTATACTATCACATCAACAACAGAAAACACATAAGGTTCTGGATATAGGTAAATTAAACTGTTATTTTGCCTGCTCACTTATTAGTCATCACATAATTTCCTTAATTTTCACAAAGTCATAAACTTACCTGCATCATTAAAGCCAGATACGTCTTTTCTAAGATCATGAAAGGACGTATCTGCCTTTTCTGCCTATATGTGTTAATATCTGCCTATACAGTGTAAGTGTCAACATGGGTGAAATCTCAAAACTTCGTCTGCAAAACATTACGCAATTAAAATTGGGAGTTGTCCTGGATTCAGATGAGGGGATTTACACCCATTACAGACAGCATGGATTCCAAGTGTTGCCGTGTGTACAAGGTGCGCTTTATGTGTGTGTTTTATGGTGGTGTATTCATAATGGTATAGCTAGCTAGCCACAGAAAGGCTAGCTAGGATGTGTTATATCGTTTATGATGTCACAGAGTTTTAGAGTAGTGGCGCTGAATTCAGAATCAAAGCACCTGTAGTCTCTCTTATTCTGGTTTAGTTTAGACCTAGTTAGCTAGCAAGCAATATTAATTAGCTTATATAAGCTATAGTTTGCAATAGCAGGTATTGGCTATAAAATAAGCCTGAATAAGGCTCAATGATAAAGTATGGGGACTCTGGGGAGGGGGGGCTAGGATTTGTATGCCCTAATTAATGACAATATTGGTGAGCTGTCAATCTATTATGGCTAGACTGTAACTCTACTGGGAATTTATACTACACTATAGCAGATATTTCATGTGTGGCCTAGCCATTCATTATATTGGGTGAAACAGCATAACTAATATAGGGACATAAATGGATGGCATGGCAGCTAGTTAGGGTTAGGTACAGTAATCCATAGGGTTGCATATGTTTATACAGGAGATGTTGTGTGTGTGTGTATAGATATATATATAGGAGTTGTAGTAATGCATATTACCCTGTAAATTGTGTACATGTTCTCATACATTGTTAGTCTGACTGATTTATAATAAATTACCTTTTATGACCAGGGTGTGTTTGGCATTTTTGTGTTGGCACTGGAAACTAAACTGAGACAAATAAATTGATTGGCTAAGGGTCATTCCTTTCAGTAATTGTCTCCTAATAGGTCATAATAATGCGCTTCATATAGACAATAAAACGGTGTTTATGTTTTGATAGCTTTGGACTGCTTGGATAGCGTTGGATTGCTTGAATACTTTGCATATGTTTCCATGGGTTTGGAAAAGTTTGGGTAGGTTTTTGGACACCGATAACCATGTCGTCTAATCTTTCGCAAAAGTTGGAAATTATGTAATTATATAGATGCAAATATATTTCCAATGAGTCAAAAGAGTTCATCTGTTGAAAAAATGTGATTATCTCTTGTATTACTGTGATGCACAATTATCCATTTTGGATAGATTTTTGGACACCAAGGTACACCGTTTCGAATTGCCTCATTGGATTTGAGCAGTAATACATATCACTTTCATATTTTTAAACATGCAGACAGGAGGTTTGCAAAATTATTAACCTTATTCACATATTTGATTCTCAGGTGTTCACTAAACTACAGTGCTGCAAAACTACCCTGTTTTTTACCGGGGTTGTGTATTCACTGCCCATAATTTACATATTAGTTATGAAGATAATCTAACTTAAGGCATGATAATAAATGATACAAGGGTCTTCTTTAATTTAAGCCATTATTGGTGTTTGTGTAACATTGACATCTGGAGTTAAAAAGCTTTAAACAGAACGGTACAAAACAGATGAAAATGGGTAAAATTAAGCCTGCGCAAAGGGGTTTAGCGGCCGTTAGGGGCCGTTTAGGCCAAAATTAATAATTGCCTCACATATACACTTACAATGACTCTCACATTCACTCGTGAAGCTCTCACACGCACTGAAAAAGCTTGTACATAACATCTAAATGCTTGCACACAAACCCTAACGCTGTGTTCTCACAGCGAGCTACTGGTTGCTGAGTCGATCAATTCTACTAGGCTGGGGGAGGGGCAAGAGCTTCCCGTTGTGTCATCCAAGTCAGTTCGTGCAGCATACATTTTTTGATGGAGAAACAACAGCAGTAGCCTACGTATAACAAAAACATATTTGCGATGCATCCTATTCTTTATATTTATGTCATGACACTGATAATTATGCGTTCTCGCTAGCTAGTGATAGGCTAGCCTATATCTATCTTCGTCGCAAGCTAGCGATCTTTATCTATATCTAGATACATAGATAGATTTATGTATAAAACTGAACATGTAGTTTGGGCTCAATGTGACATTGGTAGAACAGCCACATATATCCTTTAAGGTTATGTTATACATTGAACAGGACGTGGTAGGCTTGGACCATTATTATTTGCTGCTCTTCCATTGCTGCAATTTGAGTGAAATCGGGCGGAACAATTATTCACAAAATGGTTTTGTGTTGGTTGGAGAAATATGAAGCGTGGAACTCTGATTGGCTTTTACGGCCGATCGTCGCTCAAAAGTTAAATTGCGGGCAACATTTATCGGCCGATTTTGGTCGCTCAGTTGCCTAGTTGCTCAGGTCGCTGACTGTCGCTCAGCTTCATAGAGAATGAATGGACTTCTGGCGACTGGGCGACCGAAGTTGCTTGATGTGAGAACGCAGCGTGAATCTTCTCATATAAACACAAAGAGCTTGCACATGCACGTAAAATGACTCACATTCCCTAGTGAAGCTCTCACACGCACTGAAAAAGCTTGTACATAACATCTAAATGCTTGCACACACACCCTAATTCTTCTCACATACACACAAAGAGCTCACATATTCACAAGTGAAGCTCTCACTGACACGAGGGTTTTCAGTAGTATGTGTGAGAACTTATCGTGAATGTGTGAATGCTTTGTGTGAACGTGAGAGGGTTTTCAGTAGTATGTAGGAGTGTGCCGAAATATCGTGACGGAATATTTTGCGATACGAAAACGCGACAATATGTATCGTGGAGCTTAACAATGTATCGAGAAACAAGCATGACTACAGGTAATTCACATAACCACATATTTTAATTGTCGATCACGCCCTTTGTGCACAAGAGGGCCCCATCAACAATTTATTTACTTTGACTAACAACACGCACGCACACCGAAAGCACAAGACTGTTTATGCCCAGCTAACTGAGAAAGCTGTACACTTTCAACAGAATCAGATAGGCTTATTTATTTTAAATGGGGTGTGTGAATTTGTAAATGTATAATTCTAAAATGACTAAAGTAATGTTACATTATTTGTGACCTGCTCTATGAAAATCAGTCACACTGACCCCCAAACACATTTTGGGCTTTATACTACCTGAGGGAGGAAAATGTAAGCTTTCTAATGATACCAAAATTATCTCTCTAATCCAAATAGCAAGCGAGTTACATCGCGTTACATTTGGAATGCCATCAAACCATGTTTTTGAGAAAAACTTCAAAGTTCAGCTGCAAAAGTTGCTAGCTTTGTGTTAACGTTTCTGGATAGAGCTTCTTCTCATAACCTAACGAACTCCGGTGTTAACTTGTCATGCTACGTTTAAATGCTTCAAAACTATATTTTCACAATGCATTTTACATTAAGACATGCATATCATGAAAGCAAAGACATTTTTTGAGTAAAATCAGATGAAATGCATTAGTTTGTAGCCGTGAAAGCAGGATAGCCAAGCTACCTCGGTGCCTAGTGAGCGAGTGTTCTCCACTGCGGGGGACATTGTGAATGCTCAAAGATCTGTGCTACTGCCTGAAAATGTTGATATGTTAATTTTTCTTACGAAGAACATGTCAATATCCTAGACTCGAAACAGGTAATCAGTCTGAATGTCTAGCTTTATGTTGGTATTTTTCAAGTCAAATTTTGGCTACTATGTAGGCCTAGTAACTTATATTTTCTTACATTAGTCTTAAAATAATATGTTTTAAGAGGATTTTTATTTATTTAAAAAGTACTAAAGTATTTCAAATTTAATTTCATAGTGCACTGTTCTTTTAACAAGACTATGTTTCATACCTACCATAATGGGATGTAAACTTTCAGTCTTGTTCAGCCATACTTTGTGGTAAAAATTGTACTGCTAGTACATTTTTTGCCTTGGGAAGTAATCTTGTTCAGTTAAACATTGTCTTCATCTGAACTTAATTTTTAATATTGTGATCATATCGTATCGTGAAACCAATATTGTGTATCTTATCGTATCGTGCGTTGAGTGTATCGTTCCACCCCTAGTAGTATGTGTCAGAACTTATCGTGAATGTGAGAGGGTTTTCAATCGTATGTGTGAGAACCCTTTCCCATTCACACAAAGCATTCACACATTCACTATGTTCTCACACATACTACTGAAAACCCTCTCACATTCACACAAAGCATTCACACATTCACTATAAGTTCTCACACATACTACTGAAAACCCTCTCACATTCACACAAAGCATTCACACATTCACTAGTTCTCACACATACTACTGAAAACCCTCATGTGTCAGTGAGAGCTTCACTCTTTGTGTGTATGTGAGAAGATTTAGGGTGTGTGTGCAAGCATTTAGATGTTATGTACAAGGTTTTTCAGTGCGTGTGAGAGCTTCACTAGTGAATGTGAGTCATTGTACGTGTATGTATGAGCTCTTTGTGTTTATATGAGAAGATTTAGGGTGTGTGTGCAAGCATTTAGGTGTTATGTACAAGCTTTTTCAGTGCGTGTGAGAGCTTCACGAGTGAATGTGAGAGCCATTGTACGTGTATATGCGAGGCAATTCTTAATTTTGGCCTAAATGGCCCCTCATAGATAGCAGCTGGGTAATGACCATTATAAAACTACTACTTATAATAATAATAAAAATAAGATTTATAATTCAAAGAAAGTTTAACATTGTAAGTTTCAGTCATTTCAAGTAATGAAAAAAAATGGAATGTTAGAATATGGGTTTACATAGAGCAAATGGGGGTGAAAAAACATGTCGGTACACAAGGTCTCCACTAGGAGGCCCTCCAGTGCCAATGTGATTCAGCAGCATTTTCTCTGTATTAGAGAGCAGGAAAAAAAATGAATGCTTGAACTAAAAATAGGTTTAAGTACATTTTAAATAAAGAGAAAATTGCCTACATCCCTCCCTTCAATGTGATAAAAAGGTGAATGAGAATTAATTAATTTCAGCAGCTGTATTTGCATCAAGGGTCTTACATTTAAACCAGTACAGTGGTGTTTACAGTTGTAGGTGAAGATGGGGGCATTTCCACTGAATAAAGAAAACAAACATACACACAAACTCAGTGCAGGGGCTGGGTAAAAAGAATAATGTAGAATAAGAAATAAAGTCCGGCACACTGCTATAATGCTCCCAAGTGATAATTTTATTATCTAGCTACATTCGTGAGCAGACAAAGTTACGAAGATCAATTTGGTCGAAACGAATGAGATGGTCTCTAAGATGGTTCGCTCTGAGATGGTCTCTAAGATGCCTGAATTTGTCCAGAGAAGCACATTTTCATATTTACATCATTAACTAATCAAAAACACGTTGTGTTTGGCATTACCAACCAAAATGGTCACATCACAGGATTGGCAAAATTGATGCATGGATAAAATGTTTACTTAAGATTTGGCAAAATACATGATATGGTTTTGTTTACATACAATAGATTTATTTTGAGGACTGCCTATGACCACCTGAATCGGGTGCGATAAATTGAGAGCATTTCTTCTTTTTATACTACAATAGATTGAGTGAATTTTTTGACTCAAACATCTACACACAATAGCCAATAATGACGAAGTAAAAACAGGTTTTTAGAAAATATGCAATTTTATTTTACTGACAAAAATGGGTTATTTAGGGGTTACATATCTGTACACACCCTTAGCCTAATACTTGGTTGCTGCACCTTTGGCAGCGATTACAGCTTCACACTTGTTTCTGGACATTTTTGCCCATTCCTCTTGGCATATCCTTGCAAGCTCCGTCAGGTTGGATGGGGAGCGTCGGTACACAGCCATTTTCAGCTCTTTCCACAGATGTTCAATTGGATTCAGGTCTGGGCTCTGGCTGGGCCACTCAAGGACATGCACAGACTTTCTCCGAAGCCACTCGTTTGTTCTCTTGGCTGTGTGCTTCGGGTCGTTGTCATGTTGGAAGGTAAACCTCACCCCAGTCTGAGGTCCAGAGCGATCTTCAAGGATCTCGGTGTACTTAGCTGCATTCATCTTTCCCTCTATCAGGACTAGTCGCCCCGTTCCCGCTGCTGAAAAACGTCCCCACATCACAATGCTGCCACCGCCATGCTTCACTGTAGGGATGGTATTAGCCAGGTGATGAGCGGTGCCTGGTTTCCTCCAGACGTAACGCTTGGTATTCAGGCAAAAAAGTTAAATTGTGGTTTAATCAGACCAGAGAATCTTGATTCTCATGGTTTGAGAGTCCTCTAGGTGCCTTTTGGCAAACTCCAAGCGGACTGTGATGTGCCTTTTAATACAGAGGGGCTTCCGTCTGGCCACTCTACCATAAAGGCCTGATTGGTGGAGTGCTGCCTGGATGGTTGATCTTCTGAAAGGTTCTCCCATCTCCACAAGGATACGCTGGAGCTCTGTCAGAGTGACCCTCTGGTTCCTGCTCACCTCCCTGGCCAAGGCCCGTCTTCCCCGATTGCTCAGTTTGGCCGGGCGGCCAGGTCTAGGAAGATTCTTGGTGGTTCCAAACTTCTTCCATTTACAAATGATGGTGGCCACTGTCCTCTTTGGAACCTGTAAAGCTGCAGAAATTTTTCCGTACCCTTCTCTACCTTTCTTCCGTACCCTTCTCCCCTATCTATGCCTTGACACGATCCTGTTTCTGAGGTCTGCAGATAATTCCTTTGACCCCATGGCTTGGAGTTTGCTCTGACATGCGCTGTCAACTGTGGGACCTTATATAGGCAGGTGTTGGCAATCCCCAATCATGTCCAATCAATTGTATTTATCACAGGTGGACTCCAATTAAGTTGTAGAAACATCTCAAGCAGTATCAGTGGAAACAAAATGCACCTCAGCTCACTTTTGGGTGTCATATCAAAGGGTGTTTAGATTTTTAATAAATTAGCACAAATGTCTGTTTTCACTTTGTCATTATGTGTCATTTTGTGTAGAATTTTGAGACAAAAAATGAACTCAATCTATTGTAGGATATGTCTGTAACGTAATAAAACGTGGAGAAGGTGATAGGGGTGTGCAGACTTTCCGGCTTGACTGTACAGTACCATTGGTTAAATCTGTGGACAGATACCCCATGCGCTCTTTTCAGTGTCCTTGTTCCATCTCGTCAGCTCATTACCTTTATCTGTGTTAAAGCACTCTGAAAATGTCCGCTCAGCTCCTGTCAGCAGACTGGGGGTAGGGGGATGGGCATCACGGAGGCCTCTGGGTGCTTGCCGTAACTTCACTTCTGCTTCAGTTTCCCCATGAATAGGCAACAGATCAGCCCTGATCGGTCATTTACACAGAAATGAGAGATGGAGACACACACAGATTAGAGAAACTGCCCTTGTATCATAGCGGTCAAAGGTCAGCCCTCCCAGTGGGTAGCCCATTGACCCGGGACAGGTTTACCCCTAATTTATTATTATTAAGACCATTATTTAAACACAAAAAACCTTTGCCCTCTCTAACTATTATGAGATGGGGCCATGCCATTAATAATTACCAAACTAATCTGAAATCAATAGCTACAATGTTTTTTTAATATATATTTTGCTTCCAAGTGGCTTGGAAGTCAGTAAAATGGGCTCCCTGGTCTACATTGTCTTGGATAAGGTAATTTGTCGACAATGGCCAGGAGTCTGCAACATTTTCCAGGAGGGAGTAGGGTGGGTTGAAGTCAACAAGGTTTCTCAGATTAGCATTGAATCATTCTAGGCATTTTTTTCACAATGATACCACTTTTTCCCCACTGTGCATTTCAGTCCTGGTGACATTGTGTTCCAGGATTACACTTCATGCACACCTGGGGCAGGCTGACTGATATAACTTAATTGCCCAAATGTCCAGAGAGAAGTACATTTCACTCTTGAGTGATGAGGTGAGGGTACTCTGTCAACCAAAACTCTCATTCTATGGCCAGTTGCATGTCACCCCACTGGATATCCAGCCACAATTAGCACAGGCATAATCAGGATTTAATCCAGACGCTTAGTGGCCAAAACCCCGACATCGTGACATTGCTTAACTCTTTGTTCTAGCTTTATTAGTATGTGATTTGTGACAACAATACTCAATACAGGGTTTCTAAATGCTACTTTTATTGCTTTTACTATTTTATAAGCTTTTACTAATTTTCCCACGTCGCCAGCATGGCTATAGTAATCCCTGCCTTGTTTACATGGATTTTTGGAGTGGGTCAGAGGAAGTATTGATTCTATCATAGAATAGGCTATGCCTACATGAAGGGAGTTTTTCCTCATCTATATGCAAGTAATATGCGGTTGGTTTAGCAGGGTAAATATATGTACCACTCGACCACTGTCTCGTCCAATATGTTTGACAGTTATTTTCACATTTTGAGTGCATTTCACATACTGTAGTGCAAGCGTTCATTGGTGGCCCAGTCATGTTTTATGTACTGATTTTCATTGAAGCTCGCACATTTGGCACCATTGGCACCATTTTCCTGATGGTGGAATATTATTTTATTGTAATCTTATTGTACATAAAATAGACTATGGCGTATCAGTTTCTTCCTTGGCTATACTTGTCACTTAGGGCATGGAAAATTTTTATTCCAATTTACTGTGCGCTGATATGTACTAGATTAATGTAAAATTGTCCTTGAAGTCCAAAATGTTGAATGGGAACATAATTATAATAATTAAAAAAATAAATGGAGAAATGTGATCCCAGGGCATGCAGCAAAAGATTACATACTGTAGAGTACAGACAATAGTTTTAATAGTTTCACTCGTGTACCTTTTATTGAGGTACACGAGTGAATGATTAGGCGTGTGCCAGTGTGATATCAATGTTTTCATCTTAAACCATCAGAAGGAGCAAATGCATATGCTTTATAATGGACAAAAAATATTTTTCATTTTATGACAGGTTTTGGATAGGTGTTTAGACCCATAGATATCAATCCCCTATACTGATAAAAAGATGGTACTTCCCACTTGCAAAATGCAAAAGTGAGTTTTATGACGGTTGATTTGTAGTTAAATATATAATTATTTTATGGTACAACAGGGTACACTGCCTATATTCTGCATCATAGATCTTTAATAGTTCTGCATATCACCCTCAGGTTTTGCACACTTGTGGACACAGAGTTCATGATCCATGAAATTTATAGTTTTACCTGTTTCACATGTAGCTCTCAGTATTTCAATGCAAAATAAAGAAAAACATTAGTTGTTTTTTTCTTCATTTTTCCAAAGTTTCTGCATTTGTGGCACTTTATTTTGACCTAAATTATGTAAAGAAACTAATCTAAGTTAGTATGTTAAATGGTACAACTGTCTTGTTCTATTTAAGTCATTTCTAAAGTTTCTGCGATGCTCACACCTGGAGTTATAAAGCCTTAAATAGAACAGCCCCTAGGTGAGAATTGACCAAATTTGGCATCTGTGCGAAGAGCTTAATTCAAGACCATGGGTCCTATTACTGCAAGGACTTGTGCTTTAATGGGACAGGCCACCAGTACATTGTAGTTTTAAAATGCATTTCTGTGGACACGTATTCAAGAGGTACCTCAGATTTTTATTGCATGGTGAAAAAAAGGTTTACTGATGACTTGGCATAAATATTTTACATTTCATTTTAAGTGCCTCCCTCAATTTATAATTTTGAAATTAAACACAAATTTAAAAAATCCACCCATCTATATATCAGTCCATTAAACAGAAAATTAGACTCGACCAAGAATTGAACACCTGATTGATGGCATCTTGTTATTACCTGCCACAAACTAATTGCTCAGTCACTTTTGTGTGGAGGATTAATGTAAAATTGAGTGCAGATGCAAAAGGAAAACACACACCCTTTTTCCACTAAAATTCAGCATTGCTCTTCCTGGAAGAGCCCCTGCTGACTCAGTAAAAGCAGTCTCATTTTACCACTAGATGGCAGATCAGATGGCTGTGAACATAGTCACAGTCGTAAAGTTATGAATCATCATTCGCTTTGTTCTGTTTTCCACTGTCCCCAGAAGAAAATATACAAATTTTGCACATCATCATTACAACACTTGTAATACCACCATTGATTTCAACTCAAAAGACTAGCACTGGAGCATTTGGAAAATTTAATTGAGATGAAAAACCAATCAAAACCATCATCAAACCAGCCGCCATTACAACTTGATAGTTGCTTCGTATTTTAGACAGAAGGTGCAAACCCAAAACAGAATGCACTGGACAGAGATAAGGAACAGGCTTTAATACCCTTGAATAATTAAGCCACATGAAATTGTCCAAGCAGACAATTTCATGACACTTCCCTTCTTTGAAAATAGTTGTTTTAAAAAAAAAAAAAAAACTAATTCAAGTATTGAGGTGAAACTGAGTTGACCTGCAAAGAAAGAAAAGTGTACTTATTGTTTTTTTAAATAATTGGAACTGTTCTGTTTCCAGTGAACAAATTAAACGTTATTTCAGCTGATGATGTTAGCATGCTTTTAATTATATCATTAGACTCACAAAAACTTTTAGCTTTAAAAAGTAAAATATTTAAAAACACATTTTTCCATGGTGTCCTCATAATGCCTGACCCATCTGTGCACAAACCCATCCATTCATCTATAATTACATTTAAAATAAAACATTAATTAATTTATAAAAACAAATTACAAATTGACAATACAAAATATTATGCAGGAAAGATATTGGATTATCAGTGCCATTAAGCTTGATAAAGCACTGGGTTTGAAAAGACAACTTCTTCCAACTATTTGGCAATTGTGCTATCAGAGAAGACAGTGTGGCAACATCCTTCATTCACTTTCAGCCCCCAAATTTTTTTTTTATGGAATAAATCCTTTCATATTTAGTTTGTTGCTGAAAGGGTAAATTGTTTGAAAATATTTAATTCTCTGTCACACTAAACTCCATTTTTAATGAGCCGTTTCCCTCGAAGCAAAATCTGCCTTGGAAAAAACACCAGTCTTAAATCACAAAAAGGAAACGAGTACAATACAATTTAAATTAAAAAATTATATTAACTGAAAAAACAAGCCATTTGAGGGGGGAGTCGAGAGAATAGTCGATTCATTGGTGTACCCTACAGTGCAGGCCCTGACACTGCATAATGGGAAGTCAAATTCCACAACGTAAACCAAGGTAAGATAAGGACATGCATTTCATACACAAAACATGTTTAGAAAGTGGAGGTGACTGTGGCTCTTTTCCCATAAAACTGATCTCTCAGCCGAGAGGAGAGATTGAGGAACTTAATCCACAGCACACCCTGCAATTATACAACTCCTCACGCACTCTTAAATGTCCTTTTGAATGGAACAGTGCGCAGGGAGGCTGTAAATAGCATAACAGTGTGACTTGCTCAATTATGGAGTCCTAACGGCCATCGGCGGGCACGGCAATGGAAAGCGGCTACGCTTACGGCTCTCTTGCGGCTACGCTGACGTCTCTCTTGCGGCTCATCTCTGGGAGACGTGAGCAGGCTGCCGGCCGACGTATATGCGCACACGATCACACTGCATGGCAGTTTATCCCGTGCCACTTCCTTCTCCGCCTCCTAACACCGTTTATTATCGGTTGCTAACGGAAGCCTTTCCGCTGTTGCTCAAGTGATTTGTGGAGTGCTTTGGATTCAAAACGACATCATATTTTTCACGGCTATACATCTGTTTCTTGAGATATTTTAGGCATTGCACATGCTTGTCATGTCCACTTTCTATGCAAACTTGGATGCTGCAATTTTATAAGACCATTGGCAGGGCGGTAGAGCACAAGAGGGAAATTGGTTACATTTCTCACTGGTTATAGGCAGTATCTTTTCACACTGAAGTCATTAACACATGGATCAGCTTACCAGAACTATTTTAGAAGCAGAGATCCTTAGAGGTTTTAAGACCAGGCTTGATACCATGCTGAACTCTCTTTACTGTACGGGAAATTATGTGACTACACAGGTGAAATGGCCTGCTCTCATAATTAAACTTTCTTATGTTTTAAGTATCTTCTTACTTTAGCTAAATTTGCATGGCTATACATAACAGCATATTGGATTTATGTGTAATTGTGTATTTAATACTCATTTATAACCAGAAATCAGAGTGGGTAAAATACAGTACACACTTGGAAAATGAACACACACCTGCAGATCCTAACTTTGTTACGAACCAAAATTTACAGCTGTACAAAAAAGTATCTTGTTCTGAATATAATAACCTGCAGGAACATTACTGTAGTCTGAAGACTTAAAGTACTTCAAATAATTATTTGTCTCACATCTTCCAGAAATCTATTTAATGTTTGTTCTGATAGCTAAAGCCCGGTACACACATAAAGATAATTTGGCCGATTTTGGCCCGATTTTCCCCCCAATCCGAGGCAAGCAAAACAGCAAACCGATGATATCCTCTAAAGATTATCCTACAAGATTTATCTGTGGTGTGTGGTGTGTGGTGTGTTAAGAATTCCTCCAACAATCAATCGAAAAAAAAAATGGGCCGAAAAACGAAAAAAATATTAAAACTCAATAATATTTATCAAAAAAGTGTGGTGTGTGTGGGGGGAAAGCCGACAGCCGCCCGAGTCAAACTCTCTGTGGGACGACGTGGGGGGGAATGAATAATCAAGAAAAGAAGAGAGCTGAAGACACGGAAACGAAAAAAAGGGAGAAGAAGACGGCTTTTGTTTTTTTGCATTTGTACTATTTATTAATATTTAATTTCTGAGTAGTAAATTGATTTTACATTTAACACACACATCACAAAAAAAAAACACAGTGGTTTTCTTTTTTTTTTTTTTTTTTTTTTTTTTTTTTGATTCAAAAAAAAAAAAAAAAAAATATATATTTGACTAAAGTAATATTATATATGATTTCTTCTTTTTTGTTTTTACGCGTCTCTTCTTTTTTTTTTCTCCGCAGTTTATATGCCCTGTCGCACATGGCTGCCTCCCTAGTCAGGTAGGGTACGTTAGATCACGTTTTCATCACAGAGAAGATTGGGGGGGGGGACGAGAGACTAGACTGTCGTAGGACAATCTTTATATTATGTGTGTGCTGTATTGGGAATGGAGCAGCACACACACACACACAATATCAAAAAAAACAATCCATCCATTTTTTTTATCTTCATGTGTGGGGTCTCTCACAGATAAAAAATCTGTTAAGATTTAGAAAATCTTTATGTGTGTACCGGGCTTTAGCTATTATTGGCAAAATAACCATCTCCAGCAAAGTCCATGTCAATACTGAAATCAGAATCATTGTGTTTTGTTTGGGGAGATGCATGTTATCTGATTAAGCAATTTGGAAGGTAAACAAGAAATTGATTTAAAATGTCAGTTAGATTATTCATCTAAACAGACATCTTCTCTCATTTCACTTTTCCATGTCTGATACTTATTTATGAATTTCCACTTTCCCACCAATACAGTGATTGTTTTCACCAGCTGGTATTCACCTTGGTTACTGCTAAAGATACATTTATTTTTAAACTTATTTCCTCCCAAGTAAACACTGGTGTCAGATTAGCTAGATTAGACATTGCGGCAATCAACTGCTGACAGAACAGCCAATCCCGCTGTTCACAGCATCTTTCAGGCTTAACGTTAATCATCTCTCAAGGGCCAAGGCAAAGAACAATATTTGATGTTTGCTGATACAAGACGTGATGGAAGGTGTGCTATGTTGCAATTTCTTATTTGGCAAATGCTGCCTCTTTCCCTGTTGCAGACCTTTGTAAACATAATGAGACCTACTGCATGAAAACATTGCATATTGATGAACATCAACAACACACATCAATCAGAACTGTGGAATGGTGTCTATCACTGTTGGGAAAGTATAGTATTTGTTTTATAAATTTGTTTAAAATTTTACCCATATTTTCTCCCAATTTGTCATTTTTAGAGTTTGCACAGATATTGGCTGGGTTTCAATCAACATGTGTCCTTAAATTCTATTCACAATTTAAAGTAAATATGATTTATTTTCTTCAGAGACAGTTCAGCAAGTTCAGCCATCACTCAAACTAACATGTAAAACTGATTTTGTGAATACGTGTGGCGCTTGCAATTATTTGTAAGTGAAAGAACTGTTGATTGAATAAAGGCCATTGGGTAAGCGGAAAATACTATGTGTAGCCAGTGAAGGCACAATGTGGATGCAAAATTGAACAGAGCTGGTTGCTGGTGCACGATGACTCACTGTTTATGCGCCACCTTGCAAGCCTCCTTGCTATAAATGACACTTTCAGTGTCACGCTTGCACATTTTTTCTGTGGACTAAATAATTAAAAAGAGCTACAGGCCTATGTCTCTAGCCGGGATCCATTATCTGTTACATTATATCCGATAAAAACAGCTTCAAGCGAATAACAGTTAAAAAAGTTAAAAACTAAGGTGTGTTGTAGCTGGGCTAATTCTTTGCAAATGTGTCTTTAAAAGATATGTGTGCGGTGGTCTACTGATAGTCAATGAGACAGATATAAATTAATCAAATATCAATTCCGGTAATGTACTAGAGTATTGTTCCTGAAAATCTAAGAGAAATGGAAACTCTTATGTAAGTAATCTATGACTGGAAAATAAGCTATGCTACAGAAGCAAGCAGTTTCACTCTACACAGACTCCTGCTTATTGCACACAAAGTACAAACTTCTGACAAACTACCACTAAACAATAGTGCTACATGAGTACAGTATATATATATATATATATATATATATATAATCTGATAAAAAAACATCTTCAATGTAAATAAAATAAATAAATAACAAAGCCAAGTTACTCACGCATAGCCGACAGAGCGCTGTCTAAGTCCTTAATTCCAACTTGCAAAAACTAGGCCTGCATTTAAAAGTATTGATATCAAAATGTGGCCAAGTTACAACTAACAATATTGCCTATCGTAGCTCACACTATATAAACAAGCTCTATTCCAAAGCAATGCTATCCAAACTTTCATAAATTATTTAATGCAACTTGGCCCTGTGTTTCCTGTGTTCCCCCTTGAGAGAAGGTAGACCTGCACTCTACAGGAAGCAGTGATGGGTAAGTGGCCTACCATTTGTAATAAACCTGTAGAGCACCATGATGACCACTGAATCCAGGGCATGTAAAACAGAGGATGAGGCATGCATATAAATGACATCACAGTAATCAATCATTGGTAAGAATGTAGCAAGGACCAGTTTACGTTTGGCTTCATAGGAGAAGCAGGATTTGTTACAAATATAAAAACCTATCTTTAGTCTGGGCTTTTCAACATGCTCTTTAAAACAAAGTTTTCCATCAATCCATAAGCTGAGGTACTTATAAGAGCTAACATGGTCAATAGATTTCCCATTTAAGGAAGCAATGCTTGAAACAGTGGGAGTTTTCAGATGTGATCTTGTAGAAATCATAAATTTAGTTTTATCTATATTTAAAAGTAATTTCAGTTGACAACAAGCAACTTGTATGGAATTAAAAACCTGTTTAAGTCTTGTATTGTCTGATTCACTGTGGCAGCAGTGGTGTGCAAAACTATCATCAGCATATACAGGTGCAGCTCAAAAAATTTGAATATCGTGAAAAAGTTCAATATTTTTTGTCACATTTCAGAAAGTGAAACTCATATATTATATAGATTCATTACACATAGAGTGAAATATTTCAAGCCTTTATTTCTTGTAATTTTGATGATTATGGCTTACAGCTAATGAAACCCAAAATTCAGTGTCTCAGAAAATTAGAATATTTTGCTTTAACATATTTTTAAAGTATATTTAATATTTGGTCGCATATCCTTTGCATGCTGTTACTTCTTGAAGTCTGTGACCAATCAACATCAAAAGACTCTCGATATCTTATCTTCAGGTACTGTGACAAGCGATACTATAAGTTATCTGCATTTGATTGGATCTCTATGGGAATTGGGGGGTGACACTAGATTCAGCTGTAAATTACACTGGTACAGTATGGAACACATGGCTGGCTAAATGGCTGTAAGTCATCAAGGGTCTGAGCTATCGAACGAGCCCCAAACCATCACTCTGTTGCCAGATATGGAGTAGATGCACCTGTAGATGAATTTTTGTATTAGAATTTTGTACTACAAGGTCGATAAAATTTATATAGATTGAAAATAAAATTGGACAAAGAGTGGATCCCTGAGGTACCCCATTTAAATCTTTTCAGGAGCTAGACTTTTGTCCATCAACAAATACACATTGGGAATGATTAGAAAGATCATTTTTAAACCAGCAAATTGCATTGGAACCAACACCTATGGTCTGCAATTTTTTTTTTATCAGGAGGTTGTGGTCAACTGTGACAAAAACTTTGGAAAGGTCAATGAATTAGGAGGCACAGTGCTGTTTATGGTCAAGAGCATGGATAATGTCATTTACCAATAACGTAGCAGCAGAGGTTGTGCTGTGGCCTGGTCTAAAACCTGATTGTACTCGACTTAAAAGGGCATTTTTATTTAAATTTTTTTTGCATGTCATTCTAGTCTCGAGTGTAGACAAAGACAAAAGAAAGAAAAAGACCTCTCGCTCTCAATAACAGAAAGCAGACGATAGAGAGGTAGAAATAAAAACGGCAAAGACAAACTAAGCGGGACTGGAAAAAGAAAACCAAAATGAAGAACAGAAAGTGCAATTGAGAAGGAACAATTGTAGCGAAACTAAATGCACAGAACATGTGTTTGAAGCAAAGTGGTCTCCTTTAGCACACAATCCTATACCGTACCGGCTCTGTGCAGCAAAGCAATGCAAGATGATCATTTATCTTTGACTCCAAAATCTTAGCAAGACAAGATATGGGCTGATAATTATTTAGGTTAGAAGCATCCCCTCCTTTTAAGAAAGGAAGATCATGAGCTGATTTCCATAGCTTAGGAATAGCGCCAGTTAAGCGATAAATAAATAAATGTATAAGTCAAAGGTTCTGCACTTAAGTCAGCTGACAGTTTCAGAAGACATAGGTCCAAATTATCTGGTCCAGCTGATTCTTTTACATCGATACTTTTCAAAGCTTTATGGACCTCATTGAATGTTATATGGCTAAAATCAAACAAATTGCTGATCCCAGATTTGGAGGCTGTAGCAACATTGTACTCTGGAAAAGTGTGTATTTTCATATTTGGAACCTTGTCAAATGCAGAACCAGAGGAAATAAAATGTTGATAAAAGGAGTTCACAATCACAACTTTGTCCATGATTTGCTCTGAATTTGAGGAAGATTCGAGTTGCACCTAGTACCTGACAATGACTTCATAGTTTTCCAGAATCTCAAGGGGTCATTTAAATTCTCAGAGATTGACTTGAAGTAATACTCAGATTTGGCTTTATGGATGCCTATGGTGCATTTGTTTCTTAACTGTTTAAAGTTAGTCCAATCAACCGAAGAGTCGTGCTCTTGCCCATGAGATATTAATTTTGTGAATCAGGGTCCGTATTACAGAAACATCGTAACTCTGGAATGTAACCATGGTCATTTGAGTTAGGAACTGATTTAGGCAAATAGCCATGACAGAACAAACATTCTCAAGTCCATGTTCCTATCCTAACTCCAGATGGTGTCGTAACTTCATTGTTGTTAGCAGTTGGAATGAAAAAGACAACATTCGCTAACACTAGCTAGCTGGCTAACTCCATAACGTTAATGGTTGCTCTTTTGTTACTTTTGGAGAATGAGGGAAATGTCAATAAGCGCCATTTAATTGTGGAAAGGCTTAATCCAGACCCGAACGATGACTTGCGGTTTAGTGATAAAACACTTATCAGCACCCATCACTCTTCTAATTCCTCTGGCTTGAAATCGAAAGCTCGTAGTTTTTGCTCCACTTTTAGGATAGTCACGGACTCGGAGCGCTTGTTGATGTCTCTGTTGAACGTTAAACAACAGACGTCGGTTTGTTCCATAGCGCGCATCGATCAGCAGCGCGCATCGATCAGCAGTGCGCGATACGAAAACGTAGCGGCGGTTGTTAGGTAACAGACATGAAAGTTGAACGACTTCCGATTGAGTATTTAGGATTTCCTAACCTGGGATAAAATATGCTGAAGTAAGATCAGATAGGATTCCTAACGTCAGATAAGATTTGTTTCTGTAATACGAATTTGTGAAAAATCCTATTTTAGACCTGTCGCATCTTAACTTGGGTTTAAGATACGATGTTTCTGTAATACGGTCTGCTAAGTCTTCAGAAAACCAAAGGTTATCACGTCTTTTAATTCTATATTTCTTAAAAGGTGCCTGCTTATTGGTTATTCTAAACTCATTTTGAAAAGAAAAAAAAAAACACTGGAACGGCAGGATAACACTAATACAAAAATCCATTCACAATCAATTTTAAATTCACTTTTTAAATTTCTTGTTTAATGAATATCAAGGTTTCTGGCAAGTGAAAACAATCTTCAGATATTTTTGGTAAGCAAATTTGTAACTCCTACTGAAGTTTCTAGTTTTCAGGGGGAATAATTTTACTTCTACTCAACTTACATTTTCGATGAAGACAAGGTTATGATTTGGCAGAAAATGTGCTGGCTTCTATAAAAAGAGAGATGGGGGTGTTATTCTTAACACTAACATGAAGTACTTTCAACCTTTTTGAAAACAAAGGTCTACTTGAAAGCAGGTATTTTTTATTATTTTATTTTATTAGGTTTAAACAATGCAGACAACCACATGCTGGAGGGACTCAGCATTTCACCATTCAGGCTCAGAATTATTAATCAACCAAAATGTACAATTTAATGTTTGGTGGAACAAAAACAGCATAGCTGGAACCTGAGGAACAAGGCCAACCCCATTATTGTGATTAAAATGGCCGAGAAGATGGTTTCTCTTTCTTTCCTCCTGCATCAGAGTATGCCACAACTATAGACTATCAGAGAGGGAGAGGGAAAGAGTGAGAAGTGTGTGTGTGTGTGTGTGTGTGTGTGTGTGTGTGTGTGTGTGTTGTGCCCCCTCCCAACCAGGACCGCCATTGTAAATCCCCATAACAAGTCACAGCCTTTGTTACTCCCATCTAACACAGCTACCTTATTTTCCTATGCACTTGTTCCATTAATTAGATCCCAGATTGTGGCTGCTGATTACTGGCATCTATTCAGGGAATTGTGAGAAAGGTCCACATGTTGCATATTTAAGCACCATAGGTTTCCACAGTTTTGACAGGAAACAAACAAACCATATTTTCTCTCAGATCCCATGTTGACTTAATAGGGAATTTTAAACACATCTGTGCTGTATGCAGTCTTTTTGTGATACAATTTGCCTTTTAAAATTGCATACAAAAAGAAATACTATGTTTTAAATGAGAAAAATGTAGACGTGACAAAGCAAAAAATAAAATGCCCTGTGTCCTGATAATGCTTTTCCAGTACTGCTCTTCAAGATTGTAAAATATATTTATTTGATTAAAAACTTTTATATTTTGACATCAAATTTTAGGAAAAACCAACTGTCCTTGACCAGATACGTCAACCTATTTGGTCTAAAATGTGTAGAGAATTCGCTCCTTTTAAAATAAGATTTAAAAAACAAAAACAAAAAAAATCTGTACAAACCCGAATTCCAAAAAGGTTCGGACGGTATTTAGAAAGCAGTGATTTGTAAATTCCCTTTTACATATATTTTTATTGAAAACGTTACATAAACTTTATTGATTACATGCTAATTCCAAATTGTATGCCTGCAACATGTTCCAAAAAAGTTGGGACAGGGGCAACATAAGACTGGGAAAGTTGTGAAATGTTAAAAAAAAATAAAAAAACCTGTTTGGAACATCCCGCAGGTAAACAGGCGAATACAGTGAGTACCATAATTAATTGGACAGTGACAATTTTTTTTGTTATTTTGGTTCTGTACTCTAGCACTTTGAGTTTGAAAGGATACAATGACAATGAGGTTGAAGTGCACACTGTCAGCTTTAAAGGGTAATTCCACTCAAAAAAGATGTTTGATTTGTAGCTCTCCTGATTATCAATACATTCAGCCGTGGCTATGAAAGGCACTGTACAAGAAGTGTGCTCAGTTTCAATGCATAACCTAGCCTTGTAATGACCTTATCATGTGAGACTCACTGACATCAGTCCTAATCAATCGGTTACCTTACACACACAAGCTCATTCGTTAAAATTTCCCTCAGGCCTCAGCATTTAACACAACATCCATAATTCTCAAAAGAATGTAAATACGGTAGATGGAAGAAATGTGGCTGGCGCATTACAAAACCATATCTTAATATGTTTCAATGTTTTCAGTTCCAACAAATTGCATATCAGAAACCACAACAAAAAATATTTCAATCATTACACTGTGGTTGTAAAATATAATTACATCTGTTACTGAAACAAAGGAATGTGGACTTCTTGCTAGTGCATGCAAATGCATTACAAGATTCTCAAGCAGCCTTTTCAATAATTTACATATATGAACAGGACATGATTTGTAATTCAGATATATCAATCTTATAATTACATTATGTGATTTATGAAAGAGGAGTCACTTAAGTAATTGTTTTAGCAGTTAAGCTATTTTCTATTAAGACTTAAATTATGACTGTGACCTTTTGTTGGAATCACTTTGTGAAATGTATGGAAAGCTGTTTCACATGAGGCTGGGGAATTTCAAGATATGTCATTTACTGAGTTATTAATCTGTTAAAATGCATATGCCTGGTTTCATTTTAAAAAGCCAACTCTGGCGCCACGGTGGTGCGGCGGTTAAAGCGCAGACTTTCAGTCTGAGCAGTTGCGCTCCAAGGATCGGGGGTTCGATCCCAGATCCGAGTATAGCCGGCGCCTTGAGGGAGCGGCACTTGGCGGCTGCTCCAGGGGTGGTAGGAGCACTCGTGGGGGAGAATATTGTCCCGTACAAGCGGCCTCGGGCGAGCTGGAATCATGGTCAGGCAGCCTCTTTCCTACTACTGGCTGATGGGGTTGTCACGGCAAATTCTCAAGCGGTTGCTACATGAAGAATTTAATTACATAGCATACAATTGGCTACCAAAATATGGAAAAATTTGAAACAAATTTATATATACAGTGTCCTCCAAAATTATTGGCACCCCTGGTAAATATGAGTAAAAAGGTGAATTAGCTTAATCTCACACTGAAAAAATTAGACAAATCCAAACTTTAATTGAAGTAAATGTATCCTGAGAAAAAAAAATCCCTCATCAAGAAATTATTATTTTTAACATAACCATGTGTGCCACAATTATTGGCACCCCTAGAAATTCTTATGAACAAAATATAGGTAAGTGAAGCATTTATATTTTACTTTTTAAAGTTGATTAGAGTGTTTAGGAACTTTCAAGCAGTAATCCATGACTTCCTGTTTCACTGGGGTATAAATATGAGGTGACACAGAGGCCATATTCCCTTATTCATACATTCAACATGGGAAAGATAAGAGAACACACAAATCAAATGAGGGAAAAGTGTGTTGAGCTTCATAAGTCAGAGAATGCCTATACAAAAATAGTAACTCACCTGAAAATGCCCATGTCTACCGTTGGGTCAATACTTAAAAAGTTCAAAGCAACTGGATCTGTTACAAACTTGCCTGGAAGAGGACCAAAGTTTATTTTGCCCCCACACACAGTGAGGAGGATGGTAAGAGAGGCAAAAAAATCCCCAAGGGTCACTGCTGGAGAATTATAGAAGAAAGTAGCATCTTGGGATCATCAAGTCTCCAAAACTACCATTAGACGTCACCTCCATGCCAACAAATTATTTGGAAGGCATGCCAGGAAAAAGCCTTTCCTGTAATCTCACCACAAACGTAAGCACCAGGAGTTGCTAAACGCTACTGGAACTTTGACTGGAACCATGTTCTATGGTCAGATGAAATGAAAATTGAGCTTTTCGGCAACCAACACTCAAGGTGGGTTTTGCGTAAAAAGAAGGATGGCTATACCGAAAATAACCGGATCCCCACTGTTAAGTATGGTGGAGGTTCCGTGATGTTATGGGGCTGTTTTTCTGCCAAAGGCCCTTGGAACCTTGTTAGGGTACATGGCATCATAAACTCCATGAAATATCAGGAAATTTTAAATCATTCTGGCTGCCTCTGTCAGGAAACTAAAACTGGGTCATCGTTGGATCTTGCAGCAGGACAATGATCCAAAACATATGTCCAAATAAACACAAAAATGGTTAACTGAACACAAAATCAAGCTTCTGCCATGGCCATCTCAGTCCCCTGACCTAAACTCCATTGAAAACATGTGGGCTGAGCTGAAGAGGAGAGCGCACAAGAGAGGACCTAGGACTCTGGATGATCTGGAGAGATACTGTAAAGAGGAATGGTCTCAGATTCCTTGCTCTGTATTTTTCAACCTTATTAGATGTTATGGGAGAAGACTCAGTGCTGTTGTATTGGCAAAGGGAGGTTGTACAAAGTATTAAATGCAGGGGTGTCAATAATTGTGACACACGTGGTTTTGTTAAAAATAATGATTTCTTGAGGGATTTTTTTTTCTCAGAATAAATTTCCTTCAATTAAAGATTGGATATATGAAAAAGAAATTCCATAATTTCACATATTTACAATTAATTTTATTAATTAATTATTTTTAATTTAATACATTTTTTACTCATAAATTATTTACCTTTAAGCTTGTGAAACTCTCTACATTACCGACTCTGGCTCTGTTTTTCCTAATCTTAAAAGACTTGAAACACAATCATTGCTCTCCACTTAAATAACATTCTTTCTTGGATCCAAACAAAAGGACATTATCATGTAATCCTAAGGTAAACGAGCCAAACTCAATACTCAAAAAGCATAAAGAGATATACATGTAGACTGCATTTGTTTTAATCCCTGGAAATCAACAGCATGCGGTGTATGGTGAGCGTGATGGAGAACTGCTCTCACTATAGGACAAAATGTTAAAAAGAGAAGGAAAAAAAGGACGCAGAGAATTGACAGGAGCGAGAAAAACACCTGGCTGGGAGATAATGGTTATTGAAACACAGAGCCATATTTCTCCAGTCACTGCTCTGGTGGTTGGAACAAATCTCCAATCTGCAGTTTACGACAGCAGTCTCTCAGTCTAGTGTTTACCCTGTACTGAATAAGCTCAACCCTCCTAACCCGCAATATGCCTTTCTGCTCACTGGACACTGACACTGGCTGTTCCTGTTCACTGGACAAACCATTTGGAATAGTTTGTTTGAACTTGCCAATTCTCGATAGAGCGGAGATCCCAACCCAAGATATATACTGCATTTATGTCCTGGCAGGCCCAGGTGTGTTTCACAATTAATGCTGTCCTGTAGCACTTGATACTACCCTAAAAACCTGCGCTGAATATAAATGTTACCAAAAGCAGACATGCACATACATGCACATTATCATGATTACCTTAAATTCAAATTGTTGCTGGAATCACAAATGTGAGTTTTTGTCCACTTGTATTGCTGTATATATCTTTTATATTACATTTTTAGTGTTGTGTTATATCTGAGTAATGTATGGAAAAAAAATTTCATGACAGTGTTTTAAACGGTGTTCAGTTTATCCTGTTTGGCATGTGGGAGCTGTCCTTCAAACAAAATTAACTGAAAAGCCTAGTGTTAGGAAGGTCAGTTTTAGGGAAAAGACAGTTGGAGCATGTGCACAATATAATACCAACTTTACTAATATCTTAATGTTATGACACCAAGGTTTCTATAATGTGGCCATCTTAAAAAATATAACAAAGCTACAACCCATTTCTTATCTGTAATGAACAGTTTTCAAAATGAAATATTTACTAAACACACCTTCCCTCACCTGAGCCATGTGTTGTGCAAATTCATCCACAATCTCCAAATTCAGCTCCCAAGCTAGCCAGTCCATTCAGTCTCTCCATCCAAATTCGCCAACCTTTTCTGCTGGTCCGTTTTCTCAACTGAGATCCACTGCGTTTATAAGGCATTTTGATTCGCTTCATTGAAGCTTGGACTTATCTTTGCTATCTGCCTGAATATACTAGCTGACTGATGTTCAAATTTCATTGCCAAAACTAATAGTCATGGTTGTATCATTCTGCATCATGACATGTCTTTTTTTATGTTAGGCTGATTCCTGTATGCATTTCTGTTTTTAATTGTTTATGGCTGCTATACTGCATTGTGGTCCCGGGGGTAGGCTACTGTATTCCGTTCTGGCTGCGCCATTATGTGATGGCTCGCCATGCGCCGGCTTGAAAATAGAGCCCTAATTGTCCTGCGCTGCTTTGGGTAACGTTAGACATCCTGCCTTACCTAATCTATCGAGAGCGGTCATGTCTGTACTTGACACAAACGTTTTCCGTAGCTACAGGAGACTTGTGTGTGGATGGGGAAAGCCACTTCCGAACCTGGCACTGTTATGGGTTCCATGTGTGACAGGGGCTAATGTTAGGCTATAGTATCGGTATCGTCTCATGTGGAGACTTTGGTCATTCTCAATTTGGGAAGGTTGGGAATAGTGGTTCCAATGCTTCTCCGTACAAAACCGCCAGCCGTTGCGGCTCACCGTCCAAGTCTCTTTGGATTCTCGATTTTGTGTCTTGTTTCTTGTTTGCTTATACTTCCTACACCCTTTCCCCTTGTTCCATGTCTGTTTAGTGTGATATTTTAATAAACTACTTTTGTAATAGTTTTCTGGTGTGTCTTAAATCCTCTGTGTTGCGGCCCTTCAAGCCAGGGTCGTAACAAATGGGGGCTCGTCCGGAATTCTCACCGTGTATGAGCTCTTATTTAGCCGATTGCTTTGTGGAGTACTGGTTAAGGTTTGTGTTTTGGTTTATAGTGAGTGTTCCTTGGTGTTTTTTGTTTTGAGCAACCCTGGTAGGTAGGCACCAAGTGGGCAAGTTGCTCAAACTTGTTTTGTTTTCCATTGGTTCACTACTTTATTATTTTGCCTATTTTATTTTGAGGTAATCCTGGGGATTAAGTCCCTGGTGGGGGTACGCATTTCAAGGCTTTAGGTCTCAGTCTTGTCGGCCAAAGGTTTTTGAGTTCAGCGTTTAAAGTGGCCTCGTGCCTGGCACAGCTCAATGAAAACAGGTAGGCATTATTAAAGTTGTGGGTTGGTAGCCAGAAAACAGGGTGCTCTTGTGTAAGAATTGACACTTGGAATTTATCACTATTAGTAGTACATTTACTTAATTGTGGTGTGTTATGCTAGCCAGTGTGGCAGTTCTGTTATGATTGTAGTGCTACTGGCTAGCAATCTTGTGTGATAGTATTTTGGTCTTTCCTCTTAATGCCTGTAGCATTCAATCATTTTATTGTCTTGTGATTTTCTGTAAGTAAATTTTGTTCGGTTTTCTATGTCTAATCTGCTTGTCAAGTGTTTTATTCAACGGATTAGTCATTGTCTATGTGTGGGGGGTCTTTGTTTCAGGTAGTATGCGACGCTTACTATACAGTTGTGGTTTGTGTAGTTGTTGCCGTGCTGTTGGGGTGCACATTTGTTTGGTTGTGTTTCTGTGTGATTCCCCGTTTGGTAGCCGGTTTTAACTTTGCTTTGTGCGAGTATCTTTTTTTGTATGCCGATTTGTTATGAAAATATGTTGACAAACTACTTGTGAGGTTGTGGCGACTTTACTGAGTTGTAGTCTGTCCAGTGTAAATGACTTGTTTTTTGTGGAGTCCTTTTGTCTTTATCGTGTGATACTGGAAGTATTGTGTAAACAGAGATTTGTGATGATTGAGAAGAGGTCCAGAGGCATAGGACATGGGACACACGTTGACTGGGGTTTTGTTTTGTGGAGAACTTGGTATTGTCTCATGTGGAGACTTTGGTCATTCTCATGTAGAGAACTTGTCGTTCTCAATTCGGGAAGGTTCGTAACACTGGCTCCAACGCTTCCCATTAAAAAATCGCCAGTTGTTGTTGTCTCACCGTCCAAGTCTCTTTGGATTCTCAATTTTGTGTTTGCCTTGTTTTGTCTTGTTTCTTGTTTGCTTATACTTTCTACACCCTTTTCCCTTGTTCTATGTCTGTTTATTGTGATATTTGAATAAACTACTTTAGCAATAGTTTCCTGTTGTGTTTTAAATCCTTTGTGTTGCGGCCCTTCGAGCCGGGGTCGTAACAGGCTACTAAGCTAGCCGGTAGCTCACATGGCGTCGCGCTTGTAGCTTCATTACTGATAATATTGTGGACATGATGTCTGAAAGGAGTAACGTTAGTAGCTAACAAGTTCGTTTTTATCTAGCTGGCGAAGTTAGATAGTAGCTGTATTCTTGCTAGCTTTGTCCCAAGCTAAGTTAACATTAGCAGTTGGTGCCGTTCCACTGACATGGCAAAATATATTTTAAGTACAATATCCACTTTGCTTTCTCAAGTTAATTTGCCCACAATTCTTGTGATTCAGAAAAATGTTAAAATGGTCAGCAAGCTAATGTTAGTCTACTTAATGGTCATGGATAATAATGTAATGTTAGTTGACATGGTTCCTTACCAGGTGATTCAATAAGGCAGAGGAAAGATGTAGGCTACAGGGAATCAGGGAATACCGGAGGAGCTCCACTCTGTAACCAACAGCACTCGAGTCCTGTTTGGTTTAGTTTGCCTAAACATATATAATAACATAGCCTATCAATTTCATTTTCTGACATAATAAAATGGCACTGATGGCTAGCTTGATCTATGATGTGTCCCTACCACCCTATTCAGAACAGTGAGATGCAGGGAGCAATTCTTCTCTCGTTGGCTCCACCTACTTGCTATGTAATTTACACGCCCACTTGAAAAGACTGTAGTCTTTCAAAAACGAGGAAGGGGTAGAGATATACGTCAACACGACATACACCTCTACCATATTTTCTACTTTATATTCAAATAACTCGGTACAATTTTTTTTTTGGCCAGCCACAAAGACTCTTAATTAGTTACGCCTTGATCTGTTCAATAAGTTTAATGTTGTTTTTGGGTGGAATTACACTTTAACGGCTACAGAACGTTCATTCAGAAATATATCAACATTAAAAGTCGGCCCACACGTTATCTTGGACTTTGTGCAGAATTTAGGTATTTTCTTGTTTGTACCATTGTGCATAAAAAAAACTCATCGAACAAGAGGCTCATTTATTGGTCACTCTCAACAGGTTGTGTATTTGCCGGGACCAGAGTAAAAAAAATTACTTGCTTTGAGATCGACTCACTGTTCGTTAGTTGTTTCTCCTCTGACGTTGATTGAGTTTAAAACGTGGGCAATGTCTTCCTCTGGAGAGTGTAGCTATCTGGCCTTCCCTGAGGTAAATAGTTGAGTAAAATCCCCCTCCCGCTGGTGAAACAATATTGTTTGCGTCTACGACAAAGATTATAGCCTACATTTCTATATATACACACAGACACTAGTAATGTCCTATAATTAAATTGTATAATCGTTTAATTTATATACAGTGTTTACAAATAAAGAATAACGATATAAACCAACAATTTTATATACATATCTGATTGCTGCGTCATAATGAGGTTTTAGTGATGAGTAGGCCTACATGTTGTTCGGAATACAGTAGACCAACATAGCTACAGAACTGTATTGCAGTCCTATCTCACTTAAAACTGAATTATTAATTATTACTGGCGGATCTGCGTTTCTTTTCTCATCCGAATCTGCCATGTCTAACTTGTATGGACTTTTTTTAGCTAGCAATCCTGTGCAAATTGACATGTTTGTTAATATTCTGATAATTCCTGTGAGAAAATTGTTTCCCCAAGTCTTCTCTTAGTTTTTTTACGTACGAGGCTTTTTTTAGTCTTTATAGACATATTTGGACACATGGATATTTGATCCTTATTCCAATGCTTTTTAACTGTTAAAAGTTGTCTAATTTAACAAAGGACACAAATAAATTATGCTTTTAAATGATTTATCTGAAATCAGCAGTGCAATTATCTTGTGAGAAGAAAGTACACTCCTCGCTTCAAGAACTGTTGTTGCCCCCTTCGGCAGAAAATTCTTGTACAAACCCCAATTCCAAAAAAGTTGTGACAGTATGTAAAATGCACATAAAAGTAGAAAGCAGCGATTTGTAAATTATTTTACAACCCCAATTTCAAAAAAAGTTGGGACTATGTAAAATGCACATGCAAGCAGAAAGCACTGATTTGTAAAATCTCTTTTACATATATTTAATTGAAAACAGTACAAAGAAAAGATATTTCATGTTTTACCTTATCAACTTTATTGATTTTTGTAAATATTCCGAATTTGATTCCTGCAACACGTTCTAAAAACACCTGTTTGGAACATTCCACGGGTAATGCTGTCATGACTGGTTATCAAAATAGTCTTGATCTCATTTTCAGGTACTCTTGCAAGCGATACTAAAACCTCTGCATTTGAATGGATCTCTATGGGAATTGGGAGGTGGGACTTGATTCAGCTGTAAATTACACGGGAATAGTATGGAACCCATAGTGGCAGCTAAATGGCTGTAAGTCATCAAGGATCTGAGGTATCAAACAAGCCTCAAACCATCACTCTGTTGCCAGAAATGCAGTAGATATGGATGGATCACTTTAAGGTTGTTTCTCCTGACTTATTTTTCCATAAAGTTCAATAGGTTGATGTAGCTAACATTGTTGGTGCTAACACTGTTATCTGTCAGATAATGTTAGCTGTAACTTAGTAGATAACACCGTATTGGTGGACTTATTTTATTATACTGATGATATTGTGTGGGTGTTTCATAAAGTGGTAGATAAGTTTTTAATCTAGAAATTATATATTCTGCCTAGCTTTGTCACTAAGAGCACAGTTTGTGCTGTTCTGTCGGTGTGGAGCTGAACTGTTTTATGGCAGCGGGGAAAGAACTGCTCGCATGAAGATTCTTGGTGACCGCAGGTGGTTTTAGAATTTTCAATTAGCATATTTGTTGACTAGTTTTTGTCTCTCCCATGTTAAGCCAATGGGGCCGCGTAACCAGATATCGGGGCTGACTTAAACTATACAATGCTCATACGTACATGGTTGATATCAAAGCACATAATACATATCTTCCCCAAAATTAGGATTTTTTGTTTAGCAATTGCTGGTGTAGAATTTAAGCTATGTTTGAACTAAAAGTCCTATTTTTTAAAAATGTATCCCACTAAATGAAAATGGCTTAATGAATATTTACCCATTTTGGTTTGTCATGAGATATCGCTGTGATGAGTCAGCCTGCCAAATCTTTTAAAAATCCGTGCTGTAGCGGAGGAGAACGAGACGGTCGAAAATCGTGTTTTAAAGACCGGGCTCTCACTACATACTGTTTATGCAGCAAATACAATATGATGCCAGAAATAAGGCTCATACAAACATTTGGAACATTAATATCTTTTTTTCTTTTTTTTATTAAGACAAGAACTCTTCAGTATTTTTTTTTTGTAAAAATGTCTATTTATGAACCAATACAAAATGTGTATGGGAACGTGGATTTTTTAAAATCTTCATTAATACACAGTAACATTGCTCAAGTACAGCAGAAAAGACAAAAGAATCAACCTAAAAACAACAAGTGATGAAAGACCAAACTTCCTGGGGGTCTGAAATCAGTCCAAAGTCAAACCCTCTGGGACACGTAGCATTTGATTTGATTGTTGCACAGCAAGTTTGTTCTTTCTGGCATTTTTTATTTTTTTAACTGAGCATTCTTTCCTTTTGAACTAGGTCTATACAAAGTAATACTTAACACATTTTATACAGTGCACTGTATATTAAGAAAAAATACATAAAACATGTACAGCTAAAATGCAAAATTTGCCATTCCGTTTCTAGATTTGTAAAAACCCTTACAGTAGCTTCAATTATTTTCTAAAATATGTGGGGCCTTAAAACTTTGCATTCTACCTGAGATGCAAGTCACACCTTTCAATACACATGAACCTGAGACAGGGCAAAAACAAATTAATGTCAATGGAAGAAAAATTACATCAGTATCACTGTCATACCTCCAAAACAAAAGTTTTAAAAAGTTGTACCTTCATCAACATTGTGTAGTTAAAGTTGAAAAACCAAGCCTAAAATTAATTTCTTTCCCAAAACTTCTCAAATTTATACCGACTTGTCATCCAAAATTGTTTGTTTGGGGAGTATTGGTTATGTTCTGCTCTTTGCACTGACAGCAATGTTGAAATTTGGAAGATGTTCCAATTTGTAGAATCAATCATCTTGGGGAGTATATTAAGCAGAAATTTCTCTTCTCTCTCAAATTCCACCGTCCTTCAATAGCCCTGACAATTTATATCAATTCGGAACCACATAAAGCACACCAGTAACTGGTTCAACATATCAAGTATAGCAAAATATACACTGGCTGAGTCTACAGTCTGTAAAGTCTACAAATTGGTGAGGGGGGGGAGGGGGTTTGTACTGTCCACCTACATAAAAATAAGCAGGAGTCCCTTGTCAGCTCAGAATGACGTTGGAAATATCCAGTTTAAATAGAAGCTGCCACACATTTGACCAAAGCCACAAAATGCTCACTATCATTAACAAGTTACATCACCTCAAGTCGTAATGGGAAACACTATCTATGCAGCTTCTGTTCGGTATCGTCTATTTCCAATTAACTGAGAAAACTGTCCCACTGAACACGCAATGCGTGGTCGGTATCACAGCTCGGTTTGACTTTTTGCCACACATCTCCCTTGACCATCGAGCAAGGCTCACACTTGAAACATCTGTTTCACAGCTTTAAAAAAAATTCAAAATAAAATAAAAAAGTTAAACATCAATGTTATCACCACCAACACTGCCGCCCCCACCAATCACTGTTGTCATGATCTTCATAATCATACATATCAAGCTGCTGTTCCCAGTTTTAAAAAAAAAAACATGGGGGGGGAGAGAGAATATTTTATTTTGTTTTCCAAAGTGAGTATGATAACCACAGTGTCATAATCGCAGAAGTGTGGTGCTGGACAGGAGGGTGACTGGGACAGTGTTTCCAAAACATTCTCATGGGAAAGGTTACAAATGATATGGAGCATGGAAACACAAAAACAAGAAACACTCCAGACCTTCACAAAAATTGGAACTGTTCACATATCCCATCTCCCCAATGGGGGGAAAATGCATTTCAAGCCATTTGTACAGGGGGTTGGGAATATTGGGGTCGTGTTGAACTAATCCCAATATATTTTGACAGCGGAGACTTGGTGCAAGCATCAAGACAGTGTTGGCATTGAAATAATAATAAGATTACAATCCCTCTCGTTCTCAAACACACAGATGGTTAAATGAACTTGATGGGAACCAATCTTTTTTTGTTCCCTTACAATAGTTCAGTCTCATCGCCATTGTTAAAAAACAGAAATAACAGAAAACAAGCAAGTCATAACCAGGGCATGACCACTGTTCGCGATACGTTGCTGATAACCCGGGGCCATATCATGTTCAGAAACTTTGTACGATTTACCAAAAGAAGGCTTAGAGCATTTAGATCTACAGATTGTTTACAGCTGTTGTACTACTCAGCAGTCAGTGATCCAGACATCAGCTACAAGGCCAAAACACAAGAAGGCGATACACACTGTACAAGAAGGTAGTAATATTCACTATTTCCACCACACACTTATATAACCCCTTTTAACTTTTATTAGCAAGTGATTAAATACAGGCAGCTGTGATAAACACTTACACTTAAGTTTCTAGTGTTTTGGCGCTCCTAGAAGAATCTCAAGATGACAGCACCTCAAACCAACGACAAGTTACAAAAACTATATCAAATTACATCGCCTGTGACTTTAAAAGCATAACTTTGTTAGAACATAATATTGCATAGCTACCTGGCCCCGATATGAGTGATAATATTCACACTCATCTTCATGACTTGCTCCAGTGGTCAGAAACTGGCCAACGGTGAATGACATTCACTCCCATTGAATGGTGAAACAGGTCTCAAAAGCACACTTTTAGCACAAACGAATGCAAACAAGGCGGATTACAGCGCTATATAAAATCACGACATCCAGAACCAAACGTTTTTGATTGATTAGATTTTGAAGAGAAATTGAGAAAACTGTTGCTAATTTTCTTGGTTTGTTTACTAACACGCGCTTCAGGAACTGGGTGGGACCGTTACTGGCACAACAACGAAACAAGGAAGTACCTCATAAGCTAACGACTGAATCATCTTCCAAAAATTTGTTTGGAAAAAGCATAAAATATCATGAACAGAGCTTTTTATCGTTTCAAACGTTCTGGATGTCGTGATTTTATATATCTGCCTTGTTTGCATTCGTTTATGTGCTAAAAGTTTGCTTTTGAGACCTTTTTCTCCATGCAATGGGAGTGAATGAAGAGAGAAGAAACGTCATTCTCTGTTGGTCAGTTGCTGACCACTGGAGCAAGTAATGAAGATGACCGTGAATATTACGACTCATATCGGGGCCAGGTAGCTATGCAATATTATGTTCTAACAAAGTTCAGTATGCCTTTAAAGACACTCCTCTCCATAAGTACACAACCGTAAAGATAGCAGTCAATTAGAACGACTCTATTCTGAGATGGAGTGCAGTCTCTGAAGTTACCTTTGAGTTTCTGTTGCAGGCATTCAATTGCCAAAATATTCCATTTATTTTTGACAAAGGAATTTGACGAGGACCATAACCGTAGTTTGTAGAATATCTTAACCAGTTTTTTGAACCCAGGCTGGGGAAATGTAACAGACTCATCTGCAAACTGCTCTCGTAATCTAAAATATGAGACTGTAAAATGGGGGAAAGTGTCCTTTGCAGTGACCAATGTGAATGTATGCAAATGAGAAAATGTGGCAATTTAGCACAAGGAGAGTATTCTTTTGAGTGAAAGAACATGCATGTGTTTTGTGGCTGCAGTATCGTGGTTGTGAAACGATGTCTGCAGCTTGGCTGTTCTAATGGTTGGCAAAATATCAGATGTCCTGGCAAATCTAATGTAAAAGAACAAACTAAATAAACAGAGGAAGGAAGAAGCTAATGGTGGACCAAACAAGCATAACTGCCCTCTACACAAATTAAATTATGTAAAAACAATACAACGAATAACAATACCAGATCAGCAAAAAATAAAAAATCTGGGTGTGGGAGAAACCTTTTTTTTTTTTTTTTTTTCATACACAAATTTTATAATAATATGCAACATTGCATCTTGCTTAAACCAATTTCCTGGAACAATCCTAATAAAAAAATGCTAATGAGAAGATTTGAAACACGCGTGTGCCTTGCGGCCAGGCCTACTCACAGTATAGAGGAATAACGTTGTGAGATTTTGGTATGCAGGAATACTGTACAGTACATTATGAAAGAGGGGAGATGCATGGAGTCGCTGTGTCATTTCATCCTCTTAGGAAAGCCAACAGCATGTGAGTAAGGAGGAGAGTGGTGGAAAAAAGGGGGTGGGGCGCATTTAATAAAAAATAAAAAAATCAAACATCAAAACAATCATTTAAAAGAAACTACATTTTTTTTAGAACAAGGCACAGAATTTTCTGCAAATGGTTGAAGAAACTGAACATATAGTACCAGCAGTGGAAAGTGTGGAATGATGAAGCTCTACAGTGATTTCTGGCAACGACTCCTCCCGTGTCCCTGACCCACCCCCCAGTATCCCCCCTCCCCCCCAGTATCCCCCCCCCCCCCCCCTGACCCAGTCACACTTCTCTTCTCCAACCCCCACAGCTGCTCAGAATAAATTCAATATCCTTCAATTCCCAACAGCCCCCCTCAACCACCCTGGCCTTTTCTAACCTCCACCCCATACCACAACAGTTTGGTGCCTGATGTGGGTCATTTCTCCGAGCCCGCACTATTAGATGTAGTATTCCTTCTTTTCGTCTGAGTTGTTGTGGCCGCCCTCAGCGTTGATGATGGCCGTGTCGGCATCCGCCGCGTCGTCGGCCCCTTTGGCTTCGTGTGTGAAGTACGTCCCTGAGAGAAGCGCAACAATTTCAGTTACGATTTATTTCTGCAACAAAAACAACCTAGACACGTTCATATTCCATTCCACAGAAAGGCCATGTCATGCACATGATAAATATGGGCATGCATTGGCTGGACTATAAACAGTTTAATTTCCTTAATAACAAAGGTCTCATCAACCAAATAACTGATTAAATTTCTGTCATAGTGTAATACTGTAATAATCAATATAACCTGCTTGTTTATCATACAAACCATAAGCAGTGCAATGTCATTAACGCATTTCATAATGTTATCCACAAGAGAGACATTACAACTGTTAAAATTTCACAGCATGACTTAAAAACAACAGGATACAAAACTGGAGGTGACCCCTCTGCCCTGCCAACTCCAACTGTAGAATTTCACATGGCTAATCCCATTGTATTCAATAAAACCTTATTTAGCCTAGATAGGTACTCAGACACATGGTGCACAGCCAGTCCACCATCCTATCATTTCTTAAATTTAATTCCACCATGTTTCATCCAGATCTGCCCTGAACCATTTCTGTCATTCTGTTCCTGATTGACATATACAGATCCAGACAGCTAGCAACCAGCCGAGACTGACAGACATACATGAGCACGCAATGGCCTAATCTCTGCTCCACCTATGGGGCTTGGGGGGAGGTCATTTGGGCTCCACTGTTTAAGTTAAGGATTTAGCTTCAGCGAAGCAGCAGCTGTGAAAGAGTGGCGAGACGTGCGATTTGGGTTGCCATTCCTGTGCTTTCTGAATTAACCTTGTCAAGTTCACATGCGAGCAGACAGGGCAACCCACTTCAGACTTCATTTCCTGAAGGGATTATTCACTTCCCAACAGTCTTTGGCCAGATAATAAAGTCAACATTCCAGATTAAAGGTGGAAGGCAGAGACCTATTTAAAAATCCCTAAACCACCCCATTCAGTATTGGCTATCCATCTTATTCGGTTGGCTTGAAAGCCGAGCAAATCCTAGGGGATTTTGAGCTTCGGCAGAAACTCACAGAAAAGTACACAGTTCCAATGCTGAGGTACTTAGGGAAAATAAGTGACAAAAAAGCAACAAAAATCTTTTTGTAATAATTACATTCTTAATGCTTATCGTTCTTCCTTCCATTTCTGTATTGACCTCCATTGACCTTGAATTTGCAGTTAAGGCTCTGGCGAGGCCCCCAAGAAAATTAAGCCTGCTCTCTTACCTTTGTGTCTCGCAAAGTATCGACCCAAAATGATGAGTAGGCAGAGCATAGCGAAGACTACCACGGCAACGACGCCTCCGATGACAGCGTGGTCCACCGTGCCGGGCGTTCCCTCACCCGCTCGCGAATCTGCAGAACAGCAGGTAGTTAAAATAACAGCACCTTCACCTGTGTTAACTCACCCAGTCACTAAGGGAAAGCCAACTACAGAATGGTATTCCAACATGAATGCGAAAGACTAGTGCTAAAGCACAACATTCAAGCAAATTATGATCATTCCACAGCAATTTACCATAACTTTCTTGTTTTGAGTGTAAGGCATTGAAATTCTAATGACAACCATTCTTTTTTTTAACTAATAATAAATAAAAAAAGATCCATACACGAAAGTATAATAAAACATACTGCAGATTTGCAACTCAAAATATAGCACTCCAAAATTACTAATATACTATTTCTTTAAAAAATTAGCTTCTTTCCAAAAATACACATCACCTCATTGCAAAATGACAGAAATGGCAGATAACAACATACAGAGTAGCATTATTGGGTAGAAACAATAAAATGCCATATGCAGTTATGAGCTTGATCCATATCCACTGCATGCTCAGTGTCCTTAATTAAAACCAGGCTAAATCAGTGGCCATGCTGTCTGGGTCAGAACAGAGCTTTGAACATGCACGCCAAGCTCTTGTGATATTAGCCAAGCTGTTGGCAAATCAAGCTGCAAGTTTTCCACAGAAACAGAAAACATAAAAGTGTGTAAAGCTGCATTGGTTGGGTAGATGCATTGACTCCACAAAGGGTTAAAATAAGTCATGGAACAATGGCATATTTCTGATAGTATGAAGACAATTACCGAGTTCTGTTTGTTCATTTGTTCTTCTGCAGTTGTTTCCTTATGCTCATTATCTACAAGTTTATACCGTTCCAGTGGATATCACTCTAATGGACTAACTTGGATGCCAGACTTCACTATTGTTTCTTTATACCCTGACGTATATGACTGTTTCTCTGCTGCAAGCCCAGATAAAAGGTACATTATGTATGTTGTTGACTGCGTTTGGATAGGAAGCTAACCATCAGAGGAGAGAGAGAGACCACCTGGTCGAGACCAAGACCGAGACACCAGAAGAGAGACGAGACCACGAGACCCACGGTCCGAGACCAACACCAAGACCGAGGACGAAGACCGAGACAGATTAATGGACCACAATTTAAACATTTAATATGTAATAAAATATGGAAACATATCGAAAATCAATATTAAATAAATTATTATGGCTTAATGCATATTATTATATTAAATATATTAACAAATATTAAGTTTCATAACATAAAATAAATAAAATAAAAAAAAAATAAAAATGAAAAAAATACTTAAAAAAAAAATATTCAACGTTATTTTTCAATGAAAAAAATCAACAATAACACTGCACAAAATGACACATATAATCATGTATCATATGCAAATATGCAAATGCTTTAATCTATCATTGTTGCAAACAAACTGTAAAAAAAATGTAAAATTCAAATTACATTGAAAGAATATGAAGAAAATTGAAAACAGCTTATTGAAAATTATTCTGAAAAAAAAAAAAAAAAAAAGGGGAAAAAAATTTTATTTTAAAAATAATATATATTATATAAAAATATGTATTGTACTACTAAATTTTAATACAAGTAACTACACAAACAAATAAATACAAATGGTTATCCAAAAAATTACCACATCTAAAACAATAATAACAAACACATTTAATAAGTGATTTTTTTGAAATAAAATGCAAAGGATCTTATTTTAAGCCTAAATTAAAGTACATTGTTCAGTAAAGGAAAAAAAAAAAAAAACAAAAAAAAAAAATAAACTCCTAAAAAGTTTTTTTTTATTTTTATTTATTTATGTGGATTTTTGCAATGTTTTATTTTAATTTATTTTTATTTTAAACAGTAAAAAAGTTAAAGTAAACTTTTTAAAATAACGTATAAAAAATTTTATTCAGTACATTTACATTACAAAAACATTAACAAACACAAAAAACCAAATGTGTATAACATTCAAATAACATTGCATTCTGCTGGCAATGTTAATTTCAGCATGAGAAGAAATTCATAGAATTAGAAAATCCAAGATACCAGTCACCCGTCAAACTGAATTCTTCAGCAGAAAAAACTTCGTAAGCTGAAGTGAGTGGTAAGTTGTGCGAGATCTGCAGTTGTAAAAATTTTACACGTAGTTTAAGTTACTTGGTATTGGTATGTTGTTGTATTGTTTTGGGTTTGGACCTTTTCTTGGACGTTTTGTGAGACACATTGACCACGCAACATACACCACACACACAAATACACAAAACTTGTACTATGTACGAACTTATACTATTAATAAGAAATATAGCCCCAATAAAATCAACGATTTGAACGCCGAAATATGCTGTGAGCTGCGTGCTGCTTATGGTTTTATGGGAGGCAGTTGGGGTATATAAGTTGCCGGGTATATAAGGTTGCTGCATTCATTTGATTGCGCATGCGCATTTTACTTGATACGCGATATTCAAAAAACGCAAAAAAACTTTTTTTTCAAAATTTATTTTAACACAACATTTCAATTCAATTTACTCACAATTACATATAATATTTTTTTTTTTTTTTGAGAGACCGAGACCGACGACCTCACCCCCGAGACCCGACAAGACCGGAGAGAGTAGAGCCAGAGACGAGACCAAGACCGAGACCTGGAAAAAGTGGTCTCGAGACCGGTCTCGAGACCTACAACACTGCTAACCATCATCAATATATTTGTTGTTTTTTGAGTTGGGAAATTGGTAATGGGCCAGAAAACCTTTATTGGTGCCCCCCCTACAGTATATGCAAGCTGTCTTATAAACAACAGAGATAAAATAAAAAAGTATGTTAGACAAAGTGAAGCCGAGCATGAAATGGAACGGACTTCTGAAGATAGAGACGGCAGGAAGCATTAAGCTGCAGGCGAACCATCTGCTGCGGTCTATAACCTATTTGGGGGCTTATACTGCTCACCCTCAGTACATTTGCTGAGCCATGCAAGATCACTGGCGGAATCGCCAGTTGTGGAAGGCTCTTAATTACCACCTTCAATGATAAAATGAAGGGCTACACCTAAAAATTCAGTAAGCTATATCCCTACCACATCATTGACAACCACCAGCATGTTATTCACTGTTCAATAACAGTTGGGAAATTTTAAAAATTATCTCTTTTTTTAATCTTACAATTAACTTGAATAATAATGGACTCCCAGTAACTTCCTCACAACTACTTTTTTATTTCAGCAAACTAAATTAGTCTTGACCTTTCTGGGTGAACATTGAAGGTAAAATGAATTTGATGGGAATCTAAGACAGGTGCTGAAATGTCAAGCAGAAGATAAACGACCATTTTAAAATAGATTGCATCATCAAGATTGTCCAAATGCCATTAATTAAGCAAGGGAAGAAGAAAAACATCAACAAAGACTTCCTGCCAACCCCTGAGCGTGTAGGGAAATACTTGAACATGACTTAAATCCTAAATGGATCTTTAACTAAACCTCTTGTACTTAGAGAGCAATTTCCATACCCTGAAAAACAATCTTATTTTGTCAGAGGTATTTTTGGGAAAAATACTTCAGACCATTCGCACACATCACAAATACAGAATTTTTAGATGCCTTAGAATTGCACACAGCTAGTATTTTCTCTTTTGCCCCCTGCCCTCTATTTGTAAAATGCAGTGACAGTTCCTTTTAAGGTAATGAACAGAATTTTTTTTTAAAAAGTGAAATGGTTAAATATTTAACCGTGTGCATGATTTATGAAGGGACACATGGAGGCTCTGTGCTTCAACCTTACTGAGCGAGCACAGCTGCGCAGATGAATCTGCTCTCCATGCGCAGTCTGCAGTCAGAGCCCAACAAATACATTTTGCAAGACTTGAAGGGCATATCTCAGGCAATTTTTAAGAAAGATTTATACCCTTCCTGCTTTAGAACAAGGCAGGGCCCTGAGGCTTAATGACATGTGAAGCTTATTGATCAAGTTTAGGGATCCATGACAACCTGAGTTAATGGTGGTTTGCAGAGTTGATTGGTTCTATGCTGCAGAAAGGAGGGGCTACATTTTTTCATCAATACTGCTGCGGTAGGTTTTGGTGGGAGATGAGGGATAAACTGGAAGGCGAGCATCAGTCTATCAGAGCCACAGTGAAGATGCAGTTGCACAAATGGGGTGACTCAGTTACCCCAGGCTAAATGAGCTGGGGTTCACCCCGAATAGTGCCAGGCTGTGTTTACAGATGTATCAGCACTTTCATGTTTACATTGTGGATCTTTTCAAAGTGACTGCTCATGAAAAGCAGCAAGGAAACGTAAGTAGTGGGGAACAAAAACAATGGGGTGTGGCTGGTGGCGTTTAAAAAACAAGGAAACGCAGAAAAACAAAACAGCCAATATTGTGTAATTCAAACACAGGGAGTCCATCCAGTGTTTATTTACAATTGCAATCTCCCGCACTCATCTCAGGCCTGCAGTCTGAGAGCTCACCACTTCCCCCACATCAACAACTACAACAATAACCACAACAAAACAGCAGGCAGTGAATTATCAGAAAAAACAAAGGTGCGGAAAATGCCACGACGTGAGGGGGGTAGGTTGTGTGTAGACTGGGCTCACCAGCGTCCCACACATCTCCTCTGATAAACAACTTCCAAATGGGACTCGGAAACTAATGCCGCAGTGCTACCTGCCAAAAGCAACCAAACGTTACTTGATAAAACCTAATAGGTTATTTTGACTTTAGATTTCCTTCCCATGGAAGGCAGATTCAATTAAAGTCAGCAGAAATCCTTCTGACACCTAATTCACTCTTGTCAAGAGGAGGGGGCGAAGACGTGCTTTAACACTCTTTCTTATTAAGATGTTAATGTGGACTGGTTTAGTCTGGTCCGAGGAGGCAGGTGGATAAACAGCGGGGCCCGGGAAAACGTGTCAGAGGTTTTCTATTTCCCTTTAAAACTCCTCACTTTGTTTCTGTTACTTCTACGTTGTGGTTAAGGGAGGAGTGCAGGCGTGTCAGCTCTCTGCGATGAGCCTCGATGCGTGCAGCGCTCATTCACGTTGACCATATGTGTTTGACGCCATCTAACAATAACGTGACAAAAAGACCAGGCTGAAAAGCGAGCCTAACTGTAAATCCGATCGGGTCTTTCTGCCCCAGAAACATTTCAATATTTCTGATAAATTAGCCTTTTTAATGAAACCCACTGAAACTTTTTTGCTGATCTAAATTGAGCTGAAAGAGTCATTAAGGTGTGTATAAGAGAGCCATTAACGCCATCAATATCCCCATTTAACATTTACCAGTGAAACTAATATGGCTGGAATACCCATAAGCTCACTCACGCCATCTGACAGAACGAGCAGCCACAGAGCTAAGTGGCTATTTTGAAATTTATTTGGGAATAAATAGGATTAAAATTTTTTATTTACTTAACACTTTTGCTCCTACTCCCCTCTGCAAATAAACATCCCATATGTTACTGTGGTCGGGTTTACCGGGTCTCATTTAGCATCTGCACCAGGAAAGTGGCTGCAATTAAAAAGTGCAAAAAAATAAAATTAATTTTTTAAAACCTGCGCTGTCAGAACAGCTGTGGAAAAACTGGCAGGCGCTTTCACCTTCTGCACAGACGGCAACAGACGGGACTTCTCACCACCCCTTAGCCTCGAGTAAGTTAGCAAAGCTCTCTCCTGCCCCTGCCCCCCCTCGCCAACGTCTGACAGGATTTTCAAGGTGCTCTCTTCCCTGTCACCTTCACCAGCAGGAGTAGCATGTGTGCAGTACAGACGGCTGAACACTGACTACACTTCAGATTTGAAGATCTGGTAGAAGAGCGGGTAATTTCCACCGAGGGCACGGAATATATGCATCACCTCACATGGCTTATATCACCCTACATGGGTTTATACAATAATATATGCATACAGTCCATTTCGTTCTTCTTAAACGTTACTTTATATCCATTCTGCGCACATTTCCTGATTACATTTGGCCACTGCAAGAGGAGTGGGATCTAAATGTGTAACAATATTTATGCATACAGTATTTTTAAGACATAGTGCATGCTTTTTATTGTAAAAGTACTGCACACCCCTACTCCACACAATTGACTGAATGTTCAATTCAAGGAAACCGTTTCATATCGACGGGTCTTATTTTCTTCATTGACAAGACCACAATGAGCTAACTCAAGAACTGAATTATTATCATTGTTATTATTATTAAACAATATGCATACAATTGTAATGGATGCATCAAGTTGACTGTGTAAATATTTATGCTTGGCTGGAAGCAGACTGCCTTGCAAATTACATCCGCTCTGTCAGATTATCAACAAACTAAACGGCATTACCGCTCGTGGTTAGGCCACAGGTGTCACTTTTATTGGCGCAAATCAAACTCGCGGTAACAATGTCTCTTCATGCATCAGATTGTGCATGGTTATGATGACCAGGATGTGAGTTGCATTAAAAGTGGAAACACCATCATACAGACCGGTACAGTGGCACATGAATGATTTCAGCCACTGCTATCTATTTTTATTCTGCTTAGAAACTGATATATACACTATGTACTGAAAACACTTGAAAGAATGACCTATTGGATACAATAGACAATCAGAAAAAAATTTACTGCATTGTTGTGAACAATAACTGTTACGACAAAGTAAAAAAAGAAATCATGTGGTGACATTTGATTTGGATGTTAAAATTCCAGATAAATAAAAATGAAGGTATGTGTTTCGGGGTGGGGGAGGAAAGGCTACACAAAGCTTCACATAAAACTGGGACTTTGAGGTTCAATGTAATTCCATCACTGTGAGAAACTGGACAGACAAAGAAGGTCAGTTCTCCGGGGACCTTTCAGCAGGCAGCACGGAAACCACAAATGTAGGCTGCTTTGAAACTCTCCTGATGGAATTCAGGATTGTGGTCCACAAGAAGTCACTGAAGACAACAGTTCAAAGTCATACTGTATAGCCTCAGAGGTTCATCGTATTTTGCCTGATCCTACTCCGTCTGCTCGCTGCAAGCAAAGACCAGTGAGAACCTTACCGCTGGCTTTCCTGTCATACGACAACAGGACGAGCTCACAAGAGCAGGTCTGTAAGAGTGGAAGTCTGGGTGAACGCATGTGGTAGCACATGAAGGCTACTTTAGCCTGTCGTTTCAGAAAATAAGGAAGACGAGTATACTGCAGTGTTAATTTTGGCAGTGTTTTAAACTGAATTTTTTGTTTTCGTCATGTGACGAAAGTGCAAATGAGTTTTAATCACATTTAGTCCATTTTATCTTTCATAGTTTGTTTATTTTAGTTGACAAAAAACTATCTGGACATTTTCATCTCTTTTTAGTCATCAATAGATATGGACATAGGGTCTAGTTTTAGTCTAGTCCACATAAATTCTGTGGACATTTTAGTCTAGTTTTAGTCAGCAACAAATATGGACATGTTGTTCTAATTCTAGTCAACAAAAACTATGGGCATTTTAGTTTAGTTTTAGACAACACTAAATCTGAACATTTTTGTTGACAAAAACACGTCTAATTTTCGTCAGATGTAAAAGCAGGCTGTTCAAATTCAACACAAAATGGTAGAAGGTCGAAGGTAGGTTGTATGATCAGGTACACTATTTTTCAGTGAAGGGGGATGCCACTAATTTTAAATGTTATATCACCACGGAGAGTTAAAATAAATATCCGAGTGTTTGCTACTTTCTCCATACAGCAAATAGTTAGCCCTGCCTCCTGTGCCCACCAAATGGTAAATATTATATTACAAACTGGACATTATATTATATATTATATTCTCCTATAATATTTGTCCATGCATTTAAACCCAAATTAACTATTTCTTACACTGCTTACACATTGAACTAGTAAATTAATTACATTTGGATGTAAATGTTCATGGTTTGAGCTCATTTTTTTGAGTTCACACCATTACAGACTAAGGGATAGGTCTAACTATTTTTTCTTGTTTCTAGCTTGAGGGATAATGTAATACATATGCAGAAATATTTATTCAACTGTCCACCACTATATTTTTGATGTTATAGATTTAGTGATAGCCCCCTTTAAAAGTTGTAATGCTGAGTGGCTGGCTGATGCAACACCTGTTTAATTATTAATAAGTAATACGTTAAGACATTTAACTAGATTTCTTTGTAAAATTTGTATTGATTTATTGAATCCACCAAAAGTGCCATACATCAAAATAATAATAATCCTAATAATAATAATGTTTAAAAAAAACATAAATCAATGAACACCCAGTGCTCACACATTTTTAAATTATAGCTGGGCTATATTTCTGCAGAATGCCATGTCCTGGGATAAGAAAACGATGGGTTTGGGTTCATTTAGAGTCCCTTGATAGAGTAGCGACAACTCACGATTTGACGCCATTTTGAGTCCATTCAGTGCGGAGCCCCCGTATGGCGCTAGTGCATTGAACCGTGTATTCCATTATGTTCTCTATGTATGAGAGATGGGAATGGTCTTTTCCATGTTGATAATGAACAAATTATATGAAGATGACAAAATAGAAGATTTATGACAACTAAGAGCCATATGATAAAGAAGAAAATCACAGAGCTGGTTGTGATTTAACAGTCACAGACATTTAGAACCATGACAAAGAAGGAATTAACTAGACAGGTACTCGAAATGAACCTGCGAATTACAAATAGGAACACGTTTTTTTTTTTCATGCTAAACTAGATGCCGTGCATGCCAAAGGGGGAAAATAAATCTTTGGTATAACCTACTCTTAAAAGCTAGGGTTTATTTATTTATTTATTTATTGCATTTCTTTACCCAGGGTATGCCCAAACAGTTAAAAACTGGTTTCCATTGGGGCCCTGCATTCATTTAAATACTACATACGTACTGTACTACATGCAATTAAAAATAAAAACCAAATTTAAATTTAACAAACACTCAAGCCATCAAGGCATTACAAATATGTCCATAATTTTCTTAATTACGCATGGAAAGGTAGAGGGTGTTTTCTCTTGTCTTAAACCATACTCCATAATAATGACATCACAAAAGTACAAATATGTGCATGTTAATTCAATTACAAATATGTGCATGTTAATTCAATACGCATATGGGACCATTACCACTGACCTACAATATATATATACTGTATTATATAATTGTGTAATATATATATTATGCCTGACGCGCCAGGGGGCTTGCCTCTGTTGACGGCTGCCGTTTCGCCATGAGTCTGATAGAAAACATGAGAGAGAGAGAGACAGATATGATAGTGTATTTTAATATATGTGAAGTATTCCAAAGTTCGCGGAAAGCAGGGCTGACGAGCCAACAAGCAGTAGGCTATGACACACACACGTGCAGATGTTTCGCAGAATCGCAGCTATAACAACTAGGTTAGATGCAACATGTAATAAATATTTCAAATCGAATCTCTCCATCCCCTGAGTAATGGATCTGAACTCCTGTTTAGCTCGCAAATCCAGACTCAACTTAACATCAGGGAACTTTACCATGGCATATCAGATCATATCTAACTAAACCAACTACGCTACAGTCTAAAAGTGGCGTCACTATATAAACATAAAACATTAAAATATTGCATGGCCGACAGATATTCCGACAACGTCGCGCCCAAAGAGAAATAGATATAGCCCCCCTAATAGAAATAGATCTCTTCCGACCCCCAGAATGGTACGTTTTCTTTTTTGTAGTTTGCAAGCTTTTTGAAAAATTACCTTGGCATAAATATCTGCGTGATGTAACTTTAGGTACCTCTTCAGATTCGTGGTGTTTTTGTCCACCTAGTTTATGACCGTTTTTATTTTGAAATATATGTTTTCATCTTGTTCTTTATCGTCAACAATGATAAAAAAAAAAAAACTGATTTAGCAACAATATTAGGAAGGGATTTAGTCAGTTTTTATTTTCTAAAATCAATTTCATGTAAAATTGTGTATATTTATTTCGGGTTGACAAAATGAACACTGGTATACTGAGACCTTGCACACAGCATGATGACTCCCTCTTTGATGAGCTGTCCCCCCTCAGCCTACAAACGGATACCAGAAGTAGATAAAGAAAAGCCCTGAACTTGGAGTCTGATCCTAAGAGAATACCCTCTCTCAGCATGGATATGGAAAAACACAGCCAGGCTCTCCTTCTGAAGCCTGGCCACTATGTACGCTGTAGCCCTCACGGTGCTCACCTCTCTTTATGAAAACCGCACTGAAAAGACATTTGTTTATGCCAATTTTAAGTACTGATGAGCAGGAGAGTAAAAGGTCATTGCTCACATTCTCACAAACACCACGTTCATTTTATTTTTTATTCACCCATCAACCCATTTAACATTGAGCAATCGCACTGAAAAGCAGGAGCTAAATAGACTACGGGTGATTTTCAGCTGGAAACTCCCAATTCCAAAAAAGTTGGGATAGTATGTAAAATGCAGTGATTTGTAAATTGTCTTTTATATATATTTAATTGAACACAGTACAAAGAAAATATATTTAATGTTTTAACTTCATCTTTATTGATTTTTGTAAATATACGCTAATTCCAAATTTGAGGCCTGCAACACTGGGAAATTTAAAAAAACACAGGTTTGGAACATTCCACAGGTAAGCAGGTGATGCCATCATGACTGTGTATAAAAGGATATCAAAAGGCTCTTGAGATCTTATTTTTAGGTACTCGAACCTCTGCATATAACCCTAACCAATACTATAACCTCTTCATTTGATATGGCTATGGGAGGTGGGACTGCCTTATGTCGAAAGGGTTCAAGTGGAACCAAGTCACTTTGGATGATGCGCAGATGGTGTCTGCAATCGAGCGGTCGTGAAACAGGGCGCTGTTTGTTCGCTGTTTGTTCGCCGCTTCACCGCCTGTGATTCAAATTATTTTAAATTGTTTTTAGCTATTTTTAGTCAAGTTTTAATTTTAAACCTACCCCGATTACGCTTCTCCGGCTGTAATTTAAAATTATTTTATTTTATTTTATGTTGTTTTATGTTATTTTAGTCACGTTTTATTTTTTAACCTAGACCGATTACAGTTGTTTCCTAAACTGTTTCGTGTTAGCCTTTTAGCCGTTTTAGCTACGCTGTAGCCAGCCACCTACAGCAAACGCCTTCATCTACAACCTTCATTGGAGATCACAGTTCAGCTTCGACCAGGTACAATACAAGCACCTCAGGTGTTGCTACCTGACCAGCTGGCTTCCACGTCGGGGATGCGGACCGGGCGGCTGCCTCGATCACCACCACCAATGTTAGCTGGGGAGCTAACATCACCGGCAGCCCTCAGCGGGGCTGCGCCGACGGCTAACGTTAGCCCAGCAGCTGAGAGGGGGCTAACAACACCGGCAGCCCTCAGCGGGGCTGCGCCGACGGCTAACGTTAGCCCAGCAGCTGAGAGGGGGCTAACAACACCGGCAGCCCTCAGCGGGGCTGCGCCGACGGCTAACGTTAGCCCAGCAGCTGAGAGGAGGCTAACACCACCGGCAGTCCTCAGCGGGGCTGCGCCGACGGCTAACGTTAGCCTAGCAGCCGAGAGGAGGCTATCACCACCGGCAGCCAGACCTCGCCCCTTTTGCAAGGCCAAGGAAGAGCAAAAAAGTTTGGATTTGGACTTGGAAGACATACTATCCTCAAACGGACTGCATGTTATCCATTTAAACACCAGAAGCCTCCTTCCCAAGATCAGTGATCTGCGGCTTCTCTGTTTGAGTGGAAAGGTGGGAGTATTTTGTTGTACCGAGACGTGGCTTGACAGCTCGGTTAATGACTCTCAAATAGAAATAGAAAATTATATCGTAATTAGAAATGACAGAGACCGAAACGGGGGTGGGGTGTGTATTTATGTTAGGGCCGATATAGGTTTTAATTGCAGAACAGATTTAGATCATGATCAAATTGAAGCAGTGTTTATTGATATCCTTTTACCTAAAAGTAAACCAGTGATAGTTGGTGCATGCTACAGACCGCCAAACCAAAACAACTTCTATGAAATACTTGAAGAAGTGTGTTTTAAGTGTTCAGATTTGATCAACTCTGAAGTAATCATCACTGGGGATTTTAATACAGACATACTTAAAAAGGACAGTCAGAACTTCAAGGCACTCGATAATTTTTGTCGCGCATTTGACTTTGTACAGTTAATAAAAGAGCCCACGAGGGTTTGTAAAACCTCTGAAACTGTCATAGATCTCATGTTAGTCTCAGACCAGATGAGGATTTCTAAAAGTGGAGTTGTTAGCTACCAAGTAAGTGACCATTGTCTCATTTTCTGCACAAGGAAGATCCCTAGAAACATTTTTAATTGTCATAACTCCATCAAGATCAGATCCCTCAAGAGATACTCCAAGGAGATTTTTATAGATAACCTTAGTGAAGCAGACTGGACCACTGTTTTGCGTTGTGTAGAGGTAGACAAAGCCTGGGAGCTTTTTAAAACCATGTTTTTAGAGTCTGTGAACAAGCTGGCACCAGAGAAAATGGTCAGGATTAAACAAAGAACTGAACCATGGATTAATGACGACATTTTAAATTCCATCAAGGAGAGGGATGCTTGTTTTAGAAAATTTAGGAAGACCAAGGAAGAGCAGCATTGGACTGAATTTAAGAAACTGAGAAATAAAGCGAGGGAAAAAATTGATGATGCTAAAAAGACATTTTTTAATGACAAGATTATGGAGAACAGAAACAACCCAAGCAAAATGTGGAAAACCCTGAAACTGTTAGGATACAGTAACAGATTAAACACCAAAACTAGTAACATAAGCCTGAAGATAGATGGGAAAACCACATCAGACAAAACAGAGGTAGCAAACAGCCTGAATGAGTTCTTTTCAACAGTGGCCAAAAACCTTGTCACAAAATTGCCCGTACAGACAGACAGATTTGGGGAAGCCCATATACAGGATCACTACGCCAAAAAGGGGGTTCAGACAAATGCCTTCTCCTTTAAAAAAGTGACAGAGGAGACAGTGCTTAAAAAGCTTCTTGAGCTTAACCCTACTAAAGCTACAGGAGTAGATAAAGTGCCCGCTAGGTTCCTTAGGGATGCAGCTCATGCTATTTCCCCCAGTGTAACACATATTGTGAATCTTTCCATCGAATCTGGAAAGTTTCCAAGTGAGCTCAAGCTGGCAAGAGTAATACCATTATATAAAAAAGGCAGCAAACAAGACCATGGAAACTACCGTCCTGTCTCCATCTTGTGTGTTATGTCCAAGATAATTGAAAAGATTATATATGAACAAATTGATCAGTATATCACATCCCAAAACTTGCTGTATGAATTTCAATCAGGTTTTAGAAAATCCCACTCCACAGACACCTGTCTTCTGTTTCTAACAGATCACATCAAGAAAGAGATAGACAGAGGTAATCTCTGTGGCATGGTGATGCTAGATTTACAAAAGGCATTTGACACTGTGGACCACTCTATCCTCTTGAGGAAATTAACAGCGATGGGTTTCAATGATATGGCCACCAACTGGGCCAGCTCATACTTAAGGGGAAGGGAACAACGAGTGGAGGTAGGCGGGGTCCTTTCTGAACTGAGGACGATGGACTGTGGGGTCCCCCAGGGCAGTGTACTTGGGCCTCTGTTCTTCCTAATATATATCAATGACATGCAGTCAGCCTGTTCATGTGACCTCTTCCTCTACGCAGATGATTCGGCCCTCATGGTGTCTAACAAAAATAAAATAGTGATAGAAAGCAGACTGAGCAGTGAGTTAGAAAATGTCAGCAAATGGCTTTCAGACAACCGACTGTCTCTCCATATAGGCAAAACAGAATCAATTTTATTTTCTACGTCAAGGAAACAGAAAAACCAGGAAGGGTTCAAGGTACAGCTGGGTAGCTCTGTTGTCACAGATAAAAAATCAGTTACATATTTAGGGTGTACATTAGATAACACACTCTCCGGGGAGAGCATGTCTAAGAAGGTAGTAGCCAAAGTCAACCACAGAATAAAATTTCTAGCAAGAAATGCGAAATACATGGACAGGAAGGCTCTTAGAGCACTAGCAGGGGCGTTAGTTCAGTGCCACTTCGACTATGCTTGCATGTCCTGGTATGATAGTGCTCCCAAAAAAATTAAAAATAGACTTCAAACTGCTCAAAACAAGCTAGTTAGGATAGTTCTGCAGCTCCCCACTCGAACACATTTAGACCAGCCCCACTTTAACAGCGTAGGATGGCTCAGGGTAGACAAGAGAGTCTCAATGCAGAAACTATGTTTAGTTTTTAAGATTTCTAAAGGGGAGGTGCCTAGTTACCTAAACAATTACTTTCACTATGTAAAAAACAATCATAGGTATGAAACCAGAGGAAGAGAGACAAACATGGTCCCCTTCAGATTCAAACTTATCTCGTACGGCCAGCAGACTTTCCTTTATTCAGCTGCAGTACTGTGGAACCGCCTGCCCAGCAGCATTAAACAGGCCCCTAGCTTAACTAGCTTTAAGAAGTCTGTACGAACATGGCTATCGGTGTAGGAAAGAGAGGGTAGGGTATTGTTCTTTTTCTTTTTTCTTTTATTATCTATAGTTAGGATGTTTTATGGGGAGTAAATTAATTTTTAATGTTTTATGATGATATATGTTTTTATGTTGATGTCTGTCCTGTCTCCCAATATCAGGGACCATGATGGAAATAAGTGCTTGCACTTTATCATGTTTTTATCCCTTGGAAGATGTCTTGTTTATTCCAAAATAAAATCAATCAATCAATCAAGCTGTAAATTACATGAGAATAGTATGGAACCCATAGTTGGCTAAATGGCTGTAAGTCAAGGGTCTATGGTATCAAATGCGCCTCAAACCATAACTGCTGCCAGATATGGATGGATAACTTGAAGGCTTATTTCTCCATAGAGTTCAATAGCAAAAGGAGTCGGGAGAAACAACCCCTAAAGTGATCCATCCATATCTACTGCATATCTGGCAGCAGAGTGACGGTTTGAGGCTCGTTTGAGACCTCAGACCTTTGACTGTTGGTGTATGTGTACAGAAGGAAAAAAAAGAAGTTTGCTATTCCATCTGAAATACTTTTTGGATCCTTTAATGTGGCTGAGAATGTTAAATGACAAGAAAACGAAAAATGCGTAAGCGTTTTCCATTTTGCTTTTATTGTTTTCCTTTTTGATGAAGGGCAGAATTTTGTTGGTTTTCCCTGTTGAGTGCGCCAGCCCCTGGCCACACTTTATCTGACTGAGTCAATTACTTAAGTTCTGCAGAATAAGAGGACGTTGTTTTTTTCTTTATCTCTCTGGATTCAGGCGTTCATTGCCAACTTCTAATAACTTTCTCGAAAGAGGCATTCACAGCATTAGATGCTATCCCCCGGTGGACAATTAAAACAGCGTTTTTGTTTTGTCTGGTCGATCGTATTTTTCCCTTTCGTGTCTTTCAAATGGCGTTAATAGTGCACTCTTATGCCGCGTTAGCTGCTGGGAATGTTTCTGCGCCTTTGTGTTGGGTAAATCTCCATGGCTGCAGGATCGGTGTGGTCGCGGCATTAAATGTAAGCGCACATCTTCTGGAGCCACTGATGTAAATCATTGTTTCATCAAACATTTCACACACCACAGCCTCCCTTTCACACCCACTGTCTGAGATTAATATTCCACTGGAAAGAATTTCCACAAACAACTGCTGCTCTAATGTTTTTAAGATAAGCAAAAGGGAAGCGTTAGATACACAGTAAATCCATACATATTGTGCAAAGCCTGATACCGATTTTACTCAAGGAAAGACATCACTCTTCTCACCCACCATTGTTGGCCTTAGAGTCCAGGAGACAGTTCATCACATGGGGGAGGGATAAAGGGAAAGGGAGTGGGAGTGGGTGGGGGAGGGATAAAGGGAGTGGGAGAGGGAGGGGGAGGGCTAAAGGGAGTGGGAGAGGGAGGGAGTGGAATAAAGGGAGTGGGAGAGAGTGGGATAAAGAGGGAGGGAGAGGGAGAGAGGGGGATAAAGAGGGAGGGAGGGAGGGGGATAAAGAGGGAGGGGAGGGAGGGAGGGAGGGGGATAAAGAGGGAGGGGGATAAAGAGGGAGGGAGAGAGGGGGGATAAAGAGGGAGGGAGAGAGGGAGGGAGGGAGGGGGATAAAGAGGGAGGGGGATAAAGAGGGAGGGAGGGAGGGGGATAAAGAGGGAGGGAGGGAGGGGGATAAAGAGGGAGGGAGGGGAGGGGGATAAAGAGGGAGGGAGGGAGGGGGATAAAGAGGGAGGGAGGGAGGGGGATAAAGAGGGAGGGAGGGGGATAAAGAGGGAGGGGGATAAAGAGGGAGGGAGGGGGATAAAGAGGGAGGGAGGGAGGGGGATAAAGAGGGAGGGAGGGAGGGGGATAAAGAGGGAGGGAGGGAGGGGGATAAAGAGGGAGGGAGGGAGGGAGGGAGGGGGATAAAGAGGGAGGGAGGGAGGGGGATAAAGAGGGAGGGAGGGGGATAAAGAGGGAGGGAGGGAGGGAGGGGGATAAAGAGGGAGGGAGGGAGGGAGGGGGATAAAGAGGGAGGGAGGGCGGGGGATACAGAGGGAGGGAGGGAGGGGGATACAGAGGGAGGGAGGGAGGGGAGGGAGGGAGGGAGGGGGGGATAAAGAGGGAGGGAGGGGGGGATAAAGAGGGAGGGAGGGGGGGGGATAAAGAGGGAGGGAGGGGGGGGATAAAGTGGGAGGGAGGGGGGGGGATAAAGAGTGAGGGAGGGGGGGCATAAAGAGGGAGGGAGGGAGGGGGGGATAAAGAGGGAGGGAGGGAGGGGGATAAAGAGGGAGGGAGGGAGGGAGGGGGATAAAGAGGGAGGGGGATAAAGAGGGAGGGAGGGAGGGGGATAAAGAGGGAGGGAGGGAGGGAGGGAGGGAGGGGGATAAAGAGGGAGGGGGATAAAGAGGGAGGGAGGGAGGGGGATAAAGAGGGAGGGAGGGAGGGGGGGAATAAAGAGGGAGGGAGGGAGGGGGAGAAAGAGGGGTGGGAGGGAGGGATAAAGAGGGAGATAAAGAGGGAGGGAGGGGGAGATAAAGAGGGAGGGAGGGGGGGATAAAGAGGGAGGGAGGGTGGGGGATAAAAGAGGGCGGGAGGGCGGGGGATAAAGAGGGAGGGAGGGAGGGGGATAAAGAGGGAGGGAGGGAGGGGGTATAAAGAGGGAGGGGGATAAAGAGGGAGGGGAGGGAGGAGGGATAAAGAGGGAGGGAGGGGGATAAAGAGGGAGGGAGGGCGGGAGGGGGATAAAGAGGGAGGGAGGGAGGGGGATAAAGAGGGAGGGAGGGAGGGAGGGAAAAGAGGGAGGGAGGGAGGGAGGGGGATAAAGAGGGAGGGAGGGAGGGAGGGGGATAAAGAGGGAGGGAGGGAGGGAGGGGGATAAAGAGGGAGGGAGGGAGGGAGGGGGATAAAGAGGGAGGGAGGGAGGGAGGGAGGGGGATAAAGAGGGAGGGAGGGAGGGAGGGAGGGAGGGGGATAAAGAGGGAGGGAGGGAGGGAGGGGGATAAAGAGGGAGGGAGGTAGGGAGGGGGATAAAGAGGGAGGGAGGGAGGGGAGGGAGGGGGATAAAGAGGGAGGGAGGGAGGGGGAGGGGGATAAAGAGGGAGGGAGGGAGGGAGGGGGATAAAGAGGGAGGGTGGTAGGGAGGGGGATAAAGAGGGAGGGAGGGAGGGAGGGGATAAAGAGGGAGGAGGGAGGGAGGAGGGGGATAGGGAGGGAGGAGGGGGATAAAGAGGGAGAGGGAGGGAGGGAGGGAGGGGGGGGGGAATGAGGGAGGGAGGGAGGGGGGGGCGAAAGAGGGAGGGAGGGAGGGGGGGGCGAATGAGGGAGGGAGGGAGGGTGGGTGAGGGAGGGAGGGGGGGGATAAAGAGGGAGGGAGGGAGGGGGATAAAGAGGGAGGGAGGGGGGGGATAAAGAGGGAGGGAGGGGGGGGATAAAGAGGGAGGGAGGGATGTAGGGGGATAAAGAGGGAGGGAGGGAGGGAGATAAAGAGGGAGGGAGGGAGGGAGGGGGGAGGGGGATAAAGAGGGAGGGAGGGAGGTAGGGAGGGAGGGGGATAAAGAGGGAGGGAGGGAGGGGGATAAAGAGGGAGGGAGGGAGGGGGATAAAGAGGGAGGGAGGGGGGGGATAAAGAGGGAGGGAGGGGGATAAAGAGGGAGGGAGGCAGGGTGGGGGATAAAGAGGGAGGGAGGGTGGGGGATAAAGAGGGAGGGAGGGTGGGGGATAAAGAGGGAGGGAGGGTGGGGGATAAAGAGGGAGGGTGGGTGGGTGGGGGATAAAGAGGGAGGGAGGGAGGGAGGGGAGGGAGGGAGGGAGGGTGGGGATAAAGAGGTTGGGAGGGAGGGGGATAAAGAGGGAGGGAGGGGGGGGGATAAAGAGGTTGGGAGGGTGGGGGATAAAGAGGTTGGGTGGGTGGGGGATAAAGAGGTTGGGAGGGTGGGGGATAAAGAGGAGGGAGGGTGGGGGATAAAGAGGTTGGGAGGGTGGGGGATAAAGAGGGAGGGAGGGGGAGATAAAGAGGGAGGGAGGGGGGGATAAAGAGGGAGGGAGGGGGGGATAAAGAGGGAGGGAGGGGGGGATAAAGAGGGAGGGAGGGGGGGGGATAAAGAGGGAGGGTGGGGGATAAAGAGGGAGGGAGGGTGGGGGATAAAGAGGGAGGGTGGGCGAGACAGAGGGAGGGAGGGTGGGGGATAAAGAGGGAGGGAGGGTGGGGGATAAAGAGGGAGGGAGGGAGGGGGATAAAGAGGGAGGGAGGTGGGGGATAAAGAGGGAGGGAGGGTGGGGGGATAAAGAGGGAGGGAGGGTGGGGGATAAAGAGGGAGGGAGGGTGGGGGATAAAGAGGGAGGGAGGGTGGGGGATAAAGAGGGAGGGAGGGTGGGGGATAAAGAGGGAGGGAGGGAGGGAGGGTGGGGGATAAAGAGGGAGGGAGGGGAGGGTGGGGGATAAAGAGGGAGGGAGGGTGGGGGATAAAGAGGGAGGGAGGGTGGGGGATAAAGGGGGAGGGGGGGAGGGAGGGTGGGGGATAAAGGGGGAGGGGGGGAGGGAGGGAGGGGGGATAAAGGGGGAGGGGGGGAGGGAGGGTGGGGGATAAAGAGGGAGGGAGGGTGGGGGATAAAAAGGGAGGGGGAGGAGGGAGGGAGGGAGGGGAGAGGGAGGGAGGGAGGGAGGGTGGGGGAGGGAGAGGGAGGGAGGGTGGGGGAGAAAGAGGGAGGGAGGGGGATAAAGAGGGAGGGAGGGAGGGAGGGGGATAAAGAGGGAGGGGGATAAAGAGGGAGGGAGGGAGGGGGGGGAGAGGGAGGGAGGGGGGGGGAGAGGGAGGGAGGGAGGGAGGGGGGGAGGGAGGGAGGGAGGGAGGGTGGGGGAGGGTGAGGGAGGGAGGGAGGGAGGGAGGGTGGGGGAGGGTGGGGGAGGGTGAGGGAGGGAGGGAGGGTGGGGGAGGGAGGGTGAGGGGGGGAGGGAGGGTGAGGGAGGGAGGGAGGGTGAGGGAGGGAGGGAGGGTGGGGGAGAAAGAGGGAGGGAGGGAGGGGGAGAAAGAGGGAGGGAGGGGGGGTGAGAAGGCTGGCTTCTGTCGGTGAGAATTTTACAATACACGTTCACAATACCCCCGCCTGGACCACCACCACGCCCCCCTCCTGTGTCCCTTCACACTCATCACAGCAGCTGCAGTTGCTGTTCTCTGCCTGAATTTATGAAAAATGCAACAACTGTGTATTATTTATAGCAGCCACTTGGACTTGCTGAGTATGTGTTTTACATTGGCATAGCCCTGGAAATGTACTGAAAAGACTTGTCATTACTTTACTTTAGCAGGGTGCTCACTGCTCAGCCCAAGGTTCAAGCCAACGTACCTGGTTGTCAGCCCGGGTCTGGTGCGGGGGCTTAATAAGATCATAAATGAGGGTTTTTCTGATTATAAGTAAAGGAGTGATATCAGATTGAGGTAATCAAGCTGAAGCGTTCTCTGAAGGCCTGAAAGCAGCTCAGAAACCTGAAGCAAGGTTCATAAAGAACACAGAATGTAGCCTGCGCCTTAAAAATACTGCACGTCAGTTAGCAAACCTGGACAGGACTTGGCCTTGTACAAGCGTGGGGGAGGAGCGGTGAAAATGCATCTCTTTGCAAACGCTCCACCTTTGCTCAGAGATATACAGGTGGCTAATGTTGAGCAAGTCAAGTTACACCAACACATGACAGCGGTTTCTAGAGCGGGATCAATGCAGCGAGGGAATAAAAGTACGTCTCCTTTTAAAGGATCCATTAGCCGTGCCAGCGGTGGTTAAGGCTTGACCTTGACAGGCACAAGGCTTACTCATGCATCTTTATCTGCTGTACACGTGTCCCAACAATCCCCCCCCTGCCTCATTCTGCCTCGAACAAATCCTTTTCATTCCTGTAGTACGCGTAATTAAAAACCTACTTAATGCGTTTAGCAACGCCGCTTTTAAAGCATAACTTCTGTTTGTGAACATCACTCCACTCAATGTGCCTGTGAGAGAATATTACATTGTGAGGGTGCCGCTTACCGCGTTTTCATCAATCAGGCTTTCAGGGAGTGTACTCCAAAAAAAACCTCAAACAAATCTGTCTCAGAGAGCAAATGACATGTTAGTAACTACAACCCCAAAGGCTGTGTGGAGAAACAGAGTTACACATTTGTATGCATCTAAGGGAGTGCTTGAGCATAAAAATCAAGACTTGATTTTGGGAGACAGGTCGATTTCTATTCATTTTGGAATGCAATTTTTTTAAATGTCAGTCAGAATGTTTGAAGGCTAATAAGTTCAAATTAGCTCTGAAATTCGATTAGTGCAGTAGAGGGGCCCAAAAACACTAATTGTTCCAAACAAAGTTTGTATGAAATTGCTTTTGGCAGTCCAGACAGTGTGGATGGGGGACAATGTGTTTCTCACCATGCAAACTACAATTGGCTGCACCTGCAAGCTAATAGAGTTGTTCAGCCTATTCCAAAGACTGGGACGTGCACATGAGAATCAGCTACACTGCTATGAACTATTATAAGCATATTTCTGTTTTACAATCAAATAGTAGCAATATAATTTTATTTTATGTGAACCCTTCAAGTGCACTTGCTGAAATGTTTCATGCACCGAAAGAAAATAGTCTTCGAAGTTTCTTAAAATACAGCCACAAACAGGCAGTAATGTTTTTTTACAGACCACTACACAAGTAGCAAGTAGACCATTAGTCTGGGGATTGCCTCCAATTTACAGCAGACACCCAGACTGTATCAAAGCATTTTGTTCCCAACAGCCACTGCTAAAATATAAGGCAAATATATATATATAAAAACGAGTGCATTTCATTATTGCTGATTACACTGAAGTGTGGCCTATACAGGATGAGTGATACACTTTCCTTCCATTTTTCTGTGTTGCAGAATCTGTACGGCCTCAAAGGTTTTTCACTGAAGCGCATCACCTCTGTAATTACGTCATAAATAAAGGCCACAATGAGACCCAATCAGAGAGCACAAAATTAATGGAAGTGTTCTCTAATTTGGCTACCTAAAAAATTGGTCTCTTAGCTGGATAATTGGTTCCTAAATGAAAATTCCATTGCCACAGCATTTGGGCCAGTGAAGCGTACTGACAGTCGGAAAGAAACACTTGAGCCCCCACTGAAGATATCAAGGAGCTTTACTTTTGAATGATTTCAAATCGATTGTTCCAATTTGCACGCCAATGCTATGGATTTAATGAAAATGTACGTAATGAGAAGGGGAAAGATTTTCACTGCGGATTGCAAAGCGATCGGCTGAAAATAGCGGAGAACTTTATTCTCCCAGCCATTTGATTCCCCTCCCATACGCAATCCCAGCCCATCCCTCGGTGAGTGAGCTCCATACAGCTGTCTGAGAAGCACCCGGAGATCTTTGTCCACAGTACAGAGAAGCTAACTGAGCTGGACCATGGGCCTGGGACCGGAGCTGGAACAAGGGCCTGTTAGACACTGATGAGCATTACCCCTGCCCAAGAAAATTTGAAAAAACCTGTCATTTATCATCTTTTTGGTGCTGCACTCAAGAAATTTGAATTACAAATAAAAAAATATATAAAATTGGGACAAATAACAGCAGCAGTTTTTTTCTGGGTTCCTTTGGACAAAATAAAAATCCACCAATACAAATAAATTGCACATACATCTTCAGGCAGAAAAATGTGTAATTTGTATGCGTGTGTGCATGCACAGACAGATAGACATATAGAATTCATATTCTTTAACACACGGAAAGAGGGAGCATTATGCTTATTGTGTGAAATGTTTGGAATCTGAATTTGTTGAATTTGAATGCACTAAAGGGATTAACATTCTTTGCCTGGTTCTCATATTTCAATATTTCAGCCCTTTACCTTACATTAGAATACAGAGTGAGCACTGCTTTGCTATGCCGTTTGTGTCTGCGGCCAAGCAATGACAACACCAGAATCACTGAAGAAGAAAAACAAACATTTGGCACCGGAGACTTTAATTGCCCATTCTTATAGAAGCAGGAGAAGTGAGGTTTATCAACGTTAATCCCGGATAAGATGTCCCTTCCAGGCGACTGACACAAACCCTGGGGGGTGGGGACTGGGGGATGAGCCAGCCAGCCAGCCACCCCCCCCAGACCGCCTTGGTCTCACATCCCTGGCTTTTTCAGCTCCCCTGGAGAGCTACTGGATCAGGACTAATACTTATCCAGTGTTGCCAGGAACCAGCCGCCCAGCAGAGCACCAGGATTCTGTTTAACCCCACGTCAACAGGCTGAAAGCAGTGATGCCTTCGATCCACTTTACAAACAAATAAAAAAAGTGGGCAGAAGGGGCTTATCAACACCATTATACTGTCAAACCAGGTATGTAATGTATATACATGAAAAAGAAAATACAAATTATATGTATAAATAAATAAAAATTTGTGAATTTGAACACTTCCTGGTCTTGTGGCCAGGGAACTGGATTCAATTGGAGTGGTTCCTGATACAATTCCCACTGCCATTGTCCTGGGTGCAAGTGAAAGACATCTGAACTGGCGGTCTGCATTAAAGGGGAAAGTTCATGACTTTGATATTTCCAATGGCACACCACACATCGACTCGTGGATCAAAACTATTCGCCTTGCTGTAATTAATCCAAGTTATGTTGTCTAAATCCGTCACATACGGCACGTCATAGGATAGCGAGGCCATACTTTTTAAACTGGGCAAGGGGAGAAGAGCAGGAAAAAAGGGGGATATTTCCATTAAGGGAGAGCAGCTAAATGAGGGGTGCTGATGAAGCTGATGTCGGAGGAGTGGCAGGGCCTCGTAGCGTGAGCGAGATGAATGGGCTCCATAACAGAGAGCCTCTGCCAGCGCCAGACCAGATCCAGACACACACCCGATACACATAAACCCCCCACAAAGGCAGACAGATGCAGGCGCACACATATACACGTTCTGCAGGCTGAGGGTGCGGCAGAGAAAGTGTGTGTATGTGTGCGCGTGTACCTGTCTGTTTGTGGGGTGTGTATGTGTTTTGGGTGTGTATGTATATGTGTGTGTGTGCAGTGTGTGTTGGGCGCATGTGCTAACGTTTGTGTGTGTGTAGTATGTGTTTATGAGTACGTACATGTACATGTGTGTTTGTGTACGTGCGTGCAGCGTGTTTGTGGCTGTTGTGCGCAGGGGTTGGCTGATAGCTCCTCTCGAGCTGGGGTTCATTACCAATCATTGTGGCTGGCCGGGACTGCTGCTGGTCGTTCGGAAGGAAGCCAGCCGGTGCCTGCGAGATTGATTGGCTCTCTGTGTTGCGGGCAGTGTGGACTGCCTGGCCACGTCCAGCTCGGATGCCCAAGACGGGGCGGAGGACAGAGGCCAGGGTGCTGGTGTAGCGTCTCTCTGGTACCCCTTTTCGAGGGCCGGTTTGGAGCCGGTGCCTAATCTCAAACCAGTTCTTGACGTTTCGACAGAAAAAGAACCGGCTATCGGCCAGGAAAACTGGTTCCAGAGCGTCACCAACACTTAGCTGATCTAGAACCAAGAACCGTTTACGTCAGGGGCTGGGGGTGGGATTATCGTGACTAACCAAGACCAAGCCATTAAAAGAAAAAAAAAGAAAAAAAGAGCTTCAGTGTGGACGTGAAATCAAAACCAGTCGTGTTTGGATGCCCATGTAGGCTCGCAAAGCCAGAAGCAACATCAAAATGAAAATTATTTTATGATGGTGCCCATCGTGGCGTTTTTTTTCTAATCATGGGATGCACAAAGTGGTTCAGGAGCAGGGTCTGTTAGGACTTGCATACCTAGGTAATGCATACATTAGCAAGCAACACAACAGTTTGCACAACACTGGCCAATTGTTCAGAAGAGGAGAAAGTTGCTTAGCGACAGTGTGGGCAGAGGACTGGAACGCAAGTTTTTTTTAAGCAAGCAAAAATTAGACACTTGGGTAGAAGGCATGCTTTAAATGTGGCCTCTCCAATAAGCAACTAATCGCCACAGTATAAAAATTGTCAAAAAGTAAAGCTATTAAAAAAAAGTCAAATCAAATAAATAAAGACACTGCAGCAGTTTCCCCACTGGGAAGAGGTTACATTACATTACATTACAGTCATTTAGCAGACGCTTTTATCCAAAGCGACGAATGTTGTAATCCAGGTTACCAGAATGGTGTCATTCTCAGAGAATTTACTCAATCCAGAGCAACTTTCAGATAAGTGCATACAATAAGACTAGATCAACAGCGGCGTGAATAGAGAGGGCTTCCGTCAACACAGTCGAAAAACAATGTACCACTGTAGACAATCACGCTATTGTACAATAAACGCATTGTCACGCATAACTGCTCTACTGAAGTGAACAAACAAAATGGTAAAACTGCTATAACGGCAGACACAAAGTAGAGCAGAACTGGCTACAGTTCAATAAATCCTAGTTAGAGCTGCGTGAGAGGACAGCTTGGGTTCAGGGAGTCAAGGCAGCCTGCAGAAAGCGGGAAAGATGACCAGTCTCGACTCCGCTGTTCTGACAGCTGTAGGTAACATTGTGAAGTGTCACAAAGCCTCAGACGGAGCACTGTGAAATGTGGTCCTGACCGGCTGAAAACTCCCTGTTCTACCAAAGTCTGAGTCAATTACCTTGGAGAGGCACGACAGAAGGCGTTTTGTTTGCCTCTCATCGTCTTTGATTGGATAGAAGCGGCACTGTGCTGCCGTTTTGCGCAGTAACAGCGAGGACCACAGGGAATGTGACTGGAAACGGTTGTCTTGATAACAAGTGGGGCTGTAACACACAGCAGAAGTATGACTACACCAACGCATAGTCATCACTCTGCAGATGTCAAATGCCTGCTGACAGCGTTCTGGGAAATTCTTTATTCGACACTCAACTGATACTCCTCAAGCCTTGCCATATACGAAACCAAAACTACCTGTAGCCACTGAATAACGAATATCAGTAAGTCTGGCAGCTGAGGATAGTTAGTACTCTCTATAAATGAATAAAGAACAGTTGGCTAGAACACCCTCCATGTAATGCTAATTCTGTTATGTTTGGTCTAAGGCGTCACATTGTTATCCTATTCTGTATACTCCCTTCTCAACACAATACACTCACCACTCAGTTTTAAAACAATTCTAATCAAAATAAGGCAGTGAATGACACAGGCTCTGCTCTGGCACAACAAGTAGGGGCATTGTCATGGAGACCACTTGGAGGGAGGGAGTTGACACTGGAATTTCAAACAGCTCTGTATCACTGGTGTCTCAGTTTGTGTCAAACGAAGAAAGAACCCCGTTAACCCCCACCAATACCTTCAGCAACGGCCTTCAATCTCAATTTGGCCTTCAAAAAAATGACACAAACTTCAGATGAACAGACAAGACAGAAGAAAAAAAAAAAAGAAGAGATAAGCAAACCACAATAAAACCAGAAAATATGCTGCTGCGATTGTCTGTCACTGTTTGGAAAACAAGTACGTATTTCCGAACACGTGTTTAAGACATTTTCAGAAGTTTCTATGAAAGGGTGAAAAGCTGAGGAATTTGAGTAATCTGTTCCATTTCAGCTCTGGCATGGGAAGCTCCTAACACTGCAACAACACAGGCTTACTGCTCGACACATCTTCGCCATCTCTGCTGGATCGGCAGCGTTAACAACCAGTAGTTAACCCGCAATTCCTACAAGCCATGTGTTTACCACGCTCAAGAAAAGGGTGTTGAAAAGACCGTATGGAATGAGGTGTGTTCAAACCGTTTTTTGGTAGCGTGTAGGTTGTTCGATCGCGAAGCCTTCGGGAGGTCCCCGCGTAGCCGAGCCAGAGGCACGTGAGTGACCGAGGGGGGGCTATTGTGTGATTTAATTAACCAATGGGCAGTCCATTTCATAATGAACGGGGGGGAGGGGGGCGGGTCGAGGGGTGATGTTGGAGAATTCTATACTTGCACCTTTTACTATAAATTAAAAAAATAGGCATGACAGGGTGTCAATAAATCAGCTTTATAAGTACGGCCCCTGCCGGAGTTGGCTGCTAAATGCCGCTTCAGGTAAAGGAAACATGGCCACCGCTCTGCGGCAAGGTGCAGTAACGAGAGATGTCTGACAGGCCTGCCAACATGCCGATAAGGCTTTGAGCCATTTGACCGACGGAGCAGTGTTTCATTCGCCTCGCCTGTGATTCATGCCCTTCAAGCCACACCAGGGCTTCAGCACCACAGCAGGGTATATGTTTATCTATTTTTGTATTGGTCACAAAAGGGGCGAGGCACTTCAGAACCGGCAAGCCTTTACCTGTTTCAGACATCTTCCTTCTGATGAACAAAATAACATTAAACCAACCACGCCGTTCAGCAAACAGAGCGCTTCCGCTGGCAATACAAAAGCTCTACCTATCGTCCTCAACTGAAAAATCCTACTCCTTGAACCTGTGCCTGTTGCTAGGCTACACATACAGAGAGAGAGAGAGAGAGAGAGAGAGAGAGAAGATTGTAATCAGAGAAGAAAAGAGCTCCCAAACTGTTGTGTGCATCACTCCGAGAAAGTGATGAAGCTAAACTCGAAAAGCACTCAGGCTACACAAACTGGAGAACTAGCACACAGACAGAGACGTGGAGAGAGAGAAAGCAAGAGAGGGGAAAAAAAAAGAAAAAAAGATCTTGATAACATTGGGTAGTAATTGCCATGGAATTACCATGCTAAGCACTGACTAATGTAGAACACGAGTCTGTGCTTTATGTAATTACACATTATCACAGTAGCCTTAGTCCTACCCTGACCTCTGAAAGTTGACTGATGCCCCCCCCCCCCCCCCCCTCCGCTAATGACTTTAATGTCTGCATATAGCAGGTAAGTGAACTAGTTGATAACTAGATACATTTTCAAGGTGTTCCTTTTCAATATAATTTCTATTGCCTTACACACTGTGCAATGACTCAGGGACTCAGTGTTTGTGAATTTGTTCATTGGAGATTCCTGTGAGGGGCTACTTTGGGAATTAATAGCCACTAAAGCCAAACATCTCTCTACTGAAGTAGCTCTTTACCCAAATGTACAGTGTACGTAGCTTTATGTTTTAGATAAAATTATTTTTACTTTTTTTACTTCGCTGAGTGAGAAAACTTTCCACAGAAGACTTCAGTAAGTCATTCCATGATGGTCTTCACATTATGAAGACAGCTGGCACCAATGCTTATCAAACCTCAGTGATTGAGGATGAATGCTGATCATGCGACACAGTGCGAGTGTAAACCCAAAACCCCTCCCAAAAATCACGTCACCTATTCGTACCTTCTCCTTGACGAACCCCACACAGATTCTCTGCCTACAGATTTAGGTGGAATCACATTTTAATCAAATGGCTCGGCTCCGTGCAAATCAATTCATCCTTTCTCCCGCCTTACGTCCTTTTCTTTAAACTGAGCTTGATATTTGAATAGCGAAGATTGCAATAGATTATTCTGCGGCTTACAGTAACGCTGTGCAATACATCAAGGCTGGGCAGGCGTGGGCCTACAAGGTTAACATTGCCCTTGTGACATGATATTTAGAAAAGCAGTGAACTGCAAGAAAGCTCAATTATAGACCCGCTACATGAACTGCATAAACCATGTTAAAGCCCTCTCTCAACTTTCTCACAGTAACACTGAAGCTGACCACACTAAGGAACAGAATGTAAACCATTCACATCATTGCACACCATATGTGAATTTCTTTGTCTTTTAACATGCATGCAAATAAGAGTTCTTATTTAGTCTTAATGCAAAGTAAACTCATGCCAATCCATGCTCGGACCGGAGTTATGCTTCCTATTGATGTAATTATTTTCCATTTTCATATTACATTCCATTTACTGCACAATCTCCAAAAAATATCAGCGATTATAAAAGTCAAGGTTACAAGTTTTGAAAGCATTATTTGAGGCTGGTTGTGCTCTTATGTTTCATATCTAATTCCCCTTTGTGTTTTGCCCCAACAATATAAACTCTGTTAACAGTAGCCTCAGGTTAATATTTCAGTTGTCAAGGAGACATAAACTGGTCCATAGAGTTGTGTGGCCAGATTGGATCAGAAAAAAATAAAAACCACAAAACAATAAAACTGTCACATCTCAGACAGTCAAAGGGACCCTCCCACAGGATATATAAAACTAATACACGCACACGAATGCACGCACATGCATTCACAAAGACACACAGCAGAGGCACGATCCCTCGCTTACTGTACACACACTCGCACATGCACGCACATGCTAACATACGAACGCACATACACACCCACATCAATGCAGCCACGAGCGCACATAAACGCACAAGAACATTAATCCGTTTCTTGTACGCATCCTGGTTACTAATAACTGCATGAAGCATTGATCGTTGCGTTAGGCTGCCATGCTGTGCTGTGCCACAGTGTGTCAGTGCAGGTCGGAGGGAGAGGTACCAACCGTGAGCCGCGGGGTCGGCGCTGGGCGCGCTGTCTGAACACACGAGGAGGAGGGCAGGTGGAGGAAGGAGAGAAACAGGAGGAGGAACGGCATGCAAAAAAAGGAGAAACGAAAACAATGGAAACAATAAGCAAGCGTTCAGAGACGAGAGAGACTCAACAGCAACTTTCAGAAAACGAACCAAAAATAAACGAGCGACAACCTTCACGTCAAACACGACACAACAGACGTGTACACACCTTTACACACCTTTACACATGGTAAATAACAGTTGGCTTTGTGCGGACAGTCATAACATAGCATCAATAATAGTCACATAGCAACATACAATTTCCAGCCAAAGACAGACGTGAAGGACATTACCTGTGTCCGGGCAGCACTCAACACTTCATTTACAATAACAGTGAGTGTACAATGTAGCATTGGTCTTGGTACATTATTAGAGATCCCTCCTCTTGCAAATGAAAACCAAAAGGGTAAAAAGGCAGTGCTCCTGAAAACAAAAGCTTGGACAGACTGAGACTTTTATAATGACGGGCATGATGTTTTACGCCTTAAGGTAGGTTTTCACCAAATCCAAGCAAGGTGCATTGGTTGGATGCATTCTATTAATTTTCTATGTAGAGGATGCGATCGCGTGATGCGTGATAGATGTGGCGCGGCGACTGTGTGGTACGTTCACTGGTTCTGAATTTGATTAGGACACTTTCCAAATCTACTTTAGGCAAACGAATGCGTCCGGAAACGTATCCGACTGCCTCTGCGTTCCGTTGAGGTCCGCCAGCATCCAGCAATGCGCTACGTGACATACACAGTAGTCTGCACAAGCATCTTTGCTAGTTTCAAACTGCCGCAGGCGTCATTTTAGCTCCTAGTGTTCACGTCGTTTAAATACCAAGTGACCTTGTGCCCATAGCAAGTGAACTGGGCGGGGTGGTCTTAAGATAAGGTGTGGCCAGGATAATTTTTGGCGTATTGCTATCTTGAGGCAGCAGAAAGCGCTTGCGCTAAAATCACCACAAACCTGGTCTTAAGTCATGTCGCAGTTGTTTCATTGTTATTTTAACATCGCATAGCCTATAAATGCGCCTACATAAGCATGTGCACAATGCGCTTACACCCTCCTGTCTGATACACACAGGTGCGCACAGAAGCATGGATACATATATCAAGATTACATTGTGAAATAGATTAATATTTTACCCTTAAATAAAACGAATAGATGCACGTTGTCCCTGGGATCCCGTTTTAAAAGCATTAAGCTACCAGTAAAAACGCGTTGGTCATATTTCCATAAGCAGAGCAATTTAAAACAAGGGAAAATATGCGAAAACCTATGGGTCGCAGAATAAGAAACTCCAGCACACTGCTATAATGCTCCCAAGTGGTAATTTTATTATCTAGCTACATTCATGAGCAGACAAAAACCTATGGGTTCCCAACCTGACAGCTTGAGTGTATTTAGTGTAATCGCTAAGGCAATATAACGCTATTTGTTATTAATCAATATTAGAATGCATGTAATCTGAACATTGGATGAAGCTTGAATTTCGCTAGGCAAAATGCACTGCCTGTGATCTGACTGCTGTGAAAACGGCCTCATGGAACTGATCTTTGACAATGCTTCATTGTTCATTGTATAATCAAACAAAATTTGTTAATGGCCCTGTTTGCGTATCGTACTAGTGTATGCCAGCGTATGAAAAATATCACTCATACGCTGATATACGCTGACATACGCTAGGGGTACGTTAGGCATAGGTTGTATACGTTTCAAGCACGGTCGCATACGGTGGCATACGCTGGCATACGGCGAGGCACAAAAAGTTTTTTGTGCGTATTCGGACGTATGGTTTATACGCTAAGCATACGCTAGGCATACGCTAGCCATACGCTATTTTCAAGGGCTTTTTGTGCGTATGAAAATTATTTTATGAATTTACATACGCAACTCATACGTTTCTCTCATACGCAATAGTGTGACAGGGCCATAAACAAGCAGGCTATTTTGGCATTTTCTAAGGTGAGACAGAAGTCAAGTTCAGGTAGCTTATTCTCCGATGTCGCAGGTGCCTTTAACAAAATTAAACCGCATATATTTAATAGGAAATAGTTTTACCGGGAACCTGTGCAGCTGTTAAACGATAATGTTTAAGATTATTATTGTTATTGATGATTATTAGTCCAAATAATATTGATCCTAATATTCCTTGCTGCACACTTTAACCTTGCGCGGGCAGGTTTCCAGAGCTGTAAATCACTCTTTTTGCAGTCTTATTAAAGTCTGCATTATATTAGCAATCCGCCAAGGTGCAAATGCAGTTAACTTTTAAAGGGAATGGGAGATGACACCCTGATTGGTTTATTGCATGTTACGCCCAAGACACACCTATAATTAATTAGACTAAGCTCAGCCCATTTGAACCTCACTCAAAATATGCGCCCTCTAACTAGCAAAAGTGGACTTGGACACACCCTAAATTCACCTGCGCCATGCGTTTTAGACGATGCGCTAAGATCGTCAAAATAGAGTCCTTAAAGTCAGTAGTTGCTACCTGAAGGTAGGTTCCAATGACAAGTACTCATCATTTTCAATAGAATAGAAAGGAACACTTGAAGGGAATCATCAAATCACCAAAATCCAAGAACTATTGGGAAAATGCCAATAGGTGTGTGATCAATCCATCACAGTCTTAGACACAGCGGCAGCAGAACACAACTTCAAATCCTTTTTTTGGTTGTACAAGGCATTTTGTTACCGAGCAGGCCCGTTTTGAAGTTCCTTTCACTCACATTTTAGTAACTGCTAGGGACAGCAAGGCACCATAAAACCCGCACCTCCCTGTCCCTGTGCCATTAGCCTGATAGCATGAGGCGACATGGTGCCGTAAATGGCGGTTGTCAAGCAGATATATGAGCCAGCTTTTCCCTTGCTTCACCTTGGGGCTTGGCAGGCCCAGTTCAAAGGTATCGGGAAAGCAATTCTACATAGCCCAGATGCTTGTTATGTGGAAAAAAACATTACCAATGACAGTTGCTGTCTGTCAGGACAGTGAAATCTGGACCTGAAGCATGACTGAGCGCTCTGCTCATTCTCCAAAGAGATCAGATCAAATCTGCCCGTAATCCGATTGTTGCCTTTGATGATTTTCGGTACAGTTTACTGGAAATCTACTTGAGAACCCAGAGATGCATGCTTAATTCAAAATGGAAAAAGGGAACAGCATTTTCATAAGGTGACAAGCTCAACAGCCCAAAGCGACTGAACAGACAGGAAGAAAACTTCCATGGTCCAAAAAACCAATTCGATTTTTAGTACTGAAATTAATTCATGTTCAATGTTAAAAGCACACTTTACTTGACAGAAATAGTCATTCATAAGCTTATGCACATTTAAAACACAATGTTCTACAGAGTATTACTATATACACTCATGCAAAGTGATAGTTTGTGTTTACAAATCGAAAACATTCTAAACAACATTAGTATATAAAATACATTTAAAAAGAGACAGCAAGAACTAGCATGCAAAAGAGCAACTTTGATTCACTGTTATCCCACTGAATGGAATTTAAAGGTGCTATTTGCGTGATGACTCAAATATCAATTCAAATGCACTCCCGGGTTAAAAACATTAAGCCAATCTTCATTGCAGATCTTCCTTCGCATTTGCTATGCTGATTTTTAAAACATTAAACATGGCTTCTGACACCCAGCCCATTATTTGTATCATGGATGATGCACAAAAGTTGTAATTTGCAGCAAGGTATAGCATTCTGTTTTACCCCCACTCTGTCACTCCTCCTTGGGTGTGAGAGTGAAGGGCAGAGAAGGGGCGAAGGTTGCTGGGGCTCACTGTTCTGATGGCTGGTGGGGTAGAGATGCTTGGGCTCACAGTCTGTGTACTGGCAGGTTTGGGGTGGGGCTGTGCTAGCCTTACGGTCACAGCATCTCCAACAGGCCCCACCTTGAAGGGACAGGGAGTAGGGATTCCGCTCTGCCATCTTTGTGGATACGACGACAGGTGCAGTGGAGACAAGTGCATGCTTGGGAAAGGCTGGTATTCCCACAAGCAGATATGGGTACAATTTCAAGATGTGGACCCGGACCGTACACAATTTCTGAATATATATATATATATATATATATATATTTGGAACACTAATTACTGACTCCTTACAATACTGTGCCTCAAAAACAAGCTACAACGAGGCTCCTGGGATTGCCATGTGCAATGTAAAGTGATTCTGTAAGGCATGGCAGGAATTAAACATCAGACGTTCTCCTCACTAGGTGAGTTGGGCGTCATTATGCATGACAACCCCCTGGGAAGCCCAGGCTCTCTCCCAAGGTATTGGAGTTTCCACTCACTCTCACTCATTTTATCTGCCACCTGATTTTAAGATGATGGCTCAGCTGTTATTTTAGGGCCTGTGCAAAGCATAAATTGGGTCAAATCTCCAGGCAGAGTGTGTTTTTTTTTCTTTTGGTATTTGCTTTCGAGGGTAGTGTTTCTAAAACAGCTTACATATATATATATATATATATATATATATACACACACACACACACACACACAGCTCAAAAACATTTAAGAAACACTTAATCAACACAGTATAACACCAAGTCAATTAAACTTCTGGGATATCGATCTGTCCAGTTAGGAAGCGTAAACGATTGTGAATCAATTTCACCTGCTTTGGTGCAAATGAAAGTGACAACAGATGGACAGGAGAGGCAACAGCAAGACAACCCCCAAAAAGTAAATGGTTTTGCAGGTGGTGGCCACAGACCATTTTTCTCTCCTTATCCTTCCTGACTGATTTTGCTAGTGCCCTTGTCACTACTGGTAGCATGAGGCAGTACCTGCAGCCCATTCTGGTTGCACAGGTAGTCCAGCTCCTCCAGGATGGCACATCCATACATGCCGTCGCAAGAAGGTTTGCTGTGTCTCCCAGCACAGTCTCAAGAGCGTGGAGGAGATACCGGGAGATGGGCCATTACACGAGGAGAGCTGGACAGGGCCGTAGAAGGGCAACAACCAGCGGCAGGACTGGTATCTGCTCCTTTGTGCGAGGAGGAACAGGAGGAGCACTGCCAGAGCCCTACAAAATGACCTCCAGCGGGCTACTCGTGTGCATATTTCTGACCAAACTGTCAGAAACAGACTCCATGAGGGTGGCATGAGGGCCCGACGTCCTGTAGTGGGACCTGTGCTCACAGACCAGCACCGTGCAGCTTGATTGGCATTTGCCAGAGAACACCAGAATTGGCAGGTTCACCATTGGCACCCCGTTCTCTTCACAGATGAGAGCAGGTTCACAATGAGCAGGTGACAGATGTGAAAGAGTCTGGAGACGCCGTGGTGAATGTTATGCTGCCTGCAACATCATCCAGCATGACCGGTTTGGTTTAATTGACTTGGTGTTATACAGTGATGATTAAGTGTTCCCTTTATTTTTTTGAGCAGTGTGTGTATATATATATATATATATATGTATATATATATATATATATATACACACACACACACGTATATACACAGTATATACAATTCTATTCTTTCAATAGATCTGAAACCACTAAAGATTAAAATTTATGCCAGCTGGCATATGTATATAAAATACTTATAAATGTTCTCCTGCAGTACCTAAAAAATGTGTTGCTGTAAAAGGTCACAGACAAATTGGCCCACGTTAACAATAATGTACATAAAATACCTGCTCCAGGTGGATCGGCAGCCCTGAATTAACCTCATCCATAGTGCTATTCATGGATATAAAAATGTTTTACAGCAAGCGGGTAGACTATGTCTCGTCCACCTTTTTATTGCATATTGCAGTCTTCATTTATAGTTGACAGTGACAGTTTGTAATTTTGTTTTCAGGCGCCAATCAACAGTGGCATAAATGATAAAAAAATCACTTTTTACAGTTTATCCCACGCATTTACATTATCTGCCCTTGGATCTCTCTCTTGTAGCCTGAGATGAGACGAGCAGCTGTGCTATGCAACACTTTTTAAAAGGTCCTGTCTGAGGCGTACGGCTCTCCCTCACCCATCACTAAAGCTGTAGTGTATCAAAGCGGTGTACTGAAGAGGAGGACTGTGATCAAACTGCGTGGGGCCCGGGAGACAAGCTCCACGTGGCCTGGCCAACACTGCTGCGAGCTTTATAAACTCAAACTCGCACGTGTTGGGGGCGTGGGGGGGGTTAAAAGCACAGCTCGGAGGACAGATGGTACGCTCTCGAGGTCTGGTCATTTAAGGCCTCTGCCTTGGTTTGAAGTCCAGCCTCCTCGCACAGGAACGTCGCCGCTTAGCGGCTGATGGGTGTTCCGCCCTCGGCTTTACCCTCCTCTCACCCGTAAATGTTTTTATTATGAGGAAAAATTTACAGACAATATTTTTTGAAATTAACAGCATCCAGTTTAGTTTGTGCAGTCATGTTTAATTTACATTATATTGCTTAATTTTTGTAAAATATTTGTATAACAATTGCTATATAAATGAAGTAAAAAAAAAAAAGAAAAGTCTATCCTTCACCCGTTCTTTCAGTTAATTTGTGTGAAAGGAGGTAAAAACACTTCAGTGACCCCTCCCCCATATGGCAGGGTCCCCCCACAGAGTCAGGGTCAGCACCACCATCCCACCCCCTAAACAAGGCGATGGGCAACATTCATCAGCACCACCATCCCACCCCCTAAACAAGGTGAAGAGCAACATTCATCAGCACCACCATCCCACCCCCTAAACAAGACGAAAGGCAACATTTGTCCGCATCCCAGGCCGCACAGATTAAAACCCTGAGCTCCTCCACTACAGGCCAGCCTTGTGGCCATCAGCTGACCAGTCCACGCGGGTCAGATGGAGCAGTACGGCGTCCGCAGGCGGTGACCGATCACCATTCCCCCGGGCCTTTCTGCCATGCCGCGGGTCGCATGAGGCAATGTCCGCGCTGGCATCAGCAGATGTGACAGTGGACTCTGTGTTCTGCGGCTAACTGCTGCATCTCTGCTGGGGTGGGTGGGGGGGGGTGTTCTGTGTTTTACTGCTCGAGAGGACTCTGCCCTCGCAGATGCTCAAACATGAACAGTTCTACTGAGCTCCCAAAAAATCAAGCCAAGCAATTCTGGAAAGCGTTCTTCAGTTGATAAACCTGAGAACACATGCTCCCTCAGCCTTAATCTAGACTGGATCACTTTTCTGGCCCGCCTCGTTAAGAGATTTTAGTAGTTTCACTAAAACATTGAACAATCTTAAAAATGCAATCTTAAAAATTGTGTTACATTTCAGGTGCGGGCACGTGCCCGCGAGTACAAGCGTGCCTGTGTGTGTGCTTGTGTGTTACTGTGTGTGCATTAGTATCTGTGAGAGAGTGAGTGCGTATGAGCGTGTTTATGCAAGCAGACAGCGCGGAGGTGATTCAGGTCCGGGACGCTCATTACCTTCAGACTGCTTTATGACTTCCATCTCCCACGAGCCATCATACGGTGCAATCATGGCACTAATAACAATCTACCTCTACATAAAAAAGACTTATCGGGCACATTTCTGTGTTTGCGCCACGCTAAGTGCGATAAATTCGCCCCCGACGGGGACTCTCAGCTATGTATCAGGGCCCTGCAGTCGCCCTTTTCTCTGCGGTAATGAGATTGACCTTTAGCGAATTAGACGCTTTCAGCCCTGGCCATCTCTCTCTGTCTCCTGTTTATTCTGTTGGAGGTATGAAGACAGGTAGAGAAATGGACTTCCTCGAGTGCTCGCGCAAAAACCCAATTCATTTATTCAATTCAGAAATGAGTTTACCAGATGGCGTTTATGTAATTTACGCCCTGACGACAGCGCTTGATTCGGTTTTCTTATTTTTCCCCCGCTCTTTTTCTTTGGGTCTGGAGGGGAATATATTGGCTGGCGATTCCGTTTATGGAGGTTCATCAATTAATAATGGTGGCAGCGCAGATCCAAAATCAAAATAGTTTTATTTGTTGGGTACACTTAATGAATGCCTTTTTAAATTGTGTCTCTTAGGACGATTTTATAACCAGGCCTCAATGCCACGAGGAGGGTTTTCCTTTTTAGAGTGCAGGTGTAATAATCACACTGCCATGAGAGATCTTCACTTAGAAATGGCTTTAATAAACTTAAAAAGAGGACATTACTGAGCCTTTTCCTCATACGACAGACAAAAGAATAAACTCAAGAATAAGAGATGTATGGTATTATGTAAATATAAACTAATTCCGGCTCACGCTGGCCTTCTTTCTGTCACACAATTACCGTGACGCGGGGGCTGTGACAGAAATGGATAGGGCGAGAGAGATCAAATCTGCAAACTGTATATACAAAAAAGCACTTTCATTTTGTTGTTCAAGGGAACAAATGAGAGAAGGGGAGTGAGAGAAAGAAATAACCTGTGGGTGTGAGTGAGAAAGTGAGAGAGAGCGCTAGGCTTTTGATAAAAACATTTTTTCTAAAGCCATTTAGGAAAAGAAAGGGGGGAGGCACACACACACACATATTTTGCAAATATCGATAAACATAAATTTCAAAGATGTGTTTAAGTGGAAACAAACATGCACGCAGCCATTCACACTCAGAACAGAGAGGAATTAATGACATCTGTCCCTGTTGTGAATAGTGGTGAGCAAGGTTAGTCCATTTAGCCATTTATTTTGCCGTATAAATGGCAATTTAGTCATTTCTAAATGTCACCTACCGAAGCTGGCGCGCACTTTAGCCCCACATTAGGCTTTAATAGAAGTGCAGTATACCTCATTCCATTTCGACTTCAGCCAGTTTATCAAAAATGTATTAAATTTCTAAGTGGCCTCTACCTCTGCACTGATAAATTCATTTGGTAATCGTGATCTATAACCATCCACATTGTGAATAAATAGAACCTGCCATCTGAGAGCAGTACGGGTTTAAGGCGATCATTTTTTATATATAAATACGCAGAAATATTGGAACTCTCTGTGGAGTTACAGAAAGGAAGCCAAATAGATTTGTCCTGCAAATACAGAGAAAACATGCCATACACATAGCATTCAGAAACAAGAATGGATTTCTGGGGATTGGTTAGAAATAAATGTATCTTGCACAATGAACTGTGTGAAATACACAAACGAACAGATTTCTAAATTTCTGCTTAAACTAAAAAAACTAAATATTTATTTGTTTATTTTTTCATGAAAACAGGCTTTGTACTGTACCAACTTTCCACTTACCACACTGGGCTTAATTATGAAAAATTACCGGTCACACTTTAAATAAAGTCTCCATATGAAGGCTTAAAACAGAGAGCACCATAATTAATTGGACAGCGACACATATTTTGTTATTTTGGTTCTGTACTCTAGCACTTTCAGTTTGAAAGGATACAAAGACAATGAGGTTGAAGTGCAGACTGTCAGCTTTAATTTGAGGGTATTGTCATCCATATCGAATGAACCGTTTAGAAATGATAGAACCTTTCGTACATAGTCTCCCCCCCTATTTGGTCGCATATACTTTGCATGCCATGACTTTCTGATTTCTGTGACCCAAGAATATCAAAACTATTGATATCTTATTTTCTGGTACTCCTACAAGCGATACTACAACCTCTCTGCATTTGAATGGATCTCTTTGGAAATTGGCGGGTGGGACTAGATTAAGCTCTAAATTACACGGGAATAGTATGGAACACATGGTTGGTACAAACGAGCCTCAAACCATCAAGTCTGCTGCCAGATATGCAGTAGATATGGATGGATCACTTTATGGGTTGATTCTCCTGACTTATTTTTCCATAGAGTTCAATAGGAAAATGTGTCAGGAAAAACCAGGTGACATTGTTTGGCTATGTCACATTTGGCATTGCATAAGAAGGTGTTATGTCACCTTGTATGAAGCATGACATTTGCTTAAGTATGATTTATGAAGCCATTATGTCTCATTTATGAAGGCTTTATATATGCTATATAAAGCCTTAATATGGATAATTTGTTTAAAGTGTGACCAAATTACCAAAAATTTTTTTTTGGAATAATAATAAAAAAAACCTTACAAATGAGTTCTTAGGCGAAGGGAAAGGGGAGCAATGATTACAGGTGTAGTCCACACCCTTCATCGAACTGTGCAAGGCAAATAAACGTACTGGTAGTGTGGCATAATGGTCGTGTAGTTCAGTTCTTATGCCCCCTTGAGCAAGGCACTTTTTGCTTCAGTCTATATTCAGCAGTTAAATGGAATGTATGCAAGTAAAATGCAAAAAAACGGGCAAGGAAAACGAGCACTAATGTGACAAGCATTTTTCCATGAGTATCTGTCTTTTTAATATGGCTGGTGGGCTGATTGTATTCATTTAGAAAGGGGAAGGAGCTGGCAAGAGAGAAATTAACGGTGGTAGAACACTATAATTTGACAAAATGGGACACCAAAATTGAGCTGCATGGTTTCTGAAGGCGTCACTAACAAATCTTTGTTTTCAAAATGCATTTGACCCCCATATCTAGTCATTTAAAACACATTCACAAATACTGTATTCACAACACCCGCAAGGCAGTGATGGAAAAGGGAGGCTTCACAAACCCATGATGTCTGGAGCAAACATACGCTGTGCTGTCAATCCCTGACAGGTGCCAACCTATCAAAAGCCTCGGCTCTCTGAAGCAAAATACCATTATCGGTGCATATGAGTAGGTGACTGATAACATATGACTGGTCCCTCCTTCATACAACCTTACATTCACATCACTCATATGAGCATTTGGAGCAATCATGATACATCTCCAAATGCTAATATTAGCCTGAGCAGGGTTTTCTACTTGCATTAGCATATATACATACAGAATGCAATCGGGGGGGTTTAAGGAGGCTCTCCATAACGTAGCAGTATTGCCGTACATGACCATAATCCACACGTGCAAACACGTGTATGATCACTTTTAAAAATTTAGTTTCTGCTTTCATGGAAAACATTTTAGACTCTCACTGAAATGTATTTGGCCCCAGGGCTATCATCACCAGCCTTCTTCCAGGGCTCCATAAACAGCGTGTTTTGATTGCCATCCTTGAGAGACACAAAGGCAGAGAGGGGCTCTTTAATCCCTGGCTCGGACAGGGCAGGCTACAGCCTGAGATCCCGATAAGATTGTGGGGCAGGGGACACGGAGGTTGCGTTTTGAGAACAGTGCGAGAGAGGTTTTTTTGTTTTGTTGACGAACGACCCTGATGGCCTGAGCCGAAGCTCTCTCCTGCAGGACCTGGTTATCGTTATCAGCAGGAGGCATCTTATCAGCGCCGACTGCCTGCGGTCTCCCCTACTTTCTTTCACCCTCAATCTCAATCTCACTCTCTCTCTCACACACACACACACACACACACACAATCTTAGAGTCGGAAGCTCTTACCCAAATACACTTGCTAAGAAACTCTTGAAAGCATGCGTGCATACATTAATACCTAGAAAGTCACTCATTTTAAAACTCAACATTTTGCCATTTTTGAAGCTCACTTCCCAGTATTGGTGAGAGACGCTGTTCTCTAGCACCAGTGTGCTTGGCTTCAGCATAGGTCTTTCAGCCACCCGCTTCATTATAAGTCAATCGAACCAATGCGGTCAAAATAAAGTCAATCATTTTTTTCCCACAAGAACATATCCTCGCAATATGTGTTTTTTCTTCGTCTAGTGTCTACCCATGTGCTGATTTGTGATCGTGTCATTTAGACAATATTTTAATATTCAGGGACAGTTTGCGTCACTATGGTTGATCTCACAGTCACTTTGTCCAAATTTATTTACAGTCTATGGTGCATGTGCACACCCACTATTACATACAAAGTGTGACCACACAAGGTCAATACAGTATAACGACCTCAGGCTAAAACAAACGCACATTTTAAGTAAGACAGTGAAACCCCCACACAAACACCTCGCATTTGCAGAATAACGCAGAGCCAGGGGCAAGTGATACTGTACCTTGGGTGGTGTCTGGGAGAGTGGTGGTGAAGGTGGTGGTAGTGGTGGTTGTAGTGGGTATAGGAGTGGTGGTGAGAGCATCTGGATGGGAAAGCAAGTAGAACAAAAAAGACACAGAGAAATAAATAAATTATGAAACAAAAAACAAAACCCACAAAACAAGGCAAAGAATGATGGTCTTTTTGGAAAGTTATCGATACATGGGCAGTACATATTCTGATTTAAAGACACCATATATATGGTATATAAAAGATCAATAACGGTAATATTTATTTTTTTGTCTCTTAAGTGGTTGATCATGTGTTGTTTGGGATGTAAAAAATGTGTTTGGTTGTATTTCCTGTATAGAAACGTGTGCTTTTTGTACAAAAAAAAGTTTTTACAATCTAAAATAGTGAACGGACGCTCACATTTTATTAAATTATGGGCTACAGTAACGTTAGATTGTACTGCACAAGAACCTTCAACATTATATCAATAAAAAGCCCATCACAAAGTCAATGAAAAGAAAGACAAGTCATACAGAAACTGATGACAGAAAATGATATGATATATATGATGAAAGTGCATTCAAAACATAAAACAGACGAAAAAAAACAAAAAATGCCAAAAGGAGGGGCAAATAAAAAGGAGACCACAGATTGGCTTGGATGAGCGGCCATTTTCCCCAGTGCCTTCCATTTCACATTATCAGATCTTTTCTTTTTTCTTGCAGATGTCAAAAGCTGGAAGCGTCTAGCCAAAGAGTTTGGTGTTTACATGCTATCCACGGGCATCAAATCATACCGCTGGAGATTGCCTGGAAGTCAGAACAACACAAACATTAGGCAGGGTGAGAGGGCAGTGATCGGGGTTTTCGTGGGAGCTGGACAGACGTTGATAACAGGAAGAGAAGTGGAGAGAGGAGCCGCTGTGATAAGAGGCGTGAAGGCTAACGCCGAAGCTCTGGGAGTGTTAGCCTGTCTCCTCCAGACAGATACTGCTGTGTTAACATCTGCAGCAGGGCGGGGGTGGGGGGTGATGGGGGAAATTGCCTGGCGCTCCGTCTCAGTCTCTTGCCACTTTCTTGCCCGCGTACCATCGAGAGGGCGCAGCGGGAGCGAAAAAACAATTCCAAACCAATGATGGACGAGGACGCGGTACTGCGCATTTCAGTGGGATGAGGGGGTGAGTGGCGGGAAAAAGTGTCGCGCTCGTCATACAGCGCTATGGGACCCACGTCCATCCAAAAAACTTGGACTCGGATATAAAGTATAGAAAGTCACTGTAGATTTTCTGAGGTTGTGCATACGTTTTAAGCCTATTTTCCAGTGGCAACCTGGGAATTCAAATTGGGTAGGGAACGCAAGGGATTATGTAGCCAATCAGACGGATGTGGTGAGATGAGGTTGCCACATGGAGACACAGCTTTTTGTGGGAATTTGGCCAGGACACTGAGTTCAACACCCCTAATCTATCCAAAAGTGCCATGGGAGCTTTAATGAGCACAGTAAGTAAGGCCTTGGTTTAACGTTTCATTTGAAGGACGGCGCCTTCTATAGCAGTCATTTCTCCATTTAGACCACAGGGAAGATCGCCCCCTACTGGCCCACCAACACCTCTTCCAACAACAACTTAGTTTTCCTATGAGGTCTCCCATACAAGTACTAATCAAACCAGCATAGAGGTTTTCCATGTGAACGGTACAGGGTGGTATGGCGCCTTGCATAATATAATGGATATCCTGCCACTGGAGGGAAAAATAACATTTTAAATAGACACTTTTCCCTTTGGTAGAACATTGTGTTTCATATGGCCTGGATTTCAATTGATGCTGTGCAGCAATGCTCAAATCAATACAAATATTTCTATTTAATTTACTTCTATACTTACTTTAAGAGGTTTACTATGAAGCATACACAAAGGAGTCACGCAGCAGTAAGTGATTGCAGAAAAATGCTCTCCATTCAGACTACTCCTTTCCTGCTATAAAGCAAAAGAGACCCGTTTTGTGTCTTGAAGTTACAACAAAGAATGCTGGGGGGTTTGTTACAGTCCTGGAGGGTTTTTGTGAAGTTGTAAAATGATGGGGTTCTAGAGGCAAGGGATCTGCACCCCCTCCCCCCCATGCATGTTCTCAATGTGCTTCATGTCAATGCACTACTGCACTATATGTGACTTAGTATCAGTCTGCTGTAAAAATGCATATGGGAGCCACACATACACACATTTTATGCATGACATAATTGTATTGCCAATGTTACATTGTTCTTTCCTCTTAGGTTTTCATAATACAATGACCACAAGGTGAGAAGAGGACATCTCCTGTGATGCCGCAGGACTGCTGTAAGCAGCAGGCGGGATTGCTGTAATTTCTCAATAGTGCACATTTCCCAATGGCTGGCCTCTTTTGTGTTCAACATTAAGGCCGGTTTTCTTGACACACAGACAAATAAACGGTGACAATCCGATATGAGGAAATCCCCATATTTCAAAGGGCTATCTGATGAGATTTTCTTCTGATTTATGAATTTGACTGCTTCTCAATAATACCAGGAGGAATTGTCACCATTTCTCATTATTTTTCCTACCTATTCTGCTAGACCCATTAAACATGACAGATACAGATAAACATGAGCTGAGCGGTCACTGAATTAAACCCATATTTATATCTCTATATTGTACCTGCTTTTTTGATAGGCGTGAAAATCAAAATTATGTCTATAGCTGTGCTTCCTCATAAACATGCCCGCTATTCTAACTTCTGCCACTTGCTGTGGACAGTTTCCACGGATACCGATCGCCACTTGACATTTAGGCATGAAGCAGCTATTCGCTTACGGATGGGGCGGGGGGGTCATTGCGTTTTCAGGTACAGCACTATGCCACTACATAGTATTGTGGGAGTTTGAAGGCAGCTCACTTTGGGTTAGACTGGCATTAACACAAGCTCTAGCCCAAGGACTCCCTTCCTGTGTGGCTGGGACTTACATTGAAAACCCACAATTTCTTTGAGCGTCTTTATGGTTCCAGTGGGAAGTGAGAGGTAGGGCTGGTACTGGAACAATCCGAACGACGAGACATGCGTACAGGCATTCGTATTTCACCTGGAATTCGAATGGAAACGGGGCATGCCCTCGGACCATGGAATCCTGTGAAGGTACCAGAGCCAAACTGTGGTCCAGAGAGTGCTTTTCCCCCATTCAGAGTGTGTCCTCTGCATACTGAAAGGTATGAAACTCTCCCCCTTAATCATGGGCAGGAGATCAATAACCCTGTAGAATAGACTCCTCGAGCGAGAGTTGGCCTGCACATTCACGGACATCAGAATAGAGTGCGCACCGCTCCACGGGTCTATATGTTATTCATCCAATCATCCTCGCTATTTATCAGGGAACCGGTGTCTCCTCACAGAGTTTGTTTGTGAAAAAAGGCGAGCTACATAAGCAGCACAAGAGCGACGTGTAGCGAAACAGCCGGTACACACAGGGCACTGACTGCATTCTGAGCCAAGGCAGGCTCTCTTTTGCTCTTACTTGTGGTAAGTGTGTATACTTTGGCATCAAATAAAAAAATCTGACAGAATCACAAATTGAGGCTCATGCAAACCTTTCAACCTTACAGTTAAGGAATTGAAGTTCATCTTTCAGACTGAGAACCTATGAACCCACAAAGAAATGTGATTTTGCGAGTGCCTTCAGTGGTGGGGCGGGCTACCCCAACCCAACACTAAACCACCTTTCTTGAGCCCTACATAGCCCCCCCACTGATAACAGGGTGCACAAAACACATTTTTCTGCTCCTTACTCTCTGAGAAGGGGGGTGAGAAGTCCCGCTTTTTCTGAAGGTAGAGTGTGATTTGTACGTTTGGCATGTCAATAAACCACTTTTATAGATCCCTGGCTGTCAAAGCAAAGTTGTTACCTGTCCCAAACTATGGTGATCGACAACACAGGCCCTTGAACGCCATTACTAAAGTGCCCAGCGCAGTGCTTACGCTCTAATCGCTCTTGCCAAGGGATACGTCATGGACAGTGCTGGAATACAGCAAAGCTCCATGAAACAGTGCTCAGAAATGGGGAGGTGTACCGCCGCATGAAACAGTGCTCAGAAATGGGGAGGTGTACCGCCGAATTACGCGCTGCACTTGCTTCTTCCTGAAAACTCTAATCTCAACCATTCTACAGAGCACATTAAGACAAGTAACAAAGTAGAAAAGATAAAAGGTGTTGTATGTTTGTTTTTTCTTTCCCTTGTTACCTTTCTGAGAACAATGAAACATCCTTTCAAAACCAGTGTTCAAATATGCGCAAGGAAATCCGTGTTAACCAGACGTGCAGTCAGGCTCTTATTTTGTTAATGTGTCAGCTGTTGAAATGTCAAAGCATGTCTGTACTTTGTACAAATGAGTATTGCTGAATGACCTTGTTTTATTTAACATAAACAAATAAATAAACAAATAATAATAAATAAATAAATAAATAAATAAAATACCCTTTAAGACCTGGAAAATGTATGCATGATGTTAACAGACTGCGTGAATTACCTCAAGAATTTTTCCCGGCAGCAAAGTCACAAATGCATATGGCGAGAGCTTATAAAGTGAACATTTAAAAACCACACTTGTTATGAATAATACACACCCACACACAAAATTGTTGGTGTCCATATTTTCAATAAAGATAAAAAAACCTCAGTTGATCCCCTTACCACCCCACCTGTAATATTAATATTCACTGATGTTATCCTTGTAATTTGAGGTTACTGCCCATTTCTGGTTCATCCACTGAGATGTTCTCTCCCAGCCAACACAGAAAAGCAATGACTTCAAAGTAGCAGACCTGCCAAAACAAACCAATTGAATTTTCAGTGGTGTGCTGCTGCGAGACATGTCAGAGCCAAACTACGGCTCTGTGGTAGAGCAACATAATTGGTTTTATCCGGTTACGAACTGTGAGCACTCAGCAGATGTTAGGGATCAAGGGTGTCAATAGCTCATTAAAAATTTGGACGGTGGAGGGAGGGATTACAGAAAAGTTTTCCTGAAGCCTGTTTGGATATGCAAATACTAACCATATTTATTGAAAAATACATACATTTATACGTGCAAAAAAACAGCTAATTGACTTTCAAATTGTTCTGCGCACCCATGTGTCACGCTGATGTGTTTACTAAAGATGGCTGTGAATCACTAGCAGTCTGGAGGAGCAAGCCTCATTAAGACTGGAGTCAGTCTGACAGGAGCCTTTCCCTAAAGTCACTGGGACTGCTGCAAACTCCCACGGTGCAGGTAGAGGCTAATGGAGGATGAGAACACAGACTCAATATTTAATATATGTGACTTTACTTATTCCCTCGTGAGCACCCCCCTCCCACAACCCCCATCTGCAGTGTATGTGTGTCTCAAGCACAACGTGCCGGGAGCCACTCGAGGACTGGGAGGCTTCGACAGGGAGATTTGTTAACGGGGAAAATAAGCCACCCAGGAACGGCACAATAATAATACTTTTTTTTAAAACATCAGGCTACTAGACCCTGTTGATTTCCCCATCAGAGACTTCTTCCCAAGACATCTTTGCAGGGCCATTTTTACTCAGTCTGGCCAGTGTTCTTCACAATAAAATAAAGTAAAATATTAAATAAAATATATATTTTTTAATCCTAATCCCAGTCTGCACAAGATCTCAGATGTACATTAGATTCCAGATCCGACATTCTTTGAGATTTTCAGACCAGGTTCTGGACACATTCATTCTGACAGCACCTTGTTGTTAAATGAAGCTCACAAGGCATTGAGTTGCATTAAGGGCTAATCAGCAGAACAGCAGTAAAAATGAGTGCTTTTGAAACTGGGAGCCGGCCTCGGGCAGTCTGTGGCAGACGAGGGTGTTTTAAGAGCCAAGATTCTCCCCATAAAAAATCAGAACCCCAAACTGTGCCAGCCATACACTGGTACTGGACTCATGGGCTAATCCTCATTTGCCAAGGAAAAAATAAAAAAAGCTAAATTAAAACAAAAAGACAGAAATGGCATTCCACTTGCAACACTAATGAGAGCAGCTTATTAAAAGCCACACACCTGCAGCGAAGCTTCCCAACTAATCAAGGGATGGAATTGACATGTTAATAAACATGCTGTTGAATTAAGTTGGAGAACCATTGTTTTTCCAGTAAATAATTCTCCTGGGGAATAGAGTATTTTTTTCACCCCCTGTAATGTTCTTAACGTGCTTGCTGCATGTTTTGTCTATTTTGTTGACAAATGAAAGGTCAGCCGTGTCCAAGCCTTGCAAATTACACTGTTTATTACCTGCTGTATTTAGTATTGCTGAACCCACAGATTAATCAAATTCAGTCAATTTCTTGTACCACTTTCTCCTCACCCACTTTCATTATGTTATGTAAATTAAAATGTAATGGTAGGTAGAAGATGATCTTAACATAAGTAGATACTATATGTACAGTTCAGTCAACAACAAAATTAACATTTGCGGCTAGTTACATTTAACTTTATTACAATTTAATTTGACCTCATTTACATTTATATGTTACTTGGATACATCTGAGCAGCACTACATTAATTGAAATAGGGATTGATATATCCATAGTATCTTTTAGTGTAGTATAATGGTTAAAGGGTAATTCCACCTAAAAATGAGATTTTATTTGTAGAAAAGTAGCTCTCCTGATTAAAATGAGCTCTCAGCCAACTTACTACCTGTAGTGAGAGCAGAGATATAGCCCCAAACTACTGTGCATGTACCAGGTACTTGGTTTACTCTGAACTACAATAGCCAAGACTCTTGGCAAGAGTGCTTATATAAGGCAGTCACACTGAATAACATTACGACCAGACTTGGAATTTTACTGCTCGTCTTGCACACAGTTCAAACAACAAATTCACACAACTAGTTCAAACACTTAATTTCTTATCCCTGTCCTCTAACTTTAGAATTTTAATTGTGGTAACTACCGCAATTCCAAATAAAATGGAAATGTTTGCTACCGGGAAGTTTCATGTCGAAGCAGTCCTATTCGACAGAATCCGGCCGTGTATACAGGCTCAAAACAGAAGCCTTCCACCTACAACACAATCTATTAATAGGCTATATTTAAAACATTGCAATTTTCGAAATGCCAAAAACCTGATGTGCATTTAGATTCGAGCTACTGGATGGCACACAGATTAAAAAACGTGGATTTCACCTTTGTTTAATGCCGTTAACTTCGCTTCTGTAATCATATGTTCAAAGTGAAACCGTTCGATTATGGTCCGCTCGCTAATGTTAGTCTACTTTTCCTGGTCATTGATCATAATGTAGTTGGCATGGTTCCTTACCAGGTTATTCAATAAGGCAGAAGATGTCAGGGAATGAGACCGGAGGCCACTGAGTTGTAGGCTATCATTTCTCCACTCTGTAGCCGACAGCACCCGAGTCCTGTTTGGTTTACTTTCCCAAAACATCTTTAGGCAATAACGCAGCTATCAATGTAATTTTATGACACTATATAATAAAATAGCAATGATAGGCAGCTTAATCTACAATGTGTCCCTACCACGGTACTCAGAACAGTGACAGGCAGTCATGGAGCATTTTTTCCTTCGCTGGCTCCGCCAATCAGCCACAAAGAGAGACTTAATTAGTTGCGCCTTGATCTGTTAAATAAGATTAATGTTGTTTTTGGGTGGAATTACCGTTTAAGGAATATTTGGCTTGTAACTTGTAATTCCGAGAATGTTGTACATTTTGGTTCAATGAACTACCCAAAGAGTGCTTGTGAAGAAAAAGTCTTGCATGCAGTTTTGAATCAAAGTTAATGGCAAATGCCGATTAAATCCATACCCATATGACAACATAACCCTTTTCTCATGATTATTAAGAACCTATTTACACTCAGTATATGGCCTATTCAGTGTCCAAATTGATAAAATGTGTATTTAAAAAAGGAAGCGGCTCTGGATAAGCGTATGTGCTAAGCAAATAATTAACAACATTCTTAAGACTCAATCGGTGGAATTTGACAATTAATTTAATTATTTTTTAGCATTACTGGTGGGGTGAGTGTGTGCATGCGTGTGTGGGTGTGTCTGTCAGGGAAAGAGGTGGCGCATGCTTGCCTCCACTCTGCAAACTTCCAGAAGACTCGAACAGTAGGTATGGCCCCAGCGGACCCTCAGCCAGTCGTGTCTCTATTCATGGGATTGTGCGATTTGGTGGAATGAGTGGGTTACGTTTGGCCACTGACAGAGTTCTCTGTCCTTGGTAATGAGATAAAATACCTAAGAATCAATTTTGGCTCAACTTCTGTAATAATATGCAATCGCTACAATGGCGCTGTCTCCCCGAGAAATGAAAAAGCAGTCTGCTTTGAGGAATGGCACAGGTCCTCTGCGACCAGAGGGCCTACTGACCCAGACACAATGTGAGATGGGAATTAGAGATTTCACACGTTACATTTAGACGCTCAGTGATGCACTCACGTCACAGAGGTACGTGCAGACAAATGTGTACAATAATTGACCGTACCTAATATTGTATAATATATAGAAATGGGCAAAAAGAAGTGGGAAAAATTGTGTGAAAATGTCCTAGACTTCAGAAGTGGTGGATGTTGGCGGAAAGCCCCGTGGCTGTTTTGGGAAGCTTTGTGGAGCAGAAATTGAGAGAGAACGTGACAGGGTACCAGGGCTCTGCCGTGTGGAAGCAGGCCATTATTGGGTTAGGAGCGCTCTGTAAACTTGTTAAGACTCCTCTGGGGTAGGAAGAAACCTGGCTAGACAGCAGAGCTCTCCAACACACAGTCGGTGCTTTGGAAAACATCTAGGTTCAACCATTTTTCAACCTAACTAGTTTAGCCTGGGCCGCCCCACTAGGCTTCTCCGTTGCCTGGCTTCACATCTGAGCAGATTAATAAGGAGGAGCGGTGGTTCTTCCTGCACCCACTCTTCGGATTTAGCTGCATGAGCAGAACCCAGATTTAGATCATTCAATACTGCTGCTTCTATTGCAGGCATATTGTAGTACTGTTCTGCTATGCATCGGCTTGGATCACTAGACGGACACGCTGAAGGTGTGTTTTTATTTTTTTACTCAATAATGCATTACTGCAAAGCAATAGTTTTAATGTTTCCTTGATGGGGAACATCGGAAAATAATTAGTAAATAAGGGATTTATAAGCTACTATTTTGGCATGCGTCAGTTACAAGTATATACATTTCATTCACCAACGTGCATGGATTTGACAAAGTCACATGACATGTTTCAAGGTACTATAGGAATAAGGTAAAAACACGTTCCACTAAAAGGAATACCCACTACAACCAAAACATTCCATCGGCTGGAAAAGTTATGGGACATGTCAGGAGATCCTTGTGCCGCCTTATCATGGTCGACTGAAATGAAACATGCCGGGATCCTCAAATCCAGCGGCGGTGCCAGGGCGAAGACGGGGCAAACTGGGGCCGACGTGTTTGCAATAAGCACATGTCACCCAGTAATTTGAGGAAGAATAATTATAAGGGGCACGGAAAGAGCAGATGTCACCACGCCGCCCTCCATTGTAAGCGTGTGGGGAGGATATTTCCCCGCGTCGGGGAGGCACTGTTAACAGCCCCGCGCTCAGGTGTCAGGAAACATGACGTGGGATTAAGTGCCGACAGCCTCAGCCTGGCCTCCTGTCTCCCACATTAGCAATTCTAATGTTCAACATGATTTGCTGCTGAATTACTGTAGATACGAACAGCCGGAGCACAGACATCAAAGTTATCAGTAAAAAGTCCAGACAGCACCTATTTATGCCTGCAGTTGGGTTCAATGGGGAAAATCTGAGCAGTTTATTTATATATACAGTGGGGACGGGAAGTATTCGGGCAGTGACACAATATTTGTCTAGCACCCCTCCCCCCAACCCCTCCCGCCCCCAAATTCCCATAGAGATTCATTCAAATGTAGAGAGGTTATAGTATGGGTTGTAAGCGTATCAGAAAATAAGATATCAAGAGTATTTTGATGTTGTTGGGTCACAGACATCAGGAAGTCATGGCATGTAAAGGATATGCAACCAAATATTAAATAATTTTCATCCCCTAAACTGCGACACAGTTTATCCAAAATTAAGGCTGAAATGCTGCACGTTAACATCATAGTCACTGTTCCATTTCAAATCCAATTTTCTGGAGTACAGAGGCAAAAGAACTAAAATTGTGTCACTGCTCAAATACTTTCCGTCCCCACTGTATGTATATATGTTACATGTAAGCCAGCTAAATCATTGAACTTACACTTCACATGAAAGTTGGTGAAAGCAAAACAAAGTTTAAAAAAAAAGTAGTAGTGGTTCACCAACGAATGCACTGTGTGTGTGTGTGTGTGTGTGTGTGTGTGTGTGTGTGTGTGTGTGTGTGTGTGTGTGTGCGAGTGTGTGTTTGCCTGTGCACCCATCGTCATGTTTACTCGGTTTGAATACTCAGACACAACCACATTCAAATACATTTTTCATTGCGTTGCAGAACTCCCTTGTCACTCTTGGAATGCTTTCATTGAAGGCAATTAAGCAATTTTTTTCAAGGGCTTAGCATCGTAATCATTATTGGCAATCGTTCAAGAGCTTGCATATGCTTTCATAAAAATAAATACAATTTTTCTCCCTCCCTCTTAACAGCTGTTTAACACAGTAGGCAAAACATTAGTGTAAAATTGACCCGATCAGACTGTAATGTAAGAAAATGCAGTTGGAAGACGTAAAATGGTGCGTTGTTAAATATATTACAGATTTACTGTTGAACCTATGAGGAAGTGGTCTCCAGCAGAGCTGTATGTGCTGTATGTACCGTATACGTAGAGGATATAGTCGTCGTAGGACTCTCCCACCGAGTTGGACGCCACACAGCGATACGTGCCATTGTAGGACTTGTTCAGGTTTTCGATGAGCAGGTCTGTGCCGGTAATGACGGCATGGGACGGGACATCATCGTCCACCTTCACCCAGTTGATCTCTTCGGGCCTGTGGACAAAGAGGTCACAACTTTTATTCATACTCTAAACCTGAGGTTCCCAAACTGTCAATCTGACCCAGCTCGTGACTCTTGAGAGGTTGAGGTAGGTTGCAAGATGAAGGAAAAAAAGAAAATTCATTATTACTTATCATCATGTTATGCACTCTTCATAGTCGCTCCTGGCAGTCAAAGAAAACCATGCTCCATTTACATATACTGAACAAGTTTGATTGAAAACAGCTGCTTTTGAAATTTGATGCAAAATGTATTTGCACCATTCAACTTTGCATTCAGAAGTTTATCAACTGCTCTCTACTGGCTGGAAAAGAAAGGCTTCAAAAACCTTTAAAATGGGTGGAGCAATCCGGCATTATCCAAATCAATCAGTGCTCTGCCATGGAGGGTAAAGTATTTCTATTGGCTCATAGCCGCACCCATTATGGGATTAATACAGCCTCCAGCACAGTTGTGAAACAACCACTTCCTGGCTTAGCCTTCTAAACTCAACACCTCACCTGGTTAGAAGTGATAGAATTCACTCTCCCCTGTGCTATCTTTAGCCCAGGCAGCCTGACCTCCCTCTGTATGTAATTCCTATTACCAAGGCTGTCAGCCCACATTAATGGCATGACAAACGCATGAGCACATGGCTTGACGTGCTTCTTGAAGCCGGATACAGATACCTGTAACTATTTGTTCACTGTATCGGCTGTATCTAAAGCCTGTTTTTCTCCCACGAGTTCAGAGAACAAAACCCACTAAGGGAGAAAGAAAGGAACAGTAAATTCAGTTATACTCTTGCATGTTTTCTGTAGTGGGATCCGTTTTATTTCCCTGGAGCTGAAGCTCCTTTTTTCTTGTTTTGTTTGGAGTTGGTGTTAAAACTGGTTTCTGTCAATTCAAAAGGCGTTGAAGAAAAAAATTAAATAAAAACTGGAAAAAAATTTAAAACTCAAAACAAAGACAAAATTTGAGCGAGAGACGTTGGGAGGAAAAAAACGGAGGCCCTGGATTAAAAAATAGACGTGCAGCATGACAATGCAGCATTTCGAAGGACTACTGCAGGAAAATGGGTTTGTTGGGACACACGGGACAGGGTGCAAGGTGGAATACAAATAGACGTTTGACTGGAGAAACGCTATCTGACAGTAATGACTGCAGACTTCCAGTTACGCTAATGCAAATTACTTTCAATTTTCTGTTCGCTGTATTGATTTTATTTTCATCTTTACAAATGAAATTGCTCGACGTCGGTGTCCTGGCAGAGGACGTGCCGGGGAAGTGGAGATACCAACCCATTGCAACCCGGCCCAGCTCTGCGGCAGGGTGGGGGTCTTGTTTTTTTGAGTGACGAGTGAACCACAAGGCTGACTGCTCACATTGTTGTGGACGGTTGCCAATTAGTGTTACCGGCCGCACGGGCAGCAGACGGACGGAAGTCAACGGAAGCAAACGAATCTGTTGATGTGACCATGCCCACGCGTGCCCCTTCACACCGGCATGACTGCTTCCAATGCGACTCCTTACCTGAAACTGACCGGCTCCGACCATATATTATTTACAATGTTCTCTGCTGGATTCTGGTCAGCTGGTGATGGCACTTGCATACATCATCATCTCTGGCTGCAGAACATTAATCAGCTATGGTCATTTGAAATAAAATTCAAAACCTGGCTATGCACCAGTGAAAAGGGTCATTCAAAAGCAAGAGATAGTGTTTTAAAATGCACAACAGGATAGATTTTCCCCGTGCAAAAATGACAAAAAAGACACAATCAAACGTTAATTTGAACAATTCAAACATTTTTTCCCTTATTTGATGAATATTCAAATTGTAATTTACATCTGACAGCCCTATTTCTGCTTAATTAGCAACCACTCAAACCCTGATACTTAAATAACTGAGTCATCTCACAATCCAACGTTCTCATAATTAAATATGTTCTCTGATGAAAAAAACAAGATTTACAGTGTACATCAAGTGCATGTACTGTAACTTGTATTCATGATAACTATATCATTCTGAAAATAAATCCACCTACACAACAGCTAACATTGATACGTGAGCACATTCAAGCTGCACTGAGGCTTGGTGGAATTGATGAAATGTCGATTATGAAAGTCTTACTGCGGTTTGCCCTTTGCTCGGCAGGTCAGCTCCAGATTCTCTCCTTCCCTGGTCAGTCCTTCAGGGAACTCCACCACAATCTTCACCTCAGGTTTATCTGTGGAGGGGAAAGCCACCATTGCGATGAGACACACACAGCAAACACGCGCACAAACACACGTACACTGAACTGTTACCGTGACAACCATTTCTCCAGGACTAGCAATGCAGGCTTTGCTGAGGGAAAACGTGGTTTCCGTCAAGTAACCCTACCACCCCCCCCCACCCCCCAACAGCTTTACACAAAGCCAAGCCACAATTTCAGTCTCACCATCATTCATGTACAAATCGAAGATTGCCTCAAACTGAGACTGAAGAAAAGACTAAAGGTAATGCGTTGAGTTGTGCTCGGAGCAGATTGTGTGTGGCACAACGCTCCGAGTCTGCCACCTCGTCACGGGTTTGAGTTATGTTCTCCTCAGAGCCGGGCCGGGCCGGGCGTGGAGCTGTGCAGCAGTAATACATGCTGCTCTGTCAGGTCTGCTTTCCCTGCACAGTTTGTCAACATGCCACTCGCGTCCATCTCCACTGCTTTGACCTTTCCGCCCTCAGTAACAACCTTTCCTTCATCCATTACAATTACCTGCCGCAGCCCAGTGTGATGGACAGCACAAATGGCGGTGGACTCATCCTCCACTTTTTTTTCTTTTTTTACCCCGCCTCTTTTTATTTCCTCCTCAATTTGGAATGGGAAACTGCGTCCACCTAGTTGCATCGCTGCGGCACTCGCACTGGTGAGCGAGGAGCACTGGAGCTGAGGTGCGTGTTCCTCCGATGCGCTCGCTCAAGAGCTAGCGGCTGTTTTCTGCTGTATGTGCCAGAGCTGCGTCTCTCTGAGTGCTTGGCATGCTGATGATAGGAACTCAAACAGCAGTACACTGAGGTCCCACGGCTACCTACAAACCCACTCAATCCTTGAGAATACCCAGTCATAGTCTGCTAATGACAGGGCCCAGGCTCGAACATGTCATATCTATGCATTACTGTGCAAAAGGTAAGTGTTAACCTTCTCCTGAATTTTGCGTGAATACCTGTAAAAAAAACACTATGGATGACAATTTGAGTTTCAAATAAATATATAAACACACATATTCCAATCCTCCTTGTCAGATTTGTTTCCAGGGAGACTAAAACCTAGAAAATGTCTACTGGCGCCACCTCATCTAAACATCGAACAAAAAGTTCGGAGATTTGTGTTTGGTAGATTATTTCTCTGTTGTAACAATGCTTCTTGGCAATAAATTTTATACCGTTGGAAAGCCTGTTTATTTCCCTTTTAAATGGTGCCCCATTTGTAAGGAACATGCATTTGTGGGATGAGCAGCACAGCTGAGTATGTGGGTTTCGCCCATGAAAAAATTGCCAAATCTTCTCTGCCAATGCCAAACAGCTTATTCTGCTGTTGCTATTGACTCTTGTTTTGAGCGTCCGGTACCCCCAGGTGCTGACAATCAGGTGCCTGATTGGCACCTGATTGGCAGCACCTGTGAGCATGGGCCCTGCTACAGTGGTCAATTGGTGTCTGCTCCAAGAATCTGCATGCCACGTTTGTCTGATCTCGATAAGGCCCGTGCGATAGGGCAACTTCAAGCTGGTGTTCCGCAAAAGCAAGTTGCGGCATTATTTGGAGTGAGCCCTAGTACCATCTCCAAACTGAAGGCCAAGTTCCCTGAAACGGGGGATGTCAGAGACAGACCGCGAAGTGGGCGTCCCAAGAAGACGACACCCCAAGAAGACCGGTTCCTCACCCTTTCAGCACTTAGGAACCGTAGGCTGTCTTCTACAGATTTGCAGTCAAGGTTTGCAGGACGATATGGCACACGGCTCTCGGCCCAGACAATCCGGAACAGACTGCACGCAGTCAATCTCTGGGCTCATAGGGCTGCCAGGAGGCCTGCCATGACTGCCCTTCACCGTCAGGCCCGTTTGTGCTGGTGTCGGCAACACCTGCACTGGAACCTGAACATGTGGAGGAACGTTATGTTCAGCGATGAATCCAGATTCTGCCTACGGAAGTTGGATCGTAGGGTCTGTAGTGTGGAGAAGACGGGGAGAACGCTATGCTGATTGCTGCTACACCTTTTGGTGGAGGCAGTGTGATGGTGTGGGGCGGCATCTCCATCACTGGAAAAACGAGGCTTGTCATCATTGGAGGCAATCTCAATGCAGAGAGATATCGAGATGAGATTCTGCAACCAGTGGCAATCCCATATCTCCACAGTCTGGGACCGAACTCCATCCTCCAAGATGACAACGCTTGCCCCCACAGAGCGGGGTTTATCAGAGACTACCTCCAGAATTTGGGAGTAGAGAGAATGGAATGGCCTGCCAACAGTCCTGACCTCAACCCAATTGAACAATTGGGATCAGCTTGGGCGTGCTGTTCGTGCTAGAGTGACCAACACAACCACGTTGGCTGACTTGCGACAAATCCTGGTTGAGGAGTGGAATGCCATCCCACAGCAGTGTGTGACCACGCTGGTGACCAGCATGAGGAGGAGGTGCCAGGCTGTTGTGGCTGTGTATGGTTCTTCCACACGCTACTGAGGCTCCTGACTGTTTGTTAAATTAATAAATTGTAAAATTGCCAATATGTCTTGTTTCTTCCTTGTTACTGATAGACTTCAATCATCCAATCCACCAAACAAGAGTCACTAGCAACAGCAGAATAAGCTGTTTGGCATTGGCAGAGAAGATTTGGCAAATTTTACATGGGCGCAACCCACATACTAAGCTGTGCTGCTCATCCCACAAATGCATGTTCCTTACAAATGGGGCATCATTTAAAAGGGAAATAAACAGGCTTTCCAACGGTATAAAATGTATTGCCAAGAAGCATTGTTACAACAGAGAAATAATCTACCAAACACAAATTTCCGAACTTTTTGTTCGATGTTTAGATAAAAAAGAGCCTTTTTTGATATTCATTTACATACTAGACAAAAAATTTAGTTTTAAAAAAAAAAAAGAAAAAAAAAGCCTGTATTCATGTTGACCTTATGCAGCCTGGTATCAAATGCCTAGCTGAGTATCATTCATCTGAATTCCAAACACTGGTAGGGCAAATTACATTATCTGTGAGAGGATTTGTACTGCGAATATCACTAAGCTGGCTGAAACAGAACAAAGAATAAAACTACTGCATGAAAAAATAATAGATTTTAAAAATATTATTTGTGAACTGATCTTGGCAGCTTTACCACAGAAATCAATAAAGTCTTAAATCCAAACAGAGACACTGATGGGTAACTTGTGGACTCTATGCTGGCAAGAAAACTATTCATTTGTTTTCACCTCACTGCAGTCTGCTTTTTAGTTATTTAAAATATTATTATTTAAACATTTTTTACTTTTTGCTGCACTTACATGGGCAGAGTCCTGTAGATGGACACGTTTCTGCCACCCGATGGACCACAGGAGCCTCTTACAGGAGATACAGAGCATGCCAGAGTTGTATGCCCATGTAAGTGCAGCAACAGAGTCAAAATAAGAGGGCACTGACAGCGCACATTTCTGGAACTCACTTGCTAGTGCAAGACCTCCTCAATTTATGGGCAGTGTTGCTGCAATGGAGTGAGCCTACTTTTATAATTGGCAAAAAGTAAAACAATTTAAAAAACCACAGGATGGACTACAGGAGCCTCTTACAGGAGCCTCTTACAGGAGATACGGAGCATGCTAGAGTCCTGTACACGGGCACGTTTCTGCCAAACAAAGCCAAACGCCAGTGCCAACCTGACACTGATGTACTGTACAAAACACGTGTAGTGAAAATATAAATAAAACAAATCGGATGTCTTCTCTCCAGAGGTCTGTATCTGCAAACAAATAGTCTGAAAAGCAGCTTCTTAGTTTCACCGTATGTCTGCCAGTGCGTGTGTGCATACATCTGCATGTGTGTCTGCCTGTGCGTGTGTCCATACATCTGTATGTGTGTCTGCCTGTGCGTGTGTCCATACATCTGTATGTGTGTCTGCCTGTGCGTGTCCATACATCTGTATGTGTGTCTGCCTGTGCGTGTCCATACAGCTGTATGTGTGTCTGACTGTGAGTGTGTGCATACATCTGTATGTGTGTCTGCCTGTGCGTGTGTCCATACATCTGTATGTGTGTCTGCCTGTGCGTGTGTGTATACATCTGTGTGTCTGCCTGTGCGTGTGTCCATACATCTGTATGTGTGTCTGCCTGTGCGTGTGTCCATACATCTGTATGTGTGTCTGCCTGTGCGTGTGTGTATACATCTGTGTGTCTGCCTGTGCGTGTGTGCATACATCTGTATGTGTGTCTGCCTGTGCGTGTGTGTATACATCTGTGTGTCTGCCTGTGCGTGTGTCCATACATCTGTATGTGTGTCTGCCTGTGCGTGTGTGTATACATCTGTGTGTCTGCCTGTGCGTGTGTGCATACATCTGTATGTGTGTCTGCCTGTGCGTGTGTGCATACATCTGTATGTGTGTCTGCCTGTGCGTGTGTGCATACATCTGTATGTGTGTCTGCCTGTGCGTGTGTGCATACATCTGTGTGTCTGCCTGTGCGTGTCCATACATCTGTATGTGTGTCTGCCTGTGCGTGTGCATACATCTGTATGTGTGTCTGCCTGTGCGTGTGTGCATACATCTGTATGTGTGTCTGCCTGTGCGTGTCCATACATCTGTATGTGTGTCTGCCTGTGCGTGTGTGCATACATCTGTATGTGTGTCTGCCTGTGCGTGTCCATACATCTGTATGTGTGTCTGCCTGTGCGTGTCCATACATCTGTATGTGTGTCTGCCTGTGCGTGTGTGCATACATCTGTATGTGTGTCTGCCTGTGCGTGTGTGCATACATCTGCGAGCGCACGTATGCCTTTGTATGCGAGTGTCTGCACTCGTGTCTGTGCGCATGTGCATAAGTCTGTGCGTTTGCGTGTGTCTGCGCACACGTGCGCATTTGTTTGTCTGCACATGCGTGCATATATGTGTCTGCGCACGTGCCTGTGTATTTGTGTGTCTGCACGTGTGTGTGGGTGTTTACGCATGCGTGCGTGTGTGTGTGTGTGTGCGTGTGTGTGGCTGTGCACGCGTGCCTGTGAGTGTGCGCAAGTAGCTACACTCCAGAGCAGTGCTTCTTAATGATGCCTGAAGAGAGCCCCTCCTGTAATTGTAATGGAGGAGTGCGTTCACATTCTCTCATGCTATATGCACATCTTACTCTCAAGCACTTTGAGGTCTCGGCAACTTACAGCATGTTGGGATTGATACGCCACGCCCCCCTTTTCTGCATTCAGTTGGGAGTTGTGTCATTCTTCACTCCATTTCAAACAGATTTCTGACAATAATTTTTTTACAGTCAGCATGACCATGTGACCCAGCAACCATGTACACAGTAATTACATATAAGGTTCAGTAAATAGAATAACATATTAAAGAGAACTACTACTAGTAGTACTACTACTCATTTCCCTGGGAAACTGCTGTGGAACCCAACTGCTGTGGAACTTTGTCATTAACACATTTAATGTGTACAAGTCATTTATGTCGTGTAAATATAACTTTGTTTTGTATTTCTACACATGGCAGTAGCCACCAAATGTATGATGTATCAGTACAAAAGTTGACCTTGCGTGCTTTCTTGTCTTCACTCAGCATTAAGGACAATGTGCCCTAAAGGTCAGAATGAATAGCCACCTCAATTTTTATTTCACCAAATATGAAAGAGGCCCCCAGTTTTGGCAAGTTCTATAGCGCCGCACAATCTTAATGCCGGCTTTTTAAACATGGCTGTGCATGCCGGTCTCCAAACACATCACCAGGCCGCTCACCCAAAAAGTTTCTGACTGGTCAGGTCCAAAAACAGTAATCTTCCGAGTCCAACATTACAATCCACCAAAGGCTGCCTTTTTTCTGGAAGCTTGGTGCTCAGTAAGTGCTGCTATTTGCTGGGAATGTGCTATTAGGGAAAGTCAGAAGGCTTGTGACAGGAGAGAGCTCTGGTGACCGTGACCTCCCTATATGGGGAAAATATGCAGCAAACATTTCATGTCAAAGGTGCAAAATGTCTCATAAATCTGATGCTTCCCTGCCTCAGCTGTAAACACAGAAAAGTTAGCAGGTACCTTACGGCTATTCACACTTTCTGCTGCCTTTCCTGAAACAGCCACTGCGTGATTAAATAAATCAATCAATCAATCCATTAACAGCAAACTGAATTATTCAGTTGTGAACATTCATTCGATCAGTAACCAAACCCCAACATTAACGTCTCCTCATCATTCAATGCCTACAATAACCGCTTTCCTACTCTTCTTCCTTTCTTCAAATTGAGCCGCAGTAAAAAGTGCCGCCCCTGCCTTAATCATTTTGCCATTGACTTCTGTTGTGTGTCACGGTGGCCTAATTTTGCCCAATCTGAGGCGGGCGATGCTTTCTGAGTGGTTCTGCCTCTGCGGGCACGGCAGCAGCAGTGTGGCGAGCGTTAGCCCTCGCTTTAAAGGTATGGAAAATAGTTTATTTTTATCTGCTTTAATCCGAGATTGCCGAAATGTCAAGCTGTTGCAGATGAGCTGATCCTTCCTGTCTTTTATCTGGAAAGGTCAGTCGAAGCCTCCCTTCTTTTCCAATAAACGAATGCGCCACGGCCGCCGCGGCCCTGAAAAGGCTGAGCCGCAGGAGGGCGCTGCCTCGCCACGTGACGCTGTGGTCGTTCTCGAGTTCCCGTCTTCCCTGTTGCAAGGCCACCTCTGCAAGAAAGCTATTTCCACAGCTACTGCAAGGCTTTGCCATTAACCCCTTAAATCCTTTCAAGGTGGTGGGAGAGACTGAGTAGACCTCGCACAATGAGGTGGGTTTACGCTGTTGAGATCCCAGTACGACTCTGCATCAACACAAACGGCGCATCTGAAAAGGGAGATTTGTCCCTGGCTTAAAATAACCAAATCTTTAGCTCACAAAAAAGCATACAATAAGAAACAGACATGACTAGGTGCATAAATCTATGAATTATATGCATTATGGTATAACAGGTGGGGGCCTGGAAGCAAAGCTTCATGTGAATGAACGCTGGGGGATTGGGACGAGCGGTGAGATTGTGGTACGGTACTGTACAGCACCTGGGCATCTGGGGTTCAGACACCAGGCGGATACTTGGTGCTGTGGTGAAAAGGCAGCCTGTGGGGACTGTACTTACACTGCACTTCCAGGAACTTCTGTGCCTGGAAGTCCTTGACGGCGGGGTGATCCACAATGCACACGACCGGGACTCCATCGTCCTCCCTCGAGACGGTGAACGTCAGCCGGCTGGTGACAGTAGACATCCTGTCGTCCGGGCTGGGCGTAACCTCCGACATGCCTGTGGGGGAAAGTTATTTGTTTGGTTAAAAAATAAATAATAAATAAAAATCGACCACGATGGGAAGCGATTACAAACCGCTGGCAACCATCATTTTTTCCCCCCTTCCCCTTCGAGAGGTGCCTGACCTATGAAAATAGCGGCCAGTCTACAACAACTGAGACGTACCAGATCCCGTTCTGGCAGGATCCGGCACAAACTAAGCACCGCCTACAGCCCCATTCTTCAGTGTGAGCGGGCATGAAGTACGTAAAAAAGGTTTCTGTGCAGCTAAAGGCAACATCCTCACTGTGCCTTGCCAATAAACACACTGCCCTTGTGGGAGGGAGAGAAGGCAGAGCGCAGCGGAGATTTTGTGTGCGGTTCCATTTGGTTGTGCTTCAGCAAGACGTGTATACATTAATCATGCTGTTAAAATTAATCAAATAAATTCCATTGAGAGAGACACAGAGAAATCCACAGTAACTTCCTATTTTTATGAAGGCAAATTTTTTTTTTTTTTAACCTATTTTAACAGAGCAGCAGTTACTATGTTTGGTAATACTGTTCTTACTGTAATACTAGTCTGTATAATGATTAATAAACCCAACAGAGTTTAGTTATAAAATATTATAACTACCCACAGGGAGTATTTGTCACCTTTGGTCTCGAGACAGAATACTACATGCATGTTTAATCCCTTCCAGGTATTCCAGGGATAGTCCCAACGCCCTCGCACTCAGTAGGTGTATTTTGCACTGATGGATTGAGAGGATGTCCCTCCTACTTAGTCTACTTCCGACATGTCGTCCAGGGAGCTTTTCCTTGCCACTGTTGGCTCTGGCCTGCTCTGTCGGGGTGACAAATCCGTTGTCAAATGCGCTATATAAATACAATTTGATTGATTGATTGATTTATGAAGTTGAGATGTAAACAGTAAACCATGAATAAACATCTGATGGAAAATGCAAGAAAGTCCACCCCATATACGGACGTACCTCCTACTGTGTGTTTTCCTCATGCGCCAAACTCCTACTCCGACAAAGCGCCGCTAATTCGCTCTAATAAAGCTTAAGTGTGCAAATCGTTCCAAATGAACGAGCAAGAAGGAAATGAAATGACATAAGCGGAAACGCGGTGGATTAACCTTGTCGAACATAATAAAAGTGCAGCGTCTCACTGAGCCAATTAGGATGGGGCTATAAACTCTGTACTGCCCAGGAGAAGTCTCAAAACCCTCAGCAATGTGAAGTTTACCAATAACATGATTAAAAAAATTACATTTGCAGTTCAGGGTGCTTTTCATTTAGAGCAGAGCTTGGCCTAAATACTTCTCCCAGCAGAAGGAAATGAGGGATTCCAGCACAGGATATTAAGTCTTTCTTATACATTTGACCAAATTACCTCTCTGCCGCACTGTGAGTAAAAGCTAAATAATTCATTGTTTTAATTTTTGTGTGTACTCCTTTTATTTCACAAAAAAAAAAAAAGAAAAAACTTTAAAAAAACCCTCTTCTCCCCCCACCTTTTTTTTTTCCTAATAAGTTTTTCATAGGAGGAGTGAAAAACCAAAATAAACAAACTCTCTCCATTTTTTTTTTTTTCTAAAGTAAAAAAAAAGCCTAATCATTTTTTTAGTCCAAACTAGATGGTTGTTACTGACCTATGTCCCTGACGTTTTAAACGGAGAAGTAAACTTAGACTACTAGTAGTCTAAAAAAAAAAAAAAAACTCAGAAAAAAACAAAAAAAATTGAGCATTTATTAATATATAAGGTTAACATTCCGAAAAAAAAATTGCGTATATTATAAAGAGCATTTGAAACCGTTTAATCACATTCTTCAATAACCAAATCGTATTTTAAATGCCGCTGAAATGTGTGGCACTTTGCGCCTTGCATTTTGAACATTGCAAATTATCCTACAAAACATGACAACAACTCACTAAATAAAAGTTAACAAATAACATTTATTGAAAACAATATTCAACGTAACAAAACATTTTTAGGGAACGTGCCTGATTAATACAACGTCATTTTCATTGGTTGAACGCGATCGCATAGCAAATACAGTAAAAAATAATAATCGGTCATCAGAAAAGCTACCAATAATAGGAACACAAAAAAATAACAATTAGGCCGACTGATCGTCGTGACATTAGATTAGTTTTATTGGGCTATTCAACAACGCGCTAGGCCTACTTACTCTTTCCACCTCGCTGGTTTAACTTGCAGGGCGAACAGGCTAATGCGTTGTTTTTTTTCCGGCGTTGTTAACATTAGTAACGGATGCTCGTTTTTTTATAAAGCAACATTTGACCAGGAAAACGTGACATTTCAGTGCAAATTATGTCAATATGTAATTTAAATGTGTACATTAATAAAATAATAAGTTTAACCGACTAGTATTTCTGGTGCCGACTAGTGAGGGTAGCAATGTTTAATCAACTAGTCGACTAAACGCGCACATCCCTAGTCCAAACTCCTCTGTAAATTCGGGAGAGCGCAGAAAAGCTTGTGTCATTTGAAGCATTCCTGCCAGCCGTCGTTTCCACTAGCTCAGCTCTACTGTTGTCCTGTCAAAGAAGTACAGTCCACTTCATGCGCAGACGGTGCAAGGCAGACTGCGGGTGTCCGACCGAACTGAGCGATGAGGCGAGGGCAAAACTCAAACCCTTCCTTGAGGGGCGATGTTATGGCTAATTATCCACTTCCCTGAACTGGCAGTGAGGATTTGAAAAGACATCATCATCAAAAGATGCATCATCACGAGCAGGGTGAACCTCAGCAGCCCCTACATTCTTTACCATATTTACCAATCTAAACTCAAGATTCAACACATCCATCAGACCACTACTAAGTGCCTAGACAAGCAGTTCTCTTGGGCCCTTATGGTTGAATTATTACAATTATATTCATATGCTAAAATGATTTAAAGTTATTTAAATGTTCCTTTTATGCAGCTGCTAATATGCTAATGATAATTGTTTCCTTTGTTCAGTCTTGATGTATGATGGCAGTGTTCAACATCAAAGCCCAAACTATAAATCTCATTTCCGTTAATTGCGGGACTTCGTCCTCAGATCCCCCTCCCCCAAATGTCTACTCCTTTTACTTCAGATCAGTACAATGCGACTTGAATGAATACAAAGTATAATTTGAAAATGGCCATCCATTCCACACTAAATTCTTGATTACGTACTGTAATTCTGCCTTTTTACTCGCATTAGAAAGAGACTAGCCAAACGCATGCTCTGACCCCATTCAGTGATTTAAGGCATCGTCTCATAAGTATATGAAGAAAACTGAAAGACTGAAATTGAAAAATAAGCAGTTAGCTCAAACTGCCTGAAAGGCCTTTCTGCTTTTTCCTATGCCAAGAATGAAAGTTCTCAATTTACCATTCTCAATAAAGTTTAAGAATTTCAGCTAATCATTTCAATATCAATTAATTGACATGAACAGATTCATATATATTTAGGTAAATCTGTAATTGCCCCAAAATCCGTGTTTGCCGTTGGTGTGAATGGGTCAATCCGCGTTATTTGATCCAGATCCATGACCCTGCCCACGACCTGGGATTTACGCGGGTTGGACATGGCTCAGCTTCAGTATAAAATTGAGGACACAAGTTACTCTATGCAACATGGTTAGCCGACCGACCCTCAATCTTGTCATGTTTAACTTGTGCATAAATGATGTTCCGAATCTTTTAAATGATGACACCGTATTCATGTAAACATACATTCGAACCAACTGACAAATGATCTTAATTTTCGATTCACACAAGAAGGGGATTTGCGCAGTTGTCACAAGTAAATATGTAACAGGAGAATATTAAATAACAAATAATATGTTAATTAAAATGTGTTAGTTATTACATAAAAGCATTTTAAATAATTGGAGCACATCACTGGGATTCAGAAGTTAACATACAGGGTTAAGCCAGCATAATGGCAAACTACATTGTACCCTCTAGCCAGCAGGCTACCAAACTCGCTGCATTAGCAAGAAAAAACGGAATGTGTACATAAGTAAACTTGCGCACCTGGGTCTTGTGTGAATGGCGAGAATCCGGTAGGCTACATACCCGTGACCATAGTGGGGTGTGAATGGTTCAAACATGGGTTGAACCCGTGTTCAATATCCCGTGTCAATCCCGGGCTTTGTGTGTGAAAGGGGAATAAGAGACTTTCAGCATTCAGCATTACCATGTGTTAAATGTTTGACTGTAATAAATACAAAAAATCGCATCTGCCTCCTTGCCAGGGCTGGTGACAAATGGCTAAATTCAATGGCAATTCAAGATCCACTATTCCAGTAAAGCCATATCACCGCTGTGTATGTATGAAGTATGAAATGATTGGAAAGCTGTGAGAACAACATGGGGAAAGATGGCTTGGCATAGCCCAGAACTGCAGAATTTACATTCCCAAGTATGATGGGTGTAACCTTTGAATGATATTTAAAGGGAAAAAGTGATTATCCTAAAGGATATTAGACTGAATGATGAGAATGTTTAATTAAAAATAAATCCAGCCAAAAGCACGACAGCCAAAAGCAATTTTGAGCATGTGCGCGCTGGTGATGTAATGATGGTGAAAGCAGTCCCCTTCTTTTCTCTCTCCCACCCTATAAATCAACGTGAATGGTGCGGTAGCCGTCTCACTGCCTTCAGAAAATACTTTATTTACTCTTTTATTCAACAGGCCACATCGTGTAACTCGTGATTAAAACTATTAAAAAACAAAAAGCCTGATTCAAGTAGGAAGTCTTTACAGTTCCCGATTACCCATAAACACAGTATGCTTTATGATGCTCTTATACACAAATTCAGACACTGAGTACATTCCTTGGTAGCAATTCAGTTTATCCGTGAAAGTTGTGCTTATTACTTTTCATTCATTCAGTTGCACAGCATATTTTCCTGCCGTTCTTGTTACCTAGTCGAGTGCAGTCCGTTGTAGTGTTCTGGCTTTGCAGGAGATTTACAGTGTTGGTAATCGGCCGCCCCAGAGAGGGTTATTTAAAAAACACCACCCCTGCTGTTTAATGGAGGAAGGTGCTTAGGAGCCGATTAGATGTGCTGGAGGTTTGGCCTCTCATTAATGCCTGCACGGTTGGTACAATGTGGCGTGTTTAATGTGGGCATTGTTTGCTGTAGGAGTTGAAAAACGACAGCTCCTTCCAAGGCAAAGTCGTGGTTCCTAATTTAGGCTTTGACTTTTCAAAGAAAAATAAATAATCACGAGTCTCTCGTCTGTGTAAAAATAGAACCTTATGCTCGTTTGGTTTATGATTCACCGACTTCCTCGGATCGTTGCCTCATGGCGATGATGATGTAGTGATGCAATAGAAAACTTTGTTACTGGTCTTGCATTAAAATCATTGCACAATTCATAGTACACAGTAGGACACACACAATACATAGTACACAGTAGGACACACACAATACATCGTACACAGTAGGACACACACAATACATCGTACACCGTAGGACACACACAATGAAGACGTGCAAAAGGGTGTCAGGACGCTCTTCACCAAACCAACCTTGCAGCTCCTTGTCTCCTTTCATCCATCTGATGACGGAAGCCGGCTTGCTGCCCGCGGCTGTGCAGTTCATCTCGGTTTCGTTCCCTTCGCTGACCACACCTTCCTCAGACTTGATGATTGGGTAGCCTGGCGGGACTGACATCGCACCAACGAATTTGAAGTTAAGTTCCACCAAAAAAGATTATCAACTCTCTAAATTGTATAAATGATACAATACACTTATATAAGTCCAATGCATGGGGGACAGATTTACTGTGTCCAACTGGCTACACGGGTATGGCAGCGGGACCCTCATCAGACAATCAGGAGTGGGATTAGAGCAGGCCACCAGCTCCTGCCAGAGTGCCATCTGATTGTGATCACAAGATCCTTACAATTGTGCACATCACAGTGCTCCAAGCCTGATGGACGCCTGGCTGCCTGTGACGTAACTTGGTGGCATTAATTGGCTTCGCCAGCAGTTCATTCGAACTGCTAAGCCTTACTTCCACTGATGGGGCAAACAATCTAGTTTGTAACTTCAGTAATGCTAATAGAAATAGTAGTGTTAGTTCTTTACATTTTACCATATGGCAATTGTCAAAAAATAAAATAAACATAGATATATACCGCGTGCACACGCACGCACGCACGCACGCACGCACGCACGCACACACACACACACACACGATACACATGATGGCCTTTGTCAAGCTGCAGAAAAATGGATCTGAACCAATCAAAATCCATGGCTCTCCTGCACATCTAATGTGTGGTGAGTGCCTGAGTGTAATTACTGCAGCTGTGCGTCTCACTGTACAAATGGCAATAACTGTCATCGTCAGTCAGGTGTATGCATTCAGCAGTGCAGTGTAGAGTGAGGGGCTGTCTCTTGTACCCATCACAGTGATGTCGGCGTAGGCTTCTTGTGGAGGGTCAGTGTATAGCTGGCAGACATATCTCCCTTCGTCGGACAGTGACACGTTGGACAACGACACCCGCAGCTCATTGTCCGAAAAGTTCACCAGCTGGAACCGGCTATCCTTCAAAGCTGCGAAAAAGTAACAAAAGCAAGGAGTTTAAGACTTGAGTTCACAGAAAAACAGCCTGAAACAAATGAACAAATGTGAATAAGACAATTAACTAGAAAATAAATAATCCTCCATTCTTAAGAGTTTAAAAAAAAATATGATGTCCTGATCAGAAGAGCCTCTGATTATCCCATGTAGCTGATAATGGCATCTCACATTTGGGACTAAACAAAACTAAATTAAAATAAAGAAAGTAACGCACAATTAAATGGACGGACAGATGTGATTGCTGAAGAAGCTAGGCCTAGATTTAACAACACTGAGCTAGGACCCTTTATTGGTCTACATACACATGACTAAGAATGGTCGTCACAGCACTAAGAATGGATCATCCTTAATGGACTCATTAGTTGCAAAAGGGGTGTATGTCAGGCTGGACCCCGGGCAAGCAGTCACCTTCAGTGTACATGAGCTGTGATTGGTTAGTCATCACCCATCAATCATTTTCCTGCCAGTGTCTGAGTAAAGCAGTTAACTTCGGCTGTGCTGCAGCATAGCCACATATTACAGTCTGAGCCATACGACTACAGATATAACAGACAAAATTCCAAATTTAAAATTATTCCCTGTGGAATATGCATGTCACTGAAGTAACCAGTGAATTATGCATGATTCAATTCAAAGTTTGTGTCTGCGGGCATGTCATCTTTACAACTTAATTGCAGTAAGCGGGCTGTCCAGTGTGCCTTGCTTCCAAGTTCACCTGTGATAATGAATTCATGCTACCATGCTGCATCATGTTCCCACACCACAATTGTGCAACTTATGCAATTTTGGAGAGCCATGGGTTGGTCAGGAAGGCCAGTCATGGTCACCTTGATCGGCTAGAAATCAGTAAACACCACAAGGAAAAGGGAACCATTCCGGGAGATCAACCAGAAAGGGAAAAGGCGATGCGGTGATACCGCTGAAAAATAATGTGTGTGTAGGCGGTGCTGTGCATGAAGGCATGTAACATGCTTTTGAGAGGGAGTCTAATCTTGACCGACTGCTCCCTTGATCTACAACGAGGGTTCAGCAGAACTCTTCAGATCCCTGCAGCTGTTTTAGAGGATGCCAGGCTGGGACTGGAAGATTTTCTCCACCCCTCCAAAGTATATTGCACCAGATTGACCTATTATGTGGGTGTGTGTGTGTGCATATTTAAAAAATTGATTAATAAAACATTCAAAAAAGGACCTTGAATGGGAAGTGAAACGCTTCTATAAAACAGGTTCTGAGGAGAGATAAGAGGAGGAAAGGAACGGAACAATAGGCTCCGCTTTAAGCTCTCAAAGCCGTGGTGCACTGCCCCACTCTGGAGCTGCGCCATTTCTCCTCTTTGCCTTGTACTGGGCGGCATCTTAAATGTCGCTCGAGAATAATGTGTGGGACTAATTAAGGCGTGCGGCATGAAAGCCGGGGATCCAGTCGTCAGGGAAAGGGCAGTTTAAAGCTAATGATTTAATTCAATTTTATTGACTGAAGAACGCACAGGGATTAAAACTCGAGGATAAGAGCTGGGTGCGGATGATGCAGTTTGTAATCTATTGTGACTAAAGTCGGGTTGGAAGTGATGGGAATAATTAAATGTTTATAAAAATGCTAATAAGTGTGGTGTCAGGCTTAATGGGATGAGCCGGAGTGCAGCGACTGAGAAGGCATCTCATCACATCCATTCACCCTTATGGGCTTTTGGCTAACAGCCGCCCCTCTGTCACCTGACAGGAAAGGTTACCAAGAGCCAAGAGCACCAGGGATAGACAGGTCCCCGAAGACTCATGACTAGTCACAGAGACTGAACCCACCATGTGGATTGTGGGTAGGATAGCACAGTACAGAGCAAGCATTGTCACATCACACCCATGGGTCACTGTTTAACCTCTAAGGACCTTCAGACTGTGTGTTTGTGTGTGGTGGTGGGGGGTGCAGAGCCCTCACTTCTGTACAGCAGGAGGAGCTAGTGCACTTTTCTGCGGTGTGCCTGCTGGTTCTAAACACCAGAAGATGATTACCCGCAACTGAGGAAACAACATGAAAGGGTGAAGTTTGAAGCTAAGCAGCCGGCTGGAGTGCGCTACTCCGCTACAAAATACACTGCAGTGTATTAACAATGCTTGCTGTTAAATTATGCATCAGCTTTGAAAACCCAGCAGTGTTTGTAAACTCTGGGCCAGCGAGCGATACAGCCACATACATTATGGCAGCAGTTTTTCCCCCTGGGAGAAGTACCTGGGAATGATATCAACACAAGCCATTATATGAGACCTGCTTTGCTCCCCACCAAAAATGGCATATTATTATGAGCATTACCAAAAAATGTGGCTATTAGGGGTCATAACCATTCTCCATGACACTGAGTTCCTACCCTCAGAACACTGCTGGCTGATCTAACAGTACACTAAAACAGCAGAGATGTGACCAAGCTCGACCCTGCAGCAAGACCACACCGACCACATTTTTGTCAAAGCTCCTTAATCTGTGGCGGGTCAGAAAAGTGGCTCCATGCTTTGAGCCTAAACTGTGACTCATCTGTTTGTTGCTGGGCAGGCTTCAGCAGGTACCTGGGACTGATCTGCTGAAATGTGTTTGATCAAAGGCCCATCGCCCATCTGGATGGGAACCTACAGTGGTCCAGGCCAGAACTCTTCATTAGCAACAGTGGAGGGAGAACCTACATTCAGTTCTTTAACAAAGCAGAAAAAATAAGTTACGTGAGAAAAATTACTTGTTTAAAAAAAGAATCCTCCATCAAGTGAAAGGAAATGGTCTGAGAATGCCACAGGGAGTCGGTTTCCCCAATGACAGGTAACAAGGATGCACATCACTGCAGTCCAGCTCACAATGGAAATTAACTGAATGAGGGAATAATTAAATCTTTATAAAAATGCTAATATGTGTGGTGCCTGGCTTACTGGGAAGAGCTGGAGGGTTGTGACAGAGGCATCTTCATCACATCTATTCACCCTTACGGGCTATTGGCTAACAGCCTGCCCCTCTGTCACCTGACAGGAAGGGTTACAGAACCAGGGATAGGCTGACAGTCAAAGAATCGTGCTGACTCAAGGAGACTGATCCCTCCATGTGCATAGTGGGAAGGATAGCATAGCACAGAGCAAGCTTTTCCACTTCACACCCCTGGGTCACTGGGTAACCTTCTGACTGTGTGAGGGAAAAACAGAGCCCCCGGTCCTGTACAGCAATGGAAGGTGTGCATATCCTACAATGCCCTACGGGAGTGCCGCTGTGCAAGGTTGAGGATTCCATGGGAATATACATTTTGAAGTCTTTTCAGCAGATCTGGAGTCATCTAGCACCTCTACTAACAAAGGCTAATTAATTCAAATAAATCTATCAAAAACATGTGATGCTCCTTCATTTGAGTCTGCCAAAGGCCCACTCTCCCATCAATACAAATAAGCTATGAAAAAAGAGAAAGAAAAAAAATAATAAAAATTTAGTTATGAAGTGACCACAATTTCAGGACAAAACAAACACGAGATATTCCATGTGTAACAATATCAAACCAAACCTGCTGTGGGAGATTTCATAGGGCAGTTCCCCAGACCACAACAAAGAATTTCCTCAACTTAAGAAAAGGCTGAGATGCTAACACACCTAACTGGTTCTGAAACACAACTATAACAAAGAAATCTAATTATATGAAATGTGTTCAGTCTTTTCTTAGCAGTACCACAGGGGGTGAGAAAACTCTGCACCTGACTTTGGATAATTTCAATACCTAAAAACAAGAGATTAACTGCGTCTCTCACCTTCAAGACTGACAGCCTTCCAGGAAACATAAATCAATACTTAAACAAATATATTAGTACATCAGTAATGACTGCAAGTTTGCAGAAAAAGAATGATGAAATTGCAGAGAGAAAGATCATTAAGGCTGGATTCATGATCTGAGGATTATTTTAAACGTAGCCACTGAAGAGAACAGCGTGACTGAGACAAAAATTTATGCACAGACTCTGTGATTGACTCGCAATGTATTTTTTCAAATTTCTTTCAGGAAAAAAACATTCAAAGTTAACAAACCAAAAAAAAACATTTTGACAGTTCAAATATTTTGAATGCCCATGGGGACAGTCCAGTTGGTATTGTGAGAGACTTGCATGACATTTTACACCTCTGCCCTGTCGTGTTATTCATTTTTCACGTGGCCGAGAGCTGTTTACTGTGAATACACAGAATTTACTGAGGGGACCTCTGTAAAATATATACAGGTTTAAAATAATACTTTCGAAAAATAAATAAAATACATTTTGAGTGGATAGTCCACACAGCTGGAATCCACACAGCTGCCCTATGTTCAGTCCCTCGTCTTAAAACACACAAGTATCTGAAAGGGCAGTAGGCTGGTGCCATGATATATACATCCGTTACTTTTCTTGTTACTAAACCAAAGATGAAGGTACAACTGAATCAAAAGGTGCTGTGGAGTTTTTCTTGGGTGTCAGGTCCAGCTGAAGCGCTATAACCTGGTGAGGCGAAGCGCCAATCAGCCAGAAATCTGTGGCCGGGAATCCCACTGGGTGAGGGATTATTAGCCTTACTCTCACTCGCACTCTGGGGGGGAAGGTAAACAGCAGGGTTTCACCTACCTCATCGAACAAGAGCAATTTTTGCAGACGACTGGGCACCTGCAGTGCCTTAGCAATGGGGTGGGCCAAGGTGTGCAACTGGACATTCCAAATTGGGCAAAAAAGAACAAAAAAAAAAAAACTGTGGAGATTGGTTCCAAAAATTAACAATGAAAAAAGCGACAAGACTGCTGGACACACAGAGAAAAGAATAGGCGTGGCCCATCTCACATCTGAGCATAGAGAAGACAATGGGATGACTTAGAGGGAAGCAGACATCTTTTCCCGTCTTTGAAAACTTGCCCATATTGTCCTCTCTGGGTTTTTAATCTGAAAGGCTCAGTGGGGCACGCTATTTGAAATCAAGTCTGATTACTGGGCCCAGACACATTGAAAGGAACCCATCAGGATGTTATTAGCCAGACAAGAGACAATTATGGTCCTCGCGAGGCCTGGACTGCTGAGAGCAGGAACACCATTGTGGCAGTAAGCTGGTGGCAAACACCACCCACCCGCAACTATTCTGCTGCCCCTGCCAATGTGAGGATGTGATCGCTCATGAGAGCAGTCACAGACAGCCCCTAATGGGCGGAGTCAAGGAGACTACCACTTACTTGGGGTGTTGGAAGCATCTAGGAGACTGCCGCTTAGAAGTTGAGAATATGGCCCATAATGGGCGGAGTCAAGGACATGGACAGTGAGATTAGAGTTGAGGTGACGGCCAATAATGGGCAGAGTTGTGCAGATTGAGCCCTGCATGAAACCGACAGGGAGTGAAAAGATACAGCTTCTTAGCACCCAAAGGGATTTTGTCTTTGTTTTTTCCAAGAGATGAGAAAAATAAAGAAAAGGAAAGCTGAATTCTGGGAGGAGCGACGTGAGGCAGCTGTAAATGAGCCTGTGGCCATGCCATGCCTAAACTCGGTGGGTGGCAACCATTTTCAAAGCATCGGCCAATCGCTGAGCGGGCCTGAGGATTTGGTGTCAGCCCACCCCTCCGTTTGAGAATGAGCTTGGTTCAGGACACCCCTGCTGTTTGTATGGCTTGGGGTCGAGCTCGGCAGACTGTGATGAGCCGTTTCTCTGAAAAACACCAACTTCCAAAATGTCAGGGACTGATTTTCTTATCCCTGCCCAGACTCTGCAGAAACCGTTCCAGCTTCCATACTGACATTAAGACATTATTTCACTCTTTATTCAGGGTGACTCACACAGCTTATGTCTGACACGTTATCCATTTATTAAGCTGGAAATAACAACAAGTAATCCACACCTTGCCATTTAGTCCACGTACAGTGCTTAACAGAGCAATGTCTATGGCACAAATAGGATTTGAACCAACCTGCAACCAACCAAGTAATAAGTCCCAGAGGGTTTTTCGATGTGACCCAAGAAAGACAAATACTCTCCAGTCTTTGCATTCTGCTGCGTGTGTGAATATCCATGCATGTGCCACACGTCAAATCATAGCATTTTGAATCCAACAGCAGCTGGATAAATGTGCTCTTGAACAGAAAGCGGTCAGAGCTGGGTTATTAATAGGCGAAAGTGATTTGGTTTCCACAGTGCGAGGGCACTGTCTGGTATACTCACGTCTGGCATCTCTAAAGTAGATGGTCTGTCTGTAGGGGTTGAGGAGCTGAATGACGGAGTCATCGTTGTTCTTGACTCTGCAGCTGAGGGTGGCCACCTCTCCCTCCACCACTGTCACGTTATCTGTCACCAGATTCTGACTCTGGACTGGATTCAGAGGACAGAGAGAGAGAAAACAAGAAGAGAGGGAGGTTAATCCACAATTACACTGCTGCTGGCAGGCTGGCTCATTCTGAGGGCCCAATCTACGCCAAGAAAATCTAGCAAACGTGTGCACACGCACACGCACACAATATACAGAAAACTCATATGGCAGGGCTGAAAGGACCCTGCAGTGGGCGGAAGTATTGATTTTCAGGCCTGTGCAATTTATGTGCAAGTCCGGCTATTGCTGCTCATGGTCGAATCTAAAGCCTATGGCAGGCTGGGATATGAGTACTGTTTGATGATGGCTTGATTTGATGGACCAGGTGCTACATCATCTCAGGGCCAGACAAGCAGGAGCCACTTCAAGCGCAAGTTCAGGAAAAAGGGATCATCAATTTAAATATTCACTGTTAAGGATAACAAAAGGGGGGAAAAAGCCCTGTTCTAAATGTATCACCAATCTTCTACAATCCAATAGCCTCAATGTGATTAGACTGGTGCTGTTTGTAGAAAACACAATATACTGATTTGCACACCCTGGTTTTTAAGCACATTTTGACATTTCTACATTCAAAATGTGGTGTAGTGCAAGAGAAAGAACAGGGCTTGTTACTCAAAGGCTGTGGGTTTGATTCCCAGCAGCTCTGCCATTGCACCCTTCAGCAAAGTACTTACTCAACTGTTTCAGTAAAATATCCAGCAGCACTACAATTGCACCCTTCAACAAAGTACTTACTCAACTGCTTCAGTAAAATATCCAGCAGCACTGCCATTGCACCCTTCAGCAAAGTACTTACTCAACTGCTTCAGTAAAATATCCAGCAGCACTGCCATTGCACCCTTCAGCAAAGTACTTACTCAACTGCTTCAGTAAAATATCCAGCGGCACTGCCATTGCACCCTTCAGCAAAGTACTTACTCAACTGCTTCAGTAAAATATCCAAGTGTGTGAGGAAGTGTGTGGGCCTGTGGCCTGTCAGGAAGTGTGTGGGCCTGTAGCCTGTCAGGAAGTGTGTGAGCCTGTGGCCTGTCAGGAAGTGTGTGAGCCTGTGGCCTGTCAGGAAGTGTGTGAGCCTGTGGCCTGTCAGGAAGTGTGTGAGCCTGTGGCCTGTCAGGAAGTGTGTGAGCCTGTGGCCTGTCAGGAAGTGTGTGAGCCTGTGGCCTGTCAGGAAGTGTGTGAGCCCGTGGCCTGTCAGGAAGTGTGTGGGCCTGTAGCCTGTCAGGAAGGGTGTGAGCCCGTGGCCTGTCAGGAAGTGTGTGAGCCTGTGGCCTGTCAGGAAGTGTGTGGGCCTGTGGCCTGTCAGGAAGGGTGTGAGCCCGTGGCCTGTCAGGAAGTGTGTGAGCCCGTGGCCTGTCAGGAAGTGTGTGAGCCCGTGGCCTGTCAGGAAGTGTGTGAGCCCGTGGCCTGTCAGGAAGTGTGTGAGCCCGTGGCCTGTCAGGAAGTGTGTGAGCCTGTGGCCTGTCAGGAAGTGCGTGGGCCTGTGGCCTGTCAGGAAGTGCGTGGGCCTGTGGCCTGTCAGGAAGTGCGTGGGCCTGTGGCCTGACAGAAATGCACCTTCAGTTCAATGACCACGCCACACAAACACACACCGCATAGATTTTAGCGTACGGAAACGTAGAGGCTGAAGGTTAAATACTGAGGGTGTCAAGCTGCTGCTGGTCTCTACTTCTACGCTGTCTCACTCCCAGGGGAAGAGGAAACCTGTTTGAAAGGTTTTCAGGTGTCTCCAAGGTAACCATCAAGTGTAGCAAATCACAGACTGGCGCACATACAAGCGCATGCAAATGCACACGCATGCCAGGGTAACAACCAACCTCCTGGCCCCTTATTTATCCAAGGTACAATAAAAGGTTTTTTTGTTTGTTTATTTTTTTATTGCCAGGCAGCGCCTTGGATCTTACATGGCAACCATTCAAATTTACCTTGCCTAATGCCTGACAACCTAATTTATGTGCATCAAATTAGAACCATTCAACAATGTTCATAATGGAGAGTGATTCTGTCTTTGAACTCCATAGTACTATGGCAAAATGCAGCCAATATATCACACAGGAACAGCCAGAACCAGCCTCTGAGTCATTGAAAAGGCTCCACTGTGTCACCTTATCTAAAATTGAAGACATATTTTAAAATGTAAATTAAGCTATGCTGTAAGGTCTTTGGAACAAATACAACAGCACATATCCTCTCTGTGAGGCTGCGTCTGGTGTGGGGGTGGGGGGGTAATCTGAGTGAAATGGCTCACCAAGGCCAGTTCTCATTCTCAAATGGAGTACCTTTCAGTCAATTGGGGGCATAATTCTGTCAAAACCACTGAGGGACCAGCATGTGTTGGATGGACATTAACCAAACCCAGTGGTAACTAAAAAAAGTGACAAAGGGTAGAGTGTAGGTTTATGTTCCTTCATCCTTTTCTATATCCCATTATATAGGCTGCACTAGTTTTTTTTAAACAGACACCCTCATTCATTTTATATTTTTTTCTCAAAATGGGCTCTAAGGGCAGCATTTCTCTAATGAGTTGTTCACCAAAAAGGATGCCAGTTCAAATCCGAGAGGGGGGGGACTGCCATTAAACCAGGAGGAAACTTGTTTTAATGGCAGACTGACTATTGGAAGCTGATTCAAACCAAGATCAAAGCCTGAATCCAAACAAATACCGTTTCCCTGAATGTGGGCGGCTGGTAAACAGAGTAAATAGTTTGAGTACAATTAATACAGCTGAGAAGGCCACCAGAACTGAGTCAACCATGGGGAAAAAGGCAGGTTAATGCACACAGGTGTCCGCATTGGCTGCAGGCGACAGCGGACGGAAAGGTCGCCTTGATCTCGTCCCTCAGCATCAGGGCTGTCACAGCTCAATTCCCTGCACCAGCACGCACGGCTGTTCAAACCTCTGCCCTTCCATTTTTAATCAGCACACTTAATTTACTCACTTTACTGTCACCTTTCTTTTTCTAGATAAAATGATGTTATAGCTGAATCTACACGTGTGTCCCGTACGTGTACACGCACACACACTGCAGTTGCATTTCCTGATGAACCCCTGATAATGTGTACAGCTGATTAGCTAGGCCAGCTAAGCCAGGGGCCTTCATTGACGCGAGGCTGACACCTCTGCCCTGTGTGAAAATGCCCATGAAGTAGATTATTAATATATGAAATGCACATGCACACACACGCACCAACCTCCCTCCTACTCACATACTTAAGGTCGCTAACCCCTGCCGCTCATTGGGGCACAAACACATTTGGACTTGGATCTGCAGTGATGGCGCTGGCCCAGCTCGACACGACTTAAACGAGCATCCCACCGTGCCGGACGACTGCTGGTAAAACCATTAAGAAAATGTTTGTTTGGCTGATTTTTTCTTCCCTGGCTCACTCCAGGGCATCTCTAACCAGGCAAAGCGACATTGTTCACATAGACTCGCATTAATGTTAACTCCAAATGTTAACTCCTCTCTCTGGAGAGCCAGTACTTATGGTGAAAAAAAAAGTGAGTGGTGACATTGCTGACCTCCTGCAGAGGTGAGAGGAGGTTGCTAACGGTAATAACACTCTACGTCTGATGAGCTAAATCACAAAGCCATCATACCCCCATCATGTGGAGAAGAGAGGAGGAGGGGCCAGGAGGGGATACCATTCGGCAACCCACAGAGTCATGTGTCCTTTACGCTTTTCACATCAGCTGACCTCATGGCCATTTAGACCATTACCAAAAACATGGATACATACTCCTTTGAGATTGGCCCAACCAATAGCAAACCCCCCTTTACTGTAAAGCACTCTTAGATTTGCATTAGATTTGAATTTGGATGCTGATATTAATATTAATATAGATAGAAAAATAATTAAATAAATTACTACTACTACTAGTAATAATAACAATAATAATAAATGGCTCATTCCTTTAAAATATTTCCCAGATTAGCTTTATTTATTTTTGCTCTATACATGAAATACCCATTGTTCTTTATACTTTCATTGTCAACATAATTTTTTCTTTTGAATTTCAATTAAAATTCACAAAATCCATTTAACAACTAGCGGGTACGTCCTCATGAAAAATCTTTGCAGTGTTTTTTCATACCATCTTGTTTAACGTGAAGTACTCTGCCTCTCAGGAATTAGTTTAACTGTCCATTGTTCAATTTACATTTCTACCAATGATGAGAAAGATCCTCCAAAAATGATTTATTTAAGAACAAGAACAACGCCGTCTTGTTTTACACGCAGATTGCATGACGGCTTTGTGCAAAATGACATCCTCATACAAGTCCCTGGAAGAGACCCAAATGCTCGTATAAGGCTACGGCTGTCCCTTTAATCCTCACTCTCCAAACAAGGAAGAAAATAAAATACCCAGGTAAACAATGCTAATGAGGATGGGAAGAAAATAAAATCAGAAAAATGTTATGAGGCAGTCCAAATGAGGCTATGGCTATCCCTCCACAAGAGAAAGAGGAGGGGACAAAGCTGATTCAAGTAAGCAAACCGATGAGTGTGGCGAGGTAAGCAATGCTGTCGAGGGGTAGAAAAGGAGGGAAAAAAGGAGAGACAGCAGCGGAGACGTTATGGGCATCAGGTGTGAGAAAGGCTGGGCTGACCAGTGTCAGAAGCGCTGAGATCAGCGGAATGTGCTGGAGACGGAGATGGCCGCCTGCTGATTAATGCGTCAGAGGGGCTGCGGCTGGCCGGGCACGGCACCAGAGGTCCGCCATTGTGCTCACTCATTTGGAAATGTCTTTCAGGGCCAGAGGGGGTCTCCCTCTCCCTCTCCCTCTCCCTCCATCCCTCCCTCCCTCCTGAAAGGACCAGCTCCTGCAGAACGCACTGTTCTGTTCTCCCATGTCCCAGCCAGTAGGACATTCTGCTCTCTGCTGCCATTTACAAACCAGCACGTAGGGCTTTCTGCTTTCCTCTCCCTCCGAACTCACACCTCTCTCCTTTACATTGTGCAGTTTAGCACCCACCCCCACCTTAGCCGTGATGATTCTATACTACAGTAACATATACCATGCCATAATAATGTACACAATAACATATGCTGCACCAATATAACATACACTATACTACACTAACATATACCATGCCATAATAATGTACACAATAACATATGCTGCTCCAATATAACATACACTATACTACATGTACACAATAACATATGCTGCTCCAATATAACATACACTATACTACATGTACACAATAACATATGCTGCACCAATATAACATACACTATACTACACTGACATATACCATGCCATAATAATGCACACAATAACATATGCTGCACCAACATAACATACACTATACTACAGTAACATATACCATGCCATAATAATGTACACAATAACATATGCTGCTCCAATATAACATACACTATACTACATGTACACAATAACATATGCTGCACCAATATAACATACACTATACTACACTGACATATACCATGCCATAATAATGTACACAATAACATATGCTGCTCCAATATAACATACACTATACTACATGTACACAATAACATATGCTGCTCCAATATAACATACACTATACTACATGTACACAATAACATATGCTGCTCCAATATAACATACACTATACTACATGTACACAATAACATATGCTGCACCAATATAACATACACTATACTACACTGACATATACCATGCCATAATAATGCACACAATAACATATGCTGCACCAACATAACATACACTATACTACAGTAACATATACCATGCCATAATAATGTACACAATAACATGCCTAGCACCAAAATAACATACACTATACTACAGTAACATATACCATGCCATAATAATGTACACAATAACATGCCTAGCACCAAAATAACATACACTATACTACAGTAACATATACCATGCCATAATAATGTACACAATAACATGTCTAGCACCAAAATAATGCACTGCACCTCAACAATCCCGTACCACAATAATGCATATTATCACATACCCTGTGTGAAGAAAATACACTGTACCACAGTAATGCACCTTACCACATCGATACAAAAGCTATTTAAATAAAAGCTATTTGAAATGGGAAATAGTGACGCTACGACCAGGCTAATGGGGAATGTATGCTTTGGACCAACAAAACTTTGACACTTGTAGCAACACTACTGTCCAACACTGTAAACACCAAAATAACATACGCCAAATAAAAACTCACACTGAACTACAACAACATACACCCAAACAGGCTGTTCTTAACAAGAATGAACTAGATTATGATTTTATTCTGTCATGCACATCCCTAGCTGTACCAAATCATTACAGTGTCAAAGAAAACATCAGCACTTCCGCACCCACTTGAACGCAAAATAGGTCAAAGAACAGACTGAGAAAAATAAGAAATACAGGTGAATTAAATATATAGGCATACGGGAATAGACCGCTAACCAAACAAAAACAGATTTGCTGAACATAATTTCTAAATTGAAATGATATGTTCACTTGCCGGCACATATGCAGGCAAGTGAACACAACATCACTCAATGAAAGCAGACTAGCAAGTAACATAAATTGACATACAAGTAAGTTTGACAGCACAGTGCATGGGACAGCATGGATAAACCACGTTTAAGCATCCTGCGAACTTGACAAGGAGGCATCTGAGCCTGCTGTATAAGAGCCCTTTGACCGTTAGATTAACTGCTGTGCATGGCGCCGGCGCCACTGCAAACCCGCCCCCCCCCCCCATCCCCCATCCCCCTCAATCGATCCTGGGAAAATGTCCCATTCGTTCAATTTTAATGACATCACAGACCAGGAGAGGGACCTGGCCCATCTCTGCCAGCCACTCGTCCTTGAGGTTGAAAGGGGGCTGAACGATGGTGGGTTTTTCTAAGTGGAGAAACTAAGTGCTTATCAAGCTTTGCTTGTACATGACACACATCACATCTTTTTTTCTTTTCCCAGTCCTCCTCATCCACGTCTCACCTTAAAAGCTTCTTTCTCAGACAACAATCAGGCTTGAATTGATGGTTTCACGAGTAGTTGTGGGTGGTTCTTTTGGGGAAAACTGGAGGTACAGCATAGTGCTACAGTATTTAGCATGGCTCCAGAATAACACAAAATACTATGCATCTTAAAGTTGCCACTGGGAAAGTTTTTACTGCAACAAGTTATGTTTTAATTGTGAATAATAATTTCATTAGCAAACAGATGCAGTGCCTTTGAGCCAATATAGTCAGAGTGGGTGGTGGTGCTGGTACTTTTTAGCACCTCCCTGCATGTTCTGTGTGTTCATATTCTATACATTGTTGTGGAGAAAAACTGTGGTACTAAAAAGTTAAGTGTTTACGTTTGAGAGGACACTTAAAGTTAAACCCCCCACCCCCACCACATAGACATCACTTGGATTTAATTAATAAATCGATCAAAGGCAAAATATCAGGACCCTTGCCAACTGAAGGGTTTGTTTAGATTGCTTCAATGACTTTCACTTGATTGGCGGTGGAAGAGGGAGGGCAAGCAGCATTAATCTCAGGTGTTGCGAGGTCGGCGGTGGCTGAGCGAGGCATGGTGCCTGACTGAGTCACACTCCTTCCTGCTCTGCCTGATGCTGCACAGTGCATTTATGTAACCCAGCCAAAAAAAATATTACATTTATTGAGCAGTACAATTTCCACAAAACATAGGTTTCAAAATGATTGCCACCCCTGCAATTAATATTTGGTGATGCTTCCCCTGGAATAACAGCACTGATCCTATTCCTGTAATGTCTAATGCCAGATTTACACCAAAAGCGTTTTGCCGTGTAGTGTCGCAGGTATGCACCATTTGTACTGAAAATGAAAGCGTTTAAGTTCGTAAGGGGGGCGTTCCCTCTTGGTGTCAGCCAGGTTCGGAGAAGATTCGCTTCAGATTTAATTTGCTTTCTGTAGCGACAGCATTGTTAGTTAGCAAGCTGGGTAAACCGGTTTTCAGCTTGTTTAGTTAGCGAGCTATGCAAACAGGAACATAACTTAAGCAAATGACATAAGATAGCGGAAACATTTATGAAAAGCGCTGAACGACAGTTTGAAGGGAAGTGACGTGTCCTAGTGAGACGACCCTCCTCTGGTCATCGCGATTTGCGCAGAAGTTAAAATATTTTTAGTTTGTGCGAACAGTGCGGTACTCGTGATTCGGACCGCTCCCAGCGGCACCGGCAGATGCACAATCGCATCTTGTCGCTCTCTCTCCATTGGAATTGAATGACTTCCTGCCAGATGGCGGGGGACAGCCGCTCTTGGTGTAAATCCGGGATAACAAAGTGACACTTTTGGAGGGATTTTGAACCACTTCTCCCTGCAGGACATTTTTATATCCTTGATATTCTTTCGGGTTGCGCTTGTGGACTGCCCTCTTCAATTCAGACCAAAGGATTTCAATAGGGTAGAGACTGACATAGCCAATGAAAAAACATTGATTTCGTGTTCCCGCAACCATTTCTGTGTTGATTTTGATGTATGTTTGGGGTCATTGTCTTGTTGAAAGGTCCATCTATGGCCAAGTCTCAACTTCCTGGCAGAGGAAAGCATCCTGTTACTTCGTGGAATTCATTATGCCATCGATCTTAACAGCAGCACCTGGACCACTAGCAGCAAAACAGCCCTAAAGCATCAAAAATCCACCTTGATATGTTGCTGTGGGTATCACAGGCTTTTCCTTGTACGCTGTTGTCTTTAGTCGCCAAACACACCCATGGTGTGCACGGCCAAAAAGTTACATTTTGGGATTATCGGACCACAACACACAATTGCAATTGTAGTACCAATGCAACCCATTCCAAGAAGTTTGTTTACATGGAGGTGTCCAACAGTTGATTTTGAAACGCCAATATTCCACGAAACTGTGCAGTTTTGAAACTGATCCTTGGGTTTCACAACTTCCTCACTACGCGTGGGGGCAATATGCATGTGTCCTCATCCTGGAAAATTTGTAACTGTACCAGACTTTTTGATTATTGCCCTGACTGTGCTGAGTGGTATTTTCAACTGTTTATGTATATTTTATAGCTGTTACCCAATTTGTGTAGGTCAACAACCATCCGTCTCTTCTGAGATGAAAGCGCTTTGGTTTTCCCCATGATGATGGATGACAAAGGGATTTTACAGGTGTGCAACCTCATATTTATACCCCAGTGAAACAGGAAATGGTGAAATGCAGTAATGCAGTTCCTGGAGACAGATCGATTTATAAAAATACAGAATTGAATCACAGATTCCACTTTGTTTGGTTTTATTTAAAATATTATTTATGGATGCCAATAATTTGTTTTTGAGAAAAATACACTGCCTGGCCAAAAACTAATTTGCCGTTGCACCTGTCATGCATAGTGCCCACTGTACAAGCCTCTGGAGGCAGTGTTATGATCTGGGGTTGCTTCAATTTGTCAGGTCTAGGCTCAGCAAAGTTATGCAGCAATAAAATGAAGTCAGCTGAGTACCTGAATGCACTGAATGACCAGGTTATCCCATCAATGGGCATATTCCAGGACGACAATGCCAAGATTTTATCGGGCTCAAATTGTGAAAGAGTGGTTCAGGGAGCACGAGGAATCCTTTTCACACATGAATTGGGTCCTGACCTTTGAAAGTCTTTGGGATGCTTTGGGAAGACTTTACGGAGTGGTTCGACTTGACTCTCCCGTCGTCAATACAAGATCTCGGCCAAAAATGAATGCAACTCTGAACGGGAATAAATGTTGTGACGTTGCATAAGGTTGTCGAAACAATGTCACGACGAATGCGCGCCGTAATCAAAGCTAAAAATTAGAGTGTGCGACTTTCTTTGGCCAGGCAGTTTAGTTTAATAATAATAATTTTGATTAGAGTGAAACCAAGTAAGATTCCCAATAAGATTGTTTGAGCAGAAAATTAGAATCATTATGTGTATTATTTATTTATTTTTGCTTATTTTCATGAAGGGTGCCAATCATTCTTGAGTTGACTGTAAATAGTTAAGCTTCGGACAGAATGGGCATTTTCAGTAACTGCAGTTATTTTCCGATTTGCATCCCTCTATTCCAGTTACACACTGTCCTCTTTCTTGCTGTCGAGACTCGAGACCGGTTCGAGCGGACACAGGATTAGATTCTTTTGCCTTCGCCATTTCCCAAAAAGCACTGGGGGAGTGACACTGAAGTTGCATTCGCTTGGAGGTGATGACATCCTTTTAGGCCCTGCTTTCCACCAGGACAAATTAGACCACAGCCACCAGACTGCACGTGAGCAGATAGGTAGCCAACTTAAAAGTGGATTGTTTAACAGCTACTTTAAACACTGTTCTTCGCTAACCCAATTTACACATACGGCAGCCTTCTTACAGCTGTTAAAGGGGAAGAAATGGCACACCCAGCAAAATGGAGCTAAATAGTACTACAGGCCCCAGGACTATTGCACAGAAGTCTCATCATATCAAAGCTTGCTAAATGAAATATGTGTGCACAAAAAAAAAAAGAAAAAAAAGAAGAAAAAAAAAGAATGTGCACTCTAACAAATGAAGAAAATCATCAAGGTGATTTTTCAACAAACTGAAATCTGCAGGATCTAGATCGATGAAGAGCTAGTTCTTCCAGTACAGATGAGAAATTCCCACAGAACCAATAAGCGGTCATGGTCTGTACCAAATCTACTGCAAGGGCCACACTGGAGCAATTGTAGCAATTGTAGAAACTCTTAATTAGTGTTCATTTCAGGCTGTAGTATTTGGCTGTACTTCATATGGTAGAGCCACCATTTATTTATCAGTGACAAAATAGCAAAAGCCCTTAAATAACTAACACAACACAAGAGCCCAATTAACGCTCGTTATTTGCATTGTTCATTGAGGAGATTGATGGAAACAGATTTGTAAAGGCTGATTCAAATCAGCATGGCTCTCATTGCTTTCTGACAACTTTGAGAGAAGAGGGGAAATTAAACACACACACACAATTTAGAAAGTCTTGTCAAAATGCAAAATGAGTCTCTGTCAAAAGCTTTCACCAGCTGATGTCACCCAGTGTTGAAGATGTGATAAAAGCTGACGATAGGTTTTTTCATTTAAATGGAGTTTGTCCACTATATATATATATACAGTGAGCACTAGGGATGGGTATCGTTAGGATTTTATCAATAACGATAATGCTTATTGATACCAATACATATCGATACTCTTATCGACACTACTCTCCATAATTTTGTTTTAAAAAAGAGATGTTGTGAAAATAATTAAGTTATTTTATTATTACTTTTAGCAGAAATAACAAGTTATTTTGATAAAATTGAATTAAATTGAATTAAATTGTTTCCTTAGTTTCCTGAGAGTATATAATGAGGGGACCAATTGCTATACATAAATGTCTGGTAGTGTGCTTTGTTGCTGCTTCACTACAAATACAATAAATTGAAATGAACAAGATTATAGATGACCAAAAAACTATAGTTCTTGAGCTTCTCAGAAGCTAACAGAATAATAGTTATAAATAATAAATAATACAACGGTGGTGAATGGGTTGGGCTTGGGTGTTTGTCTTGAACTGCTATCCCCTAAGGAGCGGGGGCTGCCGCTTGACTGATGTTAGCTGTAAGATATAAGGAACATGTTCAAAAGTTTTTAAAACTAATGGTGACATTACCAGAATACTAGATTACCAGCGTTATTATAACATAGTAACATCGCTGGACAGTGATGTATTGCTCCACAGAGAATGCCTTGTTTCTCCAAGGCATTCTCTGTTACCTGTTCTGTGTGTACAGGGAATAATTTCCCGAAAAGCTATTGAGTGTTCTAGCTCTGGGTTTATGTAATGCGGGTGAATAGGCTAGATAACGTTAGACCGAAGATTCACTATTTATACTACTTTTCGGAAAAGATATTCCATGTACATTACAAACAGGTTACAGAGAATGCTTTGGAGCAACAAAACTTGAATATTGTCGTCGTTCCAGGTCATTTAACATACAATATATCGTTGTCCAACGCTGTTACTATGTGGCTGGCCATCTAGTAAATGCTGACAATGTTATTTGCCGAAGTTAATAACTATGGACATGTTTTATCTTATAAAGAATGTTACCTGGACTCAATGAGGTCTGGACAGTCACTTTATATTGGGGGATCGCATCAGCTTCGGAGCCGGATTGAGGGCTGCACTAAGGGGAATGGCACAGTGGTCACTTTGCTCAAGCAGTCAAATACACTGCACTGCTTCAGATTTATGGCATGTTGTATTTGTAAGTGTTTCATTAGATTGCTAGAATTACTCCCCTTACATGCATAAAATGCATTTTGCTGTGTTTACGTTCGCTTTGGTAAAGTGGGCACACACTTTTGAACGTCTTAACCTGTCTGCCATCAGTGCCACATGACTGGAGTGCACAGAACGTAAATAGACAACGTTGAACGTAATTGCCTGACGTGTGCAAGTCCTCATCATAAGAAAAAAATAAATAAATAAAAACTTGTCATCGTTAGGACCCAAGTAGAAACATATATTTTACGGTAGGTCATTTTAAAATGCCTGCTAGCTATGTTAGAAGTAATTAAAGTGAATTACGTTCAAATATTGATCGCAGCACCGTTTGTCCAGGAGCTTATCTGTATTTTGGTCCTGACTAATTAGGAGCTGGTACCAGTTTAATACCGGTTCTCAATACCCATCCCTAGTGAGCGCCATAAATAATTGGACAGCGACACATTTTTATTTTATTTCGGTTCTGTACTCTAGCACTGAGTTTGAAAGGATACAATGACAATGAAGTGCAGACTGTTAGCTTTAATTTGAAGGTATTTTCATCGGATGAACCGTTTAGAAATTATAGAACCTTTAGTACATAGTCCCCCCAATGTTTGGGCATCAAAAAAATATTGGACAGTTTAACATAATGTAGAATAAAGTAATCATTTTTAATATTTGGTCGCATATCCTTTGCATGCCATGACTTCCTGATGTCTGTGACCCAACAATATCAAAAGACTCTTGATATCTTATTTTCTGGTACTCCTACAAACAATACTATAACTTCTCTGCATCTCTATATAGGAATTGTGGGGTGACAGTAGATTTAGCTGTAAATTACACTGGAACAATATGGAACACATGGTTGGCTAAATGGCTGTAAGTCATCAAGGGTCTGACATATCAAACAAGCCTTAAACCATCACTCTGCTGCCAGATATGCAGTAGATATGGATGCAAAACTTGAAGGGTTTCTTCTCCTGACTTATTTTTCCATAGAGTTCAATAAGAACATTTGCCAGGAGAAACAACCCTTAAAGTGACCCATCCATATCAACTGCATATCTGGATATCCTTTCTCAGGTAGCCTACAATATCGCTATATTGCTCGCTTAGCAATATAGGCTACAACCTATCCGCAGTTTCTCTCAAAATATTGATTTCTCCATTAATGTACTTGCTCACATTGAAAAACCAAACGCTGTCTGCCTGCTGAGCTGAAACACTGAGCTATAGAATGCAACACATAGGTTAGTCTGTCGAACTTAGGGGAGCGGACCGAACCAAGTTAATTGACAAATTGTGCTCGTAGGACAATACAAAAATAAATATAGAAATATATATGGAAATAAATAAATAGTGAAATATATACAGAAATTAAAAATAGATGGAAATAAATTAATGAATATGAAAATAAAATCTCAAAATAAAAATAAACAAAAATGTAATCATTGTAATTAATTGCACATACATTTACATTTCTATATTGATTTCCATATTTATTTATGTATACATTTTTAGATTATTTTATCTATACATTTTTTTATTAATTTACAGATTTATTTATTTTTTGATTATTTTATTAATTCATTTTTATATTTCCTCATTTATTTATTTATGTGTTTATATGCACATATACACTTTTTTCAAAACATTTTTATCAACCCATAATATACAGTACCCTCCAAAATTATTGGCACCCTCAATACAAATTAGCAAAAAAAAAAAATTATTATTATAAGCTATATTGCGATTGAGAAATCATCACTGTTTTGTGCCAGCAAAGATACATAGATTTGAAAAGGTATTCTAGTTTTCCCTTCTCTGCAGCTGACAGCATGAGTGCATTGTGAGGTCTCAATATGAGTGGCATGCATGCACGGTTGTCCTTGACATATTAAGGCCATTTATATCACAATGACATTAGTATCAGCAATGTAAATAATTAAGTATTTGGTAATTGGATACTCACTCTGTCTACGCTCTAATCCTGATTTCTATTTTTGGGTGGGGTGGGGGTGTTTTTTTTGTTTCGTTTTTTTTCTTAAAAGGAGAGCGGACAGTCTGCCATGCTTTCCTATTCTTTAGATTTATTCAGACAGGGGAAAACAGAGGGGAACAAACAGAGATGGGATCGTAGAGCAGAGAGCGCCATGGCGGGGGAAAACAGAGGGGAACAAACAGAGATGGGATCGTAGAGCAGAGAGCGCCATGGCAGGGGAAAACAGAGGGGAACAAACAGAGATGGGATCGTAGAGCAGAGAGCGCCATGGCGGGGGAAAACAGACGGAACAAACAGAGATGGGATCGTAGAGCAGAGAGCGCCATGGCAGGGGAATCAAACCACCAACTGCGTGGGGAGTCTCTCATATTTCTTGAGTCGGCCACCCTACGGACTGCACCACACGTCTCGCCAACTTCACATCAATGTTAATGAAATGTTTATTAAATTTAGACTGGTAACACATGAAACATATTGCAGACCCTCTCTGTAATTACTTCAGAATGCTGGGGACCACATCTCCTCCAAATGAGGTCAGCGATGACTGCTCAGATGACAGCTCTGTGTGCATGCTGAGCAATGTAGCATGCTTCTCTTTCATGTGATTATACAAGTTGTTCTGTGAATTTTAGTACTTCACTTTACATTCTTACAATTTGCAAAATAATTCCATGATGTGCTATAATAATTCTGCCTCGTTGTGGCTAGCCAATGAGCTAACATAACGTAGCCTAACTCACATGGATTTTTGTCTATGTTCACATTCTTTAGTGCATTTCAAACAAGGTTCAACATAAAATACAAAATTTCATGGGAATAAGTATTTCATGAAAATGAATTAAATTCATGTTATTTTCTTGCATTACCCAAGTTTTAGACTTTAAATGACGATCCAAATATTTGGATATTCATTTATATCCCTAATTAATGACGAACTGAGACATAAAATGGACAGTGATCCTTCATATCCCTCCCAATGGTTAATTTCACCCAAACTGTAATTTGTGGTTATTCCTGTGGCTGAGGTGAGAAAGACATGTATTATGGGAGATAATTGAATAATTAATGTAACTGTAAATTTAAAAAAAATGCAGGCCTATGCATCCTTGCATTCATACTAAAATAATTTTTTTTTTAAATTAAATATGGGCAAAATTATCCAAGAAATACAAAAACTATTTGCCTTTAAAATGTTTAAATGAACTTCACAGATGTTGACTTGTTTTCTTACGTGGAAGGGTACACTTTTTGCAGGATTTTTTGGTAGCAACGTACCCATGCTTATAACGCAGTGTAGTTGGTAAAACATCTTTGACCAAACCAAAGATTAACATCCACGTACACCCATATTGCATCCATTCTAAAAACTATAATGATCACTGTGGGGAAAGAAACTACTCTGTTGTCTGTCTTTATTTGCCTCTTGTACCATCTAGTGGTAAAATGAGATATTGCCGTTATTTAGGGGGAGCCCCTCAGAGCCAGTGAATAACCATAATTTCTAGGACGAAATGAAGTGAGTGGGAAAAGGGAGAGAAATGGATAGAGCAAGTGATGAGATGAAAAAAAACAAGAGTTTGCTTACCTTGGATGTTCTCTGCAGCTCCTGTGTTCATCAAAAGAAGAGAAAAAAAAGATAGAGAAAAGAGATGTGAGAAACTGCCCCAATCAGCAATTCACCAAGGTGGCAGACAGCACATTATAGGAGAGCTTCAGTCTGCAACACCCTTTGATAACAAATAATGAGGTGTGAGCTTTCCCCCCATTCATTTACCACACAACATTTTAGCCTTAATGTAGTGAACACCGGCACAACATCTTGTGGAATAAAAGAGGATTGCAAAAATGGCTTACTCTCCTGATTCAGAGGGTACGTATAATGCACATTTCAGTAAGACTGGAACATGTAAGACTGGATCAATGAAAAAGCATGTAAATAGCCAAGACTGAGGAGAAATCTCAGCCGTTTAATGCCAGTTAATTTCCTGTTCGTGGGGACGGTTTAACAGCAGTTTGTTGTTTATGTGAAAAGTGGGCAAAAGTTAATCACTAGAACACTAGAAGACCCCTAACAGGATTGTGCTGCTCCTTACAAGGCATTATGTGCATGCCACACTTAATCCAGTTATAGTTTTTAAAGTACAATAATTCAGCTGTTCAATACAGTATACCAGATGGGAGCTGTAACACTAAAATATATTCCAATGTGAAACACTGCTCAAGGCCAAGGTGCAGTGAATACCGTACAGTACATGATCACCCAACTGCTGAAACATAATAAACAAAAGATAATTCATGATTTAAAATTAAAAAAAATACACGTTTTAAATATTTAGTATTAAATACAGATATGTGGCAGTCATATGTGGGCCTGGTACCCACCAATATAAAAAGTAATGAACAGGAACTCGAGATACCACATTTTATATAATGTATATTGTTAAAGCATCTATTTACGTAACACAGGATCGTGGAAGTAGCATGAGAACCCTCTAAAACAACAAACATTGACCTTGCGGCCTGAAAACCATGTTTTCAAAGAAGACCGCATTGGAAATAAGTAGTCCTGCGTGAAGCTTTTATGCATGTAATTATCAATACGTCTCATCTGCAATACACCCCCACACCCCCACACGACAACTGGCTTCATCAGCAGGACATACAGATGCAGCACATCAGTAACATTCCCACATCAGAGAATTCAGTAAGATTTATGATTTAACATGCATATGGGTTTCTCAAAGTGTGAATTAATATAGCTCTTTATAGCAAAAGGAAACCAAGACAAGTGTGAAAGCACTAATAAGAGGTGTCAAGTTTTATATATAAAAACTGTAATAAGAAGCAATAACTAGTGAACATCGGCTCGACATGCCTTTCTGAAATCCCTTTATAGCTGCTGCTGCTGCTGAAAATGTGCAGTTGTTACCCATAATGCCCTGCACACCTGCACAGTTTACACCTTTTGGACCGCTTTAACCAGCTGGATAGTCAGTGGTTTTGCTTTGAGGCAGGTTTTGATTAGAAACCCATATTCTCTCCAGTGTTTGCCAAATTTCAATCATGGTGACATTCTCATTATCCAATCTCAGTGGCAAGGAACCATGGAACCATCAACGAGAGAGATAACATCCCTCCTCCCCCAGAACTGTGATTACCACCATTACATAATGGTAGTAGCAGTAATCGTAGTTTTTAATTTTGGGAAGCCATGTTTATTAATCTAGAATGCAGAAAATGAAATGGAAAAATAATCTCCCCTGCCATCAATATGCAATTCAGACAGTGCACAATAAATGCATTGTTTTAGGACTTTTGGATTTAAGATTGAGGACAAAAGCTTGGAATGTAATGTCATAGAGAAAGAGGCATCAGACCGCAGAGAGCACAAATATTCTGAAAGACCCAAAGGCCAGACATTTTACCTCTAACTACCTGTATATACCGGATCACAGCTCTAAACTGAATAAAAAAACACCAGTGAGCAGTATATTTAAGAAGGACCCATTTAAATAAGTTGAAAACTACTGTACACAGACTTGTGTGTTGCATCTCATTGACATTTGAAAAAAATAAAAATAAAATTGCTACGACATCTTCTCGCTTAAGAGGGAGTTGTAAAAAGAAGTACGCTCACATACTAAATGAAAATCAAGGTAGTAATGGGACACCACATTCAAAAAATAAACTTGCTTCAAGCCATTGAATGAAGTATATTTGAAATCAAGCGCTGAATTTAACTATACTGCAGTCGCAACACAAAGCTGTCCAAACACTTTGCTTTTCAATAAAAAGCGAATGGGATTTCATCTGACTCAAACTTTGACATCACAATCTTACTCGGTCATGGCCCTAGTATAACATAAATGTTCCAATAAAAACTGCCCTTCAAATTTATCTGTAGAAATAAAAAAAGAGATAAAATAGATGGAATAAATAATATGCAGTGTAAACATTAATAAGATAAAGGGCTTGCAACTCAATGAGTCACTCAGTGAATCAAACGTGGTCTCTTCCCCAACTAAAGATTCACGTCAGGGCCCAGGGGTAACGCTGTGAAAGTGTTTTGAGGTCTTTGAGGGCCCAGGGCCACCCTGGAAATCAAACAGCCAGAACGCCAGGGTCCCGGAGAGAAGCAGCTATGTTGAGTTAATGTTAGATGGGGGGTTGGGTGTTGAATAACACTCCCTGCGGTCCTGCCCGTACCCTCTCCCCCAGCGCTTCTCAGCACCTCTGGCGATGGCCGCACTCTACCCCTAAAGAGAGGTTAAACACTCCAGCGGCGGAAAATACATGAAACATGAGCCATTTCGGGGGCACCGCGTGGTGCAGTGGACAAAGGCGTGAACTTTGTGTCTGTGCGGTTACGCCCCGAGGATTGGGGGTTCGATCCCCAGACCTGCCAGATCAGAGTATGGCCGGTGCCTTGAGGGAGTGGCAATTGGCGGCTGTGCATTTCACCATTATTAATAAAAAATAAAAAAACCTAATATATTATATATATATATATGTGTGTGTGTGTGTGTGTGTGTGTGTGTGTGTGTGTGTGTGTGTGTGTGTGTGTGTGAGAATGAAATCAGGTGAGATGTCAGATGTTAATGTAAAATAACAGGAAGTTATGTCGTTTTTACGTTTCCACCTTTTTGCCCTTTTTCAACGGTCCCTAGATTTCCCGTTTGCCGAATGCCTGAATATCGATTATCAATCTAACTTAACCTCGGTGGCTATATCAGAGTAAACCCTGACATGTCAAAATGTGTCAACCTAAATTTTCATCCTTCAGACGAGTAGATTCGGGATTTTAACTATAGCTAGCTAACGTTACTTACTGTAGCTGCTCTAAATTAATAAAACAATGGTATTAGGCTACCTAACTTAGTTGCTACCTAACACAATTTGAATAGCTAACGTTACACAAAACAACTGTTGAAAGGGAATTATGTTCATCGTTAGTGCTAGCCATATCACTAATGTTTTATCAAGCTAACACAGATAGCAAAAACAATACGGTCGCTAACGTTACGTGGTTTCGCCCTTGCTTTAGGCTACTAACTGTATCCAACACGTTAAATGACTGCTTGCCACTTTGGACAGTGTGGGTGCGTCCCAATATTCTTCACTCCCCACCTCCTTTCCACCACTCCTCTCCTCGTCTCCTACCCGGGAATATGCAAAACTGTCTGTAGCCTACGTTTCAAGTAGTTGTTGCATGTACAGTAGCTATATAACATTAGATTAAAAAGAGCGGCAGTGTCGTATAATGGTTAAGGAGCTGGACTTGTAACTGAAAGGTTGCAGGTTCGATTCCCAGGTAGGACACTGCCGTTGTACCCTTGAGCAAGGTACTTAACCTGAATTGCTTCAGTATATATCCAGCTGTATGAATGGATAAATGTAATAAGAAGTTGTGTAAGTCACTCTGGACAAGAGCGTCTGCTAAATACCTATAATGTAAAAAAAAGATTGGTTTCCGGGGCACAAGAATTTCGAGGAAAAGAGGGTGCACTTTATTGTGAGTATTGGGACGCACCCTGTGTCACAGCCATAGAACCATTGTGACAGCTGCCTAATGCAGACTAATCCGGGGTGTTGTAACTTTTCTGTGATTCACTTTGACCTAGATTTACTGCATCCAACATGGGTGCTTGCCACTTTGGACAGTGTGGCAACTTTGGAATGGTCTAACGTAGCAATACTAAAAACAGTATTTGGCGAGCCCTTGGCGAGTTGGCGATAGTCGTCTACATGTGAAATGCATTAGCGTAACTAGCAGGGGGCAGGGAGGGCACTCACCCCCCCTGGAGGCAAAATGCAAAGAGCCAGGTCCTCAGCCACTTGGAGGCAAACACATACATTTTTAATTAAATAAAAATAAAAAATGTATTATTTTTAAGTGTGGGCATAACTGAACAAAATATTTTCATGAAAGAAACACGCCAACTTTTTGGGAAATTGGCTTATTGGCTTATTTGCCATCTTCCCCAGAGTCAGACAAGAAGATGGATGCCCTTCTCTTCTCTATGCGTGCGATAGGAAGCATAGAGACCCGCACTGTTAGCCTAGCTTAGCCGCAATCACTGGAAGTGGGTTAGTTTAGTTCGGCTAAATTAGAATGTCTCATTTTACATAGTTATTTCTACACTGGGTAAATACACAAGTCACAACATGTAAATAACAAAGTTTTAGAGTTGTTGGAAAGTGTATTTCCTCACTTTTGAGGGAGCTAGGCTAACAGTGTGGGTCTTTATGCTTCCTACTGCAGGCACAGAGAAGAGAAGGGTATCCATCTTCTTGTCTGACTCTGGGGAAGATGGCAAATAAGCCAATTTCCCAAAAAGTTAGCGTGTTCCTTTAATGTAATTCATAGGCTATTAGGCTACGTTGTTTGACTTCCACAAATGCACATTGCACGCAGGTTTGTTTCCGACATCAGTTAACAGAACAGTTAAAAAAGAAACAAAAATTGGGTTATACAAAACGTAGCCTAAACAAAAAGAACAGCGGGAGAAAGAAAAAAAAGCTGCGTTAACATGTGTAGCCTACTACCAACTAACTTTTTTGAAGCATAACTGCCCTAACGAAAATTAACTATAGTAAAACTATAGTATGTCGACAGCATATACGTGTATATATATATATATATATATATATATATATATACACACACATATATATATATATACACATATATACATATATATATATACATATATATAAACCGGTGGAGTGGCTATAGTATTACTATAGTTTTTTCATACACACTATAGTGGTCCCAGTAATTACACTGGAACAGTATGGAACACATGGTTGGCTAAATGGCTCTAAGTCATCAAAGGTCTGACGTATCAAACAAGTCTTAAACCATCACTCTGCTGCCAGAAATATAGTAGATATGGATGGATAACTTGAAGGGTTTTTTCGTAATTTTCCATAGAGTTCAATAGGAAAATTTGTCAGGAGAAACAACCCTTAAAGTGATCCATCCATATCTACTGCATATCTGGCAGCAGAGTGATGGTTTGAGGCTCGTTTGAGACCTCAGACCCTTGATGACTTACAGCCATTTCGCCAACCATGTATTCCATACTGTTCTAGCATAATTCACAGCCAAATCTAGTCCCACCCCCCAATTCCCATAGAGAGTTGCAGAGATGTTATATGACCGCTTGTAAGAGTACCAGAACATACGATATCAAGAGTCTTTTGATGTTGTTGGGTCACAGACATCAGGAAGTCATGGCAGGCAAAAGATATGCAACCAAATAATAAAAATTATTACTTTATTCTATATAAAAATGCAGGAGCCCCAATAATTGTGGCACACATGGTTTTGTTAAAAATAATAATTTGTTGATGAGGGATTTGTTTTCTCATCATAAATTAACGGTTGGATTTCAGTGTGTCATTAAGCTAATTCACCAAATGGTGAATTTTTTGCAACCCTTTTTACTCATCTTTACCAGGGGTGCCAATAATAGTGGAGGGCAATGTATTGGGCCCCTTGCTGACGTAATTTCCCCCCCGAGCTGATCATGTAGTTACGCCACTGCTGAAATGGCAATGAGATTATTTTTAGAATCTTTAACGGTTATGAAACGGAGGAGATATCGAGGGTCAAAAACCGCTGTTTTCCATTGAAGTGCTGACTAACGCAAACATACCGCACTCAGTGGAATTACCTGAAAAATAAATATCACTGTCGACAACCAGTAATATTTTCATTATCAGCATTCTTCTTTTTTTCTGCTCCTCATTGTTATAAAACGACTGAATGCACTACACAATACTGAGGATGAAGAATAATATCACAACAGTGAATAATCATTACAATGCCAACTGCAATAGAGGAGGGGGGGAGCCTGTCTGCTGTATATAATGTGTCCATAAATGACCTCAGGGCACATTTGCTAAGCAAACCATACAACCCCAGAGAAGGAGATGTGCTGATCTTTTCTAAGGTGTGGTCCTGTTAAGCCAATGTGCTTACTTTAGGTGTGAAGAGTAGCTTGAGTGAATGACAGGGGGGTAAATGTGTTTTTTCTTTTTCTTTTCCGTAGGTGATTCTTTCTGTGTAGAACAGTTCCACAGAGCCCTGCTCCCCAGAACCTCCCTGAGAGCCAATTTCAGTGTGGCCTCCTCCTGCCAGAAGGTGGTGGTCGGTGGGGGGGGACCCCACACACACTGCCCTAATCCACTCCCCTGCTCTCCTTGATTTCGATTGGTGCCTGGGAGGAGCCAGGGCCATTCACAGCTGGGGTCCGGTCTCCCGGCACGCTTCATTATTAGGGACCTTGCGGGCTCCAGGACAGCTCGTCTCAGCGGGCAGGCCATGGGACACAGGCCCGGCCCACTCCATTATGGTCCAGAGCCCTGAAAACCTGGCCGGCATCGTCTGGGGCATGGGCGTCTCCACAGTGAATGAGCAGACAAACCAGAGGATTGAAGAATTTATATAAAATAATATTAACTTTGCCCTCCCAAACACCATACCCCTTTACACACAGGGTTTTGAAAGCATTAACGTTTTGACTACTCCCTTCTCGCAAGCCAACCAGCCTGCGCAATTCTGCATCTACATCTGCCTTTCCTTCCTACAGGACATAATCCAGCACTACATTCCAACCACTCAGCTGTGCAGCAACAGGGTGCCTCGCACTTCCTGCCCTCCGTGTGAACGGCTCTCACTCGACTGCTGAGCTTTCTAGCTCCCCAGTGGTGGAACAAACTCCCCATTCCTCTACGAACTGCTCCGTCACTGCCTGCTTTCCAGCACGGTCTGAAGACAGAGCTCTTCAGACTCTACCTTGACTGACACACCAATCAAGTAGTACTTGTATCCTGTACGTTAGGGGTGTAACAGTACACGTATTCGTACTGAACCGTTCGGTACATGGCTTTAGGTTTGGCTCACAACATGCAGAACTTAAATTCAAAACTCTGATCCCCCCCCCGAAGACATAACTTTCGCAAAGAGGCGGATGTCTTTAGTTCAGCCCATGAGCACAGCAACTGAATTAATGCTGCAGATTAGATTTTTTTAAATTTCCAACCAGGAATCGTGATATCTGTAAGAAAACGCCCTTCCAACTAGGAGTTTCATGTGGGAAATCATAGATCGGGAAATCAACAACCCCAACTAGGAAGAACTTGACATCACATCATCATGGCAGCGCACACCGCGACCCACATTCTGAACAGTAAACAAACATGACTTTTAGACAATTTTAGCTTTTAAAACACTTCAGCTTTCGTGTTTCAGCATGATATGGCAAGCCATTTTAACATTTATTCCTCACGACTTACTAGTAACTCTTCTAACGTTACTAGTACTTATTTTTTTAGTTACTAGGCACTAATCCAATAGTGACTAGTATCTATTTCAGTTTTACTTGTAACTATTCATTAGATGCTAGTACTTCTTTTTTTAGTTCCTAGTAACTATTCCAATAGTTACTAGTATCTATTTCAGTTTTACTCGTAACTTTTCATTAGATACTAGTACTTACTCTTTAGTTACTAGTAACTATTCAATTTTTACAAGTAAAAGATTTAAATTTTTGCAATTGAATAATATGGGGCTCTGCGGTTCAGATATCAACTATTTGCTTCTGACTAGTAACTATTCCAATAGTGACTGGTATCTATTTCAGTTTTACTAGTAACTATTCATTAGATACTAGTTCTTATTCTTTAGTGACTAGTAACTATCCCAATAGTTACTAGTATCTATTTTAGTTTTACTAGTAACTATTCATTAGATACTAGTACTTATTTTTTAGTAACTAGCAACTATTCCTAGAGTTACCAGTAACTATTTCAGTTTTACTAGTAACTATTCATTAGATACCAGTACCTATTTATTAATTAACTATTCCAATTGTTACTAGTAATATTTTTATTTCTGTTTTACTCATCATCGGTAATGACTAGTCAAAATGACAACTTGATAGTTCAACAATTGGAATAGTTACTAGTAACTAATAAATAGGTACTAGTGTCTAATTAATAGTTACTGGTAAAACTGAAATAGTTACTAGTAACTATTGCAATTAACTTTCAAAAGTTTCTGGCCCACAGACAATAGCCACTGGCCAAAGATTTTTCATGTGTGCCGCTCTGTAGGTTTTAGGCCTCCTGTATTTTTATTTTTATTTCAGCAAATTTGCATTAGTTACCTCTGATGAGCATCATCTTTGCTTTTAATACATACCCTAAAACAGGCAGAGCATAACACCATTAACACATTTAGAAAAGCTATATACACAAATAATAGTAATTTCATAGCTGTCAACCCGCCTGTGTTTTCTGTGAGACTCACAAATTTCACACCCTTATCATGGGCTCTTCCGTTTCTCCATTTCCTATGTCTCTCCATTTCAGAGTATGCTGGTTCCTAATTGGATTTTTTAACATCAAGTTCACACAATTATACAACTGCCACAGATGTTTTGTAAGCTTAAATACATGTTGATATTCTTAAAGGATTGATCCTCAACCTTTCTGACAAAAGGGACTACGTTCAGCGTTCTGTAGGGACAACGGAACTACATTTCAATGCATTCCACAGGAAACACAAGTTACATTTACAGCACTGCCCCTAGCGTGACGTCCATAGTTACGGTAAACCAATTCTGTAACTCCGGAATCAAACTTCTGATCAAACATCCCAGGTATAGCTTAGGTTTAGTTAGTTTTAATTTTAGTCTGAACTGTTTCTTGGTAATTTGGTTGTATTTGACTTGTAATCGTGCTGTACTAATAGCTATAACATTGTCGTGCTGGCTGGAAAGCTAGCCGGCTAGCCTATTGTTCTATAACTAACATTGTCTCGTAATCCCAAGCAGGCCTCATGGTGTGCTGCCCTTTTCTAACATTTTACTAATATTCCTGTGATATGGTCTCATCTTGGCTTACTGTAGATAGTTAACGTTATTTCTTGAAAGGAGTGTGTGAACTTTATAAGAATAGTCGATTTAAGATTATATAGCTACACTCTAGCTGCCACTCACAGCCAGCTCACTCTACGTGGCTCCTTTGTTCTCTTAACATGCATGGAGAGACAGGCACACACGCACACATGCACGCACGCACAAAAACACAACACGCATGTACCAGGCTCACACAAATACCCCAGTACACACACACAACACCTCTCCTATTCTGCATCTTGTTTCTTCTCATTTAATGAATCTAATAATCTAACCTTGCGTCTGTTTTGACGTCATATGACATCAAAATGAACTTGTTAGAACTCTATGCTTTCAACCTTTACTTATTAGTTATTGGTGTTTTAATGATGAATTGAAGTAGGAGTAATTATAATCGATAATTATGAAATGAGAAGATTTTAACCTAACTTCGGGATTAGGGTAAACCTCATTACTCCATATAGTTATCTACCTACATTTCTGGTGCCCCATGTATGGATACAGAGGCATATTCATTACATTTAATTTGTCATACTTTTTCTCCCTTTCCTTTAACTTTACTTCATCCTCACTCATGTATTTCTTCTTTTTAACTCATGGGATTACCAGGCACCAAACCTGGCTTTGGAGGCTGTAGGAAAATTTCTATTGGAAATAGCTTGAATTTCCTGGACTAATATAATCACTCACTCTGGAAAAATGTGGAGCTATAGCTGCAAAGTAACATCCCTCTTTAACCGAATGGAGCTTTATCGTTGGGTCCACAGAGTCCATAAAAGGGCACAGAAAAGGCGTATCTAACGAACAAGCACCAGACTGACCCAAAAGACATCCCAAAAGCCACTCAACTGGTTTATTATTTTTGTTAATTTCTTTCAAGGCAAAACAAATACAGATAAAACATTTTTTGTGGCATAGCAGGCCACCAGTGATGTGTGATTTACCAGCCTGTACAGAACATATCATGCCGGGTCACCAGGCAGGCCTTATTGTCAAGCCCTGTCAAGGTCGTGAACAGTTTTGGGTGTTCAGTGTGTAGGAAAACTGCTGTGTGGTCCATCTCTAAGCCTTCCTGAGTGCTGCCAGGGTATTCTGCTCTGTCCAATCCGTGCAGACACGGGCAGAGCAGGCGAAGTGCCGTGGAACTGGTCAGGCGCCCTAGCAGCGCGGTACTTTATAAAAACCCTGCTCCCACTCAGAGTTCCTTGTCAGCTGGACAAATGGGAGCACGTATGGCCTTCGATATGGTCTCATGTCTCATCCCCATTACGGCAGGATTTATGGGGCCCCCAGACCCCGCCGATGGCATTTAACAAAGTTAATATTGACGCGACTGCTCTTGAGGAGGTGCGGTGGGTGGCGTCTGAGGAACTAGGTCACCCATTGGCAGAACTCTGTGCTTTTGCATTTGGGAGGGAGGCAGCCAGTCTGTCCAATCCCAATCGTAAACCTGACGTTGCAGCTCAATACCACCCCCAATCTGCGACAGCAATGAACCTCGAGCGCTGGCTCATGCCCACAGGTGAAGAGACCGACTGGCCAATCTGCAGCGACTTGCAGAGCGGAAAAGAATAATCTAACTCATCCCTCCGGGCTGAGGGGCGGGGGAATCAAATCAAATTCTTCCTGAGAGCTCTTTCTCCAGTTCTGGGGGTCATCGTGTTCCTTGATAATAAGAGCTACACAAAAATAACAAAAACACCCATACATTCTCAAAACCTTCCAACAGTATTACTTCCCACACCCACCCCCTCCTCCGATTATGTCAGTACAAAAGTACATTGTGGTAAACTCAGATCTCTGGGGAAGAGCTCTTCATGTACGGCGGTTCTTGCATTGCTGTATGGCAGAAAGGAGTCCATTACTTTTTCTCCCCACTATTTCCATGTCAACTTGTTTGCTTTTACGTGTGCCGGGCTCTCCCATTATTTCCAAAACAGGCCTCGCACTGGAAACTCATTTCACAGCTTGTTAGAAATATTAAATGAACGGTCAATTTTTGTAAGGTAATGACAACGAGGGCCGTTGCTCTTTTCAGTGTGTAAAATTAATGGAGGGTTTCATCATTTGATCACAATGGCAGAGAACAGCGACCCATCTGCCTAATTTGAGTTAAAACCTGATAAGAGAATGAAGAAAGCTGGTAAAATAGCCACACAGATGTTAAAAAAAAGCCAGCAGTGTTTCTGTTCATGTGCATGTATTCACAATATGTTTTGTATGCATTACAGAAATTTCCCCATTCCTCTACGAACTGCTCAGTCACTGCCTGCTTTCCATCACGTATATGTATATGTAACAAGTTCCAGCAAGTTACATATACAAATTCACTCCCCAACTATCAGAGTGAACACAGTATTTCTGTTGAAATATTGAGGGGGCAAATGTAAGCTCCCAAAATAACTTTAACATGTGAAGCAAAGTGAGTGAGGAAGAAGGAAAAAAATAAAAATAAATCTAAGAATTAAAAAAAAAAAAAACCTTGTGACCCAAGAAACTCACTGGAGCGAATATATGGACAACTAGCCCAGTGAGCTGTCTGCTGGCAGAAAGCTGGTCATATACGCATATATGAATAAAATAAGCCTTTGTTTGTTTCAGTTCTGCTGCAAGCTGTGCTTTTCTCAGTTTTTCCAGAAGCTTCTCCCAACCATTTTTTCCTCAGGGACCTTTTCCAGCATGCCCATACACAGCACCATGCACATGCTTATGTGCGCGCACGCGTGCTGTAGGATAGGGCTCTCCATGCCATGGCCACATAGTTATGTGGCTGGGTCATACGTCTATGGTCTGTGTGACAGCGGGGTCAGTGGAGGAGGAGGCTAAGGGTGATCTGCTGTGCTTTTGGAAGCAGATACTGGCATTTTTAAATCAGACATGAACAGAGCATACTGTATGCAGTATCTGCACACTGACCAGACCGCCACCTTCCATGATGATCATTTTCCAAGACATGACCACCGTTCCACCCTTGCACTCAATACTAAACAATGTTGTGTCTTGCTCAAAACAAGGACTAAAGGGTTGGAACATTTTTTTTCTATGAATATAACCATGAACATATACTTTAATACCTTTAAAAAAGCTATTTTTTGGGGAATCGACTCAAAATCCTTGATAAAGTCATCCATTGCCACTTTAAATATTTGCAGTGGCTTGAAAATATCCTATAGTGTAAATGCATATGAAAATGTTAAAAGGCGTCTGACACACTTCATACTAAATAGTGTAAAAATTATTATATATGTTTTAAAAACAAATTACTTCGACCAATTAGATTTTGACCTTGATTAAAGCTAATGGCAACACCCTTTATCAACTTTTCTGTTGCCCCAAAACATTTGCTGTTAAGTGACCACTAAACTTGCGATGCTACACTGCCTGGCCAAAAAAAAAGTTGCACACAATATTTCGTTGGACCACCTTTAGCTTTGAGTACGGCACGCATTCTTCCTGGCATTGACAACCTTATGCAACATCGTAACATTTATTTCCGTGCAGAGTTGCATTCATTTTTGGCCGAGATCTTGTATTGACGACGGGAGAGTCAAACCACTCCATAAAGTCTTCTCCAGCACATACCAAAACCTTTCAATGAGGGATCTTTTTTTCTCAGAATAAATGTACTTCAATTAAAGGTTGAATTTTTCTCATTTTTTCAGTGTAAGATTCAAAATTCCAAAAGGTGAATTTTTTTATAACCGTTTTTACTCATCGCTACCAGGGGTGCCAATAATTGCGGAGGGCACTGTATGAAGATGGTGCTTCAAGGTGCTTGTACACTGAGTTTAACAGGGCTATTGTTGCATCTTCCACACCACGTTTTGCCCTATAGGCAAACTGAAATGCATCCATGTGCGTCTGGGTCTCTGCTCCAAGATGGAATAAAATAATGCGCTCAAAACATTTCTTCACAATTTGGGTGAGTGCTACAGGTCTAAAATCATTTTGCTCAGTAGGTCTAGGTTTCTTGGGAAAGGGTATGATTTCAGCTGTTTTCCATTATATTGGGTTCGTGTATGCAGCGATTTCTGGTAAAGTTCATGAAAACAGGGCTCAGCTGTTCTCTGCATTTCAGCAATATGCTGCCATCCAGTTTACCAGGCCCAGTGGATTTGCGTGTGTGTTTATCCTTCCTCAGGTCCACACTGATGATTGGATCAGCTCTCAGGTCTGGAATCCGGCATAGAAGCAATTCAGCTCATTTACCTGCTCTACTGTTTGGATCGGGCTGCTTCTATGTGGGTTCTGGCCGGTCACGCGTCCCTTGAGTTATTGTCATTTAGCTGTTGCTCAACTTTGGATTTATATTCTCCTTTGCCCTGGTTTATTTGTGCATGTATTTCTCTCTGTATCAATTTACCTCTGCACCTATCATTTGCTCTGAATGCTCGTTCTTTATCTGCCAGCAATTTCTTTATTTCGGTCGTAATCCATGGTTGAGAGAAAATGTTTTGATGCGCTTTGTCAGAATCATGCTGTCTGCGCAGAAATTAATGTAAGATGTAACCACATCTACATGATCGTTCAGGCCTGCACAGTCAAACACCTCCCAATCCGTGCAATCAAAACAACCCCGCATAGCCATTACTCCGTCATCATCCCAGACACGTACTGTTCTCCATTTGGCCTTCTCAGCTTTCAATATCTGTCGGTATGATGGCAACAGGAAAACGGTGTCATGACCTGAACCACCTACCGATGGTTTGTTGATCGCTTTATAACCATTTTTTACATTTCCATAACATAGGTCAATTGTTGTTGAACCACGAGTGAAAGTTCACATATTGCTGATAATGCTGTAAAGCAAAGGGAACAGCCATTCAAGTCTCCCAAAATCAATTTCGGAGCGTCTAGATGGGCTGCCTCGAGATATTGGATGTAATGATAAATAACATTTGCAGCCGTTTTATAGTTTGCATCACTATAAACGGCTGCAAACGTTATTTATCATGACATGCAAAACAAACAAAGCTCATGTGTGCATCAGCCGAGCAGCGCCACCCTACACTAATGCTCTGTCTGACTGCATTAGGCCAGACCTGGCATCGCTACAACATGTTTTAACGCGCACGGGAAGGTCGAGAGTAAACCATAGCAATAAATGCTAGGCTGTGTTTTGAAAGCATGGACCTTATGAGAACAGTTGGCAGAAGTTCGGAGATGCGACTCGCTGTGGGAGCAGCCGGATAACCACTTGGGTGGTTACAGATGACTTGACTCACAGTTCAGGGCGGGAACGGCTGCATTAATTTTGTATGAGAAGAATGGATTTGTGGTAATGGACACCCGGAGGCTCCACAATGGGACAACCTTCAAAACAATTCAGAGTGAGCGACCACAAAAACGTAGCAAACGGGATTGCACATGTAATTAAAATAATTTCAGGCACATGCCTGAAAAGTCAAAAATGAAAGCAGCAACTGTGTGGTGGGTGTGTAGGCATTTTCAGTCCTAACTGGCTCCCAGGTAGGTTTGATGTCCATGCTCGCTTCTACCTGCAAAACTTCTAACGTCACATTGCGGGCCCTATCTTACACCCGGCGCCAAGCGGCGCTAACCCAAACGCAAGTGTTTTTGCTATCTTACACCCGGCGCAGGGTTCATTATAGCCCCAAGCGCTCATGTTGTTTAAATACCAATATAATCTTGCGCCCATAGTAAGTGAGCTGGGCGGGTTGGTCTTAAGATGAGGTGTGGCCAGAATCATTTTTGGCATATTGCCATCTTGAGCCGGCAGAAAGCGCTACACTAAAACCACCACAAACCTGGTCAAGTCACAGTTATTTTAACGGTGCATATACGTGCGTCTACATAGGTGTGTGCACAACACCCGTACACCCTCCTGTCTGTTACAAACAGGGACGCGCACAAGCATAACTAAAAATATCAAGATTGCAATGTGAAATATTATTATTGTGTAGGCTATATCAAAAAATGCATAATAATAAAAAGGTCCATAGGTGAAATACTACATACCTGTCCCCCAGCGAAAGGGAATGCTGCATTAAATTGCTTTCAGCCACTCTATAAAGATCCAGGCAATGTGCGACGGTACGAGTAAGGTTACATGTATAGACTAGGGCTGCACAATATATCGTTTCAGCATCGACATCGCAATGTGCACATGGGCAATAGTGACATTGTGAAGGACGCAATGTTTTCTTTTTGCGTTAAATTAAATCCATCACGTCATGCTAAAACTTTTTTTGCTACTCGATACAAAACGAAAACTCGCAAGGTTTGCATTTTCCATGACTAATTTATAAGAAAGTCCACCTGATAACATAATTATTCTGATTTAAGGTTTCTTGGATACACAGGCGCTTACGCTACGGTCACGCGTACTTCATCTGTTTATTGAAGAGTTAAGTGTCGCGGCGACTCAGTCGTCTGTGAAAATTTGTAGCCTACAACCTGAAAATGAGTGAGGAACAGGACACAAGCACCGAAAAAGAAGAACTTGCTGCAAAATTAAATGCAACATCAATTGCAATTTGTAGAATGTATACTTGTTCTTTATAACTTTATTGAGAAAGACGAGTAATTCTGTTAGGTATTCTGTTGAGAAAGAAACAGGTTTTAAACGATTGAATAGTTTCATTTCATCTGTTTAGCCAGGATTGCCAGCACTCGGTTTAACCGACACTGTTGCTAGGAAAACGTGATTTTAAAAAAATGTTAAGTAGTCTGTGAAAGAAAATGGTTCTGTTATTTATTACAAGTTCTATTTATTTTAAGTTTTATTTATTTGTAAACCACTCAGGGGACTGGTGTATGGTTGCTCTTTTATTTATTTTTTCAAATTTTGATTATTTAAAAGAGGTTTGTAATTGTGGAATAAAATGTTAACTTACCTATTTTGTCACTCATGTTAATTCCCTGATGTGATACTGCAGCTTTAATGTTATGTTTTTAAACTGGAGAACAGTGATATACAGCCTCCTGTAATCTCCTGGATACCTTCAAGACACCACCTTTCTTGCACCAATTCACAGATGAGCCCCCTTAATTTAGGGTGAGCAACATGCATTATTAATATCATGTTGGATCATGGACTTTGCCTGGATTTATCGATGAGTAGGCAATGCTAGGCATATTATCTGAATACGATGACGTCATGGTGAGTCAACAAGGTATTAAACAACTGCCTCATTTCATCCTCCAAAATCACCCAAATCAAGAGTGATTCATTATTTCCAAACAGAGCTATTCAAGCTAAAAATGATCGTATTCCTGTATTTTTTCATATTGCAATATATATCGCAGAAAAAAAGATATCGCAATGTTATTTTATCCCAATATCATGCAGCCCAAGTATAGACTATTCTGAATTATCCTGGATCATGCTATGATTTAGCCTATATTTTCCAATAATTCCTGTAACCTTCTGGGGAGACAATCTTCTGTTTTGGCACTATCCATCAAAAACTTTGCTGATAACATCTATATCAAGCCTAATGCGCAAATTGTCATTTACACCAATGCGTGAATTGTCATTCAATGGATAACTGCAATAGACGGACATTTGGGTTCTGAAAATGCGCTTCAGATGTCATTACAATATAGTTTTCGTCAGCTAGGCCTACAGCCTGTAAGTAAATAGAATGGTTTTGACTGAAAAAAGTTCAAAACCTTGTCCAGTGAATGGCCTATTGCATTTATTGTTTTTCAAATAGCCTAGGCTACAGTCTCTGGGATTCGCTGTGCATAAGGTTTTTTCGATAGCCTCCGGTTAAAAAACGCAGATATATTTCACCATGTTAACTGAATTTTAACCTTATTCTTTGTCCTTCATATTTTTAAATTACAGTGACAAGGTTTCCATACTCTCAACTCATTAAAACCCCGCTGACTTCACCTGTTATTCCATAACTCAAAATGTTGTTTTTTTGTCCAATTAGAAACAAAAATAAATTTGCAGCACATTACACAATTAATACACAATTTATTTTAATGCCATTCTCTGCATGTGCGCTTTAACTTCATGCAGGAGCAGGTCTGTTTCTCCTGCTGTAGCCTAAATCACACTTTTCACGGCCTTCCAGGCAATACGGTACACCAGTAAAACAGGTTGGTCACATTTCCATAAGCAGGACATTATAAAACAAGGGACAATATGCGTGAACCTATTTGCCAACCTGACAGCTTCATTGTATACTGCTCAAAGAAATTAAGGGAACACTTAATCAACACAGTATAACACCAAGTCAATTAAACTTCTGGGATATCGATATGCCCAGTTAGGAAGCGTAAACGATTGTGAATCAATTTCACCTGCTTTGGTGCAAATGAAAGTGACAACAGATGGACAGGAGAGGCAACAGCAAGACAACACCCAAAAAGTAAATGGTTTTGCAGGTGGTGGCCACAGACCATTTCTCTCTCTTTATCCTTCCTGACTGATTTTTCTCTAGTTTTGCATTTTGCTAGTGCCCTTGTCACTACTGGTAGCATGAGGTGGTACCCGCAGCCCATTGAGGTTGCACAGGTAGTCCAGATCCTCCAGGATGGCACAGCCATACGTGCCGTCGAAGAAGGTTTGCTGTGTCTCCCAGCACACTCTCAAGAGCATGGAAGAGATACCGGGAGACGGGCCATTACACGAGGAGAGCTGGACACGGCTGTAGAAAGGCAGCAACCCAGCGGCAGGATCGGTATCTGCTCCTTTGTGCGAGGAGGAACAGGAGGAGCACTGCCAGAGCTCTACAAAATGACCTCCAGCGGGCTACTCGACTCCATGAGGGTGGCCTGAGGGCCCGACGTCCTGTAGTAGGACCTGTGCACACAGCCCAGCGCCGTGCAGCTCGATTGGAATTTGCCAGAGAACACAATAATTGGCAGGATTCGCCCTTGGCGCCCGTTCTCTTCACAGATGAGCAGGTTCACACTGAGCACATGTGACAGACGTGAAAGAGTCTGGAGATGCCGTGGCGAATGTTATGCTGCCTGCAACATCATCCAGCATGACCGGTTTGGTTTAATTGATTTAGTGTTATACTGTGATGATTAAGTGTTCCCTTCATTTTTTTGAGCAGTGTAGCAAAATATCATGAAGCATGAAGCATCAATAGCATGAAGGCAAAATAACAGTATTTATGTTATTAATAAATATTAGAATGCAGGTAATGAACTTCAGATGAAGCTTGAACTTCAATAACTCCATGAGTACAGCCTCATGGAATTGATGTTTAACAATGCTTCACTGCATAATCAAACAGAATTAGTTAAACAAGCAGGCTAATTTGGTGTTTTCTGAGATGGACGCCATTGATTGGTAGCTTATTCTCAGCTGTTGCAGGTGCTTTTAACAAAATTTAACCGCATACATTTTGTAAAATAACAGCGCTGTCGGGAATTACCGGGAACCCGTGCCAGTGTTAAACCCTAATGTTAACGATTATTATTGTGGATATCAAAACACGTCATAATGGTTACTCTGAATAATATTGATCATACTATTGATCCATATAGCCTATTCCTTGATCGCAGTACACACGCACGAGCATGTGTGTTTCACCATCATATAAGCAGTCTGCCAAGGTGGAAAAGTAGGCTTTTAAAGGGAATGGGATATAACATTTTGATTGGTTTATTGCATCATACGCCCAAAACACACATAATTAATGAAGAGGCTAGGTTCAGCCCATTAGCACCTTGCACCTTACTTAGCGCTCAAATACCGCACCACGTAACTAGCAAAAGTGGACTTGGACACGCCATAAATGCACTTGCGCCTAGTGTTTTAGACGATGCGCCAAGATCGTCAAGATAGAGCCCTCTGTGTGTGTGTGTGTGTGTGTGTGTGTGTGTGTGTGTGTGTGTGTGTGTGTGCACAATATATTTTCCCACCCATGTTGTGTATTTACATTTAACCCCACCTCTCCCCTCCTTAAACTTAAAAATTCAGGAGGTGGAGCTGGGTTCTTTCGTTTGCTGTTGGAAGCAGGAAAGTCATTTATCCCAGCCAAGCTCACCGGTTTCAATAATTTTTTTCGGGGAATTCCACCGAAAAATGATGTTTGATTGGTTGAAAAGTATCTCTCCTCTGATTAAAATGTGCTCTCAACCAACTATCTACCTGTTGTGGGAGCACAGATAAAACCCCATACTACTGCACATGTATCAGGTACCTGCTTTATTGTGAACTACAACTTTTTTTGTGAAATTACAATAGTTTATGGGCGGTGTCAGACAACGCCAGTCACAGGTTGCCACTCCCACAGAACACAACCGGAGCGGAGGGGCTGGGCATTTTACTACTATTTCTGCAGCATTTACAGTACTACTGAAAAAATACCACCACCATTACCTAGAGTCTCCAGAAAAATGGAGGAAACACGGCCATTAATTTAGGAAAACACAGCCCTTCATTTATCTACCTTTGGTATCATGAAAACATATTAGCTAGCCTAGCCAGAAGTATGCAACACTTACTCATTCCTCCTCCCGGTACTCTAACGCTAACCTTTAACGTTCCTTACAAAACTAGAAAGTTTGCTGCAAACTTGCAGGTAATATGTAGCTTATTTGCCACAAACTAAATGTTGCCAGAGGTTTGTCAGTTTGCCAGCAGTGGTGAACCAGAAGTGAATGGCAGTTCCCACAAAAGTAATTTGCATGTGAAAATATGAGCTTGCCGCAAACCCGTATTTTGTTGTCGGGCTGTTGTCTTTTTTTTTTTTTTCATGCGCTGCGTGTTATGGGACGTGGAAGCGGGTTGGGAATTGTTCAGGGCACTTACTGCTCGTTTTGATAATATTGACAAATTGTCTATTTGGGATAATTTTGTTTGTGGTCGTCCCCATGGAGACGCATTCGCAACATATGCTCGGGAATGTCCGTTGGATCTGTAGCTACAAAGTTTAACATCGCTCATCACCGGAGTTATAGATGTCGGGACTGATCTTGGACTGCAGGCAATCTTCAAAAGGCCACCAGGGAAGGGTAAGAGAAAATAATGAGGGGAATGAGTGAGGCGACGAGTGGGACGGCTGATGCAGTTCGGTGCTTCATGTAGACAGTGGACAGAGACTGCAACACTGCGTGTATGGAGGAAAGCCGTAGGCTATTCTACTTTCATTCACTTAATTAGTTTGATTAATGCAATGATTCTATTGAATGTCTATTTGATATGTTTGTGTGTTGTGGGTCTGAAGAAAATTTTAAATGTAGCAACATGACAGCTGACAGTTTTCAAGATAACAGTGAAGCGTGGATTCAGGTGATGCTTTGCTGTCGATAATGCACATTATCAAGTCAGAAAATGGGACAACCTGGGAAATCTCACTGCCTCCTTCCCTACCTACAATACAATAAGGCCATGTTCATGTTTACAGGCTTGTAACACAAAATCAATTCACAGAAGACAAAGCATATTGATTGACACAGACTTATTCTTCAATTAAGAACAACAAAAAAAACAACCCTTGCAGATAAATGCCAGCACCAGAGAGGTTTTTATTGTGTTAATTATTTAAAATTATTTTGCTGTATTTTTTAAAAGATGAGCCCTTCAGTGTGCCCAGAACCTCCTGGGACTTAAAGCATTCACCACAAAATCAATACTGTTCTCTGAACAATGGACTCAATACTGACTATAGAGAGCCCACTCTCTGGTATGTGCTGTGCTCAACCCAAGAGGGAAACTAAGACACCTTCTGCCATTATTGTAAATGAAAAGGTCAGTGTACTCAAGGGGGTGGAGGGAAATGACACAAAAACAGACAAGGACAAAGTCAGTGCATACCAAGGGGCTTATATCATGCATTCTGAATTGATAAGCATTTAGAATATTGAACATCATGACTACTACACAATCTGAAAAGCATACAACAGCTGCATATAGCCTATATTCAGTACGTCCGGGGGGAAAGAAGGGTGAATACTTTGGGCCTCCTTATAACACACTGGAACAGACCATAACCAACAACAATATGGTGTCTAACAAAAAGCCAAGAAATGCACAACACAGCTAATTATCAGGTGTATGATCTAAATAACAATAAGTTGACCATTGAAAAGCTTTAGAAATGTTACATAGAATGGCTGCAGTTGTAACAAAAGAAGACATTTGTCAAACACAAAGTCTAGCAAGTTCTAGCATTACCACAAATAAAAATCACTGAATTAGGTTATGATTGTCATTTTAAAATATATCCTGTTGAGTTCTGACACACAACATGGAAGGTCTACATACCAAAGCAGTTTAATAGATGTGTAGGTATGAGTGTGCACATGAGATGGTGGTTCATGATAAAAATGTTAAGAACTGAAATTTGATTTTAAAATTCACTAAACGTTCCTTTCGGTGAAAGAATATTCCAAGGTTTAACTCTGTGGGAAGTCCTTAAGATAATTCCTTTCAGCAACAGACATAAAATGTGCTAATCCAGTGGGTTTAGATGGTACAGATTAGCCAGTTATTCATCTTTTAGCAATCATCAATGAGCTTATCTTTATTTTTTTAGGTTTTCCCTGCTAATACAGGGACTTGCTTTACCTAGCAGTTTTCCGATACCCGAGACACACGTCTGGTTGTAGACGCAATGCCACCAACTCTGTTGCTTCATTACATGTAGTGGTTTTTAACTTGCTCAAATTGGCCATCACAATTCCTTAACGGAATGCTAAAGTCACTGCACAGAAAGAGGGGCTTGCGGCCTACCGTTACACAATTTCTCCAAAAGCCACACGTCTGTACCCTAGAGCCAAATTAAATCTTCAGAACATTTTAATTCAGGGTTTCACATATTTTATTTTATTCATAGAAAGCAGTACTCTTCCAGAAAGCTGAATGTCCTGGTCACGTTGGTGGAGGAGCAAGTAAATCCTACTGGGGCTGAGTATGGTCCAATCATGTGCATGGCTTTGTGGCCATGACAAATCAGAGGCCGAGACCTGTTTTAATGTCATATTTCTATAGTTGTTCTTATGATTTTGTCTGCGGTTACAGCATCACAGCGTCACACTGCTGACAGGTCAGTTGTAGAGCCCTAATGGAGGACGCTCTGTAGCAGTGTGTTTCAGTGAACGCACACAGAGGGGCCTAGACTGGAGGGAAGGGGGGAGGCCTACACAGTGCTGCACCATCCATTCCCAGGACCCGTTTTTGCTGTGTCAACCAGATGAGTGTGGGAGGGGGGGCTGCACAGAGCCAGGCATGTTGTTAGAGCTCTAGACAGCCCCAGTCTAATCCCTTCAGTTGGGGGGGTCATTGCAGATGATTATACAGTGGGGTGCCACCACAAAAACACTCCACTGAACTGATTTTCTCAACATAAATACATGACTCCAGGGATGGCAGTCTCTCTCTTTCTCTCTCTCTCTACTTTGCTGTCTCAAACTCTCCCAGTTTTTTCACCATCTCACTTTTTTATATGTGCTCAGAGAGCGTGTAATTAAATCCACAGAGTACGGATGAGCAGAAATGAGTGACGCAGTCAGCCATAAGTGTGCATTCCTGTACAGTACAAAATGTCTACCCTACACCTCTCGCCCCGCTCCTCTCCAAAATTTAAATAAATTATTTTTTTAACAAAGTCATACATGTTATACATTTACATGCGTTTACTGTATTCCACAAGATGAGGACAACCGCAGGGGTCCTGAGCACACGCCATTTCCACCTATTAAAAGAGAAAGCACCTTTGCTGTACATTTTTCAAAAAGCATTCCAGAATGAAATGCTTTCCTCAACATCCATGTCCCAGAGACACTGGAAATGCTGAACTCTGAATCCAGTTGAAGGCTGCTGCAATACGTACAACTGCGCTCATTCACTGTGCACTGAGAGATGTGACAAGAGTATGTCAATGAAAATCTCTGCTCAGAAAATAAATTGTGTAATTTATTTGACCGGTCAAGCCCAGGCTTCCAACAACATTTAACAATCTTTCAGAAACGCTTTACTTCCGTTCCATTGAAGCGTCATGGTGAAGGACATAATTTGTGTAGTAAGTGTTAAAATATGAGTAAATGAACACAAAGGTCGAAATTGTTCATTTGGGTCATGACGGGACTGATCAGACATGGCTGTTAGATATTTTTCAGATTCACAGAGCCAAATTCTTGCTGTACATAATAAAGACAGCCACTTGTGGATACTTGAGATGCAGAGGCTGGGTTAAAATGGATGTGTCAAGCTTAGCAAGCTTCTTTGCACTTCCACCAGTTATACTACAGCAGTGAAAAACAAATTAGTTGAAGCCAACCAATTATCTGAAGAGATCTGAAAAGAAAGGATTTTGGCCAATTAGAGAGTTTCTTTGGGTGAGAAAGGGGGCAAGATAATTTAATATTTTTAAAATCCTCTCTGCCTCATTCCCATCAAAAAAAGACAGTGTGATGTCACAGAGGCAATAATGTTTCTTCCTCCTTGATATGGGCGATGAAAAGCCTTTGTGTCCTTTGAATAAACCCCAGAGGACTTCAAATGCATCAGTAGCACTCCTATACTTGGAGAAGTCTGAGGGGACTACACAAAATCCTCCCGGAGGCTTTGAGCTTTTCAGAAGGTCTTCGCCACTGCAAATCCCACACTGCGGGGCGAGTGAAACGGGGCAGCTGTTCCTGCGGGAGCTGTCAATCACTGATCGCGGGCGGGCTTTGGCTCGAGCCACACGCAGTGCCTCAGATGAACTTCTGAGCGATGCTGCCACCAGTAGGGGACAGCGACTCGGAGACAGAGAAAGAGAGAGAGAAAAAAAAAAAGGGAAAAATCTACAACTTGCCTTATGAATCACGTTATTCACAGGAGCAGCAAGTCAGCTGTGCTGTAACAGACCACAGTGTGTTGGCCACTTCTGGCTGGAGGTTTCAATCGTCATCTCTTATTTAAAGTATCCAAGTAAAGACGGAGCTACTGACATTTAGCTAAAAAGGAATGGCTATGTAGAAAAGGTTACTTGGTTTTTCCTGCAAAGGCTGCAGTGGTGTAGCACTGAAAAAAAGCCTTCTTATTTTGTGAGCTTTCCCGAGCCCCCTGATGAAAATAAGACCACAAATGTCACCCTGAAAATAGCCTTGCATCAGTCTAAACAAGAATCCTGCTGTCCGCAAATAGACCTCAGACAGCCTACATCATTACTGCCACAGCGGATCCCTTATTTATACATTCGGGAAAGTGTGCAGTTACCAGCGTGTGAAGGATTATCACATACAATACCAGTCATGAGGTAAGCACTTACTTTTCTGAATTTCCTGACATTTTTGAGCACATACACATCATTATACCGATCTTAAACGCAAGTATTTCGGTTACGATACAGGCCATGTAAATACCTTATTCCAAAATGCAAAACCTGGTTAAGCCCATATATGCGAATATGCAAAAGATAGCTTGCATGCGCCTCTAATGATCCGAAAATTAAAAGCATGGAACTCAAACTCGGTCTGCGCGTGTACAGATTTGCAAGTCATCTCGTTGTTGAATTCAGTCAGCTAGTTTACAGTGAAAGTGTAGAATTCAGTCAGCTAGTTTACTGTAAAAGTGTAGAATTCAGTCAGCTAGTTTACTGTAAAAGTGTAGAATTCAGTCAGCTAGTTTATCGTACAAGTGTAGAATTCAGTCAGCTAGTTTACCGTACAAGTGTAGAATTCAGTCAGCTAGTTTACTGTAAAAGTGTAGAATTCAGTGAGCTAGTTTACTGTAAAAGTGTAGAATTCAGTGAGCTAGTTTACTGTCAAAGTGTAGAATTCAGTCAGATAGTTTACTGTAAAAGTGTAGAATTCAGTCAGCTAGTTTACCGTAAAAGTGTACATAAGACAACAAGTCTTAATTTCTACATTATGCAATACATGGATTGCAGAAAACATCAAAATAGTGATGTAATTAAGGCTGTATAATACAAAATGAAAGATGCTGAGTTCAGTTGAACCACAGAACCAATTAGCCACAGGTGGAAGACCCTAAAAACAGTGCACGTTGTAGAGCTGTCCATGTTAATGCATGAACTCTTGCAATTCATTTGACTTACAATTAATAATCAAAATGGTTAAACACAGAATGGTAGATGTAAAATCTGATCATAGACATGATGGTTGATGGGAAATTTGGCCATAGATCTGCACCGCCACAACCAAAATAAAAAAATGTGTTACTGTGTTAGAACAAGTTTAAGGAGTTAATCATTAAAAATGAATCACGGCTTAAGTTTCTGTTCTATAAGGCATGAATAGCACAATACAAATAAAATTGAATTAGCTGATTATTCAAATGGTGTATAATGATCACTTTTCTGTATTAGGTTTCCGTATGCCTGGAATGCATTTTTTTGGAATGCATTCCTGATTTTGACACATCTAAATACAGCATAAATAATAAATAATTTCCCGCTACTCTCCCGCTACTCTCAATTTAGTGTTAGTTTTTTAAGAAACGTTAAATTTAATCTAGCTATCAATTTCAGTAATAAATTGATTGTACATTTACTTAATCGTTAACATAATTGAGAATTGTGCTAATTTCTTAACCATTTTTAAACATTTAAAAAAAATAATACAACATTTGAAAAATTCAGTTGTATTTACATACTTTTTCAGTTTATTTCTTTAACAAGAAAACTGAACCATAATATTTCTATTTCTATTCTATTTTAATATGTATAAATCTAGGCTGGTCATTCATTAACTGGTTGTCAAAAGCACTTTGGCATATGGAGGGGCTTTGCTATTCCAGAGTCTGAGGGTTTCCAATCAAACCCCCCGCTGCTCACATCAAAAATAAAATCAGTTAAAACTACTTTTTATGGCCTAACATACGTCATAATGAGGCCATATCAATATGAACACATATGTACACATGCACGTACGCACACACTAGCCGTTTGCTGCGATTATTGTAAAACTGGATGCTGTCAGATGACTGGCCTGTAAGCCCTGTGTACTAAGCAGGGTTGCCATACTAAGCTGAATGGCACTGTTCGCTACTGACAGTTCGACACTGTCCAAAAAGGGGTAGTGTTCACAGCTGCCACCTATCAAAGCTGTTCACGTAAACTCCACTATACACCTGCCACTCTGGTGCATTACCCCATGCTATAATTCAATTTTACACTCAATCCCATTACCATGGGCTGTCATATTGCTGCCAGCAAAAACTGAGGGAGGGAAGGAGGGGGAGAGAGAGAGAAACAAAAGCAGTGATGTCTCAATTGAAAGAGACCCAGTATCATTTGAAAATGGATTACAGAGCAAAGTCAATATTAAACAAACCGCTTTAGATTTAAAAAGCCGTACTTACAAAGGTATTAAGATTCCGATGCACGATAAAATTTCACGAGTCACATTTCCATTTTGTTTTGACCGGTGGAAGGTGGAAGATTGAAAGCAGGCAGATTTGTGCAGACGAGGAGATGCTGGTTATCACAGATCCTTTGTTGTTTTTTTTACTTCAGGGGCATAGGCGCTGGAAGTAGGAGTGCTGAAGGTGCTGTAGCACCCTCTCTGATCGATTGCTACAATATATTAAATCTGTATGCAATACATTTAATAGGCTACCAAAGGTAGTATAAATACAGGGAATAGTTCTGTATCAATGATACAAAACAACTTAAAATCTCCGTTGCGTTATAGAAAACAATTTGTCGTTCAAAACGGGACCGCCTCCGTTCAGGGGTAGCCATTAAAGGCTATAGATCTAACATTTTTATGTAGACGAAAAAAAAAAATATATATATATAGATACATATATATTGATTATGAATTTATCAATACAAATAATTTTTACAGGCCGCAAGAGAGTGTGGTGTTTATCTCTGTCTAAGATTTCAGAGTTTGGTTCCTCTACCTCTAACAAAGCTCCTGAGCCAGTAGTATTACGACATTGGTACCACACCCATCTCTGTATCAGGAGTCAGTTGGTTGCCAGTTAGCTTGGCCGACGGTGATGGCTGAATTTGATGGGAAGCGCCCGGCTCCACTGCCAGAGCCCTCACCAGCAGTAGACCCAAGAAACCCCGGTACCCGTTCCAAGTCCTTAATGACAAAAATAGGAGTAAGACGAGGGTCAACATTGGCTCAGCATTTGGTCGTTGGAGAGCTGAAAGAATTGCAATGCTTGAGAAGTGACGCAGAGATGGCCACTTATCTTCTCAACCAGTTAGCCATTTTCTTCCTTGTTAAGCTGGACGGTAATTTATTACAGCATGAGCGAAAAAAGTATTTTGATGGCATTTTGCTCTTCTCTTATCTCACACAGACATTAGCATTAGCTAGCTTGCTCATGTTAGCTAAGTAAGGTAGCAAGCTAGCTAGTTTTCTAGAGAGAAACCCGACAGGAAAATGGCAGAAATATGAATAGTCCTCAAACTTGTCCAACTAAGATGACCTAGAATGGCCTTTCGGACCGGTTGGCGGTGGGTCAAAAAGTCAGTTAGTTAGCTCGTAGCATAGTGTGTGGTAGATTACTGTGGGAGAAACACAGCCGAAGATATTGGCATGTGAATTTGACTGTTTAGAAATCGGATGATTGGAAGGTCAAAACAGGCGAGAAAGTTAGCCTCCTTCCTTTTTTGAACAGCTAACTAGCTACTAACACGCTTATTTTATCATGACAGCATTAGGTATGAGTCAACCTGGAAACTAGTTGAGGGGGCGTTTGGTTTGAGCAACAGCAGTTAGGGATGTGTTGTTATGAAATGCAATCTCCATATGAGACACTAGATGTATGCTTAAAGTGATCCATCCATCTCTACTGCATAGCTGGCATATGGAACCCATGGTTAGCTAAATGGCTCGAAGTCATCATGGGTCTGATGTATCAAATGAGCCTCAAACCATCACTCTGCTGCCAGATTTGCAGTAGATATGGATGGATCACTTTAAGGTTTGTTTCTCCTGACTTATTTTTCCAGTGTTCATTAGAAAAATGAGTCAGGAGAAACAAGCCTTAAAGTGTAGTATAATGGTTAAGGAACTGGACTTGTAACCGAAAGGTTGCAGGTTCGATTCCCAGGTAGGACACTGCCGTTGCACCCCTCAGCAAGGTACTTTACCTGACTTGCTTCAGTATATATCCAGCTGTATTAATGGATAAATGTAATAGGAAGTTGTGTAAGTCGCTCTGGATAAGAGTGTCTGCTAAATGCCTGTAATGTAATAATGTAATGATCCATCCATATCTACTGCATATCTGGCAGCAGAGTGATGGGTTTGAGGCTCGTTTGATACCTCAGACCCTTGATGACTTAAAGCAATGTAGTCAACCATGGGTTCCATACTATTCCCGTGTAATTTACAGCTTAATGTAGTCCCACCCCCCAATTCCCACAGAGATCCATTCAAATGCAGAGAGGTTATAGTATCACTTGTAGGAGTACCTGAAAATAAGATATCTTAGTCTTCCAAACTTCCAAATTATTATCTAATAATTGTACAATCATTTACACCTGTTTTGTGCACCAGACATCCATTTTAATCAATATATTTGATAGTAAAGTTAGGGGTGTACTTTTTCCTCATGAGGAATTTGCATTTATGTTCGTTTCAATTGCTTAAGTGATTCCAAAGTCGACTTTTTAAAAAATTAGTTTACCTTAATCAATCAATATGGTTTAAAATAAAATTAACTTGTGACCAGATGTGCCAAAACTGACTACCGTTTCAGGGTGTACTTTTTCACATTACTATATATATATATATATATACAGGTGCAGCTCAAAAAATTTTAATATCGTGAAAAAGTTCAATATTTTTTGTCACTCATTTCAGAAAGTGAAACTCATATAGATTCATTACACAGAGTAAAATATTTCAAGCCTTTATTTCTTGTAATTTTGATGATTATGGCTTACAGCTAATGAAAACCCAAATTCAGTGTCTCAGAAAATTAGAATATTGTGAAAAAGTTCAATATTGGAAACTCATGGTGTCACACTCTAATCAGCTAATTAACTCAAAACACAGCAAAGGTTTCCTGAGCCTTTAAATGGTCTCTCAGTCTGGTTCAGTAGGCTACACAATCATGGGGAAGACTGCTGACTTGACAGATGTCCAGAAGACAGTCATTGACACCCTCCACAAGGAGGGTAAGCCACAAAAGGTAATTTCTAAAGAAGCTGGTTGTTCACAGAGTGCTGTATCCAAGCATATTCACAGAAAGTTGAGTGGAAGGAAAAAGTGTGGTAGGAAAAGGTGCACAAGCAACAGGGATAACCGAGGATAATACTCCAGCCTTGAGAGGATTGTCAAGCAAAATCCATTCAAGAATTTGGGGGAGCTTCACAAGGAGTGGACTGAGGCTGGAGCCACCACACACAGACGAAGAGCCACCACACACAGAGCCACCACACACAGACGAATCCAGGACATGGGCTACAAATGTCGCATTCCTCGTGTCAAGCCACTCCTGAACCAGAGACAACGTCAAAAGCGTCTTACCTGGGCTAAGGAGAAAAAGAACTGGACTGTTGCTCAGTGGTCCAAAGTCCTCTTTTCAGATGAAAGTAAATTTAGCATTTAATTTGGAAATCAAGGTCCCAGAGTATGGAGGAAGAGTGGAGAGGCACAGAATCCACATTGCTTGAAGTCCAGTGTGAAGTTTCCACAGTCAGTGATGATTTGGGGTGCCATGTCCACTGTGTTTGCTGAAGTCCACAGTCAACGCAGCCATCTACCAGGAAATTTTAGAGCACTTCATGCTTCCTTCTGCTGACAAGCTTTATAAAGATGCTGATTTCATTTTCCAGCAGGACTTGGCCACACTGCCAAAAATACCAAAAGCTGGTTCAATGACCACGATATTACTGTGCTTGATTGGCCAGCAAACTCGCCTGACCTGAACTTGTCAAGAGGAAGATGAGACACCAGACCCAACAATGCAGATGACCTGAAGGCCGCTATCAAAGCAACTTGGGATTCCATTACACCTCAGCAGTGCCACAGGCTGATCGCCTCCATGCCACGCCGCATTGATGCAGTAATTAATGCAAAAGGAGCCCCAACCAAGTATTGACTGCATAGAAATGAACATACTTTTCAGAAGGCTGACATTTCTGTTTAAAATATCCTTTTTTATTGATCTTATGTCATATTCAAATTTTCTGAGTAATTTTTATTTTTAAGTGACTAACCATGAAACACATGTCTTTGCGGAATTGACGGTATATAAACCCATACCCTTTAGGATGTGTAGATTATATTATCGTAAATTCTTAATTTTCGTAGTTGTTAATTTTATGGTCACATTGTGTTATGTGTGAAAAGCATAAAGTGAACAGCGCTGAAGTGCACTTTTTTTTTGTGTCACAAATTAATAAAGAAATGACAACATAGGTAAGTGTACACTATAGGCTATGCATGCATAGATTGTTTTACATTAATGCAACAACGCGATCTTAACAAGTGGTGTCGTCTGATTTTCACCATTTCGCTGTAGTACAAGTGAAATATAAGTGAAACATTGAATAGTTAATATTGGAAACGTCTTTTGCCATTGCAATACAAATACGTTTGTTATTGCGAAAATAATAAGTCTAATAAATGAAAAGCATTTAACAGTTGCAAATTGTTTTTGTCGAAAATAAACTAGTACTCTGCTGGGCTCAAACCCCAATCCTTAGTGTGAGAGACAGCAACGCTAACCATTAGGCCACAGTAGCTTCTTAGAAAAGCCAACCAAGCAATGAGTTATATTAACATTAAAAAACATTAGTTTGAAGCGTTTTTATGGGGCGATAAGCTTGGGAGAACAAGTATGCGATGTTGCTATCCAATGTGGATAATTATTGTTTGAGGGTACGGAGGCAGGCTGGTAGTGAGGGTTTCTGAGTAGGCAGGAAAAATAAGAAGAAGCAGAAAAAGCAGAAAGAGAAAAACGGCAAAACAACCCACATTTGGGGCTTTATTGTGTAGGTGAGTGAAGTTGTACGTTAATGCTGTGTGGTTACAAGTGGTCCGAAGAGAAGTTAATGTTTTTAAGGGCTGAGAGTCTGTGGTCATTGTGGTTACTTCTGTAAGAAACCCTGAAAAGTGCCAAACTCTCTGTGCTGTATAGGTATGGGGCATGCCCCACCAAGCTATAACTAGGCGGATGGCATACCTGCCATATATACACACACACACATATTATATAATCACATATTATATATTTACACACACACACACACACACACACACACACACACACACACACACACACACACACACACTGAACCTTGTTTGATCAACGTACTGTTGGATTTACTTACGAGATGTCTTGTTTCTTCTTTCATGACACAGCCTATTCTAGTTTTATTCATATTTTATCCTCAGCTACATGCCTAACCAGGACAGCAAGAAACAGCATCGCTAAAGCAGTGTATTTCATTTTTATTTCACAAACTCCATTCCTCATTTACCTTGTTCAGCTCATGTACCTCCAGGTTCAGAACCACTGTTCAATATTGCATAATAATCCTCACTAAAGTACAATTTATTTTTGTTTAACAACCTTCCCCTGTTCTCCCTCTTTCAATTGACTAATTCTTTCCAAATGTGTCTGCACGGTCAACAGATCATTTCTGTATGATCTTTTCCTTTCTTGTATTCCTGTGTGGTTGTGTCACTGCAAAAAAAGCAGGGGCCGCTCACATCCTGCTGCGTGGCGAGATGGATGGTTTGTCCTGAAAAAAGGTCACTTTCAGTATTAGAAGGAAGAGCCCGTCCCCTCCCAGCCCCCTTGCAAAATTCATAGCCCATTAATCATTCATCTCTTTTAGGAAACATCTATACTAGCTGCAGTTAGACCACAAAACACTTAAGCAACAAAAAAAATCTAATGATGCTACAACCTCCACATCACGTGTGCAATCAAATAATCAAAATAATGGCGGCAAAACCGTTATGGCCGCAGTCATATGCAATATCACAATATGGTACTTACCAACAGATTGCCAAGTTATGAATGGCATTAATACAATTGTTACAAATTGTAATCAAGGCCACAGGCCTTCGGAATGTGTTTATTTGCACCTGGCACAGAGTAAGGACGTTAAATAAACCAAAACAAGCTCCATTCACAGTCAGGAAAGAAAATTACACAAACACAAAGCATCTTGGGTGACAACTAACAACAAATATGGCCAGATAGAGGCCAGCTAGATAGCTACGACACTAGCTGCCACTACAATAGTACTCTACTGGGCCTCACGCTGGTGATTCAACCAAGGCAAACAAGACAGAACATAATTACAGCCAAAGAAGGTAAAATGTGAAGTGTCATCACACTTGTCCAACTAACGTTACCTAGGGTAGCCTTTCGGACCGGTTGTGGGCAGGTTGAAAAGTCAGTTAGTTACCTCGTAGCATAGTGTGTTGTAGATTACTGTGGGAGAAACACAGCCGAAGATATTGGCATGTGAAGTCTACTTTAGAAATTGGATGACGGGAAGGTCAAAACAGGTGAGAAAGTTAGCCACCTTCCTCAGTTTTGAACAGCTACTAGCTACTATCTATAATTAGTTTCTCATGACAACGTTAGGCATGAGTCAACCTGGAAACTAGTTGAGGGGGTGTGTGCTTCGAGCAATAGCAGTCAGGGATGTGTTATGAAATGCAATCTCCATATAAGACACTAGATGTACCCTTAAAGTGATCCATCCATATCTACTGCATATCTGGCAGCAGAGTGATGGTTTGAGGCCCGTTTGATACCTCAGGCCCCGCCCAACCATCCCAAGAGATGCCCAGACTAAAAAAAATAATAATAATAAAAACTCCCATTTCCCACCTGGGCATTTATACATTTCTCAGGGTTGTGAAATACAATGAAGTTGGTTGCTATTGAGCCAACCCGTAAACATCATGGTTCACTCAGAGGGTAATACAGGTTATGCCTCTATTACTCTAGGGTGTTTGGTGGTAGTTAAGGGAAAAACAGGAAACTACAAGTTGCTATTTACAAGTTATACAATTTGAAAAGGAGTGTAAATTATTATCCAAAGCCTGAACCGGCCACGTTATGAAAGCATGGAAGTCATGATCCTTTGAATGCCCCCCACCCCTCTCTACACCCCCTCATGGCACCTGTGCCCCCTCCCCCCCTCCGTATCCCTGGGTAACAACATCCATCAGCCATGACAGCAGTCACCGGAAACCAGCAGAAATCGCTTCCTCCAATTTGTTTGCCATTTCAATGCGTTTCTGCAGGGCTCAATCAGACACCTGTCATGAACACCTGCTGCCTGTTTGGGTTGCATGCATGGAAAAGGGGGGGGGGGACCTTGTTTCATCTGGAGAGTTTATAATCAGCTCAGAATATTTCTACTCCTCACCGATTATTTTTATCCATTTGATTTCCCTTTTCCAACCCGCTCTTTCTGCAGGGATATCGTGATGAAAACCAGGCATCCTACTCTCCAAGTAATGGCCCTCCCAAACCCGCTCTTTCTGCAGGGATATCGTGATATTGTCAAATCAGCCAAGACAGCTATACCTTCTAAACTATAAAATCTAAAAAAGAGTTAAACGGAAAACAAGTACGATGAAAACGGTCCTAGATTGGTATGTCAGTCAAGGGCAGTCTGAAGACGTGTGTCTTCAGGCCGCGATGTAAAGCAGGCGGTAATTGAGCAGAACGTAGAGGAATGGGCAGTTTGCTCCACCACTGGGTAACTTTAAACCTGATCCTGGCCACGAGCACGTGGCACAAACAGGGCAGAGATGCCATGACAGGGCAGGGCTGTAACAACACACCATGTGCAGAAATGTGCACAAACAATTAGTGCATTGGGGAAAATATAAACACCGGCAGCATTGATCATTGGATTAACATCCTGAAATCAACAGCAGAATGCTTATAGGCATGGGCAGTCTACCGACTTTCCCTGCGGGAATGGTCGATATTCAACTGCAAAGACACAAATGGGTTTGGATTTACTAGAACCAAATCAAGTGGGAACCTGAAGGATCAATTAATCTTGCACAAAATAACAAAAAATGTCTAGTGTGAAAATATCAAGTAACAACAGGAACATGAAACTGCACAGCGTTATTTAGTATACCCATATTGAGCACCCAGTCATGTAGCTAGCCACAGTGAGCAATCAACAGCATGTACATTATCAACAGCATGCAAACTATATAGGACTTCACGGAACCATAGCAACAAGCTAAAAGAAAGAAATAACTGAGGCACTGAATGTCAATATAAATAATTTAGTACATGTACTTTTGAGGACATTGCAATGGTTTTATGATGCCGTGCCACTTCCTAATTCCCGAAGCATAACCGAGGAAAGATGCGACTTTGAAGTAGCAATTGGGACGATGCGGCAATGTTTAAATATAAAGTGGCCATGTTCTCAAATAAACAAACACATCGGCAGATGACGTTATGTACAGTGGGGACGGAAAGTATTCAAACCCCTTCACTTTTTGCACACTTTATTGTGTTGTAGATTTAATTTTAAATGGATAAAATTGCCACTTTTGCCCATCAATCTACACTCAATAACCCATAATGACAAAGTGAAAACATGTTTTTATACATTTTTGCAAATTTATAAAAAATCGAAAACTGAAATCTCTCATTTACATAAGTATCCATACCCTTTGCTTTAACATATTTTTAAAGTATCGTATTTAACATTTTGTAGCATATCCTTGTAGCATGCTGTTACTTCCTGACGTCTGTGACCCATACACATCAAATGACTCTTGATATCTTATTTTGAGGTACTGTTATAAGCGATACTATAACCTCTCTGCATTTGAATTGATCTCTATGGGAATTGGGGGGTGAGACTAGATTCAGCTGTAAATTAGGCTGGTACAGCATGGGACACATGACTGGCTAAATGGCTGTAAGTCATCAAGGGTCTGAGCTATTGAACGAGCCTCAACCCATCACCAGATATGGAGTAGATCTGGATGGATCACTGCAAGGGTTATTTCTCCTGACTAATTTTCCTATAGAACTCTATGGGGAAAAAAGTCTGGAGAAACAACCCTTAAAGGGATCCATCCACATCTACTCCATATCTGGCCGCAGAGTGATGGTTTGGGGCTCGTTCAATAGCTCAGACCCTTGATGACTTACAGCCATTTAGCCAGTCATGTGGTCCATACTGTACCAGCCTAATTTACAGCTGAATCTAGTCTTTTATTTTATCCATTTAAAATTAAATCCACAACACAATAAAGTGTGCAAAAAGTGAAGGGGTATGAATACTTTCCGTCCCCACTGTATGAATGAAAAATTTGCTTTTATTAAATAATTTAACATATTACATTTTTCGCCCAACTAGTCTCTGTGAGAGTTGGACTATTGAGAAAGGCCATTTATTGCCTAATGATAACTATATCAATGTGTTTATTAAACCATATAGTCCTGTGGTATAGCTGCAGAAGAGAAGATTCATTAATTACGGGAGGAGAAAAACACAAATGCAGTGCATTTACGTAATTGGCTTATTCACATTAAAATGGGTATACCCCAAAAATACAACATCTTTCTACGAAGGTGAAAATACAAAATGGGCAGGATAGTAAATGGGGGTGAAACTTGACGGAGAGCTTTTGTCAGCGACCATACCACCATGCAATCTGCTCCTGCTGAATGGCTGAAGCTAAGCAGGTGTGGGCTTCATTAGTACTTGAATGGGAGACCTCCTGGGAAAACTAAGTTGCAGCTGGAAGTGGTGTTGGTGGAACAGTAGGCAGTGGCGCCCCCAGAAATTTTTCATTGGGGTGGCCAGATGGGGCCACTGAAAATCTTGGGGTGGCACACCAAAGCCAAAAGCCATAACTGAATTTCAGGAATTCTATTATGTTGTTGTAGTATATCGGCTAGTGGAAAACTATGTTAATATGAGAGTTAAGGAATTGCATACTGATATACTTTGGTTTCTTATTTTACAGTTAATGTTACTAATTATCTGATGTGCACAGACTAATACCGGTACTGTTAACATTTTGAGTTCCACAGCAATCCTGTTTTAATGTGTTATGTATATGCATATACATAGGCGATTCACTGTTCTTCAAATAGGCTTCCTTAAAAAGACAGCTTTAATCTGAAGGAGTAGCTACACTGATTGTAAGGAACAAAACATTTACTAGGAACAAGCCTACTAGCGTTTAAAAACACCACACAGGCCTCAAATTATTTTCAATACAGCTGTATTTGGCTGTTGCGGTGTCTTTTTATGAACGAAAATGTCCAAAAATGAAAAACAAAACAAAAAAGCATAATCATGGACAGCAATATACATTTTATTATCGCCTACTCATAACCTACTCATGCCCCTGCTTTATTAGGCTACATTCTTCTCAGCCCGTTTCGTCCACAGTTATCATAGGCTAGGCTATGTGTAGCCTACGGTTTTTATTTAGTTTTTTTAAAAGGGTTTCCGCGTTGTTATGGGTGAAAGCTCCGCGCTATGATGGCTATGATGCAGCTTTACCAAAAACTGGTATGCAGTAACAGCATAGCCTTTTTCTTTTATTAATTTATTATTTATTTTTTTCAAAGAGGGCATTTCCCGCTATAATTGCTGACTTGTGGCGAGTGGTGATAGATTTACTTTAACATCTATCCGAGAATGTAAACAAGTTGTGCATTTTCACTGTAAGAAAAAAATGTATGACAACGTTACCTCTATTTCGCTAGCTTAGCCTACTTGAACAGTTACAACCTGCATGAGAAGAGTAACCTACCCATTGAAAGCTGATTGCTTTTTCTTTGTCACACTTTGTTTGGAATCTACACGCATACAACGATGAAAAATTATCGTTCTTTGGATGTCCACAACTTTTTTGTTAGTGGATGATAATATTTTGCACTTGCAAATATAATACTGTAACGTTATAGCACTCCGATTTATCCACATTCCACTACAAACGATTTGCATATGGTCAAAATGCTTTAGCGTTTCTTACAGCAATATTAGTTCGCCATACATTGACAATTGGATAACTTATTTGACTTAGGCTACCTGTGAAACAATGCCTGCTGCACACATAAGCATGTGGAGTATCAGGGTCCCATATTTTCCTCTTTCTTCCTGCCGACGCCTCATGTCTTATTGCTCGGATTCACTTTTCTTTTAAACCGAGGTCCTGACTCACTGTGGTCATTAAAGATCCCATTACACTTATTGCAAAGAGTAGGGGTTTTCCTGGTGCTCCCAAGCCAGGTTCTTAGAATCTGCTACCTAATCATCCCCCAGTTTAATTGACTAAAAATTGTACTCTCCCTCTCCACCTCAGCATTCTGGCACAAAATGGCTGCTGTTGCATCACCCAGGTGTGGGCTACAAATGGGTGGTGGTTGAGGTGAGCTTCCACCTCATCATTGTAAACCGCTTTGAGTGTGAGAAAGGCACTAAATAAATGCAAGGCACTATCATTATTATCTCTGCTAAAGCTTGAACCCCAAACACAATTTCCATAAGCCCCCATAAACCCCAATAAGCCAACCTGTACATACAGTACTAAGCACCACAGCAGCAGTGATCAAAATAACTGAATAACCCCTTGTTCAGTTAATGTCTTTTTATTTTATTTTTTTTGTCAAATGAGGGAAAATATAGTAAGTGAATTTGTGTGTATTGTGAATGTGTATTTGGATAAATCAAATTTTTTAGTGGAATAATTGGATCCACCAAATCTGCAGTACATGAAAATCTTGTAATATCACTGTGAGCTGCACAAATCTGTCCTCAATACATGTATTGGGTGAAGATATGGAACCAGCTTATTTACAGGTTTATATCCTAGTCTCTTTTCCATTTTCTAATTAATTTTTCCAAAAAAAAGATAGATTTAGTGTTATTAAAATGGCAGTTTTAATCCAAGTATTTGGCAAGTCATACCTATTAATACACTTGCTAGAACCTTACATCCAGTGCTTTTTTTAAATACGATTGCTACTCAAAATAAAGTTTCCTGCACTGTTTCCCGCAAAAGTTTCTTGACCATTGCATATCATCTGACTTGAAGTACCTTTTCTGTAATCAGCGAAGAGCTTATCTTCTGCATGCAAGCTACGTGTTTAGTGGATGGATTTTCAGCATGCAGGCTGATTGTTCCAACAAATAATCAGCCCTTCCAGAAATATGTGATTCTGAGATAAAAGAAATTGCTTCCCAAATTTGGATTGGCCCACTGTGCCGGGCTTACTGCTGTGCCACCTGCACCCCACACAAGGAACCCTGCGGCTGAAGAGGGCGAGCTCCTCTGTGATTGCCCTCGAGCCAAGGACCATTTCCACACTACAAAGCACGCAATACAAAAGAACTAGTGGAGGAGAGAGAGGAACAGCTGGCAGTCTGCACATACTAGGGCTGTGCTAAAAACATCCATATGGCAACATGTAACTTGCCTCCTGAGTCATGTGTCGATTGCAGTGTCGTTTTTAAAATAACTTCCATATAAAGCATGCATTTCGAGTGCAAATGCATAAGCGTGATAATAATGGGGGGGGGGGGGCGCGCGCGGGGGGGGGGGGGGGGGTGCGCGGCGTATTGGGGGGGGGGGGAAGCGGGGCGTATTGGGGGGGGGGCGCGCGACGTATTGGGGGGGGGGGGCGCGCGGCGGATTGGGGGGGGGGGAAGCGGGGCGTATTGGGGGGGGGGCGCGCGGCGTATTTTTTCCTACAAAAATTAGTTTTTTCTACAAAAACATTTTTTTAGAGCGGGTCACAAATATGACTTTCAAACGAGGCAAAAATTAAATTAAATTAAAAAAACGGGAGATGAGATGCACATTTTACCTCACTGGATGCAAAAATGCATTTTGCATGATCCGGCTCCAAGACAGATGGACTCAATTCTGTCGAGTGGAGTACAACAGCTCACAGTGGCCGCGTTAAACATGATTTGATTGAGTCTCCTCCATTTGGCAGATTGGCGAGGTCAAGGCAGTTGATTAAGGAGCTGGGCTCACAACTCGAAGGCGATCCGTTCAACTGCCTGGTACGGCTTCTGTGGCCATATCTGTGAGGCGCTAACTGAAACTGCCTCAGCAAATACCATGCGGCTGCAAAAGAGGAAAGCGCACACATGTAGGGGGGGGCGTCTGACAAGCAAAGCCTGTCAAACCGTGAGGGAGTGAGTGAAACAGGCCTGTTAACACCAGGAACCATGCCTCATCAAAATGCCAAATCATCTTTTTATCAATATACTTCTCTTTCCATCCATTTACTTCAGAAACAGTTAATATCTATTAACATTAAAATTTTTGCATAGTTTTGAAACTTAGTATAATATTATTGTGTTCTCCTCTGACTGCACGACATATTCTTCCTTTGGTTGTTCTTATCCCGCCGGCTCTGGAGCTGGCGGTTGGCGATGTGTACATTCTATCAAAGCCAGATAAATCATTTCAATTGCAGCCATGATGACAAGCCAAACAAAACAACACTGGCATAAATGTATGGTAAGTATCTGCCCGCAACCCTCTCAAAAACAGTACGTTATGATCTATCGTAGCGATAAGCATATGGGGCACGGGACGCAACCGTTGGCACAATATCAATCACGAGGAGGGAGGGGGGCAGACAAATGGCGCTGTCAGGCTCTTCGGAGAGCACAAGACGTAACGTCCTCCACCCAACTGGGACAGACGTAGGGATTTTTGACAGTCAGGTCTCGTTCTGTCCCGGCACCACCTTCTCATGTCAAATCAGTTGCTGCTGCCACCAACGACTTGGTCCCGCCCTTCGCCGGGCCGCTCCACTCCTGGAAGCATCAAGATCACAAGGGGGAGGAGGGGAATGAAACTTCATTTCTAAGAGCCCCGGCTGGCTTTCTTCTGTTTAGAGCCCTGCTTCTAGGGAGGAAACCCCAGCCTCTAATCTTCAAAGTGAAAGTCCTGCATTAGTTTGAAGGCAAATGCAAAAGGGAGCTTAGATATCACGGGGTTAAAGGAAATAGATTTTTCTTCTCTTTTTTAGCCTGCAAAATAATAAATATCAGCAGAGGCATCTGAACGGAAATCTTACGGAATTCGAATGGGTCATTTTACTGACATTCTTTAAACCGTTTTCTTTTTTGGGTAGGGGTAGAGGGGTGGATTTGAGGGGGTTGAAGTTTTCGAAATGCTTCCTTCACTGGGCAGTATGTATACAGGAGCATTCACACGCCGAGGCAGCGGTAACACAGGAAGCATAAGCATTAGTTAGGCCTACCGCCAGCAACACAACACGTTGTGTCATTATAATCCATAGGTAAGACCGGTCTAATTAAACGGGGTTCCAAGACGCGCAAAGCAGACTTAAAAAATGCTAACGATGTTTTATGAAACCCCAGCACATTCTAACACGAGGGTCCTACCAGAGGACAGAACGAAAACGTGCAGGGACAGGGCCAATCACGGCTGCCCTAGTTAAGCTTCAGATCAGCGGTGACCTTTAATGTAGCATCCCGCTCCTGAGAAGGACAGAACTGATCAAAATGCCAACGATCCCAGGAGTGCCGCATCAGTCATCATTAAAAGCAGGCCACTTTTCACTGGCGAACATAAATCGCAGCCGTAACGAGCGTATGTGCTGTAATATTTTTATTCCGCTTAAAAGGAAACAACAAAGACCTTGTAATACAATGTTGTTCGTATTTCATGATCTCCACTGCTGGGAATGTGGAATTGCATGCCGTGTGCATAAAAGTTAGTCCCGAAGCGGAGGAGATTGCCAGTATAAATGGGGTAGAGAGGGGGAAAAAAACAACAAAAAAAAACACATACTGTGTTTAGCGTATGCTAAAAGTGGCTTGACTAATTGGAGGGAAAAAGAGAACAATTACCTTTATTTATTTATTTTTACAGTAACGTACATCCATCCCAGGGGATGTGTAGAATTAATGAGGAACAGACGGGCACTGCAGTAAGGTCACATTTTGCTTAAATGCATTCCCCCAAACGAATCATTTACTGTACCAGCTGGGCATGTCAGTTGCATAACATGAGGCAAAAATTTGAGTGGGCTTGTGGCTACATCAGCAAATACCCAAACAGGGGCTGCCATGTTTTTACCGCCACTCCGACGGCCGTGGGAGGGGGTAGGATCCACGCCACTGTTCTCCCCCAAGGTCCGTTAAAACCCTTAAAACCCAGGGCTTTTTGCAAGAATTTCCACCTTTTTTCCCATTGTCTTAAATAAACCCCATTATTTACAAAACTATACCTAGCACAGACATGGCACACACAAAATGACTACATCCCTGAATCCTATGGGAGTTTCACTATGTTTAAACATACAGGACATAGATATTCTGAAAAACTACCAAATAATCCAAAAATGGTTTTGTATTTTCTTTATTCTGTAGTGAAAAACAGTTTTCCCAAGGTGTCCCCAAAACCTCTCCAAATGGAACCAAACCTCTCATAATTGGAACATTGTGCATATATTTCCCCCCTAGCCATATTCCACTCCCAGAAGCCAATTCTATCACCACACACACATATTCTTTATTTATCCATTCTTTATTTTTTTTTAAGCCCGAAGAATACTTACAATGTTTACTAAATGTACTACTACAACAACTGTAGTAACTGATGATGATGATGGTGAACCAGTTCCCAGCACCCTGATGAGTTATCAAAGCTTACAAAGGCACAAAAACGTGTGAGGCTGCAGCAGCAGGGGTGGGTGTGCCGGCGCTAAACAGGTTTTGCTGTAGACCTTCAGGTGTGAGAAGGGGGAGGTGGAGGGGTGAGAATGGATCTCCTCTTCTTAGTTCTTAGTGGCTGTTGAAGCAGAAAAAAACTGTCCTCGCTGGAAAAAAACATGAGAAAAAAGCTCTGGTTATCAATATTCACTATATACAACAATCTATGACTAGCTCCCAGCAGAATAACTATCTGCATTTCTATCTGGAAAATGTTTGATGACTGACTTTTTTTGGAGCAGGTCACACTTTACAAACCCTCTTTATTATACAGGGTTCTCACCAAAGAAGCAGAAAGCAGTGATTTGTAAATTCTCTTTTACATACAGGGAGCACCATAATTCACTGGACAGTGACAAATTTTTTTGTTATTTTGGTTCTGTACTCTAACACTGAGTTTGAAAGGATACAATGACAATGAGGTTGAAGTGCAGACTGTCAGCTTTAATTAAATGTGGTTATGAAACCATTCATACCGCATATTATACCTTTATACACCCCCCAGGTTGCAATTACTTTTTACCTTTATACCATATACACTTTTTCAGATAATTGACATTTTATCGCCAAACAAATGAATGGGAGTCAATGGACATATTTTGAAAACCGATGCAATAGAATGTGGATGCTGTAACATATTGCACTGCTTATGACATCACAATGCCTTCCTCTACAACACTATTATGACCTAACAATACTATCCAAGATGATTTGACATTAATCGCATTCAGTAACTGAAGCTAACTGAGTAGCTCACGGTGAGAATGCTCAGTGTGAGCACTGAGCGGATTTTTGAATCACTTAACGTTCTGCTCTACGTGAGCGCTGAGCAACTGTCAACAACTGTCTGAGTTTGGAAAAATGGCGACGAGAAATTCTATAGCCAACGACGTAGCCTACTTATGTCTCTGATCCAAATCCAAAAGTGCTCAGCAACGATTTGAGAGTGATCGAAACCCTGAGCAACCCGTTAAGTGTGTTCTTCGCTCTGAGCGAAGCTGAGCCGCTCAGTTTGCCTACTTAACACCTTACCTTTTTGTGCTTTTGTTACAATTCATTAGGCTAATTCTTTGTTTCACTTCCAGGTTCGTTAGACTTACCACAAAATAGGCTACATCACCATATTTTAACACTTTCACCTTCACTCGATCCCTTTATACCGCATTACCACTTCATACCATTCCCAGTTCCCACCTTTTATTTTCCACCTCATACTATACCATATTACCATGTTTCTATGCCATTTCCAGCAATTGATAACACTGTGAAGCAATCACACCTACAATTTCTCTTAAAATAACTTGAAGGGTTTCTTCTCCTGAGTTATTTTTTCATTGAGTTCAATAGAAACATTTGTCAGGAGAAACAACCCTTCAAGTGATCCATCCATATCTACTGATGATCTTTTGATATTGCTGGGTCACAGACATCAGGAAGTCAAGGCATGCAAAGGATATGCGACCAATTATTAAAAATTATTACTTTATGTTAAACTGTCCAATATGTTATGATACCCGAAAATTGGGGGGGGGGTTCTATCCGATATGGTTCATCCGATATGGATGAAAATACCCTCAAATTAAAACTGACAGTCTGCACTTCAAACAATTGTCATTGTATCATTTCAAACTCAAAGTGCTAGAGTAGAGAACCAAAATAACAAAAAATGTGTCACTGTCCAATAAATTATGGTGCTGACTGTTTATCAAGAACATCCAGAAACGCCGCTGACTTCTCTGGGCTTGAGCTAATCTGAGATGGACTGACGCAAAGTGGCAGTGTGTGCTGCGGTCCGACGAGTCCACCTTTTTGTTTTTGGAAATAATGGACGTTGTGTTCTCCAGGCCAAAAAGGTAAAGAACCATGCCGATTGTTATCAACGCAAGGTTCAAAAGCCAGCGTCTGTCATGGTATGGGGGTGTTTTAGTGCCCATGGCATGGGTAACTTGCACATCTGTGAAGGCACCATTAACGCTGAAGGGAATAGCCCAACGTGCAATTTTTATGTCCAAACCCCTTTATAAAGTCAAAATAAGAAAAGTTTATAAATCACACATTTATTGAATCTATTAATCTCTGTTTATCAAATTATATTAAAATGTATTGAGGGTATTCCAACGTTTAAAAATTATTAGACATTATAGTCACAAAATGTCATACCGGATAACTGTACGGACCTCATGGTGAAATGCAAAAAAATAAAATAAATAAATAAATAAATAAAAAGCTACAAAAAGTGTTAAAAATCAAATAAAACCTAAAATCTCAGCCACAGGTATTATTGTATGAGTGTTGCCAACGATATATTTAAATATTACAAAAATATGACATCCAGTTCATTGTTATGCTTTGGAGCATTCTGTCCCAAAACTGGCAGTCAGCCAATGTCATCCGGAATAACAAGCAATCTGGAGCAATTTTATGGGGCATTTTAATTTGACACGCTATCAGACAGGATGTTACACAATCAGAAAGACCCTGAAAGACCCCCAAACAATGGTGAAAGGTTAGTAAGTCTCTTTTAAAATGTGTTTAATTTACCCTTTTCACTCACTGGTACTATGGAGTGATTTATTCACAGTGTAGTCGAATAAATGTCATTGAAAAACTATTTTCAGTGTGATTCCCTTTGCATAACATAAACATGAATTATTTATGAACATCAATTATGTTTAAGTTTAGTGTGTGTAAAAATTAATGTGGAAACTCATAAGGTGTCATACCGAGTAACAATTTCAGTCAGAAGGGATAACGCTGATTTTTTCCCATAAAACGCATAATTTAATTTTATGGAGTTGAGAAAACAATAAATGATAATAAAAAATTCTGACATTTTGCAGCTTAAATCACATTGCAGCATTAAAATGTAGGTAAAAAAATTCTCTAAATATTGGTTACTTTATATATTCATTAAGTATTCTTGATTTTAAAAGTTTTAATATGATAATATTTAGAAAATTCATTAACGTTATCCCGTATGACATTTAGACTGGTGTCGTCACATGATTCTCAATTAAAACACTGAAAATACATTGTTTGAACATAACAGCATGGTTTCGTAGACAGAGAGTGCAGGTGCGAGACTGGCCTGCCTGCAGTCCAGACTTGTCTCCCATTGAAACGTGTGGCACATGATGAAGCGCAAAATACGACAATGGAGAACCCGGACTGTTAAGCAGGTGAGACCTTATATCAAGCAGGAATGGGAAATAATTACGCTTTAAAAACTACAACAATCAGTGCCCTCAGGACCCAAAAGATTACTGAGTGTAAAGGAAAGGTGATGTAACACATGCCCCTGTCCCAACTTTTTTGGGATGTGTTGCAGGCATTAAATTTAGAATGAGCGTATATTGACACAAAACAATAAAGTTGATGAGTTAAAACATTAAATATCTTGTCTCTGTACTGTTTTCAATTGAACACAGATAAAAAAATGTGCAAATCATTGCTTTCTGTTTTTATTTACATTTTATACACTGCCCCAACTTTTTTGGAATTGGGGGAATTTAACATATTTAAAGTATGTGCTCCTTGTATATCCTTTTCTGTGCTCCTTTAGTAAAGGCACTAATAAATATCGAAGTAAAAAGTGTGTATTTTTCCCACGACTGGCCACGGACCCAGAACAGAGCATGTAGCAAAAACCTGCCGTTTGTAACCGCGCAACTAATCGCATGCACCTTCATTGTTTGCAGAAATGGATGGTAGATCAAAATATATACATAGGCCTACATTTGCACAAACATTAGCTCCATAAAGTACATATTTATGACTGGCACATACAGAAGCTGAATAAACATATCAAGCATAATGGCAATAATACAATAGCCTACTTTGTACACCTAAAACCTGGAAGATGACCGAAATACTAATACAAATGATATAACATAATAACATGACTAAGAGTAACGTACGTAAACAGCAAATAATGTTTATACTCACAAGTCTTGCAGAGGATCCAAGCAGTCTTCGTAAGCTCTCCAGTCCTACTTTCACTCATCTCCAGTTCCTTCAATACTTTGTCCAAAGTGAATGTTTTACTTATCTTTCCATGTCTTCTTACTCTTGCTTGCCATGATTCGCTTTGTGCAAGAATTTGCTAATAAACAGTCAATGGAGTGTGTGTAGAGCTGAAAAAATAACAGCCTGCGAGTAGCTTGGTACGCAAAGGTCCTGTATAACTAAATGACTATTTCAACTTGAAGGAAGCCGTAAACTAGGTTTGGAAAGCTGTGGAAACGAGCTTTAAGAATACAAGACTGTACGGTGACTGGAGCGTATACGCGGTTTACGGCAATGGCAAAAGTCATGAGGTAGATCAGAGTCGATTTTTTCAGGCATGTCTTGTGTGCTCGTGATTTACTCCACATTGCGATGTCTGACAGATCATTTTTGTAAGGCAAGAAGCTGTTTTTTTAATTGTTGTTTTTTTTTAAGAAAACACCACTTTTCAAGTTTGAAATTGTATTTACTTACACAGAAATGTGGTGCTCCTGAAAATGCACTTAATGGAAAATAATGCATAAAATTTTCCTAGCCTATGTAGAAAGGGTGGATTGATTGCGTATGGCCCAGGGGGAATTTGTTTAAGTCAACGGTAGTACAGTAGGATTAGCAGCCGTTTGTCTTGTTGCGGACAGTTTTTGGATTATAAAATAGCATAATCATCAATCTGAGCTGTCAAATTCGGCCCTCCTTTGGCGAGTACTGCCTTGATATTGCTTTTGTTATCTCTGTAGTGGGTTTACCGATCGAGACAAAGTTTTGTTAGCATCAAAAGTGCAAAGAGTCTAAGCTTTACAACAGTATAAGGGTTATAGCGCTGGATCTTGAATCAATAACAGATCACAATAATTTAAGATTAATGGTATTGTTAGACACCAACATCTAATTAACATGGCCACTGGGGGCATACGGAGACACACAGCAGAGGCACATTGAAATTGATGATACTCAAGCCTACATTTGCTGAACACCAACGATGAAGTGCGTTGACTTGGTGACTTTGCGTTTTTGTGCAGGCATGTGGGTTTGATGCTGGAGGAAATGGCATAGCAAAGCAGGAGTATTTCAGATTGAGATCAGCCTCTGACCTCTGACCTCTGACCACAGGCCACGCCCCCTCCGGGGTCAGACTCGAACCGAAGCCATCCTCACAGCTTTCAGAGCAGGAGAAATATGTCTCTCAGAAGGAGCTAACTGGCCACTCCTCTTAGGTGCGCCACAGCAGTGCTCTTTAATATTTAAATATGTGTAGGTTTTTAAGTTTTTCTGAAGACTCTTTCATAGAAGCCGGATTGTGAAACCCAGCATTCGAGAAAACCAGGCCTGCTGACCCCAACCTGACCTGGCCTTCACAGGAATAGCGACTGCATCTACCAGATCTAACAATCGGACCTCTGTATTTACCACTCTACAGGCATTCTTTTCAGAATGCTTTATAGCACCAGTTCCAATGCAGCAACTAATAATAATAATTAAAAACTTTCTTCATAATGCACCCTTCATACATTTCTTGCAGACCGAAATGTAAACACAACACACTTGAGTAGCTAGACAGCTGCTTGTAACTGTAGGAAGAAGTGACAAATACATCTTAAGCTCCTTTTGCATGTCCTTTGCCCTGGTAAACAACATGCAGCCATGTTTTTCTGGGGCACAGCCAGCTTGAACCGTGCCGTGAGACCCCATCCCCCAGCCCTGTGTGAAAGTGTGCGCGTCTGCAGAGGCCGACAGGTAGGAGAGTAGAGAAACACGCTCAATACCACCCCCTCTTGTTAATGCGTCACATGCGAGCCAAGTGTATTGATCACAAGGGCGATCCATTACACCTGTCTTTATTTACTGACAGACGTATTTACCATGGCTGGGAAATATGCAACTGCCGAAATTCCATTTATTCACGGGACGGTATTTCCGTCTTCGGTACACATTTCTACCCGAGTGTAGATTAATATTTAATATTAACGCACTAGTTTGTGGGTTCAGGGATAATGATTTATTTTGCGTGTGTGCTTTGCAGAGGCAGCTAAGAACTGCTTTAATGGCTTTGATGAATAGCTGAAGAGTTTATATTAATAGGGCAAAACAAATGACTATCAATCATCTGATGTTTACATGAGGGCTGCGTGTTCTTTTTAACTCTGCAGCTCCCGCATGAACGGCTGCTGAGACTACTCAACCGACAGATTAACCCATGATGTGCTCGCACCACTGCGACTTGTACAGCTGAGAAGGATGAGGCGCACTACTAATGCCAACAGTTATTAGTAGCAGTAATAATATCAGAAGCAGCAGCAGTAGGCACTGTAGTAATAATAGCTTTAAATAGCTATACGTTCTCTAGTTGCACAACCCTGAATGTTATCTTGATAAGCATGCGAGGAAAAAAGGTTCTATGTCAAGCTACTGCAGAAGTTGTAGCCTACATGTGAGAAAGCACTCCCCATTAGTATGAGCTACCCAGCCAGAATAAAAATCCCATGATGCTTAGGTAGCCTGGCTTTGGCTAAAGCCTTGAGCTCGGCGCATACGGCGAATCCTGCAGGCCATAAGGGACACCAGGTGGAGCGCTGCATACGATGCAAAGCTGCGAGCTCACAACAGGGACAGGAAGTGACTGTCGCTCCGTGGCGACTGTTGCTGAGCAATGTTTAAATGGCATGCGAGACCGCAGTCATCTGTTCATGGAAATGACGCAGCGGGACTCCCGCTAAAGACTACATGTGCTGTGAATATGAACAGCATTTTAGGTCGACAGCGGGAGGGAACACCAAGCTACTGCCAGCCATTCGGCTGACCAACTGCATTCACACTCATGGTTTAATGTGTATTACAAAAGGAAAACATACGATCAGGTGCAAAACTGCCTACATTTAATGAAAACAGAAAACATTGCATTAAAGTCAATGCTATATTTGCTTCATTTGCAGTTTTTCAAGGGGGGGGGGGATTTTTAAAAGAGGAAAAGCCCAACAATGCAATCGACCTGAAACACGTTTTGTCTGATCAAACAGCGCAGAGGCCAGAGATGTCCCTGTATTTACACGCTGAAGCTTTCTTTGCAGTAGCAGAGGAGTGTTGACACTGGCGCTCAGATCAGGGGAAATGGCATGATGGTAACAGCCAGTCAGGGGAACTTGATTGATCGAATACAATACAGAATTTAAAACTGATCTGCATCTCTTATAGCAATATTGCTACATTGCAAAACGCATGAAAAACAGGATAATTCCAATTCTAAAAATAACTAGAAGGGACAGCCTAACTGTTATTTATAATTACAGTTTATTTTGTGTGTGCTTATTTGGAGCTGACAAGATCCCAAACACACTCTTTTCAGTTTTCAGATGCTTTTAGCTTACATAAATTGTGATAAATAAGTGACTGAATTAAACTGCAATTGAGAAAGCTTGTTGATACAGTGCCAACTACCACTCTGTTCATTTGCATGTTTACTTTGAGACAGAAAAAAAAAACAATTATTTCCACTCACGGGGAACCTTTAATTAACAGTGTGGTTCAATCCGCTCATTTTCATTATGACACTGTGAGTCTCCTCAAACGCCCTCAGAATACCAAACTCTCATACAGAGACTGGCTCCGCTCCACATCTTTTATTATTTATTTTCAACTGTTCTTCTGAGGGGGGGGGGGGGGAGCAGCCATCAAATGTGGTCAGTTCGGCAGGGCTGCCTCCTCCTCGTACGCCGCACCCGGCCTTCAAGCTTCCAGATGAATTCTCCAGACAATGAACTTGGTTGCGTCGGTGCTCTTTAAAGCAAATGACGCGGAAATGTGCCACGTTGTGATAGAAAAGGCATCGTCCACTCCGTGCCGGCTGATATGACAAAGTCTCTGCTATCACACGCGGCACAGCATCGGCCCATTAAAAACGTTCGGCTCCCAGAGCGCTCGCTTAACATTTGAATCGCGGGGCGTTTTGCACCGTTTGTGTGCAGGGGTGCAGCATAGGGGCGTTTGCCTGTTTTCTGAGCATTTTGCAGTTTGCCGTTGGGCTGTTACAGAAAAATGCCATGTTTCATCTAACTGGATGTCAGGGAGTCATGATGTCTTTTGAATGCAACAAAACAACTGTAAATAAATACAAATAAAACTTCAGGTTTCAGAGATGGAACAATGTTCCTCAACCCCTGCAGTAGTCAAGAGGCGATTGCTGACAAAGCTCAAAAGTGAGTGTTTTTCAAAAGCAACAGAGCGGTCCAGAGTTTTCAAGCCAAATTGGCATAGGGTTGGGTAGGTGGGAGTACTATGGGGCCATGCAATATGATAAAATCCCAGCATGTTCGCTCGCTCACTCTGAAACACGTGTATGCACCCCCTGCACGCTGACTGAAGGAGGAGGGGGAACCCAGGGGAGGCACGTGCTCTGGATCATCTTAACACTTGCATGGACGACATCCATCAGACTGAAGCTTCGCTCTCAAGGTGAATTTCCAACAAATGTGATTGAAAAGATACCTGGCGGGTTGCCAGATATGAACAAGCCACCTTTACATGTCATTCTAGATGGTGATTTTGATATGCGGGGGTGGTGTCCTGGAGGCATGGTGACTGTGGAAGAGGAGGATTAGGCAGTGCACCGTCATCGATCCACAGAGTGATGAACGCACGGAAAAAAGGCTTTCACTGTTCCTCTGCTGCAGCCTACAACATCTTGGCAGGCCTGGGACTCTTATGGATTTATGCAAAGAAAGGGGAATCCTCGATAGCTGCTGCAGCCCGGGTTAATTCATGCAAAATTTATACATTACATTCAGGAGAGACTCCTATCCAGTGACTTACAGTGTACGACAAAGGAAGTGATTTCACTCGAGTGATGTGCGCAACAGTGCCGCACCTGGCTATCGTATTCCAAGACCAGCAAGCATTATGTACAACATCATTAAAAACTAAATGCAAGTTAATTTATGCCAACCCAGAAGCATAATACAAAGCATAGGTTCATACAGCTCATATCTATGGAAACCCATAAAGCACACTACAACAATCCTAAAGCAATCACAAGAAAAGCACACTAGTGCTGGAGGAACCGAGATGTATTCTGAAGAGGTGGCTCTTCAGTCTGCGTTGAAAGACGCACGCACATACATACACACACACACACACACACACACACACACACACACACACACACACAGACAGGTGCACACACCAATAAATGTCTTCTACATAAACCCATATTATACCTATTCTTATGACATTCAGAGTGCAGTACATGTGTAGTACAAAACACAACAAAGATGAGCCAATCTTAAAGCACACGGGGAGTAATTTCCTCTGCAGTAATCACTTGATCCCCAAACAAAACAACAGAGATCCTTTTTAGGAATAGGCCCTGCATTTCATTTTCCATAACCAATAGATGGCTACCTAAAATATAGATGGCTACATGGTGAAACAGAACTTTCCAAACTGAAGCCAATGCAATGGACTGGCAGACTACGGGGCATTCGCAAGAAAGCATACCTCCATTTTGAAACAAACCTTAATCCTGCATTCATCTGCAACAGCAGAACCCCCCCCCCCCAAAAAAAAATAAAGAAATAAATACATAAATCTAATAAATAAAGCAGATATTGCAAATGCGTATCATAAATATTTTATGTACTGCCACCATTGTTTTCTCTAAAAAACGTCACTAACCAGGGCGGTGCTGGAGAGTACTGTCACATAATCTGAGATGGGAAGAAATAAGTAAGAATGCAAATCAACAACAAACAAGTGTTGTTGCCGTTGTGCTATGTGATTTGCTTAAATGGTCGGCTTTGATAGTGAAAACCATCAAACATCAATTCCAGACTCCCTGGCATTTTCAACATCTTCATTTTGACTCCCGCAGATTTTATGTTGAAGGTTCAAAATTTACCTTGTCTTTTTTCCCCCCATTGTGCCTCATACTCAACAGACATTGCGTGTTGAAACAATCATGCCGCCACCGTTATACTCAATTTTCACATTAAATGTGTGCTTTGTAGATATGGCTACGAGAACATTTAGGCCTGTAGCTACTTAAAAGAGAGGAGAAAAACACTGCAAGAGAGGAACTGTAATACAAATCTGCCAGGCAAAATTGAAGTTTGTGAGAAACGATAAAAAAGCCTATTTCTCATTACAAGCAGGGATGTCTATCCGGTGTGGAAAATGCTTTCAGTCAAAGCTGGAATACTGCCGGCAGATACAACCTCACTGGCCACAGGTCCGGCGTTCCCACCTGAATTCTTAACGCTATCGAACCGGAGGCCAAAACTACTCAAGCAAATTCTGCCGCATCGAGCCAACTGAATTCCTCTCCATGCGCTGACCTGGAGGGAACGTTTTAAACAAAACACCTCATGTATTTCAAAGCAATCTCACTTTTTATCGCCACACCATTCTTTTCAAAAAATAATTAGCATTTGGTATTGTGGTGGAGAGGTCCGGAGTGGGTTTAGGGCGAGCGGTAACTTGATTAACTTGAAATGCCTCTAGGAAGCAAGTAACTCAGTCAAATACAATCGTAAATGTCTTTGTAACATGGCATTACATATACACAGCTGTAGCGGTAGGAAGCTTTTGATGAGGAACCATTAATATTCGACCATGCAGAGACCATGTATTTTTCATTGGTCAATTGATATTATTCTTGATGAAATTAATACAATTACACACACGCATACACAGTTCTCTCAGATGACCTGATCTCAGATCTCAGAAATATTTGATTAAGTCAGGATTTATGGTTTGGCGTTGCACATGGGCAAAATGCATCCCTGGAGTTAGTTTTTAATTTCCATGATCCTCCATATTAGCCAACTTCATTAATACAAAGAAGGTGAATGGTGCTGGGGCCAGTTCATCACTGTGCCAGAGCAGCTAAATGCTGCAGCTCCCAGGTATGGATCATCCCATTTCACAACAGCACCCTTCTTCCTTCCATTTCCTTCTATGTGTTTATATTTGTATTTGTTTGAGAGGTGGGGGGGAGGGGGTATTGTGTTTGGCCAAAAATAAACATTGCTAGGTTTAAAGGAACTGTGGCTTTGCAAAACAAATCATAAAAAATGTCTATGCCATCACCTAGTCTCAGGAACCATGGTAGAGTAGATTGCATCATATACCTTTTCAGGAATATTTAATCCTCAATTATCACAGAGCAACAACTAGCAAACCAGAAGAGGGCAGAAAAACAAACACCCTTGCTATGCAACCAAAAGACCACACACTGAAATCTTGTGAAAGATACAGATAAAGCACAAAGCGTTAGATAAGCAGTTAAATCCTGCCTGGCATGAACTCCATCAACCTTTCAAAAATCAAAAATAATAATAATACAACCAAGCTTAATGTCAGTAACAACAGGTTCTGCCCAGTGCTTGAGGATTCCTTCCTCAGAAGCAGGTGAGCCTTCTAATGAAGCACACCTCTTGTAGGTTTAATTGAATTTTGGTTTCAACATTGCCAAGAAAAAGAAGCCCCGGGCACATGTGCAAACAGTAAGTGGGAGAAGACTTCTGCAACAGACGTCCAAAAAGATTTAACAGCATTCCCAGAACATGTGCATAAAGGTATCAAATAGACCAATACAGTGCCCAGTGCCTCCCACAGAGCTTATCAAGAATATCTTTGAATGCCTAACACAGTAGCTACTAGCTTGCCCTGCTTGGAGACGTACACTCTACCTCTGGTTTCCCCCCCAGAGATTTTATGCTCAGGACACGCCTAGAAACAGTCAAAGGTGTACTGTCGCCCAATTGCTAAAGGGGGTGCAAGGTTCTACTTTTTGTTGTTCACTCCGATGACTTGGCGTTAAGGTGCCTAATTTTGTTCAGAAATAAATCATGCATCAAAAATGCTCTGCTATACCAAAAATGAGAGGAATTAAAAAATGCTCTGCTGAACCATTAAGTCAAAAGCGAGGTATGTAGCCTAGCGAACCAAGATTTGCGTGTACCCTTGCACCCCCTACTGGGTACCCATTAAGCCCAGTCTGGACTTTTGATATATTTCATAACATGTCTTTAACTAGATTTTAAAAGCTTATAAATTAAGTCATAAATCTCGAGTCATGAATACATTTATTTTTTGTAGTCTTTTTTACAACCTGTTCAGAGAAAGTAAAATGGAAGATTACTTTGATCACTGACCTAAATGATTTCTGGTTCTTAACCCTTGAAGGAAAGCTTTTTTTGGGTGGTTTTAATACCCCAGAATGCAGGAAATTACACAAAAATAGTAATTCTGTGGAGAACCCAGGGCAAATGAGGCCATCTACATAAAAGGTTGTATACATACACTGTATACATTTCAACAGCAGCTTGATGAAAAAATAACCAAAACCAAAGTTCATGAAACATTTCAAAATAGCCCCAACTGGTTTGTTAAAAAGCTGCACTGCTTATGCTATTTTGGTAAAGGACCATTGATTGGTACTTGCCAGGAGTGGGGGCAGTGTGAAAGACATTGGCCAGTATACAATTCCCATTCGTCCTTAACTTTGACTTAATCCGTGTGTTGCCCTCAGCTCAAAAATGACCCTTTTCTGAGTTTAACAGCAGTAAACCGTACCATTCGAAAAGGATTTTTATAAATGCCTAACAGAACCATTGTTTTTCTTTAAAAACTGAGCTGAGAAAAGACATGTATTGACACTGTAGAAATAATGACACATTAAAAAAATTTAAATTTGAAGTACTAATGCATTAAAAAAAAAAAAAGGTCAGAGAGACGTGTGAACCATGCAGTAATTGTTCTGCTCAAGTGGTTGAACACATTGTGGTCACATGAAGAAAAGAGAGGTGAGGGGGAAAAATCATAACAAGATGATTGAAAAAGCTTTGGCTCCCTTGTGACAAGGAGACAAATCTACTCTATTTCTTAAAATACCTGCAGCTGTGTGAATTATACGTGAAGCAGTTTTGAATAGGGCACAGCTGAAAAACAATTCTACAAAGTAACATAATTCAATGCTCATATTAAAATGATGATTTAAGACAAGGGAAAACACCAATAATAGCAATAGGCCTGGATGGGAACTAGCCTCGGTTCAGCGCTGAAAGAGCACAATGGTCTCAAGCACTTTTTCTTAGTGTTCATGAAATGTAAAAATAAAGACATAAGGTTACTCTTTCCAAAATTATAAACGGGACAATGTCAACATTTTCTATATAATTGTGTCACTTGTAAAAATGACCACTGGAGGTCTGACCCGGTGTGCCCATTCTGTATTGGACATTAACTTTAAGAAAAAACTTCACTTCTGTTTGGCAGCCGAGTGAAATTGACTCATCTCAGATTGGTTGAAATGTAAATTAATGTTGCGTATGTAAGCAGCAGGGTCTCCAACATCATCAAAATTTGCTTAGAGTGGGCAGTATAAGGACTTTTGCTTTCAGGAAAAAAAAAGAAGGCAGGATTAAAATCTCACCTGAATTAAACTATGTTCTTCGTGGAACGTCAGGGATAGGCTAATGACCGAGGGGCGGGGGCTAAATTCGCTGAGGGCAATTTCACTCTGTGACGAGCATTCAAACTGCATAATGCCCAGACCCGAGGTCATTATCAAGCTTATAAAATGGCTTACCAACAAAAAGCATAATTGTAAATACAAATTAGCATTTCAAGATTGCACGTTGGCATACCTATAAAATATAAAAATTCAGTTTGGTTTTAGGTCAAAATGGTCTCAGAATGTTTGTTATCACAAATAGCTAGCAAGCCAACTATTGAATTATATTAAAAACAGAGGCAGAAATATAAATGTTGTCAAGCTATAACTAGACTACTCTCTACAGTAATGCTGGAGTTGGCATTGGCTGGACGCATCCCTTATGTGAGATGTGATTTGGAGATCATTAACACTGTTGCAAGCATGATATTGTGACAATTGGCTTGCAAGCTCATACACATTTCCACTGCATCAGTTTTTAAGACTGCTGATCAAATAGCATCAACTAATTTCAGGGCCACAAGCCCGGTAAGTCACAAGGCTACAAACATGTAGTGATAGCAATAATTTGTTGCGCTGTGTCGATATGTACATATGGCTTTGCAACAACGTAGTGGTGTTGTGAGGAATTGCCACCAGACAATGTTGTTTTTTGATGCTAAGCCATTGTATAATAATAATAACTGTAATAATAACTAATAATAATAATAATAATAAAAATAATAGCCCTCCGTCAAGGACAGGTCCAGTACCGAGCTTTGGTTGCAAGTTTTTGTTCTTCAATCCTGTAATACTTCAGCCTATTGGTTTGCCTCCCATGTCTCATTATCTCCAAATATATAAAAACTTACATGAAAAGAAACGTGATTTTTCATGTTTGAAGTCAAATCACTGATGTACGCCTACATTAATTTAGAGCGATTAAAATTTCGCCAGTGCTCCTTCATAACCGGGCGTTTATAGAAATTGAATGCACACCTCTCAGCCAATCAGAATTGAGTACTCAGCCAGGTCGTTGTATAAATAAGCATTCATTCTAAAAAGAACAACAACATTCTGCTGGCTAGATGGGAACCTTTGGCAGATCTCTTCGACCTCCAGGAAGAGTGGAGTGCCTGTGAAATCTAACACTTGCACATTAGTGGCTGGATCCTGGTAATGCTGGTGGGTTTAAATAAAGCAGCTCAGACAGAGACATGAATGCACACAGCCACAGTGAACTCAAAACAAAGTTATCATCTCTTGGAAATCAATGCTCAACACTGTGGATGCAGTCACAAAAGAAGCCCTTGTAAATACTGACATTGAACCTGGAAAAAAATAGATTTAACCTAAAAGGTAAGTAAATGAAACAGTGACGGATTGAATCCCTTCAGAAGAAGCCGTCACAGAGACTCAACAGACCTGCTCTCTGTGGGTGTCTGATTTACATTCTGACACTACATTTCTCTTTAGAAAAATCACAAGATGTAGCATGGAGTAGGGCTGCACGATATATCGTTTCAGCATCGACATCGCAATGTGCACATGGGCAAGAGGCATCGTGAAGGACGCAATGTTTTCTTTTTGCATTAAATTAAATCCATCACGTCATGCTAAAACTTTTTTGCTGCTTGATACAAAACGAAAACTCGCAAGGTTTGCATTTTCCATGACTAATTTAGAAGAGTCTGTCCGATATAACAATTTAGTTTTGGTTTTAATTTGGTTTCGTGGATACACAGGCGCTTATGCTATGGTCACGCACACTCTGCGTGCACAGCGAACCAATCTGTGTATAGAATAACGAAAGTTAAGTGTCGCCTCAGTCGTCTGTGAAAATGAGTGAGGAACAGGACACAAGCACCGAAAAGTAAGAATTTGTTGCGAAAATACAGTAAATGCAACATCAGTTGTAATTTGTAGAATGTATACTTGTTCTTTGTAACTTTATTGAACGTGATTCTTTATCTGTTAGGTAGCCAACTCTGTTGAGAAAAAAACTAGTTTTAAACGATTGAATAGTTTCATTTCATCTTTATTTGTTTAGCTAGGATTGCCACTGTTGCTAGGAAAACGTGATTTAAAAAAATGTAAAGTAGATTTTGAAAGAAAATAGTTCTGTTATTTATTACGTTTTATTTATTTTTTCTCATTTTGGTTTTTTAAAATAGGTTTGTAATTATGGAATAAAATGTTAACTTGTCACTCCCTAATTCCCTAATGTGATACTGCAGCTTTAATGTTACATTTTTAACCTGGAGAACAGTGATATACTGATTGCCTGGATACCTTCGAGACACCACCTTTCTTCCACCCATTCACAGATGAGCCCCCTTATTTTAGGGTAAGCAACATGCATGTTGGATCATGATCTTTAGCCTGGAATGATAGATGAGTAGGCATATTATCTTAATACGATGGTGTCGTGGTGCCTCGTTCCTTTCTCCAAAATCACCCTAATCATTGCTCGAGTGATTAATTATTTCCAAATAGAGCTATTCAAGTTAAAAGCAGCATGTATCTGGTGAAAAGATCGTATTCCTGTATTTTTTCGTATTGCAATATATATCGGGAAAAAAAGATACTGCAATGTCATTTTTTTCCAATATCGTGCAGCCCTAGCATCTCTCTCTCTCTCTCTGCCCCTCTCCCTCCCTCCGTGGGCAGTGGGAGTTTGTCGGAGCTGGGGCTATTTATTCACTTAGAGACGCTGTGGTGCGACTAACACCCTCCCCCTCAGCCCCTCGCGTATGCATGAGAAAGACAAGGGGAGGCGAGGTACTTCCTCCGAAAACACCACGACGATAACGAGACGGCAGTAAACCGCCTGCTTTTTTTTGCAGCGCGGTCCTACGGCACAGGGGCCCCAATCGGAGCCTCCCGTGTGCTAGCTTAGCATTCTGGGCCCGTGCCGCCTGTGGCCTGCCCCTCTTCTTACACCTTCCCTAATGTTGCGCCTTGATTAAAACCATTCATTACAGCCGTGTAATTGCAGCTCGCGAAAAGCCGAGCTGACGCCGGAGCGCGGGGCTGTCAGGCGATGGGGAGGAGTGGGGACACGCTCCGTGAACTGTGCGTTTTACCCGTGTCCCGCCCCGTCACGACCTGCAGCCAGCGGTCAAATGGGGGAGAGGGGAGCAGTCTACAGAGGGTGAGCAGCAGCCTCACCGCTCTCAGAACTACCCTGCCCTCCATCTGCAAGCTCTGGCTGTAATTAGCAGCCCTGCAGGGTGCCATCCACAAGTGCACAAAATGGCGAGCCTAGTCAGAGGGAGGGGTGGAACCTGCTGGATTGGCAGGGAATTAAAGAGAGTATTCTGCAGAAACAGCTATTGGTCAAATTTGCCCCCAAGCCAGTAAAATGACACATTTGCACAATGGGAGGGAGAATGAAAAACTGAAGTGAAAGTAATGAACACAGCACATGTTGAGTGACTGCTCGCAGTGCAAGAGAAGGCAGGCTCGACTCATGAGCTGTCGGACGCAGTCACCAGGCAAATAGCATTGCAGGCCAAACCACAGAAGAGCTGGTCTTTCTTTGACATCCCCACAGAGGTGCCAGTAAGTAGGCGCTTATGTTCCTAATGAGCAAGGTTGTGATATGGTCAGGAGATAGCGGATCCTGGATCAGTACTGATACAATGAGACGCAGTGAGAATAAAGGCTCTGGGCCCTGTACGGCAGACCCATGCGTTGTGAGTGAGACGGGTGCCTCTCCTTGCAGTGGCAGTAGCTCTCCTGTGGTACGCTGCGTACCTGATGCATAGCTCGAGTGCACGGGAGTAGCGCAGTGCTGTCAGCTGCAGTTCTCCCTGAGCGCATACAGGTGGCCCTGGGGGGGGTGACAGCACATACAGCTGAGCGACTGGGCCATTCCATACAGCAAAAACAAGTTCAGCTCGCCACACAAACATACAGCTGATCGACTGGGCCATTCCATACAGCAAAAACAAGTTCAGCTCGCCACACAAACATACAGCTGAGCGACTGGGCCATTCCATACAGCAAAAACAAGTTCAGCTCGCCACACAGCACATACAGCTGAGCGACTGGGCCATTCCATACAGCAAAAACAAGTTCAGCTCGCTACACAAACATACAGCTGAGCGACTGGGCCATTCCATACAGCAAAAACAAGTTCAGCTCGCCACACAAACATACAGCTGAGCGACTGGGCCATTTCATACAGCAAAAACAAGTTCAGCTCGCCACACAAACATACAGCTGAGCGACTGGGCCATTTCATACAGCAAAAACAAGTTCAGCTCGCCACACAAACATACAGCTGAGCGACTGGGCCATTCCATACAGCAAAAACAAGTTCAGCTCGCCACACAGCACATACAGCTGAGCGACTGGGCCATTCCATACAGCAAAAACAAGTTCAGCTCGCTACACAAACATACAGCTGAGCGACTGGGCCATTCCATACAGCAAAAACAAGTTCAGCTCGCCACACAAACATACAGCTGAGCGACTGGGCCATTTCATACAGCAAAAACAAGTTCAGCTCGCCACACAAACATACAGCTGAGCGACTGGGCCATTTCATACAGCAAAAACAAGTTCAGCTCGCCACACAAACATACAGCTGAGCGACTGGGCCATTCCATACAGCAAAAACAAGTTCAGCTCGCCACACAAACATACAGCTGAGCGACTGGGCCATTTCATACAGCAAAAACAAGTTCAGCTCGCCACACAAACATACAGCTGAGCGACTGGGCCATTCCATACAGCAAAAACAAGTTCAGCTCGCCACACAAACATACAGCTGAGCGACTGGGCCATTCCATACAGCAAAAACAAGTTCAGCTCGCCACACAAACATACAGCTGAGCGACAGGGCCATTTCATACAGCAAAAACAAGTTCAGCTCGCCACACAAACATACAGCTGAGCAACTGGGCCATTCCATACAGCAAAAACAAGTTCAGCTCGCCACACAAACATACAGCTGAGCGACTGGGCCATTCCATACAGCAAAAACAAGTTCAGCTCGCCACACAAACATACAGCTGAGCGACTGGGCCATTTCATACAGCAAAAACAAGTTCAGCTCGCCACACAAACATACAGCTGAGCGACTGGGCCATTCCATACAGCAAAAACAAGTTCAGCTCGCCACACAAACATACAGCTGAGCGACTGGGCCATTTCATACAGCAAAAACAAGTTCAGCACGCCACACAAACATACAGCTGAGCGACTGGGCCATTCCATACAGCAAAAACAAGTTCAGCTCGCCACACAAACATACAGCTGAGCGACTGGGCCATTCCATACAGCAAAAACAAGTTCAGCTCGCCACACAAACACAAGGTTGAAACGGAACAATCACAGGGCCTCAGGTAAGCATGCCTGGCGGCTGATTCGCAATGCTGGGAGCTGGGGAATGGGAAAAGGAGGGGAGGCCTCTCATCTTTCACTACCGTGACTGCCTGTAAATCAAAGACCCTGGTGAATGTGCCCATGGTTCTGGTGAGGGTAGGTGGGAAGGGGGGGGGGGGTTTCTCTGTTCTTCCCACAGATGCTAAAATTAAGTATGACAGACACAAAGACTAATCACCCTCGCCGCTAAAGCCCGGGATACATCCCCACACTGGTTTGTGACCCAAGAGGTTGCCATAGCAACAAACAGTGTCTCATTTATCTATGAGTCACATTTGCATTATTTTTGGTCGTGGTGAATGTTTGTAACGGCGCTCGCTCCAGTGCCTGTTGCCTCCCGTTTCGCGTGAAGTGCTATGATCCCTGCCCGTTTCGTCTGGATCTGACACCGCATCGGAATCAGTGCCGGTGTTTGTGGAATAAAATATAATGCATGCAGAGTACACTCTAATCATAAACTATTTCTGCATAACATTAAGACAGCAAGAGTGGAGCTCCCGCACGCACGCACGCACGCACGCACGCACGCACACACACACAGTTGTAAACTGGATACTCAAAGTTAGGGTCATCATAACGTGCAGTCTATTGTATTGCCTTTCTATGGAAGTAGACTACGGGGTTTAAAGAAGCTGAAATGGCAGGGCAGAGTACTGCATTGTGAAAGGAAGCGCAAAAATAATCAATTGCAGTTTTAAAAAAACATTTCAGCTGACATTAACACAGGAATAAGGGTGAAATGCAGCGGCCTTGAGTTTCCCAACACAAAGCCATTGTAAGCACAGGATGGAGCGAAGGGAAAATGCTGGAAGGGTATAGGTTATTAAAAAAATGAAGGTTATAAAATAATGTTTGGTTCTACTATGCTTATGAAAAAAAAAACCTCTCCCCATTTTCTGTACTCATGGACAGTACAGCACATCAATAAAGATGCTCAACCAGAAAATAAAGGAGAAAGAACAGCACGTTCTTCTGCTTGGCAGCTGAAGTTAACCAGGGTCAGGCTTGGTTTGTACTTGCAATGGAGGAAAAACCAAGAAGTGGTATTGGTGGGTCATTGAAGAGGGGTCTTCTCTCTGGACCAAGCAGGAAATAAAAACCACAGATTTGTGATGGGGACACTGTTGTAGTAGATGCTGTTATATGAACGTGTTCCTCCAATACAATATCTAAATGAAATATAATGCATGCAGAGTAGACTCTAATCATAAACTATTTCTGCATAACATTAAGACAGCAAGAGTGGAGCTCCTGCACGCACGCACGCACTGTAGTAAACTGGATACTCAAAGTTAGGGTCATCATAACATTCAGTCTATTGTATTGCCTTTCTATGGAAGTAGACTACGGGGTTTAAAGAAGCTGAAATGGCAGGGCAGAGTACTGCATTGTGAAAGGAAGCGCAAAAATAATCAATTGCAGTTTTAAAAAACCATTTCAGAACAGCTTACCGAGCAAGAAACAAGCCATAATGGAAGTGCTTGCATAGCATGAAAACGTTGTGGGGCTAAACCATAAAGAAAAAAAATCTCCTCATTTTCAGTGGGATCGATGATTATTTATTTATTTAAAAGCGGAAAAATGCTGCCCAGTTCAAAAATGGAAAATGAACAATAAAACGAGGTGAAATCAGTCAGGAGACATTCGCCTAAAAGAATAGCTATTTTATCACTTCACTGGGCCCCCACACTTAGACCAGGTTTGTTAAACAGCTTCAGAAAACCATGGTGGAAGCAGTTAAAAAAAATATCTCTTCTTAAAATATCTGGTGTGGCTTTTTCTGAAGGTCCCATGATTATTGGCCCATAAAGTTAAAAGGTACAAAGATAGGTGAATTTAACATGTGTTCCATTTGCCAGACGAGGCCACTGTAACTACCTCGGAACTGTAGATAATTGGATGGACTCCATCCGTCATCGCATCCCTCTTTCAGATCTGAAATTGGCTCTGACAACCAATTCACATGGAGGAGGGAGGGGACGTTTTAACATGCAAATTTATCGTTACGTTTCTCACGAACGGTGGTTAATGGTGCATACGACTGGTGCAGTGGATAAGGGCCTTATTGATTTAGGCCAGATTGTGTTCCGCAGGAGAGCAAATCCCTCCGCAGCCGTGATGACGAGATGTGTTATAACAGACCAAAGGCTGGAAAGACAAGAGCCATTTTAAGGTCCCGCAGACTGGTGTCTGGCGTCTAACAGATTATCGGGAGGGTTTAAAGCTACGTCTAATACACCCCATCTTCGCTGGACCGTGAAACCTTCAATTTATAATGCCAGGGCCCAAGCTGAGATTAGATGAAAAGGACAGATTCACACTCCCAAATCCCTGTTGGTGAAGTTCTGTGATGTTGTTATCTCTATACTTCGCCCCCTACCACCCTCCACCCCCGCCCGCCTCGGTTTGGGCTCTGACTGGGCGCCTCCGCGGTAAGCTTGTGTTGTTCTTTAACGTTTGTGACGAGACAGTGGCTTGTTCCCACCGCGGGGGTCAGGACTCACGGTCAGAAAGAGAACTCTTCTGGAGCGGTGCTGTCTGTCATCGGGGAAGGCAAATAAGTGAGAAAATAAATATATCCTGTTAGCACTGCTTTAACAAAGAGTCAAAGAGGTCTCAGCTTGACACTAAAGCCGACATTAACACAGGAATAAGGGTGAAATGCAGCAGCCTTGAGTTTCCCAACACAAAGCCATTGTAAGCACAGGACGGAGCGAAGGGAAAATGCTGGAAAAATAATAATTTTAATGTTTGGTTCTACTACACAAAAAAAAAAAAAACCTCTCCCCATTTTCTGTACTCATGGACAGTACAGCACATCAATAAAGATGCTCAACCAGAAAATAAAGGAGAAAGAACAGCACGTTCTTCTGCTTGGCAGCTGAAGTTAACCAGGGTCAGGCTTGGTTTGTACTTGCAATGGAGGAAAAACCAAGAAGTGGTATTGGTGGGTCAGTGAAGAGGGGTCTTCTCTCTGGACAGATGAAGATGGGTTGTGATTCACTTCGTTTTCTGAATCTACGGCTGGAAATATATCCTGGACATACTTAAGCCAACAGACATGAATGCCCTCATCCTCAATCTGTTGGTGCATCGTTTGTCACAGAGGAGCAGTCAAATTCAACGCACAAAGAATCCATCAACTTTTAAAACCAGAGCAATGTTAAGGCACGCCACCGACCGCACATAAAATGCAAATGTTACACTTTTTTACAACGCAATCATAACAGAACCCCAGGAACGCTGGGTATTATGGTACGATGTGCACCCAGAGGTGCAAATTTATCTTTGATATCCATTATATGATTATAATTCCAGCGATTTTCCCAGTCACGATCAGTGTTCCGTAACAGTCAGAGATGGGTTGTTGGAATAAATCAGTGCCACTAAGTATTACGAGCCTTATTTTGAAATGACAACGACTCAGGATCAGAAGTTCTCAGTGTTGCTTTAGCATTTACGCAGCAGATTACGGTCCTTCCGTCGTCTCCGCTGGTTTTGTTTTCTGTCACTCCGAGCAGGGTAATTGTCACCTCTGAGCGCTGTTCGGCAGCCTGGTTGAGCGTCGTGCATTTTTGACAGCAGCAGGGCTTCTACCTTGAATACCTAACACTCCCCAGCAAAGGGCATGGCACTGATACCAGAGCGCACCTGCTACAGACACAGAGAGAGAACAAAGCAGGCACCAAAACCTCTATCTGCAAACCACCGCAATTCACAAAAATATAATACATGACTGCACAAAGAGACTTGTGGATTGGGCATGAGGGCCAGCAATTTCACAAGTGCAAGAGCAGAGGACTTTTAATTGAGTAATGGCCTAATTGGCTGTACTCAACTTGGTTTCCTTGTGTCCCTGTTTTTCTCTCTCTCTCGACTGGTGTTTGCCTCGCTCGTCCTTTCCATTATCTTGATACATCTACACCTTTCTGGGTGCTTTATCTGTCTGTCCACCACTCTTTATTACTGCTCTGCCGAAGGACTTATTGTCCTTGGTGTCTTTTGGTTCGATAACCGGAGGTCTGCATCGGGCTAGAAAATAGGCCCAAGCCCAATATTTTTACGGCCCGTCTCGATCCGAACCAGCCCGACAAGCTCCAGCCAAATTTTAAGCCCAAACCTGATAGAGCCCGATTGCTGAAATAAGCCAACAACACAATAAAGCACAATAGAAAATAATAGTGAAGGTGCATGCGATCAGAGAACAGTGGAGAAGCAACCCTTCTGCCAGCTGTTAATGATTGACAACAATGGCAGAAAACAAAGCTTCTAGTTTTTGCAGTGTTCCGACATTATGCTCAACTACTACTAAGTAAAATGGCCGTATTTAACCTTTCACGCTGATTTCTTAAACATGTTTCTCCTTCTGTTAAACGTGACGTCAAGTTTGTCCCTGGCACTTCTGCAACAAACAGCACAGGAGCAACATCTTTCTTTCAGTATGTGTTTGCACAAAGTATGTTTGTAAAATAGAGGAATAATTTATATTTTAACGTTTGCAAAGATCAGAACAGGCTAGCCAGCTAGCTCGAGTGGCCTTTTTCCTTCTGTTAAATGTTAATAAGTTTATCGCTCATGTGCTGTTAAATATGGCCATTTTAATTTGCTAGGTGAGCATAACGGTACTCTCCAAGAACTGGAAGCTTTGCGACATTGTTGTCAATTGGTGTTAACAGTAAATTTGTAAACTTCCAGGTTGGCATTGGGCCAGTAACTCAACCTGACCTAATGACATCACAGAGCTAAACTAGATCTAATAACTGGCCTAATACACAGCATACCTTTGGGCCCCGTCGGGTTCGAGTCAGGATGCAGACCTCGACCAAGGCGATTGATTCTTTTATAATAGTCACAAGAGCAGCTTTCATAGACATTCACAGACCACAGCTGTTGATCCTAGAAATTTGGAAAAGCATGCAACCAGAGCCCGGGGAAGCATAAACCTTGAAAGGGACTGTATAGTTGAATTTAAAAAAAATGCTTTTCCAGATTACGATTACAAGACATATGATTCAAACATTTATATTTTCACATTCCAAAAGAAACAATATGAACTATAGCTGCAAGCAGCAATGAAGGGTTCCAAAGCAAAACTAAGCAAAAATAAACCTTCAATTTTCACTTTTTTAATTACGTGGAAAGTTTTATGGTCTCTCTACATTTTTACGAAGTTTACGATGTAAACCATTAAAATATGTATTTTTTTCATATTTTGAAATATAGTGTCATCAAGTGTTTTTATTGGGCCAATACTAGAGTTGGAGCATTTGCATGCCTGCCAATGTAAATACCAAGTTACATCACCAATTTTTGTAAAAACCCACGCACACTGAAAGCTCATTGGGGTACAGTGGCCATGTTTATTATCATAGCAACCGTCTGTGAATAACTTTTAAAGAGGAGCATCCAATGAACAAATTGGTGAAACTAATGTTCAGTCAAACGGACTTGGAGGAGATGTATTTTATGCGTTGTAGGAAAAATGTTAAAAAGCGGATTTCCATTTTGGTGGAATCCATGGGTCCTTGTAACAAATTTGTTCCTGATGAAGCGATATACACCATAATTGTGGACAGTGACACATTTTTGTTATTTTGGTTCTGTACTCTAACACTGAGTTTGAAAAGATACTACGAGGTTGAAGCGCAGACTGTCAGCTTTAATTTGAGGGTATTTTCATCCACATTGGATGAACCGTTTAGAAATTATATAACCTTTTGTACATAGTCCGCCCCCATTTTATATTCAAATATTGGACAGTTTAAAATAATGTAGAATAATTTAATCATTTTTTTATATTTGGTCGCATATCCTTTGCATGCCATGACTTCCTGATGTCTGTGACCCAACAATATCAAAAGACTCTTGATATCTTGTTTTATGGTCCTGCTACAAGCTATACTATAACCTCTCTGAATTTGAATGGATCTCTATGGGAAATTGGGGGGTGGGACTAGATTTAGCTGTAAATTATTCTGGAACAGTATAAAATACATGATTGGCGAAATTTATGTAAATCATCAAGGGTCTGAGGTATCAAACGAGCCTGCTGCCAGATATGCAGTAGATATGGATGGATCACTTTACTTTTGCCTGACAAATTTTCCTATTGAACGCTATGAAAAAATTAGTCAGGAGAAAAAACCCTTCAAGTTATCCATCCATATCTACTGCATATCTGGCAGCAGAGTGATGGTTTAAGGCTTGTATGATACATCAGACCCTTGATGACTTAGAGGCATTTAGCCTACCATGTGTTCCATACTGTTCCAGAGTAAATTAGAACAAAATCTTGTCCCATCCCACTTGTTGGAGTACCAGAAAATAAGATATCAAGAGAGGTATGATATTGTTGGGTCACAGACATCAGGAAGTCATGGCATGCAAAAAATATGCAACCAAATATTAAAAACGATTACTTTATTCTACACTTTGTTAAACTGTCCAATATTTTTTGATGCCCGGAAATGGGGGGGGGGGCTATGTACAAAAGGTTCTATAATTTCTAAACGGTTCATCCGATATGGATGAAAATATCCTCACATTAAAGCTGACAGTCTGCACTTCAACCTCATTGTCATTGTATCCGTTCAAACTCAAAGTGCTAGAGTACAGAACCAAAATAACTAAAAAATGAGCCACTGTCCAATTAATTATGGTGCTTATGTGCTGAATTGTGTGACTCTTTATTGTATGGATCAGGAGATCTATGCTTTCAAAGTTTGCACGTTCAAGTGTCTGTTATTGTGCCACCATGTGGTTGAATGGCTCCCTATTAACTTGCACTTACTATAACCCTGTTATCGCACCACCATGAAGCCAAATAGGGTCATATTAACGGGGCTCATTTAATAGCCATTTTTTTCAACAGGCAGAACAATAATAAAAACCAGAACAATTTGACTAGGGTTCCTAGCAGCAAAATATTAGATATATGGGCAAATGGGCATATTTTAGCAAGGAGACAACCACAAAGGAAATTATTTTTACATCTTCAGGTAAAAATATCAAGTCATTTATACCCTGTGGTGGATTGAATAATACAACATGCATAATTACATTAAAGCTGACTCACACAAATAAGTAATTTAAATGCTTTAGAAGCACAAAGAAACACAGTGTCAGAAATACACCTGCTTTAAACATGTCTAGAGAAAAGGAGGGGGGATCCAAAATATTAAATAATACTGCTTGCAGTATGTTAAGCTGCAGAAGCCACAACAAGAAAAGCTGTCCTTCTCTTGAATGTGTAATAAATTGGAGAATTTAAATAAATAAAAATTACTATAGTACTTTTCCCCAGAACAAAAATCCAAATTAGATTTTCATGTGCTAGTTCTTCAGAGAAACAGCTGTACAACTGCAGAAAGCACTTAATTTGAATACCAGGACCTTTTGACAAACACTTGAAATGTTCCCCAGCTACTGTTCTTTTGCATACAAAGTCCCAAACTAATCTTAAACCCTTGTGCGAGTGCATGCCGGTGCTAATGGTAGCAGCGCAATCTTCTCTAGTAGGTAAGGAACGAGACGTATTACTAGAGGGGTTGCAGTTTTAGGTCTGAGTTGAGACACTGCTTAATTTACCCTTGAACATGAACTGACCTGAACTGCTTTGGTAAGCCCACGGCCGCATCCATTGTAAATGTGTGAACCGAGAGCTGTATGCTACCCCCCTTGATGAGGGCAGCAGTTAAGCACACAAGACTACATAATCTAACTGTGCAGTCAGGAGATGCCCTCTCAAACTGCGCTTCGTTCAGTCAAAAAACACGAGGAAATAAACAGTGACCATCCACCGGGACGGTTCAAAATGAGCCCATGTTCACATATTCATTTACTAGAGCATGCTGTATGTTATAGCATGTGGTAAAATTATTTACAAATCAATTAACGGTCTCTGAATAGATGGATAGATCCCTGCTACAGTAGAAGCAGGAATGGAAGTGCTATACCGGTGTTTTACTATTCGTATGGTGGTATAGCTTAAATATATTCACGGTTCAGTTAGGGTGACGACAGACAGGGCCTGTCGAGTGGGTGTCTTGCGGCGTGGCGTGAGCGTTTTAATATTTTATTGTGAGGTAGGGGAGGTCTGCATGCACAGCGCACTTACGGCACTTCCCTGAACAATGCTGACTTGTTGAAAACATTGCTCTACATTTAAAAAAGAAAAAGAAAAAGAAAGCCTAGGGGAGGTTTGGGATGTTCTGATAAAGACCTAGGGGACAGATTTCAATGCCACAGTAAAGTAGATACTTAGGATGTGCTTTTAGCTCAACTGCTTATTCTGACGTTCCTGATATATGAATCTTCCCAAAAGCCTTCCACAGATCGAGATGCATGGCAAATAAAGAATGAAAGGTAGCAGGTGAACAGTTTTGGTGCTCAACTCACCATGACGATTAATGATTGAAGATAGCCGTCACATTGCAGCTTGGTTCGACCCAAGACCTTTATACCTGTGTGTGTGTGTGTGTGTGTGTGTGTGTGTGTGTGCGCGTGCCTGTGTGCGCATGCTGTACAGCGGCTCGAAGATTCACTCTCAAGCAGGCATACGATTATGCCAGGCAACCTCATATTGTAGAAATGTAAAAAATATGGAACACAATCACAAGTAGGCACACGCACACACACACACACACACACACACACACACACACACACACACACACACACAGGAAAGATGCATAAGGTCAAACACAATCAATAAATTATCTCTGATACAAAAGAGATTGCCCCTGTGCATTATTTAAAGAGGATCAATATACTTTTGTGATTCAAACACTACAACCTATTCTTCTTGCTTATCAGCAAACTTGTGCAGAAGCACTTTGCAGTGGTCAATTATTAAAATCAACTTCAAATTGCTGCCTTTGTAAACACATTGGTGGTTGGCGAAGATTTTTGCCATTTAAAGTCATCTGCCAATATTTTTGTCCACTTAAATAGCCTTTAAACTTTCTAATTAAAACACATTGTTAAGTTCTACGTACGCAGACTGACAGAATGATCGAAAATGGCATTTACTTCCAGTTAATTTAAAACTGCTTTCTGCAATAAAATATAAATAATTAAGTACCATTTACATTTTCTGATACAATTCAAACCCAGTGTGAGTGTCACGTCCATTTTTGCCATCAATCTTTATTCATTCAGAAAAGACAATTTTCAGCACACTGAAGAAACTGACCACCTCCTTCAAGCGTTACTGCCGCTGGCCCAAGAGGGGGAATGCAAACTCAAATTGAACATATTGCACGTCACAGTTTATTATCAGTCTCTGCCGGGATTCACTAAGAGGTCTCTAACCAATTAAAAGGGTATCATTTAATTAAATAGGAGCAACCCCAGAAATGTTGTCCTACTCCATTTGATAGCTAGCACTAAGTAGGCACCACTGACATTTTGGAATATCAAAGCAACTTCGCTATTTGCTCTCATTTGATGGATCAAAACAAATAGAAAGCGACCTATTGCTTTCTCTCCATTCAACATGCAATCATGCAAAAGCAAATTAATTGCTGAATATTTATGAGATCATCCAATGGCAGTCCGTCTCTCAGTTCTGTCTCTCTTCTGTGGCTCACTGGGGCAGGGCGAGCAGTCCACCAACATAACTGCACATGTCTCACCAAACAGATAATACCTAGTGTCAAACCTTCAAACGCTGACATGTGAAACATGGTACCCATTATCCAGGATACAGTAAGTCGTACCCAACAAATAGTGTTCAGTACCCTCACAGTAGCCTGCACATTGTACTCAGTATCTAGCACACTGTGTCCAGCTCTCCCCCCTTGCTTTTAGTGCTCTCCCACAAGCCAGGAGAGAGAATTAATCAGCCTTCATTTGCATTCAACACAGGACCTTCCCTGAGCAAAGACAGGATCTTAAACCTGTGCCACCACCTCCCAATGGAAGTTTTTAATCCACTGAGTGGCTAGAGCCGGCTCTCACAAGCTCTCCATCACGCATTTCTTTCTCTCTCACACACACACACACACACACACACACACAAACTCTCGGGTTTCCACCCTTTTTGCAAAACCCTTCCGTTAACTTTTAAGCAAAGACGAATCCTCACCATCTACAATACATAACCATTAATATGATTGTACAGACAGCAAAGGAAGCCAGTATTGCTAACCTTGGTCTACATTTCACAGGAAGGCATTCAGCTTATCTGTGGTCTGAAAAGTAGTAAGACAAAGCCGGCAGGCGATGAGGTGGTTAGATCAAAGCGCGGATGAGTCTATTAATCACACCGGCATATCCCTAATAAAGCCAGTCGATATCCTCGGACACTTCCATGTTCACGGCATCTACTTGCATCTACCTCTGGGTTTTGAGCTCTCGATCCAAAGCTCTGCTGGACACGCAGTTCGCCCGGAGGCCAGTGCAGTGGCAGGCCGGCCCAAGTTCTGAAACCCCCCCAGTCATTGCATCTGATACGCCTCCAGCTCTGTTTTCCACAAAGACGACAGGTCATCTTCCAAAACTCACATGTGGACACGGCGACTGACACTTTAAAACAGTTCCGTTTAGACACCTGAACCCCCCCTCTCCCCATGCAGGGGTCTCATGCAGGAGCTGTCTATCAGGTGCATTTATTGTCAAAAATAAATGTAAGGGACAATAAAAAAGACATCAATCCACCTTCCACGTTTCTACGCCCCCCTTCCCAACACAACACCCTCTTCCTCAAGGTGTGCTCCCTCCACTGCAGATATGAACCAAACTCCCTGACAGCACAGACACAAACACTGGAAGTAATTAGTGATCTTGATAATAGGACGAGGGCAAGCAAGGTTGCCACTGATCTGGCCTAATTGCTCAGATCTCTGCCAGCGCTGGGTAGGACAGTGGAGGAGATAATGGCCTTGGCATACACTCCAGAAGATAATGCTGCCGATGTCGGCAGGGGGGGGGGGGGCATTTAAATGCTTTAAAAATCTAAAACTGAAATCTCTCATGTACATAAGTATTCACACCCTTTGCTTTAATGTATTTTTAAAGTATCATATTTAGCCATTTAGCCAGCCATGTGTTCCATACGCCTCAATTCCCACAGAGATCCATTCAAATGTAGAGAGGTTATAGTATCGCTTGTAACAGTACCTGAAAATACGATTTTGATGTTAATGGGTCATCGACTTCAGAATGTAAAATAGGAAATATGATACTTTAATAATACATTAAAGTAAAGGGTATGAATACTTATGTACATGAGATTTCAGTTTTAGATTTTTAATACATTTGCAAAAAAATTCTAAAAACATGTTTTCACTTTGTCATTATGGGTTATTGAGTGTAGATTGATTGGCAAAAATGGCAATTTTATCCATTTAAAATTAAATCTACAACAAAATAAAGTGTGCAAAAAGTGAATACTTCCGAGCACAACTGTATGTATTACTAATTTCCAAATGTAGCCTCCTGCAAGCTTATCATTTCAAAGTTGGCCCAAACCAGTGAACCATTTTATTGAACGGCTCAATTCCAATGTACGGAGCAGTTAGAAACAAAATGGCTGCTGCTTATCAACACGTTGCTGTTCACTTATTTAGCCCAGATGACCTTCCTGCAGTCAATCCACAACAGCATAGTCTCTGCATCGAACTCCTGAATTTAATCAACATGTGGCTACCCTTCACTTTAACTTACTTTTTGTTAAAAAACAAAAGTGGTTGCTTTTTACTTCACAGTTTGGTGAATGTTGAACCTGCTAAACTGAATTTGCGAAGATAATATAGTAACACCTGCATTTAATTGAATGAATCCAGGCCGTTTCTGTACTTATGGTCATACCTACTGTTCAATGTTACAGAAGTGGCATGTTACTGACAGTAACATGTCTATTGACTCACTACAAAAGGGGTAACTATTTAATGCACTGATTTTTCCACAGTTTATATATATATATATATATAAAATTATATAAAGTACTTGCAACACACAATATAGTAGTAGGGGTCCTCAGGCAGACTGGCGCTGCCTACTGACAGACTGTACTGCAGTGTAGTTAGGCGTCTGGCCTTGGATAATCTCCAGAAAGTCTTAAAATGACTTACCTATGAAGAGAGTAAAACGAGAGGTGGGGACAGTAGAAAGGGGGAGAGGGAAAGAGGGACAGGTGGTGAGATATTCACAGGGAAGGGGGGTAAGAGAAGGAGAAAGAAAAATAATGGTAAAAATCCTGTCGGCTGACACACTGCATACAGTTTCAATGTAGTGAAGGCACACAGCAACACAGGATTACAATCTAGTTCACCTAGTACGGCTAGTCCTGGCCGACACTAATAATTACTCCACACTGAAAAACTATACACACGAGAGCCAGCACAGAGATTAGAGAGAGCAACGTTGAGTGAGAAGACTGAGCGACTGTTCCCTTTTATGCTCTCCTCGTTAGGCCTGCCGTCATGACGCCCCTGGCAACCGCAACGCCACTTTGAGATTGCAGTAATCCAATGTGAGGCGCGTAACAGCCAAACGGCAGCCCTCCCCCCACACCCCACCCGAATGCACTGCACCCCACTCTACCTGTGACCAGAAGGCACAATTAAGCACAAACTTCTGAAGTGTGTGCAAAATTGCAATAAGACACCAAACATCATATTTTCTGCGTAACATTAGACTCCCCACTGATTAATAATCTATTATTAACATGCTCGTTGGAATGAATGCTTCTCCTCTACAGTGGTTTACAAGGAGGGGTGTGTGCTTAATAACGACGAAACCCGGGGATCGCAATTAAAAGGTTCACATAATATTCTTCAATCTTGTTTTATTAGGTGGATGTGACGGTAATGACTTCTGATTCATGCGGGTAATTGCAGCACCCAACGAGGACTTACGAGACAACCCTCGATGTTTGGGAAAAATCTCTTCGCTGTCCCAGTCTTATTTATTTATTTTAGCTTTTTTCTTCAAATCAAGGTATCATATCCATTCCCCAAAAGCATGACGAAAGCGAATCATGCATTACGGTCACAGCTTGTTCTTTTATCAGCGCCGTGCATAACGTGTCACACAAAATGAGAATAAATGGGTGGGAAGGTAATGAAGAGAAGAGAGAACTACGCAGAGAGGTAAAGCAATTTAAACTCCCTTCAGGAGTATTTACATCAGCTGTCCCCCTCAAAGAAACAGACGTGCAACCAACGCAAAAATCTCATCTGGAATGTTTATTGTTTTGGCGCATCCACCGTGACAACCTTCTATATGCAGACGATAAATGGGACGTGCAGTTTAAGGTAAAGGAAGCCCGTTCATTTCAGAGGTCCCGAGAACATCTGAAATAGCGGTTACTGAGAGTATTAGGTGCGACAGGACAGTGAAAGATTTACAGTGATTTACGGTAGCCCATGAAGTTATAGTGCAGAGCAATGCTTACAAATAGGCATCCCATACTTTTGAGTTAAGATATGAATTAACTAAACAATGAGCAAAATAAATAAGTGAATTAAAATAGTTGATATGTATTTTGATCTATTCTTACAGTAGTATCAGTTGGGCTAAAGCAGAGTGATTCTCAAAAAATATTACCAATGACTACTGAGCCATTGCTTTATTGAAGGGGTTTTCAACCCATCCTGATCCAAGGACCCCCACCCAGGCTCCATGGCATCCGGGGAAAAACATTTTCATTAAAAGGGACTATATTTAAAAATATATTTTTAAATATTTTTCCAAATCTATATAGTCATCACATAGCAAGTCTGGCCAGGAAGCCCCTACAGAGCCCTTGTTGAAACCCCAGGTTTTAGTGGCATTAAGGGAACAGTGAAATCACTCACTGTTCCCTAACCATTTCAATCCCCTTCATTCCCAATATATTGCCATTTTATAAGTAACAAGTGTATTATCAACTTTTGGACTACCTATCAAAGCTGTGTGGATTTATGTAGTGTTAGACTGGCAAAATAAAAGTTCAATGCGTTCTGCGTTCAATGAAACCGCTTTAAGCAAGTCAAAGCCAGAGGTTCTGCACAACTTCACCAGAACTTCACATTCAGGCAAGGACTACATAGCTGTGCACCAGCACAATACACAGATCTTATCCAACCCAGGAAGATGACATTTATTTCATTTTAGTTTACAACATTACAATAAAATTATATTCCACCAACAAGAAAATGCTATCAAATGTTCTAGCTTCAAAGAAAGTCGGTGCATCAAACATAAAACATGACTGATCAATGAATGCGTACACTAGTATGTGTGAAATGCACTCGAAATGCACTCAAAATGCAAATAACCAAATCTAACACCTACTGGACAAGACCGCAATCGAGTGGAAAAACTAACGTACATATGTAGCCAGCGAGAAGAACCGCATATTACAAGCAGTCATTTTTTTCACATCGAGGATGAAAAACTCCTGTCAGCGAATGTGTTTTCTGTAGCTGTTTGTATCATTGTACATTGACTAGATAAAAAATGCTGTTACGCTGTAATTCATTGTTAAAAGTGTAATTTATCATTCAAAGCATCCCAGAAAAAATTGCAAACACCTTTGAAAAGGAAATACTGTCCTCTATCGGATAAAACAATTATGAATAAAACCGGAATGACGTGAAATGCTTCAGAGCTGCAGGTAGGGCATATGGGGTACTGCACAGACGTTTCACATTGTGAAATAACGTGCTAAACTGGTGTATTTCTCAAACAGATTGTCCAAGACAATAAATGACCACTGAATTTGGAAAGGAACATCTCTATGTGTAAAACCAATGTTAGGATTGTATAATTATTTTCACATTTATTTTGCATTTATGCGAGCAGGGTTTTTCACTGCTTTTTTGGCATAAGAACTATTGTTGGTTGTATGTTTTTGCTATGATGAAATACTAATTTGATATGATAAATATATTTATGAACTCACATAGATGCTATTGTCCACAATGTCACGCATGGGTAGGTATAGTTGCAGGCGAGACTGGGTGGGGGGTTGCTTGTTAAATGGACTTGCTACAGGAAAATAGTGACACTTAGAAAACTCAGTATTCGGCAGAGTTGTTACGATTCGTGTACCAATAAAGTTAAAATACAGAGTTTGTGATTTCCACTAATAGTTTTAGCAACAAATGTCTCAGTTGAGCAAAATCTTGGCGCCGGCAGCATGGTCACTAGGCATCTGCGCAAAGGGGTTAACATAGTTTTAACTTGAAATCAAGTCATCTTGAGCGTGGCCTTAACACAAGCAGGATTCAGGGTTTTATAAACACCCATCCTGCAAAATCGATGTCCGAGTCTTCGCTTTGTGCCAGATCGATCGGTGGCTTCTAAATGCAGCTCTGTCAAAGTTCCACTGGAAGGAAGGGGCTCCACAGTGACAAGAGGGCGAGCGCTCTATTGCTGGATATCAGTTGCATTGGCAGCTGAATATTCCCCATGCTGCACAGAGAGCTGAAATGTTCTCGTCACAGTCAGCCTCCACACTGTACTACACTGGAGACAAGACAGAAATGGAACAATGTCTTCAAACGTATCCATTTGTGCATTCTCCTCGGCTAAGCAAACAATAAATCATGCAATTATGTAATTACAAAAAAGATTCCCAGGCAAAATAATAATAATGCTGTCTACTGATCTCTTATTGTACTGAAATAAGAAAACGTAAACAAGCGTTAACAGATACCCCCGTCCCCCAGTCTAAGCACCATGTTGAGCGACAGAACTCCGAGCCTATACCGAACACGGGCGCACACGCGCCATGCACATCCAGCTGCCGTGAGGCAACAGAGGCCAGCAGGCTCTCGTGTAAACTGCTTTGACATTAATAAATCATTGCGCTGCGGTGAAAAGTTGAGAAGTTTTTATTTGATTTATATTTGGGAGGAGAGTTGGGTCAGTGGCGGGTGGGTGGGAAAGAGGGAGTGTGTGTGTGTTTATGCGAGTAAGTGTGTGTGTGTGTGTTGGGGGGCTGATCAAAGCTTCCTCAAAAGGAAGAACACAGCGTGGCCCAGATTCCATTCTGAACTCGATCTGTGGAGATCGGAGTTTCATTATAAATATCATTAATAATGAACCGTGTCTGGCGAATAACATGAGGCGGTAAAAGTTTTGGAGTGAAAATGGAGGCAAGTGATTGAGTTCTCGAACCAGCCAGCGGTTCCAGGTTTTCTTTATGCTTCAACCAGCAAAAGGTCCATTGCAAATTTACATTTGTGCAATTGCTTCAAACAAAAAACCCAAAAAAGGGGCAGGGATACGATCACCTTATTGGGATAAAATAGGCTGAACGATCTCACCAGACAAAGTAATGAGGACAAAGTAGATACTACTAAGTACATCAGACTGAGCTGCCCTCCACATGAACTTCGTCCACAGGAGTGAAACGAGCTTCAAACAGAAAATTTGGCTTTCGGCAGTTTTAACAGACACAAGCGTTTTGGTATAGCCGAGGACTCGACTATCTCTCTGGCGACTGGACTGGGGTGCGCACACCAATAGGCGCTATGATTCCATTCATGGCCTTTAGATAGACAACTTCAAATGTCTACAGGTGAGGTCCTTGGGCTATGCCTCAGATCAGTTGAGTAAGATTGGGGGGGGGGTGGGGGTTCCCCAGTGAGCCAGAAACACAGCCTCCCCGTCCGGGGTCGAGTTTTGTCCTTAGCTGGACCTCAGGGCGGGGCCCTTTGAACTACAAGCAGTCAGGGAGCCGTGCTGTCATTGCTTGATAAGAGCCCCTCTGTCAGGTCAGGGGCAGCTTTCTGACTCACGCAGTCATTTTTTATTCATACCATTCCAGGTTTTCTTCCTTGTATTTTCTGCGACAATCTCCAAAAAAAGAGAAAAAAAATCTGCCTGACAGCTTGTCTTTGAGTCAGACACGCGATAACTTTGTGCCGTCATAAATGATCATAGATAACTTCCGCAGCGTGATGGAAGGGTAATTATATCATAAAAGGTAAGCCAGAAAAATAAAATATCAACCGTGTCCCCTTTTTCAAAAGCTGGTAAAATTGATACAGTGATGTATTTTGAGGATAGCACATCGGGGTATATATCACAAGGCAAAATTAAGATTTCAGAGGTATTTTCCATTCATATAGAGCTGGCATCTCGGCAAGCCTTTAGGGCGATTAGCACTGCTACGTGTCAGAATTATGGCTCGACCCAGGGCAGCGGGGGTCCTCGGAGGTTGCTGGGGAACAGTCTGTTGAGCAGGTGACATCAGGGTTCCCCAAATATTAAGCCCCCCCCATGACTGAGGACCCCCATCTCCGTAAAGTGGTTCACTGTTGACACATCCAGTATCCACTACAGGCTGCAATGTAACATGGAAGCCTGTCTACAGTGGGCTGTCACCGGGATTGACATTAACAGTAGCCCGGGCTACCAGTCACTCATAGATTGTCCGTTTTGGCTACGATGATTTACTAGTTGGTAGCCTGACTGGGCAACTACTCACCCCCCCCAAAAAAAAGCAAAACAAACAAACAGTGGACTTAAAGGGATAACATGATTTATTACCTTACTTTCTGGTGTGTTGTATGATATTGGTACATAGGGGCATTGCAGGAACACCACAGAACTATCAAATGTATATTTTCTCTAGGTTAATTTTGCAGTCCCATTTTCAGGTTGTTTCTCCTGTGACGTCACACGAGAAATTACCACTCTCCGGTGTCTCAAAACTGTCTATGGAACACTATGAGCTATTGATAGCTGAGCACTTTCTATGTTATATGAAAAACGATTTGATAACTGACCGTTGATAACAAAATCAAAGTTGTCTAGAGTCGGTGTGTCGACACATAGCTAGCTAGATCTAACGTTATCCAGCACAAACTGCATCTTAGCCCTCCTGCTAACGTTACTGTATATGCATCTGCTTTTGGTAACGTTAACCCTCCTGCGCTATGGCAGTACCATGCCCAGTGCATTCGATTCGACCATACTCTAGCCTTACTTTATCGAACATACCCTTCCCTGGCATTAAACTGTGCAGTAAGGTTTTAACGTCAGCTAACTGAATCAATCCTTCCCAGCATGCTACTGATAGCGTGGCCGACAGCAGGGGACTTTTCCTCTTTGTCGCGGGAGACACACCTTCGTTGTGCTTTTTTCAAGATTACGAAAATTCGGGGATATGGCCTGGTAGGTAGCTTAACAATTTTTGGAGGTTAAAAGCTTGTGTGACATCTTACCTTGCTTATATTAAGAACGTTGTAAACGCCTATACACTTCCTAGTAAATCCAGTCTCGAGGTAACTATGGTAACTATCTGACTGACAGTTCTCATTGATACGCCTACAAAACAAGGTGAACTTGTAGAATGGGAAATTTGGAGTTTTATAGTACTTCAAAATGACTGAATAACAACAATGATGGACACATTCACTTTGATGTTACATTCAACCACCATGTTACCCCTTTAAGCCCACATTGTGTCAGTATATTTTGTACCATTAGCCTACATGTTGATGTATCTCAGCAACGCCAATCAAATTAACCTGCAAGTTATCACGATTGTTCCAACCCATAACGTTACACAATGCACAGTAGCCCGCTCCGCTTTCCCCAAGCCTATTTTCACAAGCTGCCGGTGTAATAAAGCCTACATTGTTGTTCTCTGAAAACGAACATAACACAAACCTTTCTCTAATGTTTAAATGTCTCATTTTAAGTATTTATGTATTGACTGATTAATAGGCAGACATAAAAAAGCCAATAAAACGAAGATGCATGTTTAAATGTTTAATTTTATGTATATTAATTGATTAGGCTATTGATAGCTTTAACTACAGTTTGCATTTCTTTGCATTTTTTTTTTGCCTATGTTATTAAAATAATACATTTCCAATAAATAGAGGCAGTCAGATAAAATTGAACAGTCACCTTAGCGTTCATTGCCAGCCATGGTTTGGCTTGTCCTTCCTCGTCACAAAAACGTTTAAGCTGTTAACGTTATGGATGGTTTACTGTTGCAATAGCCTGGATGAAGTAGATCCAATAAACATTTCTTGAATTGTTAAACCACATCATGTGTGTTTTATTATTAGAAACTAGGTTTTTATACACAACATCAGTGCAGTAATGCACTAAATTGCTTTAAACAAGGTCCTTGAAACAAATGTCTTGTAGTCATCATTTAAAATAAATAAATAAATAAATATTTTCATGAGATTTGCTTTGGGGCTACCATCTCGTCAGTTCCGGCAAACTAACTTCTGCTAGCCCAGCAAATAAGGAACCTCTTTTCCCGTTTTAGCCTTTGCCTTTTTCTTGGGTTGGCAGCACGGATGTAGATCTCATTTCAACTATGGGGGGGGGCAACAAACTGAAAATGTTATTTAGGATTTAATAATCCCATGTTCCCCTGCCCCCCCCGGTATCTATGTCCATGGCTGGCTGCAACATGTTGCCTGTCGCGTTGCCTTTCCGCCAACGCATTCCACATCGCTGTGGCTCAGTCCAGACTGACCCGTCTCTCCTGTCATTAGTTTCACATGTCAAGAGAGATTGGCGCTGGCAGCGGCAATTCAATCCAGAGCCACGTTATCGCGTTCGGTTGGGTGTGACGCCCTGTGGTCCCTCTGGCGACACACTGAATCCGACACACAATCCAGGTTCGTTTCCTCCTGACCTGTGAGGTCAAACACCTATAGCGTCAACAAACCAACAGAAGAGATGCCATCTCCCTTAATTAACCACTTTAATGGGCAGGCAGGCGAGAGGCCGCGAGCAGATGGCTGGCAAATATAGAGGAGAACCCAACCCTCGCTGTTCATCTTCTTTGATAGGAACTGCCACGCTGCCCTCCTCTTTTAAATTTCCAATTCACAAGGTCTCCTGTTAGAACTCACTCTTTTTTCTCCCACTTCATTTCATCTTTGCCGTCCTCAGAAATGGAGTGAGGAGCGATGAAGCGAGAAGTCGAGCGACAGAGTTTCCGATGACCCTTAAATTCATCTATGCAACGTATTCGCCACGTGGATTCCGACTGTTAAATAACATGACATTTTAAAACACACACACACACACACACAAGTGGACAACAAATATGCTTGGCACTGCAGATCATTTCAGTAGTATGCAGCAGTGTTCGAGACAGTTTTACGCGTTACCGTAGTTTCAGGTTGCCGTGGTGCACGGCTGCTGTACGCTGAGCGTCTAAAAAGAAAAGAAGCAACATAATATAATGTAGTGATGTGATATTCGCAGTGAATTAGTGCCGCACGTGTTTGATTTCAATTTGCATCAGAGCCAATTTGTGCTTCCATTTTATGTGCCCCTTGCGAAGCGGTGACTCCCGAAATTCAGAGCCCTCGTTGTGGGTGGCTGATCCTCGCTGTGCTGAATTAGCACCGCTGATTAATGCGTGCGCTCTCAGCTTTTTCTCACATGATGACAAATTCCACATTTTGCTGCATTAGTGGGCTCTTATCACATGACAATGTAAAAACACCCTGGACGAGCACAATATCACCAGATTTATTTAATATCTTTTTTTTTTTTTTAAAGCCTGCCAGGAGATTAAAAAAAACAGGACCCGCGTAGCTATCGGAGAATTAAAGCCAGCCGCAGAAACGGCTCTTGAATCCTCCCTCACATAATGCAAAGCTCTTGATAATCGTGTTATCCATGGTGCGTGTGCAAAGGGGGACCAGTTCTGTACTGAATCCATAATCTAACCCCCCCCCCTCCTCCCAACCCCACAGCGGTTTATAGGCAACCAGGGAGGCGGGGAGATTCAATCATCTGAGCCTTGGCTCTCGTAGTCACAACAGCTCAGATCAGGAAGTCTGGATTGATACAGTGATCACCGTTATGGTGTCCATGTGCATCGGCTGCGAGCCCTTAGGCAAAACTCTCTTCAGCATCATGGAGATCTCCGAGGACAATCCTCTATGGCGTGCACAGCTGCTCACCAATTAGGGCCGTCTATCAGCATGTGGGCTTACACTGTGATACAATGCACATCATGTCATTACAAAAAAAACTCATTTACAACTTATATTCACTGGACATTAATTCTGTTAGCTGCTGTTAGAATTTGTGACTTGACATATGAACCCCAAATACCCTCTTTAGCGAAATCTCTCAACAAAAAACGTAGCACTGATGCAGTAAGACAGATTATTCACATTTTGCGTACTCAAATGTATTCTCACACAAAAGATCAAGACAAAATACCTTCAAAAAAACACCTGTGACATTCAAATATATGGTTATCTGATACATAATCAAAGCCTTATCAATAAATTACTCCACAGAATCAAAAAAATACAAGATATAGGCTTACAGCATGACAATCAAATGTGATGTCTAATGATATACCCATAACCCTTGATCAGTCAAAGCCCCACATGGCACATGTACCGACGCTTAAGAAACCACAAAATCGAAATATAAACTTTTCCTTCAAAGTGTATGGAAAATAGCGAGTTATGCCATTTTCAGTTTTAAAAAAATAATAATTGAATCAGTCGTTCATGTCTAAAATACGTCAGATCAAATGACAAAACAGTGTGAAAAAACCATCCACTCATCCTAGCTGAAATAAAAAAGAAAAACTGCCATCTGAACTAACTGAAGATTACTGATGCACTGCAGACGGAGCTCAAAGTCGATATAATGGCAGGTGTTAGACACAGCAGCGTCTCTGTATCAGCTAGGTATACAGGTATACAGGTCGCCCAACTGCCCAGCCTGTGATTTATCTGAAATTCGATGCAGCAGAGAACGCTTCCATTTCCATATTAATCCCAAAAGACAAAAGGAAAAAGGCATTTCCTCACAGGATGGCAGAAGTCGCCTGTTTGTACAGCCCGATGTCTGGAAAAAACGGCAGCCATCTTGCGCTCATCCCAAAGCCTCCCATTCTGAACTCAAATCAGACTGGAACACCTAAATAAAATTGCAGGTCTGGCTCACCACAATTAAGCACACGTTGTGCCATAAAGTTTTAATAAGGTGCACAGAAATGTATACAATATAACAAGACTGCAGAAGCATGTACACATGGCAAAGTACCCACCAGGCTTCCTCCTAGATGTGGTTTTATTCATTCATCAATGTATGTATGCACACATTTATTTATCTATTTTACTTTTACAAATATGCATCCGTTTCCTGATATGTGCACATATTTGCAATAAGAAACAACCCTCTACAGGATAAATTCACTTTGCTTCAAAACAGACAGTACTTGTTTAATGAAGACTAAAGGGATTAGACTGCCCCTACAGCACAACCCACATGCTTTGCCTATTTCAGGAATCTCTCCAGGCTAAAGACAATTCCCTGCCATTACCATTCCTGAACCTAAAATGGATGAAGTTATACTGTCACATATAGCCACATACGCACCCCCAGTCCCCTTACCCCCTGCTCCACCACCACCAACAATCAAGAAAACACATTTGTTCTCACAGGTTATCAAATGGGAACATGAGCAAGATTGGGGGTATGAGGGTATGATTCCAATGCGTTATAACCATGGCTGACTTTAAAATGGCCACTTTAAAAACGTCTGACCCTAGAGTAGTTGAAATTGAGAAGCAGTGGGAGAGTGGAAACAGAGGGGAGAACATAATGTATACAGAGTGGCTGGAGAGTGGACACAGAGTGGCTCAAGTATACAGAGTCAAGGACACACGGCGGCTAGATTTAATCTTATACCAGATTACCCAATGAACAAGGGAATTATTTTCAATTATTATACAATGAATAGCACCTGAAGAAGTTCTAAAGATAGACATATGATAACCCTTAGATTAATAAAATGTTTGTGTGTATGTTTGCGTGTGAACGTGCATGTGCTGTTCACTTCCAGTTCACTGAAAACAGCCATAAGACATACATCTGAATCTAAGCATCAGTAAGTAAGTAAGTAAGTAAAACTTTATTTATAGAGCGCTCTTCACAGCACGAGTGCACAGAGTGCTGTACAGTGAGGTTAAAATACAACATATATATCAAATAACAACCCCAGAAACCACACAGAATAAATCATAACAACACACCACAACCACCACTGCCAGGACAAATGGCGACAATGGCTTTCTTCTTCAGGAGAAATGGCTACAACCCTCCTCAGAACAATTAAAAGGTCAAATAGTGATGACTGAGCAACAACCGTGTCTGACAGTGTTGAAACCGTGATTGGGAACGCAATTCATTTGAACACCAAGCTCATGTTCTTTGGCAGCAAGGAGTAGTCGGCAGATGCAAAACATACAGGGCCGTCCGTCGCAGGCCAACACGCCGGTGAAGAGGGAACTCCCGTCAGAGACGGTCAGCTGCAGCGTCTGTGACTGGCGTAAGCCAAGGGGAAATGGCTTTAAAAAGTTTATTTTCTGTCAATTGCCTTCAATAATGCATCACCGCTTACTGGAAACTAATTAATGCCTTTAAATTCGCCTCCAGGTAAGGCCACGGATTAGATGGTGAGAGAGACAGAAGGAGAGAAAGAAAGAGTGAGAGACAGAGCAAAGATGGAAAAAACAATGCGAAACAGCTGGCACAATCTCGGTGTCGAAAGCGAAGAGAACTCAGACTGCCGTTCTGAGCCCCTGCCAAAGGTGGCAATATGTTCGTTGTCATGGAGCAGGTACACAAAGCAGAAAAAACCAGCGCTGCCATCTCAGCTGAAGCACATTAGGGTAGATGCTTTGTCTTTATTTTATTTTTTTGCCCTTCTGTTCCACCTCCATTCCACACCAAGGTTGCCAAGAATATAAAATTAGTACAGCTGTGCGGCCGGGTTGTGCTGAGGTTTACCAGAAATTATATGGGTTTTTTTCAATTTTTTGTATTCAATTTTTACACTGAGCAGGTTGCCTGGTATTCCTGATGGATCCCTTACGGAGCAGAGCTTCCATTGGTTTGTCTCCTCCGAGTACTCGTTTGCATATCTTCATTTAAATGGAAGACCTCATTCCTGGAACTTTAAAAAAAAAAAAATTTTTAATTAGAAAAAATTTCTCCCCACCTGCAGCACCACCCTCAGCTGGTCCGTAAGGCCTCCACCGTCACGGACTGACTAACGGCGCTGCTGAGCGGGAGGGTTGGTGGGATCACACGGTAGAACGGAGAGAGCACAAGTGGATTACAGTTCAGAGGGATTACTCTACTCATGCGTGGTCTGGGCTCATACATGCCCCTGGCGTGCACGGTCCGCTCCGCTCTGCCGAGGGCTTCACAAGCAGCCGAGGAGGAGGAGGAGGAGGAACAGCGGAAAGACGGAAGTGGAGGTGCGATGCTGTCTCAGGCTTTGGTGCACTTGGCTTCACTTAGCAGAGTCAGCCAGGCATGGAGCGATGTGTTGGCGGTGTGGAGGGTGATTGGGGGGGTACGGGTACGGCTGATTGCCTTCAGTCACATGGGACCTGATTCTGAAGGGTCCTTCACTCTGAAACACACGCACTCCCATAAGGGGGGTTAGCCAGCCCTACAGTGAAGGCCGGATTTTCTCCAGGGAAAACTGGACCGAGGCTGAGCAGCCTGTGGGTGGAGAACAATAGCTGTTCGCATGGACGGGCGGGAGCCGGGCTGAGTTGTGATGAGTCAGGAGGAGCGGGGTAACCTTACCGCCATCCATCACCGTGCACTGGCTGGCAGGCTGGCTTCTGCCTGGCGAGACTCCACCACTCCATCCACGCCACAACCCACCCCGCATGCACACCACTCCCTCCACGCCACAATCCACCCCGCAAGCAAAAGAGTCTGCGCCCCAAAACCACCACGTTCACAGCAAAAATTACACCCTCACATGAAACAAACAAAAAAATACTTATATTAGGATTCTTTGATTGAAAAAATAATTGGTCTGACTCATCGCATACATTTACAATGGTTTTCACTTTCTGAATGTGCAAGATACAAAATAAGCCTTCAGCATGGAAATTGGCAACAAAACAACATAAAACCAAAAATGTGACTGGCATACAGAAATAATATATTTTGCTTCTGTTTATTGATGCTGCTTGGAAAAAACTTAGATGTTACTTGGATACAGTGAGCAATGTATTTACATGCCCAAGCTTTTCAGATACCAGTGGTGGAACCCGTCTGTACCTTTGGAACAGAAGTTACACAACAAAACACCTTTTCTATGTGCCCCTTGACAAAAGGCCCCAGGAGGATTGGCTCTTGTTTTGTGAGCCTGAAGTAAAAATGTCAGGCTCAACATGAGTTTGGCATGGTGTGCTTTCAGGGAATAAAATCGATCAGAGCTCTGGCAGGGGGAGGGAGGACGGGCACAAACGTTTGGTGGCGGAAACCCTCTGTCTGACCCCAGAACCACAGAGTCTGCACCGCGGTACCACCGCGAGCGTGGAGGCTGGAGGAGGCGGAATGTTCCGGAACCGGCGGCGGGCTCCGCCGCCGTGGGACATAGGGGGCGTGGGGGGGGGTCGATGAGGGCGCAGAGGGCTCTGCTGCGGTACACAACACAAACACGATAGCGAATATACAAAAATACCTTCTCCCCCCATATCAAACGTCTCTTAAACACATATTGATCCTGAAAAGTGAGCTGGCGTTAATAGCACACCGATAGCTTCTTCATAATATTTACACAGCAACTTGCGGCAGAATGCCTCTGGATGGGGAAACTGCAAACAGCTCGAACATCACTTAGCATTCTGTTTCAGTCTTTGACTAAAGGGGAGTACAAATGAAATATGACATTAACAACAGAACCTACCCCTTGTGTTGGATCAAAGCAACATAAGTATTGCCATGTACTGACCTACTTAACATATAACTAATAGTCCCAGCTCATCAATTAGTCAGAATTAAGGAAACTGAAATGCTGCTGTTTGGAATAATATTCATAGAAACAAAAACTTAAGATTCCAGAATGTTATCAATGTGATACTTAATGTTACTCATTGTTATGGAAAGTGCTAGGAATCCTTGATCATCAATGAACAGCAGGCCACAGAACATCCTCATTTTTAAAGACATGCTGGTTTGAAACGCAGACATGCCTCTCTAGGCCTCATAATATGAAACCAAAGAAAGGACAATACAATAGCAAAACCACACAAAAGTAAATCAACTATTTAAGTACCACTATAGGGCTATATTACTGTAGTATATTCTCAACAATGTAGATTTATAAGTTATGTATACAATAATGCCATCTAAAAATGTGATCCCTTTGGAATAACTATTTCTTATCTGAACCCACTGAAAAAGGCTTTTAATTTTTTTTGTCTCATTTTATTTTACATTTTTTTAGTTTTTGTTTTCTTTATCACTTCAGGCAACCCTCAAAGTGAAATTCGTGGAACGAATCACCTTGCTTTGCACAACACAGAGAAAGCATGCTGCATGACTCCAAAATGACCTGCGCTCGTCCCGTGCCTCATTCCTCCTCTCTCCCCCTTAGGGTCAGACTGAGCTGAAGGGTTTCTGTAGGCAAAATTAAAGACAGGTTCTACCCCCACCCACATAAAAAGTAAAGAAACAAACTTGGAGTTGATGTGCTCCTCCAAGCATTACTGCAGCTGCTGAAGTGGATGAGGAGTGCAGGGCTCGCTCCCTTAGCCTTTGTTTGTTTAACCTTTAGGAAGTGCTCATTAACAGCTGCCCTCCGGGGGCCATATTGGATTGTTATGGGAGAGCTAAATGAACAGGCTCAGCATTGATGAGACGAATGCCTTGAGCCGAGATCATGTTGGTCATTGTGCTCTGTATAATTACTTCATCACCAAGAACTAGTTTCCTTAAGTGATTAATCGTGCCTTTCCAATCCCCGACCCTTCACCCAAATGCCAGGATTCTGTAGAGAATCCATTATCTACCACGGAACAACTCTCACCACAGTTATGTGAAGGTGTTATACTTTGAGATGTCAGCTTTCCTGACATTTTCCAAACTAATGAGTCCCAAGTCCTCCAGGCATCTTTGTCCAAAGCCACGGAAGGCAATAAATAAATAAATATATAAAAAATGCAACAAAAAAAAATTTAAATTTTTAATTACGACTTAAAAACCACCCACTGTCAAACACGGTTTTGGACACGGACGGCAAAATGCAAGCGTGTAATTAATTAGGCATGACAAAATACAGACAGGCTGTGGCATCCATAATCACAACAGCTTCAGGAGTGAGCACAATTCATCCCTTCGTGTAATAAAAAAAGAAGCCATTTGATTTCAGTTCTGCTGAGGGTAGAAGACGTTTGCTGGTTTTCCCTTTAACACAGAAATGATGTGAGAGAGTGGGCGTGTGTCAGACATGCACTGGGAGAAACAAGATGGAGGATTGTCTCTTCCGTCAGCCTGCATGCCTGAAGTGTTTATTCAAAACAAAAAAGGAAAGAAAAAAGGAGAGCCTAGCTTTCTTGGGGGGGTGGGGGCTCCGTCCACAGTGTAAGCTCTGACGAGGACTCATTACCGGGCATAAACAAGCCTGAGAGAATCTGAGGATCCCGCAAAAAACTGCATTGTGGGAAATATGTCACCCGCTGCAAGCGGTGCTTTTGATCGTCACTGAGGCTGGGAGCTGAGGTGAGGTGAGGGGCCAGAGCAGGCCTCAGCAGTGTTATCCCCCCCCAGCAGTGTTATCCCCCCTCAGCAGTGTTATCCCCCCTCAGCAGTGTTATCCCCCCTCAGCAGTGTTATCCTCCCGCAGAAGCAAATTGCACTGATGGTCCCATTACTGTGAAATGATCAATCTGGGTGAGCTGTTACAAAAGGAAAATCACACTGGAAATAACAAAAACTATGACATCAGCCACAACAATGATGTTATAAAGACCTATGAGAATGATAGCAAGCAATGTACTCTATAAGAACAAGACACTAGTGTCCAGTTTCAGCATACTTAAGCACGTCTTCAAAATATATGGGCATGTCTCAAGGACACTTAAGCATCATCTTAAACATTTGAGAAAACTCTCACCTCCTGTAAATTTATACTGGCTGCTAAGCGCAGAGTGCAATGATGGATAGTTATTTAAGATTTAGAACAAGCAGTGTGAAAAAAATAAATAAAACAGGACAGGGTCCAAGGACTTGCAGAACGGCCCAGAATCCAATGCTTTATAGAAAACAGTCGTCCTTAAAAGCATGACGACAGCACTATACAGCACTACTGTTCAATGTAAAAATGCCATAAATTTTCAATCAGTGCTATTGTTGCACTGTCACTTGGCTGTGCATATACAACTGCAGGCCAGTCCGTCCACTCCTTTTAATCACTGATAATTTCATTATGCGCAGAACACGGCCACTTGACGCCGCCTTGCACAGGTTTTAAACTACACGTTTGCAATCTCCTTTCTCTTTTGCGAGTCCGGCTCTCCGATTTCTGCTCTAAATGCAAATGAGGGGATGAGCAATGAATATTTCAGCCTGTTCTCCCACTCTGAATGGACGCACTCACTCAGAACAGCCAGCACAACCCTCTTGCACCAGACCTCGACACATTTGTTGAGTGACACCAAAACACCCACCCCCCACCCCCCTTGCCACCTTGTGAAATTCTTACATTTCTCACCCCGATACAACACACTGGATAACTAATATATCTGTGTGGACTCCATGAAGAGTAGCTACTGTCCTTACAATAGCTAATGGAGATCTAAATAAACATCTAAACACAGCTGTGGAAGGTTGTTGTCCTTATATTTGCCTGTTTCTATCAATAAAAACACACAGAATGAGGCAGGTAGATGATTAGATATGGGTACACAAATGGAAACAGAGACACAGACAGTTTGATATACAGAGCACATACAGCGCTTTGTAGCTTTGTCAGGCTCAATAATCACAGATAATGGACAAAAACCTGCATGCAAACCCCTCGCCAAGCAGTGCAGATCAAACAAGAGTGCTTAAGCAGAGACCATCATCAGTGCAGCCAGACCCCCTGCCCCGCGGCCAGGCCTCCGGCAGCCACCTCCCGGAGGGTCCCATCCCCGCTCCCGCCACCCCCGCTCTCGGACCCCGGGTGCGAGCTCCGGCCTGTCTGCTGCTACGGATCGCCAGGCTTGGCTGCGGGACTTGGGCACGTCGGAGCTGTTTGAAGAGCGGTCGCCCCTTCCCTCGCAGTCGGCAGATGGTCAGCGGAGCAGGCTTTCCCCTGCTCGTCTCCAAAACCTGCTCTGCCGTTTTTCTAGCCCTGCCTCCCTCCACATTGCCCGTTCTGTTTCGCGGGAAAATGTCACGGCAGCAGGCGTTACAAGCCGAGGGGGAGCGCTGGCCGAGCGTGGCCACTTCCGAAGGCGGGGCGTGGCGGCGATCGGCCCCCTTCCCAATCGCCTGTGTTAGCCCTGAGTGCCGCGACAGCGGGCCTGGAGGAAGGATGGCATTTGAGGGTGTTTGTTCTGCCCTGTAGCCAGGTCGTCGAGCGCGCGGGATGCCAGGCGTCGCCTTCTGCATGCTATCGATCGCGGCAGGGTCTCGCTGCACCTCGACGAGGTTCAGGATGTCCGTCACCCACGGGTTGTCGCATGACGTGGGGAAGTGCATGTTAATGACAGCGGCACACTGAGGTGAAGCAGACTTGGGTGGTGGTGGGCCTGGTGAAATGAGCAGGACTTAGCCAGGCTGATCGAGCACCACGAGTAAGTGAGTGCATACATTACCCCCATTGGAACCCCCATAGGGCTTTTAAACTTACAGTATTCACAGAAGACAAAGTTAGTTCGAAATCGAATGAAAATAAGTCATTTATGTTTACTTTTCATTTATAGGACACTTTGCGCATGTAAAAAAATAACTGGACTGAATGTAGCATTGTTGAAGTTTTTTTCGTAGTTTAAATCTTTGCATTATTGCTCCCCACACACTCTACTGAAAAACACTTTCCATTTCAGAGAAAAGTCAGGAGACTATTTATCGCAGAAGGGGCAAGGGTGCAAAATTCGTCATCCTTCCATGTTCGCTAAATGTTTTTCCCTGCTTATTTTGCTGAGACATCATCATAGCAGTTGTAACTTTTTTAACCTTTCTCCGTATACGACAGGGCCGAACTCATCCAGACCCAGGGCAAGTGAGAGGACCCTAGCCTTTCCTCTGAGGTCAGGCCAGCTGTGGATTTATTATGCCGTACAGCAAAGGTGAGGCCTTGTTTTTATAAACTTACTACAGTGAAGGATCAGGTGGTCGATGGCTTCTTTGCTCATTCTGAACAAATAGCTAAACCACTGCCTTTCTCTTTCATTATCATTATAAGACATCACAACTGCAATTTTTAAAACAACTGATTGATTTATTTCTCTTTCCGACTACACAGCTCCTAAAAATCAAAGGCCTTTTCATTGACCACAGAGGAACATTTTTAAGCTTTTGAAATATTATTAGTACAAGCTAATTTGTATTTGTACATTTTATATAATTTTCTTAGAAATACAGATCACCTGATTTATTTTTTTTCATCTCCCTGCTAAAAATGAGTAACCTGTTTACATGCTTTGGAAAACATACCACAGATGTGACCCAATTTGAAACCGATGCATTGTATAGGACAGCTATGGAATGTGTAAAAACGTATGAATGTCCTGCAAAATTCTTACATCAAGTCAAGTGCCGTTGAGAACTTCTGAAGAAAAGCCCAAGCTTCTTTTGCAGGCCTGGCTTTTCCACATTCAATATCAAGCATTGACTTTATCGTCACGATAGGTGGGAACCGTGGGGCTTTGAGAAAAACAAACAGAGGAACTTGAGTGCAGTACGGTAGGTCGAGAAGCGGAGGGAAGATTGCAGGCCATACAAATCGCAAAGCAGTTCCACAATATGTAATCATCGTTAATGTACTCTTCCCCAAAAACAACACATTTGCTTTCCCTTTAAGCCAGACTCAAATTTTACTTCAAAAAACTATTTATTTCCCTCCGTCTATTGCCCTTTCAATTTACAATACTAGATTACTGATATTAGAAACATGAGAAAACAATTTTATTTTGAAACAGGACAAGGGTGTTGATTCACAACATTGGAGAGATAACAGACTGTTGGAATGAAATGTCATTTTTAGATTAAAGGCCTGCTGTGCAGAGAGCTCTGTAGAGTAGCTGCCCAGGCAGATGTCTTTCTGGTGAATCCAACGCCCTGATTTGATTAGACTAAATGTGATTTTAAATGTAAAAAAATGCACTCCATGCCAAATACAATTAGGTTTTAAAATGGTGAACTAGTGAACCGTTGGACCAGTGTTCCATCTTGTCACTTGTTGCTTTTTAATTGTAAAATATTACTGTAATTATGTGGTAAATTGAAACAATAATTGAAAGTGTTGAATTGAAGAGATATAAATCAATGTACTTAGTGCATCAACTGTGAACTGCATTTGTGGTGGCCCCAGGTAAGGTACGCTAGCTAATGGATAGCTTCAGGAGTGGCCAGGTACAAGAGGACAGTACTCAAGCTGAGCCTGCAGCTGAAGGGAGAATGACACAAATCACAACCGCCAGAAGGGTTTCCCACAGAGCTTTGCAGCACCATGCTGCCCCTATCCCCAAACCCACCCTCTCTTAGCCCCTTAACCCTGCGCCACTACTCCGCATTCAATGTCTGCAGGTGACAGGGCATTTACTCAATATCACTTTCAAAACCTGTATCCATTTCTTAGGTGTGAAGACTTTTGTTTTTTTTTGTTTTTTTTAAGAAAAAAAGGAAAAATAATAAAGGAAACTACTCTTCCACATTTTAATACCAAAAATTATGAATGACACAAAATGAAACATAACCATTGCAGAAAATGCACAGAAATGCATGAAACGCATGAATCGACAACAGTGCTCACGAGAAGTATTGGCAACCCTGAAAAATATGAGCAAAAAACGGCTATAAAAATGTCTTTGTTTATCAGCATGACCTTACACTCGTATGAGAAACATCTATTCTCTAATTTAGGCAAAATGATATTTAAAAAAATAAAGTTCTTCATAAAAAAAAAAAACCTAAAAAACATGAAAATAATTGGCTACGCGAGAAAATAGTGTAAAACAAAACCTAATTGACGAATATTCCCATTCATACTGAACTTTTTTAAAGCACACCCTAGTAATAGTCTTTAACAACTATTATGTGGGTCATTCTCAACTTCCTGTTTCACTGGGGTATAAATAAGAGGGGACATAGGCCAAAACCCCTTTGTCATCCATCAGCATGAGGAAGATCAGATGAAACAAAAATTAAATGAGACAAAAGTGTTGTTGACCTTCATAAATCAGGCAATGGCTATAGAAAAATAGCTTCATGTCTGAAACGACCTATTTCCCCATGAGAGAAATAATGTATTTGATCATGGACTTAAATACCAGGAGATTTTAGACCAAAAAAAAGTGGGTCATGGTTGGATCTTTCAGCAGGACAATAATACAAAGCATACCTCAAAATCTACACAAAAATGGTTCACTGAGCACAGTTCTGCAATGGCCATCCCAGCAGCCTGAACTGTGAGCTGAAGAGGAGAGTCCACAAGCAAGAACAAAGGGGAGAGATTCTGTATGGAGGAATGGCCGTGCTATGAGTTCTCCAACCTCATAAAACATTACAGGAGAAGACTCCGTGCTGTCATCTTGGCAAAGGGAGGGTGCACAAAGTGCTAAATCCATGTCAGTAATTGTGACATCTTTTTCAAAATAAAAACTATTTTGCATTAAAGATTTGTTTTATATATAAAATAACTATATAAATAAAATAAAAATTTTCTGAGCACAGAAGAGTTTAGATAAACAATAAACTTAATTTAATCCTGCACTTTTTGCACATATTAATTAAGGTTGCCAATAATTCTGGTGGGCACGATCATCTAAAATGCCAGCCTATAGTGGAATAAACTGAATATCTAGGAATAAAATGTTCTGACAGACAAGGGATATAAATAGTAAAAAAACTGAATTCAGTTACAGCTGAGGTTCCTTTACCACATTACTAAAATTAAATGAGTCCTTCAGTGAATTCAATCAATAGTGTCAAATCATTGTGTTACCAATTCACCACAGCACACAGCTGCCCAGCATCTGACAACTAGAGCAAGAAAACTAAACGTTCTGTCCTGACAAGGAAATGAAGGCAGCTGACTTAAGGTGCAAACTTTTCATATCAGGTAAAGGGCAACATACATCTTAGAGATGATATCTGCAACAAACAATAGCACAGTAATACAATTTCATTACCTAATTATTGATTTTATTTTATTATAAAGGAGAGCTTGCAGGCTGTCCTCCTTTCTTATGTCCTGCTTATGACGGGGAGAGCAGGGTAAAGAAAGAGAGGGGATGATGGATCAGAAGGTGCCATGACGGGGATCGAACCCCCACCTGCCCGGTATTTTCATATGGCTCGAGAGTCAACCACCCAATGACCTTCGCCACACATCTCGCTCTGTGTTTAATTACAAGCCAAAGCCACACGTGCGCACAAAGAACAAACAAAAACTCAGTCAAAATCACTAGACACTGGCCAATTCTTGCACGTTTGTTTAAAAAAATGTGTTTTTTTTCTTTTCTCTTCACTTAAAAAATAAAATAAACTTAAATAGTGAACCTTTTCCCTGAGTCCTTATAACTTTGTTACAAGTCCTTCACACCTAAAGCATGGAACCTCACAGCTAAAGCCTGGAACTGGACACATTTTTCGAGTGGTGAGAGGAGCTGGGAAATGCCAGTCTGTATCCATCAGTTCAGCCTTCGGAATGCTGCTTTCAGTGTGCAATGTCACACTACAGGGAAATAATCCCACATCATCCTCTTCAAAATCTCCCCTTTCTTGGTTTGAATGTGCCACCTTAAAGAAGCAATTCAGACAAACTTGCTTTTTCTGACGGTCGCCGTTAATGAAGCTCAGTGCAAAGCCACTGCCAGAGCAGGAGGCTATACAACCATGTGACATGGGTAAATATATCACTTAGGAAGAACAACAGAACCTGGAGTTCAAACACTGGAATATGCATTTCCCTCATTTAGTTTAGATTCACTTCATGCCCCAAAGCCACTAGGATCAAACCTGTCTCCCAGACGCCTCATAAACTGACTTCCTTAAAATCCCATCCACAATTGTGGAAGTGATACTTACGATAATGCAGCCAAGTATGCTTAGCATGCAGGCAATTGTGAGTTTAATGCAAGAGCTCTCTCATCGGGCTTGCGAGTCAGAAAAGCAGTATCTCCCCCAGAGTATTTGTCGTTTGCCTCGCCCCTGATGGATTCGGGAACCATGCATTTAACAGCTGGATGGTGAGTATTCCAAAAGTGGGAGGTGTGAAGGCTGCTAATTGCATGTGGGTCCCTCTCCGCAGTGGTGCCTTTTGAAATAGACGCAGCGCCGTGTCTGGGCCCTGGAGAGCGGGGAGAGAGCAACTGTGCTCTCGCGAATGGCTGCAACCACAATGAGAAGCTAATCTGGAAAAGAAACTACCGACAATAGTTCCATCTGAAATGTTGCCTTATTACTTAAAAGTCCACATACAAAAAATCTGAGGAAAGAAATGGAAAAACGGGGAACTGCAACTGTCAAAATAATAGTGTAAACGAGGGCAGCTGCTGCTGCTACGTGCTACTGTGCTGAATGCTAGTAGCTAGCTAAATTTATCCATTGATAAATTGGTCCCAACCCTGGCCCCTTCTAAGAAACAGCAGTTGGGTAGGCAGTGAATTATCAGAACGAATACGGCCGTTGAGCTCTGAGCTACCACAGTCCCGTCTGCACTTTGTGAAATGTGAGCATGGTTTCTCTTCGACAGTGCAAACCACCGGAGACCGCGTCGTACCAAGTGCTTCTGTCAGATCAGCGCGGGGCCTGGCGAGCAAACGCCTCTTGCTGGGCAAGGGTGGGACTCCCTCTGCCGAGAGGACTTCAGACTGGAGCTTATTAGCAGGCCTGAAGGAGACAGACTTTCTTCAAATTCACTTGCTGAACCAGAACCAGCTTAGATTAAGATCTTAGCCCAGTTTGTTTACAATTAATTTCCAATGTAGTCTCTAACAACGATTGCCTTGGTAACTGAAAAAAATATACTGCACTCTCAAGCAATAACTGTTTACACTAGAAAATGTGTTCCTGTACATAAAAAAACCCAAAACATTTTTAATTAGTAATTTGAAGCAAAGGTACAAATGTACTTTTTGGGTATTTCCCAATATCTTCATGGAGTGGGTGAACACCGAGTCTCACTTCCTTTGAATGCTGTGTTCAGATTTTATTTACAGTTATGTACAATATCATATTCAAGACCACAGCAAAGATTATTATGGTGACAGTGAAATACTGTGAACCTTTTTTTAAAACTTTTTTTCCTTTTCATTTGGCCTCGACAGCAGAGATTGAGCAACCCCAGAGTGCTCCACCTGAGCCCCTACATGGGTTCATCATGAGGCTTAAAGAACACAGAGGGCAGTGTGGTACTCACCATTTCACAATTCAAACTCTCAATACAGAGAACTTCATCTTAACAACTGATCAACCTGTGCAATTGACCTTGGACAAAACCCACAAATGTTCTGGCACACCAGGAGCAGGCTCATGCTATTCAAATTCTCTCCTGAATTGAATTCCGAACACAAATGAATCGCATAATTTGTTCAGAATATCCCATTAAATCAACAGCACTTTTCAGTGAATACGCCAGCATGTCAAAGAGCAACTATATGTAACAACCCCATGCACCTGCTGACTCTTTTACAGTGAATCAGGCTAGTTAATTAACTAATTAATGAGCCTGTATGATCGTAATGCTGAGTAAAACGAGTGTATTTGAAAATAATCCGAACCAATCTTTTAGTTGATCCACAGGTACCGGATTTCACAATTAATATTCCAATGCAGCAAAAGACCATTTTCACAGAGACGAACATTAGTGTAAAATAGATAGGCCTGTTTTATGTAAGCCCGCATACAATTGAATTGTATGGAATTGAAATTGTATGGTCTGAATTGAAATCTCTAAATTGCAGTACTCAAGAGATGTGTCTTCCCTGTTGTGGCATTCTACAGTATGGCTTGGCCTCCTTTTGTACTTCGACCTGGTCATGCTGATGAGTCGTGAGGCAGTTCAATCTGCAGTGAACCAGGTGCATACAGGCATGTCGTGAGCATATCGCTGACTGCAGCCCCAACCTGCTATGCCTGTGTAAACAAACACATTAAGAAGAGGAAGACCTGTGCTCTAGTCAACCACATGCAGGTAGCTGGGATGCAGCAGATGAGATCTCCACCCTTTAAAATAGAGAAAGGGCTGCTGGGTGGCTCATGCTGTTAAGGCGCTGTTCTAGTGCATTGATCGGCCCCACAGTGCAAGATCCAATCCTGACTGTGAAAGTGGCACTGCTGCGAACTGTGGCTGGAAGTTCCGCAGGGCAAAGCATAATTGGTGGTAGTGTTGGCAGGTATCCGCGTCTCATCGCTCTCTAGTGACCCCTGCTGGTCGATCGAGTTACAGCTTGCTTCATAGAATGATGGCTTGTTTACCCGCTCGCATACTGGCTGCTGATATTGATCACTGTGGCCATTTATGAGGCATTCCAAATTGTAGAGAAAATGGAGAAAGCATAAAAAGGGGAAGGGAGAGGAACATTATATTGAGAGAGGAACCTTATGCTAATGTTGTGCCCCCTGTGCATACCTTTATAAAAGCTCTGGATGGGTATGTTACTCTTCCCGCAGACATGATTGCCCTACTCGTTTGACAGTTGCTAAGACTTCGGTCATGTGACACTGCGACACAAGGTCCGCAGATTTAAATAATTATCACAGTAGCAAACGCTGTTAGCATAAAAATGCTAATCATTTCAAAAAAATGGCTTGAAGTTCAACAGTCATTTGCCTCTCACAATAAATTATTGCACAATATATATAGTGAAGGACTGAAAATAGATTTCATATTGTCTGCTATAATGTAATCTATGCTATATCAGCTTCAAAAAAACAAGCGCCACTGGATTATGTCGGAGAAAAGGAACCGTGTGGAAACTGCTTGCAAGAAACTAAATTAAACTTAATGAACACATTCTTCTCAGAATAAAATTTACGTCAATAAACTGCACAAAAACGTCCAGTACTTTCATAAGAAAAACCGGCTTAAGAACAGGCGACAGTGAGGGAGAGAAAAGCTCCGTTTTGCTCAGTCGCACATTTTGACTGCTGACCTTGGACATTGTCCAGCTACATTCTTTATTTATAGGACCGATGAAGACCACTGCATGAATGCCACCGCTTCAGCATCAACTCATTTCATTCAAGGCAGAAGAGAAAATGTGCATTATGTACTAAAACGTTCATCATTCGGACTCAAAACCTTAGGTTATACACAATTAAAATCTACCATTTTAAAAAGGTTGAACACGGCCTCATATTGGCCTTGCTACACTGCTTCGCCAATTTCCTGCAAACAAACTATCCATTGTTCACTATTTCTACTTAGAAATATGAGGCACTGTGTGGGAGGCTTTTCAATGGTTAGAATGGTCAGCAGCAGTATCTTTCCTGAGATACCACTGTCAACAGGCATTTTGTCATTTCTTAATACATCTTTAACCCAAGATCGAGAACAAGTCATTTCATATGGAAGATTGAGATGCGAAGGAACTATTCATTTCATTGATCACACTGAAGATTGATAGAGGCAAATGAAGATTCATTTTGGAATCATAGTTTAATTTTGTCCTGCAGAAGAGCTGATCTAAACTCAGCCTCATCTGTTAAAATATCTTTGTTTAACCGCTTCTCTTTTTAGAACACAGGCCCTAAAATAAAATGGTTACTGTTCATGAACCTGTTTGATAACAGGAATAATCCTGGGCTCTTCTGTAAAATAACCCTTGGGAGTTTTTCTTTATTATTTTTTTCTTGCCCCAAGAGATTTATATATATTTTTTGCTGGAATAAGGATACAGTCTTTACCGTTATTTGTGTCATCTGTGGATTTCCATAAAACACACAGAGTCATCGTTTTGATTGAGCCTGTTTTGTATCACGCTACAAAATAAGGGAATGTTGTCGCTATAACATTTGGATGGTAAAATAGTTTATAGAGACAGAATGGTGAGTTTTAACACTTTAAAACTTTATCGTGTGACCAGATTTGGCAATGAATGCAAATAAACTAAACCACTTCCGACCCGAATAGCACATACGGGGCGGTGCGAATAGCACATACGGGACGGTGCGAATAGCACATACGGGGCGGTGCGAATAGCACATACGGGGCGGTGCGAATAGCACATACGGGGCGGTGCGAATAGCACATACGGGGCGGTGCGAATAGCACATACGGGGCGGCGCGAATAGCACATACGGGGCGGCGCGAATAGCACATACGGGGCGGTGCGAATAGCACATACGGGACGGTGCGAATAGCACATACGGGACGGTGCGAATAGCACATACGGGACGGTGCGAATAGCACATACGGGACGGCGCGAATAGCACATACGGGACGGTGCGAATAGCACATACGGGGCGGTGCGAATAGCACATACGGGGCGGTGCGAATAGCACATACGGGACGGTGCGAATAGCACATACGGGACGGTGCGAATAGCACATACGGGACAGTGCGAATAGCACATACGGGACGGTGCGAATAGCACATTGGCCGTAAACACATCTCGCAGAAAATACAGGCAATAATGTGCATCAGCTCCAGCGGCCGTCTCATATGTGGCTCTAATCGGCTCCTGAGGGGCTCATTCAACGAAGGCGTTCACCACGAGGCCACTCTGAGCCCTACAGGCACACGATCGAGCCTTGGTTCTGTCATTACCAGACTACAGCAGGGTGCAATAGAATTGTCCATGATCCGGCAGGGCAGGGCAGGGCAGGGAAAGGTGGCACGGACGCACACATGCACGCATGCACACACCTCATATAAAACAGATTGCTACAAATTGCTATTATCTCCTGGCAGAAAGCTGAAATGGGGAGAATGGATTTGAATTTTATGAAATGGTGGTTTCTTAAAGTTTAAAAAACTTAATGGACAATGCTACGCTGACAAATTTGTTATTGAGCTACTTCCTCCTTGAGGGAAATTACTCCTACACAAAAAACCACAGTGAGGGGGCCAAAAACAAACAGCTGAAAAATGTTGCATTTGAAACTGAGCATTCCATCTCAAATAAAATAGCTGCTTCCCATAATAACTATCATTCAAAACTAACACCTAATCTACAACTCAACAAATATGTATGAGTAAACATGCACTTTCTGCATTACTGACAACTCTGAACTTGAACAAAGATTCCCAGTATGGTGGCATCATTTATATAGTACTTTCAAGGCTGCCCAAAAATACTCTAATCTTCAGCTGGGAAAGTCCAGAGACATCAAGACCAGGATGATTCTTTTAAATTTAAGTATTCTATAAAATCTCTCATCTCCAATTTCAGGTTGTTTCAGGTTCTGGGATTTTATATATGAGAGTCAATTTACACACTTTCTTGAGCGCTATCAGACCAGATTGATATCATCAAAAGGTTGATTGTGTAATTAAAATGAGACACAATGAGACACTGAAGAGCCACAAGTCCTAGTTTATTAGATAAAGACCAATTGACTACGAATGCGGTCCTTCTGAGATAAAAACAGACACACCACTTATGCTGACCTACACCTCAGGTGCACTCTCCATAATACTAGTGTTCAAGGAGGAGCTCTCCGAGGAGCTGAGACGTGCTAATTTGGCATGATTTATATATATATATATATATATATATATATTATTTTTTTAAATTGTACATTGATGGTTACAGAAAAGTGCATAATATATTAACAGTAACTCAAGATACAAGTAGGAGAGACAGATAGGCATAGGAGATGCACGTACGTTTGAAGTGGAAAGATGTGAGAGCGCATTCAGTTTACACCAGGGACTTCTGGCCCTCCTTGGGGGGGGTGCAGATCCAAATGAGCCAGACCTTTCCCTTTCACCCAACGCGCACCATTTAAAAAACTTATTTATAGTAAGTCCCAGAGAGGGTAATTATCAGATACATGATCTGTTTATTTATTCATTCAGTTTGCACGCGGTTTTACAACTCAATCCCCGGCACAGGCACGAGTCCAGTAAAGAGGAAGTTACCCCGGTTTCGAGAAGACGACGGGTTATCCACCTTCCCTCACCTTTAGCTTTGTGTTGTATATTTCCACTGATTTGAGAGCCACCCAAAGAATCTGGTGGCTCTCAAAGCTGAAGACATACGTAGGTATCTGCACCAACAATGCAGTTATGCATAAAACAGCGGAAAAGTGCCATGTGTTTTAGTCAGTACCTTTTCAAAGAAACGTTTAACCCGTTACGTGCCGCGGGTGACATAATTCAACAAAAATACCAACGTTTTAAAGTGCCAAGGGGGACTTATGCCGACCAAAACGTGTAAACGGTGAACACTTAAAAATCCATCAAAATGCTGGTACTAGCCAAATAAACCGTGACATGCCCAAACGTAATCCCAATGACTGGATGAGTGGGCCAAGCTCATAGCAGAATATTTTTGACTCCAGTCCCGGCAGATGCACGACATTCACTCGTCGAGAGTGACGAATAAATAAATAATCAGCCATCCAATACATCGCATTTAATCGTGCCCGTCTAATGGTATGTTCACAAGTTTCAAACACAAGGTACAAACACAACAACATGCCTAAATCTGTCAAGATAAAATGTGGGCTGACTATTAATGTTAAGTTACGTCTGAATGAATGTTCTGTAATGAACTCAACCAATCACTACAGCTATGATATATTTGAATAAATAAATAAAAAACATGGTTTGGTGACAGTCAATATCTCGCTTAATATTTGGAGTAGAAATATAATACTGGTATCGCCAGAAAGTCGTTACTCTCCTCTTTTAAAGTGTAAAAATCTAAATGTGTGTTTCTTGTTCAATGCGACTCAAATGATGGAGCAGATCAGATATGTATTTGTTCTGTTTATTGTTTATCCATCTACTCAAATAATACAAAGCACTTGTGGGTGTGTCAAAACAGATACTGTCCAACTGTCCAGCTGTGTCCAACTTAAAATATCTCAAACAAGAACAGTTTTCACTATTACACATAACCAATGATTACAGTAATTCTGTTAAATAGGTAAACTAAGGTGTTTTATTATTTGAACACTGACAGGATCAATCTAAAAATGTAGAATGTTGGCAGACATTGGCTTGGCACGGCAGGGATTCTCGTGTTCTGGAACATTCCCCATTTCCCACAATGGCAGCGAAGCACCATAATATCAATACCGTAAATTCCGGACTATAAGCCGCTACTTTTTTCACACACTTTGAACCCTGCGGCCAATACAACGGTGCGGCTAATCTATAGATTTTTACGAGCTAACGGCCTCCAGGGGGGCGCTCTAGCAGGAAGCGCAAGAGCGAGACAGACAGAGATAATGCGCCGAGGAAGACGCTAGTTTGATTGTGTTTTGAACAGCCGTTTTGCGCATCATGCACACACCCTCATCATGGAAAACACACGAAGAAATGCATATGATGCAGCTTTTAAGTTAAAGGCAATCGATCTGGCTGTCGAAGAAGGAAATAGAGCTGCTGCAAAACATTTTTAGGAAACGTGCCTGATTATTACAACGGTATTTGCATTGGGTGAACGCGATCGCGATCGCATAGCAAATACAGTAAAAAATAATAATCGGTCATCAGAAAAACTACCAATAATAGGCCCACAAAAAAATAACAATTACGTAGGCCTACTGATCGACATTAGATTCGCTTTATTGGGCTATTCAACAACGCGATAGGGCTACTTACTTTTTCCACCTCGCTGGTTTAACTTGCAGGGCGAACAGGCTAATCCGTTTTGTTTTTTTTCTTCGTTTAAAAGTTATTATTTTTTTAAATCCTGCGTTGTTAACATAGTAACGGATGCTCGTTTTTTTATAAAGCAACATTTATCCAGGAAAACATGACATTTCAGTGCAAATTATGTCAATATGTCATTTAAATGTGTACATTAATAAAATAATAAGTTTAACCGACTAGTATTTCTGGTGCCGACTAGCGAGGGTAGCAACATTTAATCGTCTAGTCGACTAAACGCGCACATCCCTACTGTGTATCATCTTTCTGTGTACGTAAATATCTCATGTTACAACGTGGACACCTGCGGCTTATAGACAAGTGCGGCCTATATATGTACAAATTTTTTTTTTCTTCTAAATTTCGTTGGTGCGGCTTTTAATCAGGTGCGCTCAATAGTCCGGAATTTACGGTATATTCCTACGGAATTACAGACATTAAATTAAATTATTGAATCTACGTACAGTCAGAGATGTTGCTATGGTTGAAACAAAGCAGAGCCAGGACATTCATCCAATGAGGATGAATCTTTTTTTTTTTGGATATACATTACATTATAGGCATTTAGCAGACGCTCTTATCCAGAGCAACTTACACAACTTCTTATTACATCTTATTACATTTATCCATTTATCCATTTATACAGCTGGATATATACTGAAGCAATTCAGGTTAAGTACCTTGCTCAAGGGTACAACGGCAGTGTCCTACCTGGGAATCGAACCGGCAACCTTTCGGTCCAGTTCCTTACCCATTATGCTACACTGCCGTCCTCAAGTGTAGCAAGATCTGTGGCATATACAGAGAATCAGGTACAAATATATGAGAATCGCACACTTATCTCCATGCAAAAATGATTTTAATTTTAAGTTACCACCAACATGTTTCGGCAATATGCCTTCATCAGGGTGTAGTCTAAACCCATTAAAGGAATACATGCTTTCCCAACCACAGAAGCACAAACGCACCTTTATCGCTCAGCTCCTTATAAATCGCTTATATCGATTGAGGGTAATGCATTACAAATCAATTCCACCATGGATGGCACCCATCTAATCTTTTGCTTACATCCAATTAAATAATATGATGGCAGTGTAGTGGGGACCCCAGTCCCAACCAGTTTGCCCAACCGTCGCACACCTACTGACAGGATTACGCTCCTCCCTTACATCGAGGGAATCGGGGCCGAGGTCACAGTGTTGTAATGGCACAATGTGACTGCACATACAGGACCAAATCACACAGAGTTGTTGAAAAGGCTCCCTCATACAGACAATAAAATATGCACATATGCACTGAACCTCTTATTGTGCATAAATGCATTTTCCTTTAGGGCTACTGAGGGAAAATAAAATGCATAAAATCCTTCAACAGTTGAGAGTGCTTAATATCTTTATGCAGAACGGGGGGGGGGGGGGGTGGGCTTTACTCTGTGAATTGCGAGCTTGCTAGCTCTTTGGGCATTCATAATACAGTGTTTCACAAAGACAGTCATTCAGGGGTCTCTTTATGGTCTACGCTTCTCTCCCATTCTGCTGGAAATGGATGCAGGCCTTGAGTGTTCCATTCCACATAAACTGTGCTCTTCTGTGTCCTACAATCTAATGTCATGCGCACACATGCATGCATGCACGTGAACACCCACGTGCACTCACGAGTGCAGATAGAATCAAGATTCACATGGCACACTAAAAATAGTACACTAAAAGAACACGCTACCTGAAAAACAGGTGACGTAGATTAATTTTGACAACTGTTTTCAGAAAACAAAACCATTACTAATTTAGAAGACTTGCTACCTCTGTTGCTTATACAGCATATACACACACACAAAGATTGAGTGCTCAAAGAAATCCAGTCTGCAATGGTGCCCAGCACTTTATAAATCCTATTTAGATTAAAGACTGCTCTCGCTCTCCCCCTCTGCTCCGTGGAGCCCGTCTCTGCTGATACTGCCTATGTTTTAGTTTACCTTCTGCCACAACCAGTAACGTTTAAGCTGGGAGCTCGGAGTGCTCCGCTCTCAGTCCCCCCCCTCTTTTTAGCCACTTGCAATTGACCTCCCTAAATGATACTCATCTTCAATTTACTGTCAGAATCTCAAACAAGATTACAAAGAGACCCTCCAGGAAAGAAAAGCTAAGATGGCACTTGACGACGGTTAATCTGGCCCAGAAACGCCTGTACCCTGTGATCCTGGTACAATTGAGCGTTGTCAGGTTGATAAGGGCCAATGCTTCCTGGGGGGGCTGGGAGTGGAGCGCCGCGCCGTTAAAGACGAGCGCCCATTTTGAATTGCAGGTGCACGGCGGCGGAACAAGGGTCGGACCTAGCTGCACTCCAGCTCATCCACCATAATTAAGAGGCCTTTCCCCATAAATCCAAGTAATAAACTGACAACGCACCGTGGGCGGCGTTCAGTCAAACAGCGCTTTGCTCTAAGCTTGGAGAAAGGAATTTAAGCATGACATAATACACAGTATATAAAATATATGAGTCACACACAATTTATTCAAATTATCTTTTTATATAGCATCTTTCATCTATTTCTGTGACCGACCGAACTCTTCACGATGGGAAGGTATTAAAAAGGCATTACTGCTTAGATTCATTCCTCCCAAGTTTATGACAATGTTCCAACTGGGGTCAAATCCACTGGCCCTCACCAAGTGTATTGATACAGCATCAATCAATGGCTTTTTTTCCCTCCCCATTAGTGGCAAATTTAGGAGGAAGCTGTTCTTGGCTTTCCCGTTGACTGCAGAGAACACTGCTGTTCAGCCATGAGATTATGGGTGTGACAGAAATGTGTTCAAACGAGTCATGCGACTTGCTTCAACATTTATGTTGAACTCGCATTTTCATCACGCGATACAACACGACGACCTTACTCAAATTTGCCGTTGTAATAAAACACTCCAGTGACTACAATATCATCCCAAAAGCAAATACACTGTCTGTCCATTAAAGCCAGAGATCATTAATTCCCTGCCATAGCAAACATGCAGTTGCCTAAAATAGCAGCAGATGTTTGAGTCCATATGAGATGAGTTTTATGCTGATGCTGTGAATTATGTCTGTACACACACAGAATCACATTTCGCACAGGCGGAGACGTGCAAACGCGCACGCGCACACAGACTGATTGAGATTGGCAATAGCCAGAGCACCATGCCGATTCTGAGCGCAGACGTATTTGACCCTGGTGAAATACATTTGACCCTCTGATTTGGAAATGCTCTCCCACGTTAGCCGAGTGTTCTCACGCCCAGGTCACATGGCCCGCAGGCAGGGCCTCTGTATGGGGAAAGCTATTCTGGTGGCCTCTGGGTCCCACAGCCCCCCTGTAATAGAGCTGTGGAGAAGCTGTCAGGGTATGTGTGTTCTCTAATACCACGCTGATGAGAAGGGCCTCTACCCTGCTGGCCCACCCAGTGTTCGGAGATGGACAGACGTGACCCACAATACAAATGCTTCATTACGCCAACAGATACAACAGTACCCTGGCCTCACCTTTACACTCTCTGCTGATACAGTATGCACATCTCCAGCTCCTCCTGAGACTAAAGTATGCACTACTGTAGGTACTCCTGAGGCTAAAGCATGCACTACAGCAGCTACTCCTGAGGCTAAAGCATGCACTACAGCAGCTACTCCTGAGGCTAAAGCATGCACTACTGTAGGTACTCCTGAGGCTAAAGCATGCACTACTGTAGGTACTCCTGAGGCTAAAGTATGCACTATTGTAGGTACTCCTGAGGCTAAAGCATGCACTACTGTATGTACTCCTGAGGCTAAAGTATGCACTACAGCAGCTACTCCTGAGGCTAAGGTATGCACTATTGTGGGTACTGCTGAGGCTAAAGTATGCACTACAGCAGCTACTCCTGAGGCTAAGGTATGCACTATTGTGGGTACTGCTGAGGCTAAAGTATGCACTACAGCAGCTACTCCTGAGGCTAAGGTATGCACTATTGTGGGTACTGCTGAGGCTAAAGTATGCACTACAGCAGCTTCTCCTGAGGCTAAGGTATGCACTATTGTGGGTACTGCTGAGGCTAAAGAATGCACTACTGTAGATACTTCTGAGGCTTAAGTGTGCAAACCTCTAGGTACGCCTGAGGCTAAAGCGTGCACTTCAGTAGGCACTACCAAGGCTAAAATACAGTGGATGCGACAACTACAAGCAGGCAGACGGACATACATGGAAAGATATAAACTAGGGATGGACGGCATGGAAACTGAAAGCAAGTTTCAACAATCATGGAAGAAGCAGATGATATGAGAACAGATGTCAGGCATCTTTTGGAGGAAAAGAGTAAGCTTATCAAATCACTGCAGCTTACTTAAAACATTTTTTAAAAGCAGCATGTACTCTCAGAAATAACATGTGTCTGTTCTCCATATTTGACACTGGTTGAACAAGTGTGAACAAGTTTTGAGCATGCATGCTGTATCATCATATCAGCCCATCACAGCAGCTGTATCATATGAGCCCATCACAGCAGCTGTATCATCATATCAGCCTATCACAGCAGCTGTATCATCATATCCGCCCATCACAGCAGCATTACCTTGGCACCGGTCCAGCACTGATAAGTCAATATTAAGTCAATCTTATTAAGTTTAGCATCTCGTATAAACAGAAATAGAGATACACCGACACACACACAAACAGTGACATTTGTCAGAAATTTTTTTTTTTTAATGTGATCAAGCTAAAACAGAAAATCAGCCTGGATTTCTGGAAGAACGGAATTGAAGCAGTCTGAATTTCAGCAAGCAAAATTAATTTGAAATTTAATGATTGTTTAGAAGGTCTATTATGATCTAGAGGTTAGCCATACAGCCATCATTTAACATGAAGCATACAAGTAAATGGCTTGCAGCTTTACATCAGTTTCAAGTGATTTACTTTTCTCCTATAGTAAAAAAATAAAACAAATCTGGGAAAAGATTTCAGTTCAATGCACACAAAAATAAATAAAGTCAAAGGCTCCTACTAGCACTACTTGCTTATCTGCTTAGTAAGGCCAAGGCTGCGTCCCAATCCAGTTTTTGCTCCACCCTCGTAAACGTCACTTGGGAGGATGTGACGCACATACCAATAAAACAGGAGTATACACTAGCGTTTAGCGAGTGGGAGGGAGCGAGAGAGGAGCGGGTTATTTGAATTGAGACGCACTGTGACTTCACCCCATCGATACTAGGAAGTTAACCATGCTGCTGCACAGTGGCGTATTGTGGGATCTCAGATCATGTAAAACGTGTCACCGTAGCCTATTAAATGGATGAAACTTTCAAACTGTTTACATTAATTATCAGTCAAATAATTGATTTACTGAATAACAAATCAATAAATACAGCAAGTTTTGTGGGCTAGCATATTTCTTTGTGTCATAAAATTGTGTAGCCTAGCATTTAAATATGTAAGACAGCCCGTGCGCTGGAATAAAGCATTTAAACCGAACATATCTCAACCTGTTTCTGTTTATTTTGCTTGCTTATGTCAATAAAACAAATTCCCTGAATAATCAAGAACAATTATGTAACCTATAGGCTAATGACTAACAAATGACAATGACAAAGAGATAACTAAAGTGAGATTGTTTAATAAGGGTGGCAATAATTCAGAATAATTAACTGGCAAAAAGTCCCGTTAGCATTGCGTTTTCTCCTCATGACGTTAAAGAATGTCATTAATTTAATGACTCGATTTAAACATTAGAAAGCATAAGAAAACCCCTGAGTGCAATACATGCTTTCATGCTATAAAAATGCATGTTCAGGGCGGCAGTGTAGTATAATGGTTAAGGAACTGGCCTTGTAACCCAAAGGTTCCAGGTTTGATTCCCACGTAGGACACTGCCGTTGTACCCTTGAGCAATGTACTTAACCTGAATCGCTACTAAAAAGTTGTGTAAGTCGCTCTGGATAAGAGCGTCTGCTAAATGCCTGTAATGTAATGTAATGTTCATTGATCACTTCGCATGAGGCTATTAACACATTTTGCGTCAGTACAAATGCGGATATAGTAAAATGCTGCACAAGTTTATTTATCTATTCGTCTTGGTTATTGAGAAATTTAATTGTTTGATTGTTAGGCTATCTGGCAAATTATACTGAAAAATAGAGACGAGTAGCCGAATAATCTGTTTAAAAGCCAGATTAACTACAGAGAACCCGGTAGCCTACATCCCACAGTCGTACGCTACTCTGTTGCTGCATAACGCAATTTGCTAAACTATGAAATACAAAATAGCAAACCAATAGATTAATGTGCATTTATTAGCCTATACGACGTCTTTTCCATTCCGTTTGTGCTTTTAATGTATTATACCGCGATAAACATTAACGTGATTATCACTGAACAGGAAGTTCAATGTGAATTGTGGGTAATATTAACTTGCTGAGTCTGCTCTTTTGCAGACTCGTTCCCTTGAGGAAAGTTGAGGGTGGCGGGGCTATGTCACAAACTTCACTTGGCTTTCTAACGGATTGGACTCACACTTAAAATGGAGACCGAGGGTACATCTTGGTCTCAAAAGGGATTCCCCCAAGTGAAGTTTGCAAGTGAAGTTTACAAGGGTGGAGCAAAAACTGGATTGGGACGCAGCCCAAGTAAAAACATTCCCCGAGTTTTATTACCATATAGAAGCACCCCTGGTGCCTATTAAGACAGATTTATTATTGCTCATTCAGACATTTCAGTGACTATTCTGCAGGACAGCCCCCCCCTTCCTGCAGTAAGGAAACGTCTGTTCTGTAGGCCCTCCGGCATCGCATTGTGTTGCAATAAAGATGCTAATTACTGTCCCCATTTTGGATGTTATTTGAGACTGGGAGGAATCCTTTACAATCACTTTCCATCACTTCCTGGGCTTTGAGGCAACATCTTAAGACAACTTATGAATTAAAACGTCACCACAACTCCCACTCACTTTGCTTCTCATGCAACCCATACTGCCCGTCATTGCTCTATTGGCTGAAGGTAAAAATTATAATGGCACTTTTAATAACTGAAACAGAATGAATAAGCATTGGTGATCAAATACTACTTAATTTGAGCAAGAATGCTTCACGTGTGGACGTGTGCATATTGGTACAGTAGTACTCTACTCATAGCAGCTGCCCAGCCTTTCAGCAGCCATGGCACAGACCCTCCCCCAGCACAAAACGTTTCCAGAACGTTGGGTGAGGTTTCACTTAGATTACCATTTGGTTGTGAGATAACATCACAATGTTCCTCAAAGTAATTTACTGTTCCGAACAAACTATCAAAGTCACAGAAGAACATACCAGGTATGATGCATACAAACTCACCGGAAACGTCCACTGATTTAGTTATAGAACATTTTTGGAGGATGCATTTTAACGTTCAGAATGAAAGTATTTAATTGCCATATTTGTTTTACAAACATGCCAGAGATAATTGGCATATCCATCCACAAATCAGATTATCTTTACACTTCATTTACAAAAGGGACATCCAGGAAAGTGGTCAAATGTACATGCTGGCAATGTTTACCACAAATTTTCTAACATTCCAGGAATGGACTGTGAACCAACAACCCTGTTAGCTGGGGAAAGTCTCCTGATTCACCCGTTTCAGAAAGCATGCGTTCTAGTGTGCTGAAATGAATGGAGATGTTGCAGCATTGGGCTTACAGTTATTGCTGCCCATTTCAAATGAGGGTGAAAAAAAATTGTTCCAGAACAGCAAGATAGTTGGTCTACTCTGAGTTGAGGTATTTTGTCACTGGAGCTTGCGACAGCAAAGCTTTGCTTGTTTTTGTCCAACAAACAACCTTCCCAACGGCCAATTTGATTCATCAGCTTAAAGTGTCACACTGCAAGCTGTAAGGACGATAAACACGTCCAGGGGCACATTCTCACATCTCCACTAGCACATGAAAGGTCAGTGCTCTGTACCTGTGTGTTTGCGGAAGCAAAGATAATGTGTTATCTTCTGAAAATATGTCCATTCTGTAATATCACTAAATCAGATAAAGCAGCTCCCCTGGGTATGAGGATTACAAAAGTAGATCTTTGTGATCTACTTTGTGATCTCACACATGTATTTATGTCCCTGCTTTCCCAACTCTTTTGGTCAACTCTCAAGTCTGGAATAATCTGAAATATCCTTTGCTTGAACCTCAGTATCGCAGCGGGTGCCTTTACCAACTGAGCCGCTCAGAGAATCTTTCTCAAGATTTTTCATTATCTCCACCAACCGTGGAAATCAAAACGCTGTGTAAGACAGGAAATAAAGCAGCACTATAAGTAATGTTTTACTTAAAGTCAAGGACAGTGCGCTTTGCTTCAAACAGCTCGTCTAAGCAGAGAGAGCCTGGGGGTTGAGCTCAATGTTGTTTCTAAATGGAGGAAATGACCAGACATGGAAACGCTGGCAGGTTCCCTCTAATTAATTAATTTCCACATTTCAGTGTTATCACTTTGACATTTTACAATCGCTGTTCACTGTGGCCGTGACTCAAAATGTTTACAGAATGGCTTTGCAGGGGTGTTGCAGTGCAAATATCAATATGTTGTCTCTTAGTCATATTTTTTTATTTATTATTGTATGCGAGGCCTTGAAACAAATAGCACGGCTTGGCTCGCAGTTGTCTTCTTGTCAAACTAAAATCAAAAGAGGGAATGAAAAGAAGCTCCGTGTCAGTTCTTGGTGGAGAGCATTTGCCAGTTAGACAGGAGTAAATTAAATGCAGTCACTCTGAGCCTTTAACTCTGCCAAAGAACCCCCATTAAATTCAGGTAGTGGGCAGCGAGATACGTGAGCTAGGCCCAGATTGTGGTAGGAGGAATAATTTGCCTCCTGCTTCCAGGGCCATCTGCTTTTAGAGGACTAGAAAAGACAGTTTCACTTTCATCAAGTTAGAGCGCTGACACCTGCCTGGTCTGGCCCTGGCAGGGAATGATGATTACATCATCCAGACAAACAGGGGACCTGCCTGCCCTCCCATCCCATCCCATCCCATCCCAGGATGTAAAAGGGAATGAGGTTCGAGTAGAATACCTCAGTAGATTTAAGATGCCTTTAAGAGGTCATTTGCACTCCCAAGTTTAAGAATCAATCAATCCGCAATGTGCTTCATCATTGACGAGTTTAAGCAGGGGGTCGATTTTCCCGATGAATTCGCAAATGTATTCTGTTTTTTCCTCCAATCATCTCAGCGACCGTCAAAATCATGTTGTGCAAGTAGGAACATTTTGCTTCTCAAAGTTAAGGACTAAGCGTAACATGCTGAAACATGAAGTCACTAATCTTCCCGTACCTCTCTCAGAGCGGAGATGTCACGCAATCGGATGGTTCTAAGAGCGGTTGACATGTATTTGTACCTCGCGCAGCAGAGCGAAGTCACCACACTGTCTGCGTCTGTCAAGCCTTACAGTACCATACTACCATAATCGGTCTCTGCACACTTGATAGGGGGCTGCCAGGACCCCAGGCTGCAACAGTCGAACTCAGACAGGAGCCCATTGTGTCAGGAGAGGAGGAGAGAAAGTGCTTACCTGCAAGGAAAAAAACAGAGAGGGGGAGAGGAAGGAAAAGAAGATTAGCAAAGCACTATTATATTAGTCAGCAATCTGTATGAGCTTGCTTTCCAAGATTATCCAATCAGCCGTAAATGCAGCAAACTGCTGTAGTGGGTGTTTTGCATTGAATGAAGCACAGTACATGGGGGAGGAGAAGGGAAATAACGCAGTCCTGCAATTAAACATGCCGCTGCTCCAGTCCTGCTGAACATTAAGATAGCCTGATGCTTGTGTGGATGATCATTCATGAGCATTGTTTGACCTTAATAAGAAGTTCCTTCCGCAGCAGATGTTACCACTGGGGACACCGGTAGCCAGCCGTTCGGCCCAAGGAGAATGGAGTTACGGACACAAAGGGTTATTCCATAACCCTACTGGGCCACCCTGCGCTTTAAAATTTAATCTAGGAATCCGAAGACAGTCCCTTTTGTGACCTTTGTGACTGGATTTTTTACTTTATTATAATTATTTTTTTCCCTTTGTTTAATCCTCTATTGTAGCTTAAATCCTTTTCTACATCAATGAAATGAAGACAAAGAATGGGGGGAAAAAAGAGTTCACAGAAAAAGACCCTCCGGCAAAAATACTCAACATTCCTGGTGCAGTGGTATTCTGAAATCAAAAATAACATACTTACTCCAGCTTAGAGGCTAACCCTAACCCCTCTGTGTCATCGCCACTCTTACGTGCAGAGCAAAAACAACTACCATCGGTCTGTTTCAGAGGGAGCTTTATGCCCCCAGCGACCCACGTCCTAAACAAACACTCCTCATTTGAGGCGGGTAATTGTACACGACCAGAGAAGGCCGCTCAGTCTCTTGGTAAGCTGCACTTGTTCACGTTTCTCGCTTAAAACACTGGTTCCCATTGGTCCCTACTTGTGTCTGCTTAAATCAAATACGCTAATTGAACTGTGGAATAAGTTTCCTCCCTGAAAGGAAAATGGAATGTAATCCAAAATGTGAAATCTGAAAGAAAGGCTGTGAAGACTAAGTCAAAACAGTCCGTGGGAGGTGTTATTTGCACTGAGAAAAGGCCCAAACCAAGGAGCGGAGAGTCGACAAAACCTAACTGGGCTCAACAGGACAACAGACGTGACAGAAGCCTGGGACTTCTGTTGCCATTTGGAACAATCAAAGTTTAGTTACAAATTAAGACTTCATAGAGAAAAGACATGTAACAAGGCTGTCACAAATTAAGCCTTCATAGAGAAAAGACATGTAACAAGGCTGTCAAAAACACAACGAAGTTCCCTAATTTTTTCCATATTACAGCTCCAAGGAGAGAGCCAAAATTCCTGACAAGAGCAGACAGCTCTCCAAATGCTTATTTGCTAAACAGGAGATAGATGATGCGGAACAACGCTTTCACCTACCCTGGCTATAAATTATTCATACTGTTGGCTGGTGAAGCATTGCCATTTTCATACACTAGGTCTGCGAAGCAGTGCCACTTCATACCCGTGGGTGAGCCAATGAGCGCGAAATGACTGTGATGCACTTACAACAAAACCACTCACGAACAAAAAATAAAAACAACTGCCCGCTAACATAATACAAGCAATATTAAAGCATGTGCATTCTTATGCAAAGTATGCATAGTATAAACAGGCATACAAATAAAAGACTGCTGTTGTCTACTTGAAATTATTCAAAAAGGTGCATTAAAAATAAATTAATATGTGCTCCTTACTCTGACCCACTTTGGGATACCTCGCTGCAGCCGCCACAGAAGGGGCTCTTGGCTTTCATGCTCTGTAAAGAGTGCCGCTGCAATAAATCCCTTCAAAATAACAGAGGCTATGACATTTTCTGAACCACTGTGTAAACAAATACCGTGAGAAATTGCCAATGGGGTATTTTTATTCAGAGGAGCATAGCAGTCCCTCTGCAGGTCAAAGATTAGGCCTAAAGGTTGGGTCACTCAACTAAAATGTAAAATGCCTGCCTTGTACATGGGCTGTGTGTGTGTCTGTCTAGTGTTATTAATTATTTGGATGGCAGGTGTGCACAGTCTGCCCATGCCTAAATGTACTGAGTTTCCCACAGAAATGACGACAATGACCTCACAAACTCTCAATCTGTACAACCATTAACTTCTGATTAACTTCATGCAAAAGCACAGAATTCAGAGAGAACTTCAGAGAGCCACACAACATGCCCAAAGCTTGGGTTACATTGCCATTATCTTCTTTTGATTCTACTTCATCTTCTTATACCTCCAATTCAAATTCTCCTAAATTTAATTCTGCAAATATTTTTCCTCTTGGACACTTCAATCACAAAATGGTTTCTTTGTTCACACTACCCAGTGTCAGGACACACAAGAATAGGTGCTAGTGTCAGATTTAGTAATTTCTTTCCATTAGCACATCCTTAATGTGTTAATATTTGAAAATGTTATGATACCTTACATTTTGTAATTATTAATTTGTTTCACCATGGTATCCATTTATCTTTGGTGTTAACTTTTTTTTAAATGACAGCCATCAGTGACCTTTGTAGCTAGTTTAATGAAGACACCTCCAGTATAGGTGAGCACAATACATCATTTGTGTTTTAGTTTTTCAAGAAGCAGAGGAATTCTATAGTCTTGGCTTCTGCTCATATTTAACTGTCCCTGAAGTCTTGTAAACATTGTAATACTGTGAGACATCACTGCTCAATGATGGTTTGATGAGGCAAAAACACCCACCTTTCACGTAGCAAGGTTTAAATGCTTGCAAATAATTATTAATTGTCCTCATTGGACTACTTCTATCCAACCCAAACCACCACACTTCAACCAATCACCATAATAACGGCTCCCTGTTCACAGTGCTCACCTGCTCGTCACACAGTTTAAAACTAAATTAAATTAGATTTTTTTGCGGTGGAGACAGGTGCTGCTAAAGAGATAATTTTGGTGTCCCAGCAGGCACTGGGGTAGTCTTGTTCTGTAAAATCTTTCTGTTAGCTTATTCTTAGTTTTACATCCGTTTCACCCCCCATTTTCTCATCACCGTTTAGTTGAATTCAGTGCATCACTTAAGCTGCAGTCCTGAAAAAAGCTTGAAATCAGAGCACTTCTATTGTTTTGATTTCCTGCTTGACAGTCCCTCAAGTCTTCAAAGCATTATAATAATGTGCTATGTCTTCTGCTAAGTAATGTGTTCTTCAGGTATGCTTCCTACTTATAATTCTATTTCTGTCCATGAATGCCTGCTTCTACCGCTTCTACAGTATCATCAACCTGAACTACAAAAAGTGACAAAGCATGCACGGCCATATGTATTTGGACAGTGATACATTTTTTGTAGTTTTGGCAATGTACCCAAGCACATTGGATTTGAAATGGAACAGTGAATAAGAGGTTAAAGTGCAGGTGGAAAGTCCAGGGGTCAGACAGTAAAAGGTCTGCCATGTGTTTCTTCCACCAATGAACTTAGCTAGCTGATTTCACTAATTAATTCCCCCTTCTGGCTGAAGAATTGTGCCAATTAGCAAATTCAGGTGATTCAACAGACCTCAAAGGGTCCAAAGTTTTTGGCACTCAAAGCGCCAAAAATGTACATTTGAAAAAATCAACAGCAACATCTCTTTCCAAATATAATGACATTGTTACTCACAAACATCCACAGACCTTATTGCGCACGGTTTAATTGAAAACTACTTTCTCCTGAAGTACGCCAACTGTGAACTGTGTATATCCGCACAGTATCACCCAAAGCACACCAGTATTCTAGGGTGCACTGTGTTGACATAAGCCCAAGAATACTGGAGTGTTTTGCCTCTAAACTCATTGGACGGTGCTTCGGCTTGCAGCAGGACAATGACCCCAAACACACTGCCAAAGCAACCAAAGAGTTTTTCAGAGCCAAAAAGTGGAAAGTTCTTAACTGGCTAAGTCAATCCCTCCCTGAATCCAATTGAACATGAATTTTGCTTGCTGATGACAAGACTGAAGGCAAACATCCCCCAAAACAATCAGGAACTGATGATGGCTGTCGTACAGACCTGGCAGAGCATCACCAGGGAATATACCCAGCGTCTGGTGATGTCTATGGGTCACAGACTTGAGGCAGGCATTGAATGCAAAGGATTTTCAACCAAGTACAAAATATGATGACTTTAAGTTTGTTCATTTTTCAAGTTACGCTTGGTCCCTTAAAATGAGAGGACTATGTATAAAAACAGTAATTTCTATCTGGATCACTGGATATGGATGTATATACCCTTAAATTAAAGTCGACAGTCTGCACTTTAACCTCATATTCATTGTTTAATTTCAAATCCAATGCGCTGGAGAACAGAGCCAAAACAACAAAAACGCGTCACTGTCCAAATGCTTTCAGACTGCACTGTATAATAGATTACTGAGAGCAGATTATGAATACAATTGTTTATGATATTGGCTGAAAAATTTGCCTCCTTTCAATGACATCACAGCCTTCCCAGGCTTACTGTTCAAAGCAGCCCTTCTTAGATGAGTTAGAAAATTAATTAACTCAAATGTACAACAGGTGGACCTGCATTTGGGAGCATTAGAATAGAATAAAATAATGATCAATTGGGTGTCAGATAATTACTATTTTGGTGAAATAAACAGCTTCTGTTTGTACAGTCCCCGTCCTCTAACAATGGATTTAGTTACATTTTCTGTATTTTACAGAATAAATCGATGATGGATAGAAAACCATTAAGATCACAGAAAAGAGCAAACAATCTTACACTAATGTGAAAATAAAAAAGCAAACATAATCTTACACTAATGTGAAAATAAAAAAGCAAACATAATCTTACATTAATGTGAAAATAAAAAAGCAAAAGCAAAAATATCTTATACAATTTATACTCATATAAATTATGTCATATTTGATGACACATTTAATGAGTTCTAATAAAAAAACATGCCATTTCCAAAAGGAGAACATCTTCGAATTCTGATTTCCAAACTGCCCCATCATTTATCATTACCAGATAAACTGGGGATACAAAAATGAGAAGAGGAAGTCAGGACATTCATGTATTAGTAGATTAGGCAAGTCACATCAAATAAGTGTTCAGTTAACTGCACACACTCATAATACTAAAATATGACCACAAAAGAGCCATTTAAGATGGTCTTTGTAGAATCCATTTTAAAGTGCAGACCAACACCAGACAAGACGTATTTTAGGTTAAAGCAACTTATTTAAAGAAAAGAAATCAAAAACTGATGTGTTATGATGACTGCATTATGATGCAATGTCCAACCATGTCCATAAAAACTTTTCTGACAATACTACTATAACATGCCCTATTCGCTCTACTTTGTAATTATAAGTTGACCGAGTAGATCAGTTGTATGCATCTTGTAGTGCACAATTCTAAGGCTTGTTTGTCTTTAGGCTACTTGCTGGGAAAGCGGGAGATATCGACATGCCAAAAGCAAGTCTTTGGAAACACTGTCTCAGTCTCATTTTTCAGAGCTGATGCAGGGGTAAGGTTAATGGAGATTTCAACGCCCCCAGAATAATGACCAAATTCAGCCTGGCCATGTGACACCACCAGAAAACGTATTCTACAGGGACAACTTGGTAATTGAACAGCTCATTAAAGTAAAAATTACTTTTAATTATTAATTGGCCATGTCAGAGTTGTCCTTTCAAAGTCCAATTTAATTTCCTTTCTGAACAGCTATGGCATTTTAGGACTGGCCTTATCCGCAATTCAGCCCTCAGGAGAAGTTTAAAATCACACACCTGACATGCCAAAAGCACTCACTATTTCAGCACCACCACCCCCCCCCCCATTTAAAAAATATATATATAATAATAATATGGCAGGTTTTATGTAAAGCTGACCAATACAATCTTGAAAGCTTTCATAATCCCAGAATCAAGTTGTTTTTCTCCACTATGGTAACAGATATTACACAGATGTACAGAACAGCTCGGCAATGTAAGATTGTGGGATTACGCTACAATAATGTCATTAGCACCCTCTTAAGGACCATGAGGTGGCTTTATTAGAAAAGTATATATTTGCATCCCTTAAATAATTTTTTCAATGATTGTTTATTTTGATAATCCAGGCCAAGCAGCCTAGTCCCACTATATCTATATCAATTATCATTTGAAACACTATTAATTGACACTTTTTAAGTCGGTTCAATGAGAAAATACCCATAACTAGACTGCTAGGCTGTACGCAAAATAACAGATTTGTGGCAAGTGACAACTACAAACTAAAGCTTGCTCAACAGATGGGGAAATGTAAGCATACATACAACTACACACAAGGTACAGGATTCCAAAAGGTTTTTCAAAACTTTCAGAAGTCAGAAAATGCAGGGCAAAACAACCGACCTTCCCAAAGCTTGTCACAAGCTCAAACAGCAGAATGAGTTGGTGTGGATTGACTAAGCAGCGGAGGGAACTGTGCTGGAAAAGGAGCAGAGGAGGGGAAACATGCCTGTGATATTATCGACTAAACCCACTTCATAACAGCACAGAACGGCTCACGCTGTTGGAGTTTGATATTTCCATCTCTGCGCCAAAATGAGACGAGGGCGGTGGAGATGGCGCCCCAAGCACTAAACTGGTGGTCCAAGAAATCGGATGAATGAGGGGAAAACACAACAGCTCAGAGAGGAAAGGCTCAGTAGAACTACAGCACCGCACACTCTGCCCATTCACATTCTGACCAATCACTGCAGCCATCTATGATCACCTGGGAATGGTTGTGCTACAAATACATTTTATTTAAAATACCCCAACCAAAAAGATCTCCTTCTGAATTATTCCAGTATTAGCGCATTAGACTAATACAGAAACTTTACTCCTTTCTTGGCAAACATCTGACCTTTCATTCATCTTTTTCATAGAGCCTGACATCGATTGATGGTGTATTCAGGGAGACGATTCATCACTGGTTTCTGTTTTTAAACCAGGACATGTGATGACAAAGACAAAGAAAGGAAGAAATCACTTCAGAAACCTTTCACCAGCCAAAAAAAAAAAAAAAAAAGCCTTCACATCCTTCAAAGAAAGAAAACAAAGAAACATTCAGAAAGGATTTCAGAAACGGATTCAATTGGTCTTTGAGAATATGTGCCAGGTTTGATAGTTCTGTGCTTACGTTATATTCTTTATAGACTACCTTTAACAAAATGCAGCGATGCCCTTCAAGCTTTATTATTGCTCTGATTTCTTAATGCCTGAATAAAATAAATAATCGGCATCACGGTAACCAAAATGGCTAGAAAAGCATCCAAGGGTACCCTCCTTGAAAGACAATACACATTGGTAAATATTTCAAGATTCTTTCGGCATCAAGAGCCAGAGCCTAGCTCAGGTCGTTTTGACTGACATTTACATTAGAATTAGGCCTGTGGCGTCTGAGAAAACGTCTAAAAAACCTCACACTTCACCTCCTCCAGAAATTGATCGATTCCATGCAAAAGTCAATATGGCTTCCAATGCCACTCATACGTGCCGAGCCCAGACAGCAACTCGATACCATCAACATGCATTGCGCCTTATCTGATTCAGGCTCAGCCCTATGGCATGTGCAATTTCCATTACTGTGCATTTCAAGCTCAGCGACATGCCGTTTCAGCCAGAGCAGCTCAGACTGCCTAGCGCATAAAGAACCGCGTTTGCCGTTCAGCTCCATTATTCATGTCCGTTCTCATTTCCCATACAGATATTCTCCCATTTCGTAAAAGAAATTATCCTTCTAGGGAAAAAGATACACAAGTACGCAATATACAAATACGCCTCAGTATAACACAAAAATAGACATACCAAGTTTAGAGGTGTAGGCGGAAGAGAGAAAGATTTTTTATTCATTTATTTTTTTTAAATATGCTTATATCTGGCAGTGTGTCCCACTCCCATTCCATGAAACTATAATGGCCCACGACTGCTCCAATATGCATCTGACCCTCGGTGTAAACTATAGCCTGTATGTTTTATTCTGGGACTGTCATTTTAAACAATTGTTCACCCAGAATTTTGAGCTGTATTGCCAAGCAATGTCATGCGCTGTCATAATTTCAAATCCAAGCTTTGAAATGCGAATGAAACCTTGAGCACACTCATGAAGACTGTGACAAACAGTGCATTATTGACGACTGACTAGAAGTACTCTGAATAAGTATGAGGTAAGCCAGTGTAACACCCTCCAAGTTTTCTTGTTATATTTAATGTTTTACATAAGGTAAGCCAGTGTAACACCGCCAGAGAGCAGTTTTCTCCTTATAATGAATATTTTATGTAATTCCATAATTTATGGAACAACCATACATTCAATACAGCCATTAATTAATGTTAGAGATAGTAAGTTACTGGCTAGCAAAGTAACGTCAGACAGACACCTAACTAACGCAAACTACTGTCAGCTAGCCAACTCAGGAGATTCGCTTGTTTAATCATTTCTAATTTGATACTGGTTGCAATTATCTGTTGCAGAATAAAAGGTATTGGCAATCATAACCCTAATTTAACGTAAAGGCTTCTTGACATTGATGTCATTATTTAATTTCCTGTTTTCAGATGGAAAACTTACTTTGGAGAAAAAAATTAAATGCTCCTCTGAAAACAGAAAAATAAAATGATGAAATCAATTTCAGGAAGCCTTTACATTAAATGTAATTGATCCAATTACATTTTTTATCTTTTTTCTCCTCCAAGTAAGGTAAGAGGTTTAGAGCCCAGACCACTTGCACCTCTCCAGAAAAATCTAGGAGAAACATTGTATAGGTACAATGTTCTCTAAGTCATATTACATACTACTTGCAAACTACTATGTACACTACAGAATACTATGTCCAATGCCAGAGCAGGTCCGAGGAAGCCTGGAGTCAGAAGAGACTCAGATGTAGGTGGATTTTAGGGTGTCCAGGGACTACAGTAGACCCAACACTGGTCCTGGAGGGCTGTAGGCCCTGCTGTACACCATTAATGCTCAGCACGTTAACCCCGTTTCTCACATCTAAACTGGTTACTGATTTTAGGGTGAAAACAAAAACGGGAAGACCCCCGTTGCTCTCCCAGACCAGGGTCGGCCAGGCCTGCTGAAGAGTGAGACAGTGCAGAAAGCAGAGTAGGCTCACAGAGACTGAGTGAACCCCCGCCATGAGCAGAGCAACAGTGGTGGGAGGTGGGGAGGAGTGCTCGGCAGTGTGGGAAGGCTGGCTGCCTTTAATCCTCCAGCGTGGTGTGACACAAGACCGGAGGGCATTAGAGAGCGAGCGCACATCAGTAGCAACGTAATCCCTGCACTGGTGGTTCCCAATGGTTCCGCTGGAGAACCGGGATAAAAGAAAGAGGGCTCCAGCTACAACCCAAAAGAGTCCCCTAAAAAGAAAGGAATAAAAATCATAATCCAGTCTCAATCTCATTCACTTTTGTAGCCCGCCACCCCTGAGCTACAGGGGTGAGTCATCAGTGGAAGAATGAGAAAATGGCTGGCCTGTGTCATATGCTGTAGTGTCCCATCGTCAAACGTTCCAGGGTTACTGTAGGAGATGACTGCGCTGCACCCTGCATTTCTAATAAGTAATCCGGTGGTACTGAAGGTCGTTTAACCAATCAGACGAGCAAAGTCCAGCGGGAACAGCAGAAAGAGGACCCGTCAGCCCTACACACCAGAGCAGCCTTAGCTCAAATATGCAATAAAGACAGAAGGCTCATTTTCGAGTGTGTCCAGGTCCCTACCACTCAGCAGTGTGCCTTCAGTAAATGTCTGCCAGCTTTATTACCTTCCTATTAAACAAAGTCTCAACCTTTGACGGGAGTGTCGAGGCACGAAAGCTTGCTTAAGGGCCCAACTGCTCAGAACCACCGTGAGTGTGTAAAGGCTGTTAAAGGCTGCTCCGTTAGATTGCCGAGGCAAACTGACATAGGGCACATTACTAAAAAATAAAGTCTCCAGTATGGATCACTTAAAGTTCACTTCAAGGCAGATATGTAATGTGCCACAGTTTACACTTAATGTCATTCTGTGACTTAAAAAAGGCCTTGGCCTCCATTGTGCCATTACAGCTACCTGCAAAACTCACCCAAAAGACAAAGCGTGGCTATCTGTGGGTAGGTGACAACGTGATCTAAATTTTTCCTTTCCCACCACTGACAATTTCATACGTATGGAATCCTGCACATTAAACCTGTAACTGCCGAACTACATCCCCAACAATCATAAAAAGCAGCTTCAAAGAGTGGAGTGTATACAAAAAAAGTACCTCATGCATACTATTTTAGGGTTGCAGTCTAAGGCCTTTCCCTTTACTTTAAATTGACCGTTATGTATGCAAAAGGATGTGCGCCTCGATACCAGAACTCATCATGAGGGAGAGTAGGAGGAATGTCTTTAAAAGAAACACAAACCGTGCAGGTTTCCATCCGTCTCTCTGCCTATGCTCCTCTTACCCTGGGTATCCAGCTCTTCGCCTACTTATTGACAGTACAAAATAAAGAAGAATGCACTGTAAATAATCTGATTGATATCAGCGAGACTGTGCCATGAATAGAATCAACAAAAGACAGGCAGGGCATGACATATTCCAGAGCTCTGGGGAAAGGATAACTACCTTGGAATGCTGGATATGGAGAGTAGAAATATGCATGACATTTATTTATGTATTTTGTTATGCATATTTCTAGGCAGCCAGGTTTCATACTCAAGATAAGGTCCCGTATCTTGCAATCCAGATACACTGAAGGACCTCACCGGCGGTTTGCGGTACCACAAAATGATAGACTGGCAACAACAGCTATACTGCAGACGTGCCAAAATTGAGTATGCGCAACATTAGTTATGTGTTGTCATGGCTACCATGCGGTGCAGATGCTCACTGGTCTTCGAACAAGAGTGAGATCGACTGCCCGTGTTCATAGTAACCACGGCAACATTCAACTTTATTGAAAGTTTATTGTGCTCATGGTGCTCATGGTGAAATAGCCAGACGGCCATAAACCATCGCTCGGCCACGGGAAAGGAAACTTTTAATAACTCAAATAAAGGAGGTAAGGAGTAATGAAATGAGTCACAGCTATCAAAACAGTGTCACTCCTTTATAATAATAATTTAAAAAACATGAATAAAAAAATTATAAAAAGATGAATTAAAGCATCGTGTGGCATTAATCACAGTCAATGCTGGGCAGGAAATTAAATAAGGAGGTGTGGGGCCTCCTGACCCCAGGATAGTGAGAGATGGAGCACTTGCTGCAGTATTTCATCAATTTATCATTGACGTAAAGGTAATAGAGCTTCAGAGCGCTGCTAACGAACGACGACAGCTTCCCTCCCAAATAAATGAAAGCTATAGCATTAAGATTGGAAGGTGAGCGTGTGCAGCTAATGAGTAATTACAAGGTTCTATAGAAGGACAGGTCCAGGGCCAAAAGGGCATGAGCAATTTGAAGAACTCGACATGGAGATGACAGTAATTGCGGCCGTCAGAAAAGCATCGATTTTCATTTGAAGCAAAACGGGCGCGCAGCTCTGACAGCGCTTGTGTTGGCGAGCACTGCCTAGCCCCACGCTCTCACAATAACTTCCCAAATTACCCACAGGCACGTGCCTTCACCACTCTTCCAGTGGGGTCTATTGTGCGCTACCGGGCTTACGGGTTTGTGGCAGTGAGTCAGTCCAGAGGCCAGTGCTATATTCGCACCCTTTTCTTTCCTTTATGTTTTCTCTAATATGGCCAGCCTCTATACTTCAGAGAGCAACAGTGCAACACCACATGTGATCTGCAGGGAGCGTGGTTGTTCACGCACGTCGTTACGCATCGTCAATGTCCAGCAGCTGGGTTTTGAGTCTCCTAAATGCTGGACGAATCACAAAGCCCTCCGGCTCTGGCTCACAGGACAGGAAGTAAAAGCAGCTATTGACCACATTGACTGCAGACTGAATGTGCGTGGTGCTTAGCCAGGGGCGACTGCCAATGTTCAGGAACACACCATTCTAAGTACACACCATTCTCAACAAGACTCCGGAGAAGGTTTCCCTATTCCCCTCAGGCCTCTGAATGACCGGGACCCAGCTGGACTGTAAATACAAGCTGACCAGTTTATAAAACTTAAAATAAACCAACAGCATGCCATCATTGCAGTTATCAAGCCTTATTTAAATACAAACATCCGACACATGGGTGCAAAATAACAAAATAAAATACCTTATTCATAACTGAAGAAACAAAAAGAAAAACCACTTATGCTTCTTTGACAACAGTTTCTGTCTATAACCTACAGCCCGCATCTATAGACACAAAGAAAAGCGGGTGACATTTTGAACATTTCTGACTAAGAGAAGGCCTCTATTGTTCCAAAGGGGGAGAGATGTTGGACGAAATACGGAAGGCTTGAATTTTTAATCACGGCCAGGCAAGATAGGCAGCTCCAAGGTTGGTTCTTTTAAGTGTGAAATTAATGTGGCTGTCCAGGACACGGAATGCCATGATGCCCAGCCCCAGTCTTGCGTGTAAAGGCAGGATGGTGTGCAGTGCCATAATGAGACAAGGGGTCATGGCTAAACGTGATATTATGTCAGCGTCCAGTATGCTGGAAAGAGTGCCAGGATGCATAATCGCCATTGACCTCCAAGTCAACCCAACACACTCTGAAGTCAAGTTCACCCCATCAAAAATCAACGGGAGCACATTAAAAGGCCTGTCAGATAGGATGTTAGGGCTTGAATTAACTGAGCGGCTTGAATGCAGACAGGTGCTTGGCTGTATCATGCTAATGGGAGTGGCCGGTGGGCTGTCAACACTAGACCGAAGGAAAGGTACTGTATCTCAGGGCTGGACTTAAAGACAGATTCATGGGGGCATCCAATCTGACTGCGAAGGTGTGTCATCGTTTAATCTGCTTCAAGCATTTAAGCAAACAGACACTCCCACACAAGTCATTACTCAGAAATGTGGAGGTCTATGACCAAGACAATTCGACCAACAGGTTTGTTTAAAAGACGGACTCTTTATAAAAACAAATAAAAAAAATTACGTGGAGGGCAGGGCTACAGCTTGGCTGCATTGCCCTCATTTCCACTATACCACTAATAATCCTATCTTTACGAGCTCATCTTTTGAAAAAAACTAAGAATTAAGAAACTCACTTATTTTTAATTTTAAATACAACACCTTGAAATCCCACTTCAAAAAGTATCCATTAAAATGTCAAATGGAGATGAGCCCCATGTGCATTGTATCAATGGTCATTCTAGATTAAATACCACGCTTGAATTAACTTCAGGAATACAGCTAGTTCATGGTTTCCAGTGAAACAAAAAAAAATCATTATATATGGATACTGGAAAAAAAAATCATCAGCTTAATCAATGAATTTCACAGGCGACTGAAAACTGCAGCCTTTTATTAAAGCCTGTCACAAGTGTTATGAGAAAGTAGCCACAGGTTTCTACCTGTGGTGTATATAGTGGAAGTTCTTTATTTTACTACACTCCAATGAACAGGAGGGAAACCCCACACCGATATGATACAATGGCTTCTTCTTCTCCTCCTTAAAATATTTTACTTAGGTTCTCTCACCAAGAATAGCCAACAAGGCTAATATTGCATTGAAACATAAATATAAAGGCCGCAAACCTGACATTTTAAATGAGATGGGTCTAAATCAGATTCTGGAATGTTGCTTTTTATTAACATTTACATTTTTACATTTGTTTTCCATTAAAATTCTCGTTTCAGTTCAAGGAACGTACTGGTTTTTATTTTTGGGTGACACGGTTTCAGAAATGATCGGAAACCATCCCCTCACAAAAAAATGTAACAAATGAAAAACCTCATCCCACACTCTTCAAAAGAAGCCATATTCTCAGTTGTTTATCCAAAATCCATCTGGGTCTTGCATATAAACCAGACAACCCCCATCCTCCTCACCTGCATAGCTCTTCTGCCACCACCCAGACCCAAAGAGGTAGGCCCAGATAATATTTACACTTCGTAATCATAACACAGGGAAGCGGCCTCCTTAATCACCCTTGAATTTGGCTTAGCCCAACCTCACTGCAGTTATTACCAAGGTAATTTAAGCCACTGCTGAGAATCCTTAGATTTCATTTAGGCGTTTTGGGGGGATGATGCTGAGCAGTGACAACGGCAATCCATCTTTCTAAACAGCCCTAATCTTAACGGAGGATCCCAAGCTCCGATTGTGCTTTTGATGGATAGCGCTCTATTTCTCCTGGTGCCTAGCCTGAAGACATTGTATTATCACAGTGAAGAAAAAGCACATAGCTGAGAGGGGGCCACGGGCACAACACGCTGTCCAAAACGGTTTGGGGCTCGACGTCAACGGCAAGCCTTATGCGCTATGTTTGCCTGGAAAAAAATTCTATAAAAATGCGCCATTGTCAGGCAAAAGTCCATGCTTTGCTCTATCCGACAGCCTGTAGCTCTAATGGGAGAATCTGCCCTCTCAATGACAGGCGACAGGCCCCTACTGAACACTTGTTGATTAATTCATTAGCTGGGGTTCCCTGTGCATTGGGGGAACTCAGAGCCTTTTTCTACTTTATTCTTAAATGCAAGGTTCAGTACTGAAGCAATCACTCAAGGCCATCAAATTAAATCATTTCTGTAATGCAAACACTGCACACATTACAGAATATTCCAGAAGGTATTTAACATTGAAGCGGTTTCCACACTGCAGTGGAATTCAATGGCATGATGTGAGGTTAACCATCGCCATCCCAAATCAAGGCACTATATGAGAAAAAAATTGAATACTTCAATGATTATGTGAACCACATGATCTAGGCCTATATATTAACAATCATCTCCATTCCAACAAATTATTTTTACTTAATTTAACAGCCTTATACACCACGTAACTTAAATTTACCATGCAAATATGTGTTTACAAAAATTGTATCAAATAATGAACAGTACAGATTGCCATGAAACCCTGAAACATAGTACACCTCTGATTTAAGATGATCAGTGGTAAGAATCCTTGAATGTGTGCTGGAATGTAAATTAAAAATAAAAACAAAAAAAGGGTGCTGTTAGTGATTGCACACAGTTTTAAGGCCTCATTTTCCTACACTTTAAATGCTTAATTTCAACCCCATGTAACAGCGGCGTGGGCTGGCCTTAGATGACTGAGCTGCTCGATACAAATGTCACTACATCTGCCCGTCACATGCCAATGACTTAAATGAGAGGGAGGGACAGAGAAAGAAAGTGAGTGGGAGAGAGAGTGGTAAGAGAAAAATAAAGAAGAGAAAAAAAGTTGGGTAAAAGAGGAAAAATTTGAGTTTGAATGAGATAGAAGGAAGAGAGACAGGGGGAGAAAAAGATATTTGGGTACAGAACATTAAAAAGGAAAAACAAATAGAACTGCTCTGGATTCAACAAAAACAAATCCAGTCATGACCAGATTTAAAAGAGCTTTGATTTTCAAAAAAGTTAGCTATGCTACATAAGATCACAAAAAACATCTATAAATATATAAAATATAGTAACAAGACCCACTGTTTCAACTGGTTGGACTTGATCGACCATCAAAAGGTTCAAGAGGGAATGCTAGAAGTTTCCTTTGTGGAGAAGGTCTTTAAAACACTGTTGGAGTCTGCCAATACTGGAAAGTCAAAGCTCTTAAGAGTTATTTATTCCAGTAAGCAGAGAGGTAACCAACAATGGAACTGAAAAGCTGGACTTGTCCAGCTTTCAAGGAGATGGCCTGCATTATATAAGCTCGTTAGGGACTTCCTTCTGAACTGAATGGGAAAAAATGTCCCTGTTATAGCACATTTGTATATTTTGCACAAGTAGCCAGCACATTGAGGTAGAACCTGTGAGGTCATGTATAAACAAATGTGCCAGCTGACTTGCACATAATCATCCAAATATAAATGCTTTGTAGTTTCTAATATACTTTGATATGAGGGGGTAGGAACATTTTGTTCTGTGAAACACACATCAATTCGTATTAAAAAAAAACCTGGCCATTTTGAGCGGAAGGTAAGATTTTTGATGAGCAGAAATAATCCAAATCTTTGTCTTTTTACAGTTAAAAAGGAGTAAGTGTTTGCCGTCGCTGTGTGGCACGGCACAGTCATTAAGAAATTACAGCAAGCGTCAATGCTTTATGAATTAATAAATAAACACTGTTGAGGAAATAAACAAGTGCGCTAATCCGTCAGCCCTCATCACTAGCCTCCTGTCATCCCACACAGCAGGATAGATATCCGTGGCTGTAATTAACTTATTTTTGGACCATTTGACAGCAAATAAATATATAAAACCTAAATACACAGGGGAACAAAGTAGAAAGAGTTGCCATGGAGACCTAGAGCATCTGCTGGCATGCCTGGATGGGGCTGTGGAGTTTATCATGCACTTTGTTGTCAGAGTGCGCGACGACAGCCTTGCTGTCACTGGTATGCCAGTGCGTTAAACAGGCACAACTTGGTATGTTAATGTGAATGCGTTTTTGTTTTTTCTAAAAACATGACAGGCTACCCAAATTTTACACAAAGCGTGAAAGCGTTCCTGAATCGTGAAAGACTGAGCCAGCCGCTCGCTTTGTTAGAGAAGGCTCTCCTTGTCAGCTGGTGAACGAGAAAAACGGTGAACCCCTCTCCTCTGAGTACGTAAATTTAATCACAACGTGATGGAATCCTTGTCAAGATGCCTGCAAAAGAGCAATTTAAAAAATGGAAAGAAAGCGAGACGCTCGACTCAACAAGCAGATGTACAGTAGTCAGGTGTAACAAGCTCTGTGCAGTCCTTCCCTCAGCACCCTCATCTGGTTTCTCCTCTCCTTGTTTATCACACAATCATCGCATGCTTAACTGCCTCTCCCATCAATCATCTTTATCATCTCCAGGGAGATTCATTATATCTGAAGACAGTTGGAGATGAGATTCATGATTCACAAATTAAAGACTGAAAGGGAAAAAAACGGGACTACAGGACGCGGCTACGCAACGGTACACAGCTCCAAACATCAAATACAAATTCCACCTAGGTTAAAGATGTCTTTCAGAGACCACTGGAGGATCCTGACAGCGAATTACACCGCTGTTACCTGTACAGCCCTACTTTTGAAGGGAAGTCATCTGGATCTAAAAATACCTTATGGGATCACAGCCCAAGTTCCCCTCTCGGTGACAGCTGATTGGAGCATTCCTTTAACCTGTGCGCTTTCGGGTGAAAATGTCGCTCTGACTCGAAGCCGAGTGAAATACGAGCCCTGTGGCGAACAGTGTTCACTCCATGGATGATCAGTCACATGTATCAGCGCGCCTTCCACTTTGTGGCTTCACAGAAGATCACACAAGTAATCAGGGTTTTTAATTTTAATTTTGTTACCACTTTGACACCAGAGTTACTTCCCTCTAAAATACCATTGATACCGATATTTCCGGTATCAGACTTCCCTTTAAACTGATCATGGTCTCAACTTGTTTTCATTTGATCTGAATAATCCATTGGCAAGTAAACACACGACTTTCTTCGCATCATGTGAAAGAGATTAAAAGATAAATTAAATTTAACATTTTTTAATTTATCATTAAGTACACTTAATGAAAAAAATACTCCACTCAACGTTAGCATAACCAACAATAAAGGCTAACAAACAAAATCTGCAGTACAACATTTTGTTACACAGCACAAAAGATCTGAAAGCGCATTTTCCATGAATATCCTCTGAGTATCGCTTGACTAATAGCCAAATTGAGGAGAACTGGCTATATCTGATAGTATTGAGTATTATGTGAATTTATTACACGGCTTTCTTGAATGTACGATTCTGATTGGTCACTTCAGCCTTTCAGCAGTCAAATATTACTGAATAATGGCCGCTGCTTTCGGTAACAGATTGTTTAACTTGGAAAGCTTTTCATGGCACTTTTCATTTACAGCAGAGAAATTAAGTGTCAGACAGAACTACTGAAACTCAAATTTGAATACTGAATTATTTCTAAAGCACAGTAAATCACAATACTTTAATATGTAATATTCCTTTAGATGCTTACTTGTGCTGTAGATATTTCAGAAAATAAACCAAACAGGACTCGAGTGCTGTCCTTATGCGGTTACAGAGTGGACAAATTATCAAACTCAGGGACCTCCGGTATCATTCGCTGACATCTCATCTCTAAATCCCCCGGTAAGAAACCATGTCAACTAAAGTTACATTATGATCCATGACCATGAAAAGCAGAATACCATTAGTGGGCTGTCCGGTCTTACTTTGAGCATTCAATTACAGAAGCAATGTTAACGTAATTTCCTGGGCTAGCGTGTTAGCTGTTGTTAGCCACTGCTTCTTGGCATTAAAGAAAGGGGTTTATTTAATGCCAAGAAAATACGGGTTTTTAAATGTTTGCCATGCAGTAGCTAAGCCACACATCAGCTTTTTGCCATTTTGAAGTGCAATGTTTTTTTGCATGTGGAAGGCTTTCTGTTTTGAGCCCAAATACACGGCCGGATCCGTAGCTGAACGCGCTGCCAATCCGTAGATAAATGAAGGGCTGTGTTTTCCTACATTAATGGCTGTATTTCCCCCGTTTTCTGGAGACTAGCTAATGGTGGTAGTATTTCAGTAGAACTGTTACATTAGTGGCTAACTTGCCAGCGAGTAACATGGCCTCTCTAGTCTCGAAACTGCCCTGCCCAGCCCCTCGGTCTCTGCTCCGGTAACATTAATCAGCGGGCATGGCAATCTGTTGTCTGACATCGCCCATAAACTATAAGCGCTCTTAGCCATAGTTCACAGTAAACATGTACCTGGTACATGCACAGTAGTTTGGGGCTATATCTCTGCTCTCACTACAGGTAGAGAGTTGGCTGAGAGCTCATTTTAATCTGGAGGAGAGCTACTAAAGCAATAAAAGTGCAAATAGCATAACCAGCATATAAGATTTGCAGTATAGCCTCTGTAGTTCTGTTTGTTACCATTGAGTTGCATTGAAACAGGGGCCAGTCAGACCTATACTGGAGCCAACCACACTGGCGCTAGTGAGCAACGTCTCTCAGCCGAACCAGGAAATGAGCTTCAAAAACGAAGCCCGGTTTTGGCCCCTTGGAATAAACATGGTTAGAGTCCATTTTTGCTCTACAGGTACATGCAGTACAGTAAATCTGACAGCCCAGATGTTAATGTTCACACTTTGGAGGATGAGAAATAAAAACTCAATAAAACTTGTCCATAAGAACAGGTCATTAAGCCCATCTAGGCTCATCATTTTTCCAACTCTCAGGGGAGGACCTGGCACTGATTGAGCCAGGTTTTCAACACCAGATTCTCTGCTTCTGACACTCTTTACTACTTTCCTTTATTTTGTGTATTAAATTCAGCACTGAAATAGACAAAGTACTTCTGCTGGAATAGTTAAACAGTCAGGAGACAAGTGGGAAGGGGTGGAGAAAATAAGGCCTGTGTCCATACAGTATGTGGTCTGAAATACAGATGAGAAAAGTGGAGTTTGAAGCGAGATTAAATGTGGATTTATGCCACAAGAAAGTTTTTTTTTAAAGTAGAAATGTGCTTTGTTCTCATCTACATGATTTGCAGCGCAGTCCTCCTACCTTCGCCTTTCATTTCCAGGTTCAACCAAATGGAAATCTCCGCGATGTATCACTATTGCGTTCTTAAAAATGAGAGAAACCGTGCTAATCTGGAAAGCTGGAAATCTGGAAAGCTGGAAATATGGAATTCCATAATGCTCAGCCTGCGGACAACATTTAGACTGCTCTTTCAGTGTGCGGACCCCGCCTGTGCCTGAACACTTCAGACTGCTGGAACAGAACATAAAGCCAGGCTGAAATGATTCAGCATTCTGCCAAAAAGGACGTCCTTTGTCAAGGGCCGTGCCGCGCCATTCCTTGAGAACGTGTCATTAAATGACATAACACAGAGCCGCATTTAACGGACGTCATTCTCATGCACAAAAAAAAATTGGATAGTGTGAGAACTGTCTGTTGACTGATACTGAGATAAATGAGGGGACGTAAACATTCGATTCAATCGAGCAATTCAGGCCAAGCACAATTATTAATACTTTAAAAAATTTGGGGAAAAAATCATTATTTTTTTTTTACTCACACTTTTTTTCAACTCACGACCAAAAAACAAGGCCTCTCTCTCATTTAAGTCTCATTTAAATCTTGATGAAATATGTATTTAGCTCAGCTACCTCAGTAGATGTTCTTGTGATGTTAAGTCATAGGCCTGCATTTCTTAACTGCTTTGACTTTTATTTCAGGCTTTTCCAAGATGCTGAGGAATAGATAAAATGTGGCGTGCACAATCGTTCAAATGTGATTTCATCAGAAGCATTTCTCTAGAGCTGCATCGGAGATGAGCCACATCTCACCCCTGCCACCAGAGACCAGCCTGCCACACACACTTCTCCCTGTCTCCGTCTCTCACACAATCTTTTACTTTTTCACACACTCTCCTTCGCTCCTTTCCTCACTCTCCCTTGCACTCTTTCTCTGTTGTGCTCCCTTTTTCTTCCACTCTTTCTTTCTTTCCCTTTCTCTTTCCCTTTCCCTTTCCCGGAGATGCGCACAATCAGAGTCGTGAAGAATTGGCACCAGTGTGGGATCTTGGATGACACACTTCAGACAGAGGGAAGCTGAGGAGGAGCACAATGGGGACGTCAAACGCCTTTTGTGCCCCTGGCCGCAGAGCGGGCCGTTTCTATCAGAGCAGCTATCTTTGTCCCTGTATAGGAGAACACGGAGTCATTACCAAACCAAGAAGAGTCTAATGGACTGCCTGACACACATGAACTTTCAAAGACCTCAGAAGAAAAGGGGGAAAGAGAAAAACACAGTGGCAGTACAATAGGCTGTGACCGCAGCAGTGTCAGAGGGTCTCAGATCAGTTGCACAACCGATTCGATATGTTCATGAAAAAAAGATTCCAAGGCACTCGCATGGATTAAAGCACAACTGAACTTTGGTAGAACTTTGGGTTGTGTAGTTACCTGGCCATGATGTGAGTCCAAATGGTGGCGAAATATGTTCTTTAGTTGCTCTGTGCTCCCCTGGGGTGATAATCCAGAATAGGGTATTTACACAAAATAAAATACGTACGAGGACTGGTTATTGTATTTATTGACAGAATCCGCTTCGTTCGAGTTGGTATACGTGCTAGAAGTAACCGACGCAACGATTATGACAAATAAATTGTTGAATTAGTAGATTGTATAAAGGCCAGCAAGTGCAGCCACTCAAAAAATATATAGACACTTAGTCACAGGAAGAGCACATGAGATTATTCAAGGTCTTAAATGTTTGATGTGCATTAGCTTCATGTATGCAGGCATCCATTACCAACATAAGCCATTTTCTATGTATTAACATTAAAATTAATAGTAAAAAGTAGAAGTACACAAGTGTAAGTTTTGATTCACACAGCACCCCCAAGAAACTGATGTTGGGAATGTAAAACACCCTGAAAGTGTAGCGAGAGGAAGAAAAATGATCATTGTCACTTAGTAAAATGAAAACGGGTGGAAATGTGTATTTTTGGGATGCAGAGTAAGCACAGGAAAGTCTGGCAAGTGGTCCCAGAGGTTCAGGATTTATGGTGAGCTTCAACTGAGTTACAAGTATAGCATTATTTCTTCATTAATGGCTTATTCATTAGTGTTATTCCCTCATTCTAATATCCAAGCAGCAGCTCAGTGGAGAGAAGAAAAAAAAAACTTTTATGTAACACGACAAGTTCTCCAGCAGGTTATACAACAAATGGAAAAATAGACATGGCACAATGGCATAATGGTATATTATTTCACAGTAAACTGCAATAATGTGACATCAAGAGCAATGACAGCGAGCTTGTGCATGGCAGATACATACAGGGTGTGCTTTCAGTCACATTGAGAAAAACAGCGTTGGAAACCGGTGCCTGTCCAGTAATGATGACTGAGCGAGTGGCGGAATTAAAGCCACCGTCCACAAGCCGAGGGGAAGTGGCATGCACCAGGTCTGTCAGGCTGAGAGGCACAATCCTGTCAGGGCTTGAGCTCATTAAAGCGCAGAACCGGGACTGTGGGGGCAGCCTCTTTGTCCGCTCTGCAATAGTGTGAACAGTCAGGAGCCAGGCCACAACGGTAAGAGGGTGAACACTCCAGCTGCCCGTTTCTCTTGCAAAGATAGCAGCAGTTGCAGTAGTAGTAATCATTGGAGGCATGGTCATAGAAGTCATTTGTCCACATTGCTGTGGCTGTCGGTCTCATTGTAGGCCATACTTGGAGTAGTTACAGGTATTGATAGAAACCATTGCGCCTGGGACTTGCATTTCAGCACATTATTATTCAAGTCATCTTTAGGTGTACAATTCCTCAATTCATGCACTGCTACAAATGATCCATTTACACTGCGGGATGCATAGTGAGACGCTGCAGTTGCCTCAGCCCCTTGCCCAAGGGCAGCGAATGGCTGAGTCCCACATGAGGTACTGAACCCACGACACTAAAGTTATGGGGTCAGGTCTCTCAGCCAAAGACTCACTACGAGATTGGCCCACCACATCTCTGGATGAGTTCCGGTACCCGGTGTGCTAAAGCAGTTCCATTGGCTGTTCTGCAAAGGCCCAGAGGGCCAATCAGCAGCACTGCACAGCCACCGTTTCTCAGTTGCCTAACATCTCACACACGCTGTCAATATGCAAAAAGGAGAAAGAACAGAAGATGAAAAAATCTGAAATGCAAAAGGTCAGGTTCCTCCTCATTTAAGCCCACAAGAACCCTGAGCTGGAAAATAAGCCTAAGAAATAAAAATAAAAGATCAATAATGGCATTACGGGTGTTCCATTCGCTCATACTGGCTGTCAATATAACTCATAGCACAAAATTTATAATAATAATCATCATAATGTTGATGATAATAAGATTTAAGTTGTACTCCCTTTCAAGAAAATTGAGGGGCTATATTAAGTACAAGTATCTCATTTAGGTCCTTAAACATTGCTGCGCGCAGAATTAAATTACATATTTGGGACATTTCAAATGCATCTGGGCGATTTCTACTAATATTAATCATTTGTATTTTGATTTATATCAAGTCTATAGGTCATAGTTTATCATTCACCACAGAAAATTTAATTGCTCTATGTGTTGTATTTGCAAAGATATGGGGTACTGGAAATAGTCCAAAATAAGACGGCCACAAATTTCGGGCAAAATGTGACGCATACCATGCACAGTAAAATGGCCATATCTCAGTAACTATTCGGACAACAGCGCTCAAACTTTGGATCTGTCCTTTAATATGGCTATAGAACCTTTGGTAACAATCTGAGAAAAAAAGAGCATGGGGCATTTTTTGATCTGATAGAGAATGACCCATATAGAACATAATTCTGAGCTTTTATCAGGTGTTTTTCACACTGGTGGATTAGTTGAGCTACCTACCCCAGCCCCCAGTGGTGGTGCATAGCAATCTTTGAAAGGGAGTACAACTTAAATCCTATTATCACCAACATTATGATTCTTATTATTATACATTTTGTGATATGAGTTATATTGACAGCCAGTATGAGCGAATAGAACAGCCGTAATGCCATTATTGATTTTTATAAATTTTTTCCTTGTCTAGAAGGTTGAGCAGGCTTATTTTCATTGTCCAATGAAAAGATATGGGTATTTGCAAAGATATGGGGTACTGGAAATAGCCCAAAATAAGACGGCTGCAAATTCCGGGCAAAATGTGACTCATACCATGCACAGTAAAATAGCCTCAAGATCTCAAACTACTTGAACCACAGCGCTCACACTTTGGATCTGTCCATTAATGTGACTATAGAACCTTTGATAAAAATTTCAGCAAAATCCGAGACCGAAGAGCGCGGGCCCCACAAAATATTGGGTGATTTGACATGGAATGACCCATATCTCCAAGCACACACAACCTGCAGTGAAGAGGCACATAAATAATCCCTTCCACAGGAGGGGTGATTAGATGGCTCAAAAGTCGTCAAAGAGACTTGGTTAACATTCCCACTTCACAAACTGTGTCCTGAGATTTAGAACAAAAACCTATAAATTAGGACCCGCAGATTAACACTTCCCAAGCAGCTCTCTCTCTCTCAGTGCAGTGCCCCCATCAAAACACACAAGTTGTTTTAATGACCTGCTGACATTTTCTGTACACAGAGAATGCACGCTGAAGTTTTCTTATTTGCTCAAAAACAATATCTCAATAAAAATATCCTCTGACCTACTTGGAGTTTGCTCATCTCTACTCCTCTCCAAAATATAATTTACGCAACGCAGTGTCCAGACAGAACAAATCTATTCCAACAGTAGTTTATGACACCCACAAATAGCCTACATACGTTTTAGGCTATTATATGTGGGTGGTTTAGGTCTGATCGGTTGTTTGTAATGAACAATTCTTTTTGCTGCCGCATTTTTACTGTAATTAATCAAAATCTAGGCATGGCGACCCCTGCTTTTAACCCTATTTCGCATATCACAAATTTGCGATCATTCCAGAATTGGCCCAAAAGCGTGCTATGACAAATATGTAATAAGAATGTATCATTAGAAAGTTCTGTTGAGAATATTGTCACAAGGGTCACTGCCTTCTAAAGTGCAAACATGACTCCAATGTGGTGCCTACAAGTCATTTATTGTTGTACAAATTATTGTAGTGCAAATGATGTTACTATAGTTCTTTTGATCAGAGTAGTAATCTAGTTTTTTTTGTAGCCTACTGTATAGGGTGACCATACATTAGATTTTTTTTAAAAGAGGCAGACGCTATGCCATTTTGAGGGGAATGACGCTATGACATTTATTTATAGAATATAAATAGAATAGTCTCAGCTGTCTGCCGATGACGATATTATCTTTCTACTCCAAATATTAAGATATTATCTTTCTACTCACCATGTTTATTTCTTCAAATAAATTAGAAGCTGCGATCTGCCGAATTCATTATAGGCTACAGAACATTAATTCAGACATATCAGTGTTAACAGTTAGCCCACACATTATCTTCGACTTTGTGCAGAATTTAGGCATGTCGTTGTTTGCACCTTTGTGAAGAAAACTTGTCGACGTACCAATTAATGGAACAGCAGGCTAAATGCTTTGAATTGCTGTTTATTTATTTATTCGTCACTCGATAGGTCACATATTTGCCGGGACCACAGTCAAAAAATAATCCAATTTGAAATCGGCTTACTTTTCGCATGTTGTTGCTCCTCTGACATTGAGTTTAAAACATGGGCGATGTCTTCCTCTGGAGAGTGGAGCCATCTGGCCTAACTTCCCTGAAGTAACAAATTGAGTAAAATTTCAATACCAATAAAGTCCCCCTCCCGCTGGTGAAACCATATTGACTGGGTGATAATAACTACGAGAAAGATTATACATTTCAGCCAATTGACCTTGTAGCGGCCATTTAGTAGCCGCGTCACCCTAGTGCACAAGCCGCGAACAAGACTCTCACATGCCGTGTTGTTCCACAAAAATAATGAAAAAAAAACAGGGCGGGTCGTCGGTTTACTTAAAGTAATGGTTGTACAATATAACTTACATCACACAAACAGGCATTTCAATCACATAAGCACGATCTTTGATTTAACGACATACTCCATCAATCCTCAACACTGAAAGTTTGTGATCTCACCCCAATGGCAACTACCTAACAAGCTAGTTAGCTGGTCGGGATCCTATAGGTTCAATGTTCCTCCAAGAAGACCGATGATCCGCAACCGGTATGGTTAAACAAAACGTTGGCTCAAGCTTTGTTGGAAGAATGAAAATGCATTAGCGTAATTAAATGAACAAAAGGAAAAACACTTGTCCTGTGGAATATCCGCGATGTAGCCGGCTGGCTAGCGCTTTCAGATGGCGATGGCAAAAGCTGGCTTGCTGCTTGGTAATTGCGTTGAGGACAGACTAAAACTCAACACAGCGTAACGCACAGGTACCTCTAACCCGTTCCACTGCTGCCGTATACCTGTCGTTAATTAAGATACAGAGCAGCCCTTCCAGTAAAGCTGTCTATTTTCTTAATCTCTCCCGCTTCACCCATTACCTCATATCAGCCAGATTCCACATAGCTGATAAGAAAATAGCGAAGGACAATACATTTTCTAATTGGATCATGCCACCCTTGCAATCATTAGTAGCTTTACAAACTTATCCCGCAGATACCTTTTCTTAACCAACATATTAAAACACAATAATCTCTGAACCGCTACAATTAGTATCTTTAAACATATCCATAGTTGTTCATTCATGATTTTTGGGTGCTACAACTTGTACTACTAAAAGAAAACTTGGACAGCAAACTTTTACCGTAATTACTCGAAATGTATGTATGCGCTTTCAACATCGGGGAATCAGGCAACCAACCAGTCAACCAGTCAGTCAGTTACCCACATGCATACGTTTAGGCCCACATGCCTAAAAAGCGCACCTGTGGTAAGCTGGACTGCATAGCAGAAATTTAGTTTCTCGTAGGAACACCTGAATAAGAGGTCAAACGTGGTGGTGTATTGGAGAAATACTTTATTGGACTAACATTCACTGCACACACATTAAACACGCTTGGCTCATAGACATTTATGTTTCCATTGTCTTTTGCAAAGATTTGCTGTGCAAACAAATAATCAAAAAGATACATAGTCCAACTTTAACCATTTATTGTCGTAAACCTGGCGGGATCCATGCTTTACGGGAGCTGCTACCCTTTGCTGCAGCTCCCTGGCCTTCAGTCTTTTAAGTCTCCACTTTCTGGGCAATGCACTGCAACCATCAAGACTTACTACAGCAGGACTATACTTGTTACCGTTCAATAACCAGGAATGTATCTCTCAATAAATCACTAATTAACACACCCAAACTTAATGTTAAGACTTCACTGATCATCTCTATCATTTTAATTAGCCTAATAGTAATTTACTAGACAGTACTCATCATATTAGGCCTATTAATATAATTAAGAGAATAATTAATAGATTAATAGATTAACCTCTAGTGCCAACCACAAGTCATGGAAGCCATTTTTTTTTTAATCCACAGAAAAAAATAGCTGTAAAAAATCAAAATCACATTACAATCTTATGATTAAAAAAATCTATATCTCACATTCTGTTTCTTTATTTACATTCTTTATAGAGGCTACATTCAGGCTGTCCGGTTGCTAGCTGCTAGTTAGCCGTTCTGTAGCTGAAGCTTTCTTTAATGAGCCATGTTTAAAACAGCAACAAGGACAACATAAATAACAAAACAATCAAACATCAAGTCCTATGGACACATACACTGGGTTGAAAAAGTATTCAGCCCCCTTTGACTTTTTCATATTTTTCTGTGTATGAACATTTGATAAAAATGGATTTAATCAGGCTTTTTTTTTGCTGGTATTCAACACAAACAACTCTACGATGTCAATGTGAAAAGTTAAATCTACAATTTGTTCCAAATTATTCAACAGCCATACAGGCAAAACTCAGTTCAAAGTTGTACATCATAAAGTGCCCAGACATCATGTTTAGATTGTATTTAAGGACATTGAACAATATTTTATTTTAAAATGTGAGTTAATATTGGTAACAAAGCCAAGACCAGGTCCCTTCAATACATTTTAATGGCTCTTAATGGGATTTTATGAAGTACAATGGACTTTACATCGCAATACTCAGAGTTTATCTGATATTGTTCAACTCCAAATGTAGTTAGAACAACATGGCAATGTAAATCATACAAAAAATATAGCGCTGCAACAGGGCACTTATGCCATCTCAGGGCAGGGGGCATATGATGCAGCATATGTTGGTGTCTATCAGTACACGTGCCTGGCAACCAACACAGCCGCAGGCCCTGAGCCTAAAAACTTGGCTGGCTGCAGCACAATAATATTTGCCAAGAAGTGAAATTGTGTCATCTTGGATTGTGAAGTTGCCTAGCCTCTCCATTTGGTTTGGTTCTCTAGGTAACATCCCCTATCACATGACAAAAATAAAACAAGCAGGCCAATGTAAGCAATGGCCAATATGACTGCGATAGCAACAATAACTCACTTATGGGCTATTGTGCCATCTTGTACTGTGCTTAATAAATGCCAAGCCATGGTGAATTACATTGTTGCAACAAGCAGCATTATTTGCTGGGCTCATTAGTTCAAACTGTTGGTCAATTTCATCACTTGAGAATTGCACAATTATATGTACAGCACTTAATACAGTGTAGACCTACCTACTAATGTGTAACTAAAAACATATTTTGAACAATGTTGTCAATGTCCCATTGTTATACTATACTTGCGGATGATAATGCTTCGGCCTATATCGGAGCGTTACCAGATATTATTGTGCATATAAATATGACACTTGGATATTCAAAGGTTAAATTTGAAACTCAATTTCATGCCAATGTTGACAGCCCTAATCCAAACATAATGTGAAAACATAGTTGACAGAAGTCTAACTTGTCTTGATTTCAGCTTGTAAGACAAAAAACAAGAAACTTTGAAAGGTTGTGTTTTTTTTCTAGATTCACTATACAGTGGGCTCCAGAATTACTGGCACCCCTGACAGGCAAAGCCCAAAAAAATACTTCAAACAAATAAACAATATAATTGAGAAACTCAAAATGCCAAGATGTGAAAAATATTTAAGTTTATTAATGTTTCAATGGAACCAACCAAAATCATACATTTATTAAATAAATAAAAAATTACCAAAATGTTCACCAGTTTCATAATTATTAAAAAAATTTCATACTTGGTGGAATCCATTATGCCATTGATATTAACCAGTGCCCCTGGACCTCTGGAATTAAATCAGCCCCAAAACATCACTGACATCACTGACCCACCACCAAACGTTCATGCGTCCTTCACCTGTCCGGTTTTCAACTGTTCCATATCTTTAGAATTTTGGAATAATTGCCCTCACAGTGCTCAGTGGGATTTTCAATAATTTGTGGACCTTCTTGTAGCCTTTACCAGATTTATGAAGGTCGATGACCATCTGCCTCTTTTGAAACAGTTATTTTGTTTGCGTCATGATGCTGGATGACAAAGGGATATTGCACGTGTGTTTGGTGGTGGGTCAGTGATGTTTTGGGGCTGTTGTAATTCCAGAGGTCCAGGGGCACTGGTTAATATCAGTGGCATAATGGATTTCACCAAGTATGAAAAGATTTTGGCTGAGATCTGGTTGCCTCTGTCAGAAGGCTGAGACTTGGCCGTAGGTGGACTTTCCAGCAAGACAATGACCCAAAGCATACCTCAAAATCCACACAGAAATGGTTGACAACAAAATCTATGTTCTGCCATGGCCATCTCAGTTGCCAAATTCATAAAAGGGATTAATAATTCTACAATTCTGAAATAACATAAATCGGGAGAAACTGGTAGAAAAGAGTCTTTGTGCTGCCCCTAACGGTTGAAATTTCCTTTCTGCTCCACACACAGCCCCCGCCCCAATCATGATGTCAGAGTACCTCTTTGGAGGTACCTCTACATCATAGGGATAATTTGCGGTGCGAAATAGGCCATGCAGTTGCTGAATCTTGATTCATATTTGATGTGCAACATCTAGTTTGACAGTTTGATCAGTTATACATAATCATTTGTACAATGTAGCTACATTCATTAATGCAAATGACGATGGCAGCACCTCCGCTCCCGCCCCTCTCCCTCGCTAACCCCACAAAGTATTTTTCAAAATTGAGACAGGCTGAAAGTGTGGGTGTAGTTACCATTTAAAGGACCCAACTTAGTCACCCTTCTTTGGACCTTTTCCAGAGCTTGTGTGAAGTGTGTTCTGGCAAAGGTATTGTATAACATAAGCATAACTTCCTTAGATTTATACTCAATACTATTGGCTAATGGCTATATATCCTAGAATCTGGTTAGCCTTCTTTTTTTTTTTTACTGATACAGCACAATGCCTAGAACCTGAAAAGGCTTTGATCAACTACTACTTCCAAGTCTTTTTCAAATTGAGCACATTCCAATTTTGTTTCTCCCATAAAGTAGTCTCGCCTCATGTTTTTATTTCCCACATGTAAAATTTTACATTTAGCTATACTTAATTTCATTTACCAGACTTCTGCCCACTTCTGGATTTTGTTTAAATCTTCTGGAATTACTTTAGTAGCTTCCAAACTGCTAGCTAAACCTCCCAGTTTTGTATCATCAGCAAATTTAACTAATGTACTTCCGATGTCCCCGTCAAGGTCTGATCCTTGTGGGACTCCACTTCCCACAGTACCCTGCTCAGATAAAATCCCCCATACTACTACTTTGTGTTCTACCCGGTAGCCAGTTCCGAGCCCATTCTGAAATGCTTCGTATAATTCCTACTGTCTTCCTTTTGATAATGAGTCTCATGGGGTACCTTATCAAATGCTTTTTTTCGGATGTGATGTAATGACCAGCCAAACGGAAATCTATATTTGGAGCTCCAGTACGGCCACACACACTATGGTTAAACAAAACAGCACAGAGAATGTGGAAACTTCTGTGTGTGAACATTGGACGCGATCAAGGTCTCGTGATAAATTCATTGTGAGATTACTAGCCTAACGGCCACCCTGTACAGCAGCGGTTTCCAACTCGGGTCCTGTAGCATCCTGTAGGTTTTCATTTCAACCCATATTTGGCAGACCTGATTCTACTAATTAGCAGCTCAAGATCTCTAGTTGTCGAATGAGATGTGCTTTGTTAGGGTTGGAATGAAAACCTACAGGATGGTAGATCTCCAGAAACAGGGTTAGGGACCACTGTTGTACAGTTTGTCAATTGGGTTCACAAGACCGAAGGCCAAATCATAGTAGCCAAAAGAATTGCGTACGGACGTCCACAGGGTCCGCGCGGAACTAAATGACATAGCGGACCAAAAACTAACCCTGAGTGGACCTCCACCTAGGCAGTCCGCACAGCAGTCTTTTTTTTGTTTTTGTTGTCCACATGGACCCGTTATCCATGAAGGACGCAATTGTTTTTTGCAATTTGCACGCAAAAATGATGGAAAATGTATTCTACAAGGGGGGTTGATACACTCTAATATTAAAGGCAAAAGTCTGGACGGTCCTTGTTTTTAACACTCTGTAACCACCTTAAGAGGTGGTTTCTAGCTGATGATAAACTTGGTTTAATGCTAAATTATTCAAACTGAACAGCATAATTTCCAGATGAGATACTTTTAATGAAGTAATCAAACCTGTAATCATACCTGATCAATGGGAACTGAAGAGGGGATTTGATCATGAAAACAAAGAGGAAACATCTGTGGTGTCGCTAATGCCTTTTCATTACTTATTTTTTTTTACTAGGTTCTTGAGAATACGCTAAACACAACAACAAAGGAGATTGGATTGTCAGGCTATGCTCAAAAAAGTAATTATGATAGTCATAAAGCATTTCAAAAGTACTCAGAGGAAATTAATAAAATACAAATTATTATTATTTTTTTAAAACCCTGTTGCTGTATCTCACTGATGGTCTATAGAGGCATTTAACAAACCTACATCACCATGAGCACAAAAAAACACACATTGTGCTCACCAAAGGTCAAATAAATTCTAGGGAAACTATTTATATTAGGAGCGAAAATCCCACTGCCTGAGTTTTTTTTTCTTCTTTTTTCCTTCTTTTTCTTGTTCCCTCGACATGACAACAAACTCTCCGATACAGAAAATGAAAGTTAAAGTTTGTGTCAGGTGTAGTAGTACCCCCCCCCCACCCCCACACCTTCATGGCAAAATTCCCTCAGGAAACTGGTGACTCAGTCTCAAGGCAAAACCCACTTCTCTGACATTAGAAAGGTTTAATCAAAGGGAACAGGAGCAGGAACCTAGCCCCGCAGGAGAGAGCCTGGAATTGTGAACCTGTGAACTTGGCAATGGGAGATTGTGTGAAATTTCTGGAAGTCATTAGTGGAACTAATACAAACACTGGCAAAAACATAACGTGAGGGAAAAGACTGTCAGCGCTCGATTCACAGAACATGTTCCCCCGCCTGGGTTCGTTAAGGCCGCAAGGCAACCCGGGATGAACTCAACCTTTCTTGCACTTGCTGGAAACACAAAAGGGATCAACGCAGCGGTGGTGTTTTAATCTCGCACTGTACATAGTCTTAAATTCCCATGATTGAAAATGAGAAATTAACCCTTTTCAAACCTTACAAAGACCACACCAAGGCAACTGCTTAGCAATTTTTTGAAAAAATAATGCTCTTTTCTCCCCCTCTTCAGTCTCAGTCCCACAGAGAGAAAAGACAGAAAAAGAGATAGACAGAGACTCAAAGCTCAGAAGGAGGGTGGGCTGCAAAGGAAAAACCACTTGTGCTTGATTCCAGGTCATAAATAGCCCCTCATCAAGACCATGAGAGGCTGCTTCACGAGGCCCTGATGGTGGACTCAGGGTGACCAGGCACTACTGAAAATGCAATTCCTGGCACATCCTAGAAGATGTATTGGTTGTGTGTTTATGAGTGTGTGCGCGCTTGTGTATGCGTAGGCGTTCACACCAAGAAAGCAAAGACTACAGCCTTGATTAGCCTACCCTTTCCTGCACAAAATTGCCGCAGGTGAATTTTGATGATTGCTGAACATGCCAAACTGCTTGCGATTTTTATTTTATTTTATTTTGATTCAAAAACTTTTAGTTAACTGCTGGCGATATAATAGTTATGAATGTGCATTTAAACCGGGTGAGGAAGACTGGAAGAAAATGGGGAAATAGGTGGTCAACATAGCCCAGCATCCGGCATCACGTCACGTGGTCGTAGCGGCTTGCCTGATGATAGCAGGTCCTTGGGTGGCAAACAAAGCAAAGCTTAATGCACACACACGTCACCATTTCCAAAAACCTGTCAATATTTGAAAGGGGTTGGAGGCTGAGAACCCCTTTAGCAAAACTGGAATGCTCCACACACGCTGGCAGCTTTCTCCTCCTCAACTCTCACAGATTGGCAAATACTGGCAAATACAACAGGATACAAGCCTAAGGCAATACAAATAAATGAAAAGAAAATCTACACATTAATTACACCTCAATTCTCAATTGTAAGCCATCAACAGAACATGTGGAGTGTTATAACAGACAGTCTTAAATATTCTCCGGTACTGTAGTTACGCCTGTTCTTTCGAGGCGGATCAGGTCATAAATGCATCCTCTTTTGAAGACTTGCTAAAGAGCAATCATAAAAATGAACACATTGCCAGCCAAAGTTGGGGTTTTTATGCAGTAATACCTTGGTGTCATAGTGAGTTCTAAGAGCTGACCCCAGCAAACCCTGTTATAGTGAGGCGATAATTGTAACCAGCTGTTGCAGGCCCTTTTCTGTTGAGAAATGTAAGCACATCCAGCTAACAGCGTCCCTTTTTGTTAAAAAGCACCTGCATGAAATTAGCTTTAGGATATACTGTTAACTTTCCTAGCATTGGGATGCATCTGAAATAACCCGCACAGCGAATAACCCTTTGTGAAAAAATAAATAAATAAAAAAGATGGAGAAAAATAAATCTTCTCAGAATAGATTTATTTTTCTCCATCTTTTTTATTTATTTATTTTTCAAGCTGTAATGGATTCAGTCAGCAGATTGGCATGCACACCATGATGCCCTAGTCCTATTTCACAGGTGGCAGAGACGGTCGGGGTGACCAAGATTCCCATTTCCTGGGGTGTGGCACCGGCTGCAAAGGGTAGCGATGGGGGCGTGTGCAATACGGCTGGCTCCTTCCCCTTCATCACATAGTTTGACCTCCATGCGTGAGTCCACCTTCCACAAGGGCTTGAAAACAATTAGCAGCCAAAAAGAGACAGCTTGCAGCAGGGGAAAAAAAAAAAAAAACTGGAATTCTCTCATCAAGACCCATTTTAAAACTTCAAAAAATGGCAAATGAGGGGGGAAAAAAGAAAAAAAACAGCGACTTCTTGATTTAATTGACCTTAATTCTATTGTGCTCGTTTACTTGGCTAATTTAAATAAGACTCCTGGGATATGATTCTCAGAATCTGCATAAAAAATTGTTGCACATGTACACGCACACGCACACGCACACACACAATTACACACTAGTGAGACTGCAAGCCACACTAGCTTGAAAGTATGAAACATTCTAATGTTCCCAGATGGCGGTCGTTGTATTGTATGCAGTGGTGAACTGGACCGTATTATCATTTTTCCAGAAGTGTACCCTGTTGAACCATACTTAATGCTTATGCCTGGAGCAGTATTCCAGTATGACAACACACAAAGGGCCCGTCCACAGTCAGAGCAGGAAAATCTGCACTGCGGTCGTTCCTGGCCCTGTCCAGGTGGCCGAGCAAACTCCTCCATGACTGAACACAGCACCCAACTACCACCCCCACCCCGCTCCCCCTATAATTCAGACACCGTAGCGTCAGGGCCTGCTCTTCACCACAATACACTAGCCACAAAGCACTGGGATAATATGTATGCAAGCGTACCAAGGCACTCCAATGCGACACAGGTCAACACCAGCAATTTATATCCAGATTGCATATTTATACTTACTAAATATTTTTAGTGAATGCATGAAATCTCTTCCAAAATCAGAACGACGCTACACTGTATTCTAAACGTATATCCATGCAATTTTTTTTTCCTGGCGCACAGTGTGCCTCACTCAGAACACCCATTGCAACTGGAAGTTACATCCAGGATGATTACTAAATTATTTGTAGGTGAGTATGCTAAAAACAGATTGTGGGGGTTTTAGGCTTAGTGAAATGCACCATAAAAACAGTTAATGTCATATGTGCGTGTGTGTATATATATATATATATTTAGTCTAGCCGGAGTCTGCACACCCCTTTTACCTTCTCCACATTTTATTACATTAGACTTATGATTGAGTTTATTTTTTGCCTCAAACATCTTCACATAATAGCCAATAATGACAAAGTGAAAACTGTTTTTTTAGAAAATATGCAATTTTATTTTACTGACAAAAATAGGTTATTTAGGGGTTACATATCTGTACACACCCTTAGCCTAATACTTGGTTGCTGCACCTTTGGCAGCGATTACAGCTTCAATGCGTCTTGGGAAAGAAGCTACGAGCTTGGCACACTTGTTTCTGGACATTTTTGCCAAATCCTCTTGGCATATCCTTGCAAGCTCCATCAGGTTGGATGGGGAGCGTCGGTACACAGCCATTTTCAGCTCTTTCTACAGATGTTCAATTGGATTCAGGTCTGGGCTCTGGCTGACACACTTAAAGCAAGTTTTTGTTGTGTTTCATTGTATTATATAATTAACAATTATACAGCACACCCCCTCCTCCCTCAATCATCCTGAAGCCAAACCCCCCCCCGGTCAACAACCCTTCCTCCTTCCTCCACCGAAAGCGTTTAGTCTGTGAAACTAAGAAACAAAAGGCCTTAAAAAAAAATCTGAATAACAATTTGATCGCATGAGGTTCATAAAGACAAAACAAACGCATGTTGTAGTAAATCGTCTGTACTAATGCAATTCAAGCATCCTTTTAAAATGCTACTTTTTTATTTTATTTACTGTATGTGTTTTGCTTACATTACCACACTGATGTTATGCAGCCATCAACAAAAAAGGATGTAAGCATACATCACATTTGTTTTTTTGTCTGTTTATGCACATAATAAAATGACATCCTGTTTGTCATTGTACCAAAGCTTACAAAGCGGCAGCCTAAAGCTACAGCAGCATGAGTTCTATTGCATTGAAAAGAAGAAAATCATATTTTTATGCCTTTAAATATAATTTCAAGATGCTTTTACCACAAGGTGAATTGTTTTGTCCAGGTAAAATATTATAAAGCATATTTGTTGAATTGACAGAAAAGGGGAGAAAATGCCTTATGCCTTCTATTCAAAAATCTAATTTCTAGTAGACTAAAGCTCAATGTCAAAACTGAAGCAAAATAGTTAATCATAAGAGTTAGACTTAATTATAGAAAATAAGGGAGGACTGCTCTACATAAAGTATATATAATATACAAGTTCAAATTCAGTTTGAAATTGTATTTTATCCTATATAAAAACCGTCCTCATTAATGTAAGACCATTAAGAATGTACAGAATCAAAAAAAAATGGACATGCCTGTCTAGTGTGTTTTTCAGGAGGGACAAATCAATACCAGAAACAAAGGCTTTCAGGATGGAGACATTCTTAGACAGCCTGTTCCAATAAAACATTCTAAGATTCACTGTGTACCACCCTTCATGTGCCTCCACACACCATGCTATGACATGCTAAGTTTCAAATAACCACCCCCATTGAAAATACTTTGGTGCAGATGACACAGAAAGTGGTTCCTTCATCTTAAAACTTCATGCTGACCTTAACAAATAATCGAGAGGTAACAATGGCAGGAGGCGTGGATGGGTGGATGGGTGGTAAATAAATACAAAACAGTCCTGGCAGCACCACTTCAGTCTTCTTTGTGTGACTCTCTGGATCAATGACTTTGACGGTCCTGACACAGAAGCCACTGGAGCTGAAAGTGCAGGAGCGGGTAAGTCTAGCGGCATTGTGCTACGCAGGTTTCGTGCTCGATAGCACCCCAGAAAGGTCTGTGATTGGGTCAATTAGAAGATCTGAAGCAGATGGCTGCCCATGAGGGAAAGATTTCCCAGGGCTTTTAACCATAAAACCAGGGGCGACTGGCTCCTAACCAAGTGGTTATTATGCGATAGCGGGCGGCACTGCGTGCGTATGTTCTGCTGTATGTGCTCCTCTCTGCAATACATTACTAGTATACCTATATTAGCTGTGCATGTGCGTTGTGCTATGCAGTGCTGGACTAAGTATATTAGAGGTATACTGTAGTGTATTTCAGCATCCCTGATGTACAATTAAACTTCACGAAACGTATGTCATTTGGGGACATTAAAAATTTAACTGTTAAGTAAGTTACAGTTGAACTGTCTGGAGTGTAGTTACTGAGCTACCAAGCGACAGAGCTAAAAGTTAGCTGGCAGTCAGGTGTATATTTATGTATAGTTAGCTACCTAGTTAATACATCTTAAACTAAATTAGACTGATCATGTTAGGTGGCCAGTCTATTTGTTACACAGTGAGTTTTGCCAGCTCACTAGCTATAAAACACTTGCGCGGGCAAGAATCTGACTTACTCTGTGCACTCGTGCTGTGAAGAGCGCTTTATAAATAAAGTTTTACTTACTTACTTAGCCATTATTGAGTTTGACCATTGTTATAACAAATAACTACTTATAATAAGCTACTCAAAAGCCATTACCCATTTTGCTGTTATTAGGAGTCATATTTGATGGCAAAAAAATGTTATACCGTGCGTGAATACGGAACAGGGGACGACCGCAGCCGAAATCTACAGAACCATGTAAATGTTGCTTTGGTGATTTGTCGGGATAGTTTTATTTCGGAAAGGTGCTGGGTGAAAAAAAAGAGGAGCACTCATTAATTTATCTTTCCATACCAAATAAGACAGGAGAGATAACAAAAGTCAACATTGTTCCCAAGAAAAACATATCCGGTTTGTCCCTCCGCTATGACATGACTGCAAAAGCTGAGAAAATGTATGTTTTGGCAGAAGGTACCGGCGGGGGTTTCAGTATGTGGTATCCAACGCTGGTGGAGGCGGAGCTTACTGCTGCTGCTGTCTCATAGAAAAACATGGAACATGCGGATTGCAGTCAACTGCATACTGTTACTATATGAACACAGCATTAGAATGGTCAGCAAAGTTTTCAGTTAATGGGTAAAATTGTCATCAGTTTATTTAAAGGTCTCATACTATTTTCCGGCAATTTCATAGTATTCTACAAGGTCTACCAAACATGATAAGGCTTTGTAATTAAAAAAATACTGCAGTATATTTTTTAAATATATCAATTTTATTACCCTTCGAGTGTAACAGGCCATTTAAGTGGGCGTTGTTCTTTTCCCACATACTCTGCGTTGATTGGTTAACTGACAAGAATAATACGAGTGCCCCTCCCATCTCCTGCCCACACACTCCCGCTCTGGAAAAGCGAACTAACAAACATGTCGATCGTAAATCAAACGGTACACTGCACATGTTAGAGTTGGAGTTGGATCTCGAGGAAAAACAAGCGGCAGTTCAAGAATCAAGTCCTTTTGGAACTATCCAAATGGAAAGCTTTCCATATCTAATCACAAACTACAGGTTACCGATAGCATACCAGGCTACTTGGTTAAAGACCTGTAAAGTGAATTTACAGCTAACGTCCAAGCTCTTAGTATTGTAGCTGATTGTACTTGTAGCTGGAAGGATTAAAAATCCCTGACACAGCTAATTTTACATGGCCAGTTTTGCTGGTCGTGTTTGAAATCTCCGCTTGCTCGTTTGTTCATATTTATACTCTGTAGGGATAGATGCTAAATCACGAAAAGGCTGGCGTTATCTTGTTCTGAGAACAGGCTGACCGAGGGCGGGTTTATGCAAGTAGTTATTTTTTTAAATGATATGCTGTTTTCAGGAGTGATGTAGAAACTGGGACCAATTCTGAACGGACCATGTAGCCTGGTGATTTTCTTTCTTATACAACAAAAAAAATGTGAGGTAGTACCAAGTTAATATTTTAACCGCACATAAGCATCATGCCACACTGCACAATCAATGCCAATTTCTAAGACAATTTAGAAAATTGGGACCTTTAAGAGCCAGTTTGGAATTCTAAAGCATGCACTTCACGCCAAGCATTCCACTATGTCCATGGTGTTTTTACATTTTTAAAGCTTACAAGTAATGGGGTCAGGAAGACTATGGCTTTGAATTTTGGTATGCGTACCGTATAAATTGTAGTAGGAGCTACGATGCCCACCACAATTATTGGCAACCCTGGAAAATATGAGCAAAAAAATAAATCTGCATAACCTTACACTCAAAATATGAAAAAATCAAATCTTTAATTTAGGTAAAATTATTGAAAGAAATTATTCATAAAAATATTTTCAAAAATAACATCACAATGCTAGAAATATTTACAAACAAAACCTAATTGAACTATATTCCCATTCATATTTTACTTTTTTAAGCCCACCTGAGCCTTTAGGAACGATGAGGTAATTTCACTGGGAAACAGGGGCGGCGCCAGGGGTAGGCTTAATGGGCTTAAGCCACGAATGTTTTTAGAAAAGCCCCGAATCTTTTATGAATATGAACCCCACATTTTTTTACTCTCATAATAATAACATAAAAGATCGCTATGTTCTTTGCACTGTCGCTTCAGCAAAGGACCTCTCACTCGCAGGCAGGCAGTCAGCCCCAACCCCTTGCTAATACACACTAGGGATGTTCCTAACGACTAAGTTCCCTGACGGTTAAACGGAAGTATAAACTTAGACTAGTCGACTAGTCTAAAAGTAAGAAAACACTCAGAAAACAGTCAAAATTGAGCACAATTTAATCTATAAGGTTAAACATTGTCCGAAAAAATATTGCGTATATTATAAGAGCCATTTGAAACCGTTAATCACATACTTCAATAACCAAATCGCATTTTAAATGCCGCTGAAATGTGGCACTTTGCGCCTTGCATTATGAACATTGCACATTATCCTACAAAACATGACAACTCACTAAATAAAAGTTAACAAATAACATTTATTGAAAACAATATTCAACGTAACAAAACATTTTTAGGAAACGTGCCTGATTATTACAACGGCATTTTCATTGGGTGAACGCGATCGCATAGCAAATACAGTAAAAAATAATAATCGGTCATCAGAAAAACTACCAATAATAGGCCCACAAAAAAATAACAATTAGGCCTACTGATCGACGTGACATTAGATAAGTTTTATTGGGCTATTCAACAACGCGATAGGCCTACTTACTCTTTCCACCTTGCTGGTTTAACTTGCAGGGCGAACAGGCTAATGCGTTTTGGTTTTTTCCATCATTTTAAAATTATTTTTTTTTTAATCCGGCGTTGTTAACATTAGTAACGGATGCTCGTTTTTTTATAAAGCAACATTTGACCAGAAAAACATGACATTTCAGTGCAAATTATGTCAATATGTAATTTAAATGTGTACATTAATAAAATAATAAGTTTAACCAACTAGTATTTCTGGTGCCGACTAGCGAGGGTAGCAACGTTTAATCGACTAGTCGACTAAACGCGCACAACCCTAATACACACACGCGACACGAAAGCAGCGGCACTTTGAACGTCTCAACCGCATCAGCGAGACACCAGTCAAGGCGTCAGTTGGGAAATAACATTGAGACAAATTTAACCATCTATCCAGTATCCATTAGCTACATCGATATGAATGTATCCCGATTGCGATACGTAACGTTATGACGATTATATTCAGAGAAAGCAACAGAAAAATGGTTACAAACGCTTTGATAAATAGCCGCACCCTGTCGTTATTTTTGTCACGTTAACTCGCTCACTGCCATAATGTTAACGTAACATAATATTCTGGCCTTAACCTTACTTATCAGTGTCCTCACTGATAACTGACCTAACGTTATCTGACAGGCTACTTGTCGTGGAAAAAAGTGAATATAACAGGATCTTTACTTTACTAAGAAAAGACATAGCCTAGAGAAGAGGAAGAATCAAAGTAACATTTAATAGCCAGCCAATCAGATTCAGAGGCTTTCCCGTCAATAAACAAGTATTTATTGAACTTGTTTTTTTTTTATTGTTTTTATTTATTGCATGCTAGTTTTCAAGTTCAGTCCCACTTAAGACAGGGCTGCAGGTTTGGGGCAGAACAGGTTAACATGCCTTGTGATAGTTTCTGTACAGTCTTGTACGCTGACCATAACTTTATGAACATTTTTCATCAAACTATGTTTGTGCATGTTAGCTAGCTGTCTATCCAAACCGCGAACCGAAATATTTATATGTATTTATATGTATGTTCCATTCCCCATGTTCCAATAACAAAAAATTGTGGATCTAGTCTTAAAATTTGAATCTCAAAGAGCACCAAATTGATACATTTAGCTGTTGAAATTAACAATTTATTCAGGGAGGGGTCATGCCCCCAGACCCCCTTAGACAGTTCAGGGTCCACCCACCACAGTTTGAAATCCTGTGGGAAACACTGAGCTATGTCTTAAATGTTTTGTATATGAACAATGTGCTGTGCAGAAATCTCAATACATTTTATTAGATGTTCTCCTTTATCAAATGTGGCTGCAGCCAGAATGCTAAAAAAGATAGAAAAAATAGATATAATTTAATTATATTAAAAACATAGGATGTGCAGCCTTGCTGAGAGGTGCTTTGGATAAATGTGTGAAACTACCATAATTTGCCTCAATAATGTAGATGTCTAGGCTTTCCGTTTTGGTCTCAAATTGCTAGAAAACTTATTTAAATTATAAATGTTCTCTCCCGGTGAAGGATGCCCACGGACCCCCTACAGATGTGGCCTAAGCCCCGAATGTCTTCAGTCCCTAGCACCGCCCCTGCTGGGGTATAAAAATGAGGGGACACACAAGACAAATCATCCATACACATGGGAAAGATAAAAACACACAAATTAAATGACAAAAGGTTGTTGACCTGCATAAAACAGGCAATGGCTGAAAAACAGCTTTGCGTCTGAAACTACCCATTTCCACCATTAGGGCAAGAATGAAAAGGGTTAAAGCAATGGCAGCTGTGATGAACCTGCCTGGAAGAGGACTCAAACGCAGTATGCCGCCCACAGTCAGGAGGATGGTTCGAGAATCACAATTAGAGAATTGCAGAAGTTTGTTGCATCCTGGGGGCCAATAATTGTGACACACATCTTGAAAATAAAGATTATTCTGCATTAAAGATTTGTTTTTCTGATCAATGGCATCACAATGAAACCATATCATTTTCAAATGTTTCTGAGCATGGAAGACATTTGCTAAAAAATAAAGTTAATTTAATCCTTCAATGTTTGCTCATGTTAATTAGGGTTTCCAATAATTTTGGTGGGCTCTGTACAGTCTGGAAGAATTGGAATAACAATATGTAGTCATAAGGATTCTGAATAAGAGCAATTTGAAACATTGGAAAGAAAAGATTCCGTAGAAGAACAACAACTATCATCTTCACCCCTGAAACCAGGTTAATTGTCCTCAGAATTAGTACAATAATGTGTTTATACTGAACAAAAATATAAACGCATTTATTTTTGCTGCAATTTATGTGTTTTTATGCGTTGAAATAAGATTTTTAAATTTATTTCTATGCGCACAAAAATCTTATTTCTCTCAAATTTTGCCCACAAATTTGTTTACATCGCTGTTGGCTAGCATTTATCCTTTTTCAAGATAATCCATCGCCTGCTCAGGTGTGGCATATCAAGATGCTGATTCAAAGCCATGATCACTACACAGGTGTTCCTTATGATCAATGGTCAATAAAAGGCCGCCCTAAAATGTTGTTTTTTGTTGTACAACACCATGCCACAGATGCCTCAAGATTTAAGAGATTGTGCAATTGGCATGCTGACTTCAGGAATGTCCTCTAGAGCTGTTGCCAGAGTAATTCATGTTCATTTCTCCACCATAAGCCATCTCCAGCGTCGTTTCAGAGATTTTGGAAGTTCATCCAATCGGCCTCACAACCAGAGACCATGTGTAACCACTCCGCCACATCTAAATTCTTCAGCTGCGGGATCGTCTGAGACCAGCCACACGGACAGCTGATGAAACGGTTGGTTTACACAACCGAAGAAATTCTGCACAAACTGTCAGAAATCGCCTCAGGGAACCTCATCTGCATGCTCGACGTCCTCACCGGGGTCTTGATTTGACTGCAGCTCGGCGTCACAATCAAGTCACAAGTCACATGAGTGGACAGGAGCTCACCTCCAATGGCCACTGGCATGCTGGGGAACGGTCCTCTTCACTGATGAATCACGGTTTCAACTGTACAGGGCAGATGGCAGGCAGCGTGTATGGCGTCGGTTTGCTGACGTTGCTCAACGTTGTGAACAGAGTGGCACATGGTGGTGGTAGGGTGTTGGTAAGGGCAGGCATATCCTACAGGCAGCGAACGCAAGTGTAGGATATGCCTGCATGGAAATTTGAATGCAGAGATACCGTGATGAGATCCTGAGGCCCATTGTCGTGCCATTCATCCAACGTCATCACCTCATTTTTCAGCATGACGGCCCCAAGTCGCAAGGATCTGCACACAATTCCTGGAAGATCAAAATGTCCCAGTTCTTCCATGGCCTGCATACTAGACATGTCACCCATTGAGCATGTTTGGGATGTTCTGGCCTGGCGCATACGACAGCGTGTTCCAGTTCCCGCGAATATCCAACAACTGCACACAGCTATTGAGGAGTGGGACGACATTCCACAGGCTACAATTAACAATCTGATCAATTCTATGCAAAGGAGATTGCGTTACATGAGGCAAATAGCGGTCACACAAGATACTGATTGGTATTCTGTTCATTACATGGTGCCTTCTGTTTTGGGGAATCTGTGACCAACAAATGATTATCTGTATCCCCAATCACATGAAATCAATAGATAAGCGCCTAATGAATTTATTTCAGTTGACTGATTTACGTGTATTACTTTTGAACTCAATAAAATCTTTGAAATTGGCGAGTGTTGCGTTTATATTTTTGTTCAGCGTATATCACTGCGAAGCTGATGACACTTCCTTTCCTTCCGCCACACTGGCCTGCGTGTCACCAGGCAGATTCTCAGCTTGCATGAATTATATCCAGAGCTGGATGAATACACACCATCAACACCCCCCACCCCCCCTCAAATCACAGATTTACATAACCGTTAGCATGCCCACACAAGTTTCATGTAGTACCAGAATCAACAATAATTTTCAATGGGCGGAAAAACACAAATATGGAACTATGGAAACATGGAATAAATGGAGTTTCACTTTATTTGAATGTCACAAGAAATAAACGCTTTGTACATTAGTGTACACTAATATATGCAAACTAGGTTACAGTTCTCTACAGTGCAATGCAGACAATTAAAGAAAAATGAACTCTACTTTTCATTCGTAGTCCTAATGATCCCATACTGGTAAGGAGAAAGGCTTGTCACTTCATATGTAGCACAAGACAAACAATTAAGAAACCCCTTGGTTAACCTGGCCCCGATAATTGAAAAGAGGCGAGTTATTTCAGTGTGTGGTGAAACATGATGAATGCCTTAAGCTATTGTGATTAAAGTTAACATTTCTTACTTTCTGTTCAAATCACATTTTAACATGCAAAGTTAAACAAGAAAGAGGTGAGAGAGGTGAGCAGCTAAATGGATAGAGATCAATCTTCCAGGTGCTGTGCATGCACTATGTTAAAAAACCGGAATGACTATGTTACCCATTAGCTAAATCTGTCCACGTGTATCCAGGCCTGTTAATTTCAACATTTTATTGCATTAATTTTGGATGAATAGCATTTAATTACAAATTTAAAAAAATAAAATAAATCCTAAAATGGTCCATTTAGAATAATGTTTGTACTGTTTTTCTTGACTTTGAAATTACTTGCTTGTGATGTGCATAACTCCGATATGGTCACTTTGTCCATTTCGAACAACATTTTGTTCTTTTTTTATCATTGCTTATTTAACTGTGCATTATTTGAGGGGTGGGTTTTCTTAAAATGTCAAGGGGTGACCATGCATGTAATTTTAACTATTTGGCCAATTTGTCCTAGAAGATAAGTTTGAACTGAGAAAAATGGAAGTGTCATTTAAAAAAATATATATATATATACATTTTTATATATATATATTTTTTTTTATACAACGAGATCCGAACGAGTAATGCGATTGGCCGAGACACATTCAACCAGCGCTGGTATTTAGCCCAACCGCACTGCCAGTGCGTTGACGCGTGTTGCCTTGGAAGCATAAACAGCAACAATAACAACGGCAAATCCGACAAAGAGTGAGTTAATCAAAAGTTATCGTTTCAATATTTTTTAATTACTTACTAACATTTATGTTAACATTGTTGTATAAAAGCAATAGATCACTCAAGGATGCGTGCGCTATTGCATATAATCACTGCGGAGTACTTTGCAACTCTACCTGCGGTCTCGTTGCTGCGACATCACAGCAGTGATTATATTTCCAATAACGCACACCCTCTCGTGATCTATTGCTTAAATATAAACATTTGAACGTGATAAACGGCATACGGTAACCCCATTTAATGTGGTCCAAGCGTTTTTTTCCCCTCGATAAACCATCAGGAAAGGTGTGGCAATAGAGAGGTGTTATGGGAGGTGAACCCCAAAAGTCACCTTAGCAAGTGTGTGTGTGTATGCGTGCGTATGTGCACTCTGCACATGCGTTTTCTTGCGCGTGTATGCGTTTGTGTGGACCGACTTTACGGACTGCTCAACAGAGAGAAGCTGATAATTGTGATATAACGGCGAGCACTCCCCTCAGAATGTGCCTCAACCCGGAGCGCTGCCGCGTGACGTCCCATTGCGCCAGTTAACGTTCCCAGCTGCCGCTCCGCTTAGACAGCCTGCGAAAGCCGCTCCGCGGAGCCTGCCACTTTGAAGGCCCGCTGGCCCGCTACCCCCCCCACACCCTGCGTTAACTGGAGGGCTTGGGCTGTGAAAAGTCTCTGTCGAGTTCACTTGGCACAGAAAGCGATAATAAATAAATAAATAAATAAATAAATAAAATAAATAAGCTTCTGAAGAGAAGAACGCAATTGCACCCAGTTGCATCAGATGAGGGAGAGTCCGGATTGGAAGTTGCTAAGGCATTCATCATCACAAACCGACAGCGCTTCAGACATCAAGGGGGAAGAAGAAAAAAAAAAACAATGTTTGGTGACTGATTGATCTTGTTTGGCAGAAACATGTTTCCTCTATATGAAATTGTGACTTCAATCTTCAGCGCTGCTTACTCACTTGGTGTACAGAGCCGTCACCGTATCAGCTTTGCACTTCCATGTTGCATGCCCGTTACAAACTGCCGCGACAACGATAGCATCGCGCCACTGAAGCTCAGGTACTGTCAAACCAAGGCACATAATTGCACCGTTGTGCAGCCGAGGGACCCATAGTGCTCAAGCCTGATTTGCCTATTTCTTTGATATGAGGGACAAGTGAGCCTCATTTTGCGCTGAACATTTGAACAGATGAAGAAAACGTTTCCCGCTGAAGTGTGCGAGTGCGTTCGGACTACATCAGTGGAGGGAGGCATGGGGGCTGTGAAAACCTGACAACTTGTTTGTCATAATGGGTCGGGAGCTAAAACTTGTGTTCAGAAAATGAAAGTATTTAGGCTAGTTTATTTTTTATCCTTTCATGGATTGCGTCATCTTGGGGAAAATATCAAGTAATGCTACCTATAATTGGAATCAAATGCATTTTCATAGAAATGCATCTTTAAAAAAATTATAAATAATACATTTAAAAAATAACTTGCTGGAAGCAAACTCTTCTTTCCTGTGAAATGCAGAGCTCAAAGCAGAACGTGTAAGAGGCTGCTGAGAACAGACTGCATCATAGTGACCCAAATCAGCTTTGGCTTTCAATGTCAGAATTGAGTAGAAGCCATTTGTGCACAATCATGGATTTATTCACCTGTTCCAGAGGTGGTCTAGCCCAAATGTGAAGTTTTGATTGCTTCTTGGGCATTGGCGCCGTTTCATTTAAAAACGATGACCATAGAAGTTATAAGAAAAGCCAGAGAGACCTCCACGCACAGTGACTTCTCTGTATACACAGGCACTCTCCCCTTCCAAAAGGATCCAATCTTTCACAACTGGCAGATCTGTGATCTGCCATCTCAAAATTCTTATTTCTTTTTTTATATATAAAGACTTTCCATTTTTATGCACACCTTTTAGATCTCCTGGGCATTCGTCTGCTATTCTGGGTTTTTTTAGACCTGGAATGAATTTTTCATGAGCGAGAGGTTAAGGAACATTAAAATGATCCATATGAGCTTACGGCATCTCGGCTCCTCTCCTGAAGCATGCTGCCATGTGCACTTCATTTCCTCTCCGATCAGGAGGTGAGCGGTATTTTTAACCGGTCCATTCCCCTCCAAACAATGAATCACAGCGGCGTCCCGATGTCCCCGGGGCCAAGGCGCAGATTTAGGACAGTGCGAAAAACCAAAGATCACTTACCTAAGAAGAACAAAGAGAGAGAAAGAGAGAAGGAGTGAGATCAAATAAATCACAATGTTGATTTACCTTTTCCACAAGACCGGTCTACCGTTCAGGAGTGAATAGAGAACAGGCTAACTGGAGGGCTCTATAAGGCACTTTTGCCATATGCTTCTCAATTCAGACAGAGCTCGGACAGCTCTGCTTAAGCGTGTCAGGCAGTTAATTCCAGCCATTCGTGCAAGACCAAAAATAATCATTTAATCATTAATTTATTTTAAATATAATATGTATTCATGTTAAATCAACAACAGATATGACTGTTATTCACTTGACTTCACGAATCCCAGAATAACTGGAGCAACCACATCATTTGGCAATCAATGATTCCGATTTTCCAGTAATCACAGTATTTGGCAAGGGAGGGGAAATGTTTTAGAAATAGACCAGAGAATTTTATGATTAAAAAAAACGTGTAAGTGACGGGCGAGTGAGTTTTCAGGAACCCTATAATGACTGGGGCTACAACGAGCTGTCAATCATCGACTTGAGTAACCAAATCAAAGGGCCTGACTCGAGAGAAGCTCACAGTGATCGGTAGTGAGTCACGGAGTTTACTACCTGTTGGTGGCATAAAACCTCACTATGACAACAGTAAACCATGTGCTGTTGCTCTCCGATAGCAACAAACAGCATTCGTACAGTCCATCAAAACCAGTTTGTTCCGATAGTGACTTTTAGACTGCACTGAACTGCAGAAGATCAATTGAGTGACTTATGGGTTTCTGTTGATGCATTTCATGCTCAGCTTGATAAAAAAAATAAAAATAAAAATAATAATAATTAAAAACTTGACAGTCCAAGAATCATACAAGACAAGCGATGTTCAAAATGGTGCTGCAGCAGAGAGCTAGCACCCCCGCCCAGGTGAAGCAAAAAAAACCTAAATGAAAGTGAAAGCAAATAGGAATGACTGCATCAGGCAGAACAAAACTCATGAGGACAGGGACCAGTTCATCAGCAATACCATTGTGTGGAGAAACACCGCCTCTTTCCCAAATACGGACTTTAAGGCTTAGTGAGTGAAGAGGACAGTGGAACGAGAGCATATCTGTACACATCATAATCACAGCTAACCGGGTAGAATATTTAGCTCATGACAGAGCTTTATGTGTATTCCACCATACAGCGGTGTGGAACCACTCGAGAAGTACACCATTTATCTCAACAGAGCTCCTGCATTTACACATTGATTGCGTCACAGTGGAAACTTGTCGCCTTCGGCTACAGTGCTTGTAAGCCTTGTTGTTTTTCTTTGTTTTGAAACACTTTTGTTTTCTTTGAGTACTGCTATGATTGTGTAAGGGCAAACAGCCTGCAACAGGGTTGAGGGTAAATAAGAAAGGAGAGTTTATGGGGAGTCACAGTGGCACTTTTCAGCAATCAATGTGTCTCCATGACGACTGCCTGAGTGCCCCACACCGACTAGCGGTAAAAACAATGGGAACGTGAAGGCGTAAGAAAGGGGAAGAAATAAAATGAGTGAGAGGACAAAGTTGACGTATCGTCTTCCCTCAAACGTCATCCTTTTTGAGTGGGCCTGCCAAATCTTCCCTGTGGAGGAGTGGCCGCATGTTGATATTTGCTGCAAACGGTGCTAATTGTTTTGGTGATCACTTCAATATCGGCTTGACATAATAATTATTTTTATATCCACATCAGTTGTACAAGAGCATTGTTCTTCTGCCATATTCTCTGGAAATATCGCCCTGTATTGTATTTTGGGAAACGTCCGGGACTTGGCGTGCACTCGTCAACTAATTGGACCGGCTGAGCCAGGGGGATTGGTAGGAACTAAAACAGGCATGAACATGCTTCCCTCCTGGAATTGAGCTCCAGAGCCCTGATTTCAACAAAGCCCCTCAAATCCACTATCAATGCTATTCCCATCCTGAAACAACCCAAAACGAGCAGTATTCCGGCCTCACACTATATAAATACGCTCTCTCAAAATATGGGCTACTTTTGTTGGGTTTTACGGACCCACGAAAAACACTGGCTGTGAACCGGTACGCATCATTACATTTAATGTTCAGGAAAGCAATACCCTTTCATGTGGAGGTTCAAGTCCTGTGTAGAGCCACACACACACACACACACACACACACACACACACACCTCCTTTGAGCGCCATGCTTTCAAACATTAGGCTGCCTTTGCTCGTGTCATGAACTGCTGTTATCATCAAGCACTCCCCCACCAAAAAAATATACTGATGCCAAACCTCATAACACCACTACCTGCTTTACAAGCTCCCCTGTGCCTGGCTTGTACCAGACCGGACAACGGGCAGGGTGTACCCCCCCATCCCGCAAACGGGAGAACAAAACAAGCGTGGCACGCTAAATTCCCCCAGGAGTTGGCGGAACAGCGGGGTTACGTGCATATGTAACATTACACTGCGGACTCCAGGTGCTGCAGGGTTAAATCAATAAAGACATAAACTGCATCATTCAGGTGAAATGATCAGGGGCCTTACTGTAAGATGCTAACCTGGCAATAACCACCTCACGCACGTCATTCTCATGTTGAGAATGGCCTCCTTCTGCCAAGATCCACAGGTCTCTCCCAGCGGAGAGATGAGAATTGCTATTTTTTTGCCATTATTCACTTAGCAAACAGCCTTGCCCAGGAAAGTTTGAATTTTGTAGGGCCCGTTCATATGGATTGATTTTTGACTTCAACAATTGTGGTTGGTTTCCTTGCACAAAGATCACTCTGTGCACACTCGGGTCGGACCAGCCAACTTTAATGGTAGCTTAGGGTTCCTAAGATTATGTTTTTTAAAAAAGTCAGTTTTTTAAAATCCTTTTATACCATTTTCCGTTTTTTTTTTCTCCCCGTTTTCCCCATCGTCAACCATTCACAAACTACCTTAAAGTAATATGTATATAATAATTCACACTTGTGGTAAGCTAAATGAAGACAAGCAAATATACAGGACGCTTCGAGCAGGATTCTTCGACTGATTTTATTTTTAAAGATGGGCCGATCCAGATCCAGATCTCTTATTAGAAATACATTTCATTATTATTAATAAGGATAATAATAATATTACTATTATGCTTTATAAAATGCAAGAGGAAGACAGATTATAGCCTAATGATTTATTGAGAAAACCACTAAATGAAAAAAGTAAAATGAACAGTCCAAAAAAATGCATTTCCGAGCCTACAGTAAAAACAAACCGAGAATTTTTGCACAGCCTTTAATTCAAGAAAATGGAAAGTCTGAATGTGGCTGAATTTGAACAGCTTTTAAAATACTTTTAGTATGCCACTGGTTAACACGTGACAAGCCTATTTCCAAAAAAAAATCTGCAGTATAAAACGTCACATTTTCGTTTTATTAATGACATGGCGAGACTGATACAAAAAAAGAAATAAATACGGAGGCGGAACAGACTATTTGGTTTAAAAATACAAACGAGCGTAAACACAATAATGATTTTGAAAGAACATTTCTAAATGGAACGTACAATGATTCTCGCTGTGCTTTCTTTCTTTTTACATTTTGAAAAGTAGTGAGATGCTTAAGTTCTGAAATAATAAAATAAAGGGGTTTTGATCACAAGACCATAACTTAGCTAAGGCTTGAAAAATGCAATGGGGAACATTTGATTTCCTCAGAACTTTAAATAAAAAGTCTTATAGGTGAGTTTAGTTAGCTGCTGATGTTTATTCCTACCCTCCCGCTTAGAATTTTTTTTTAAGGGCAGGCTCAGTACGTTGGAAACCATCCAACCACAAAAAAAGAAAATAAATAAAATTACACGCAAACGCCAAAATTCAGCATTTGAAGGTCAATTCCGCGATTCCATCCGCAAAAACGGAATCCTAGGAGCCCTAGACGAGCGTGATCAGGTGCCGTTATGTCACAATGCCCCATTAATCTTTCTTTTTTCACAGTGACAGACACAGTAATGAGCCTAAAATTAGTGCAAGCCCCACAGGCTACAGACACAAAGAACCAAGACTGCTGTTGATATCAGCAAGCGAACATCAGCAAGCCAGCGGATGAAATTTCCACTCTGTCTGAGGCCTAAACTTTTGACACTTCCCAGATTTTACTTTTTCCACATTTCTACTTTCCATTTCCAAATGCGCCTCAGGAGTCACATGGTCATCTGTCCTTCTGGGTATACGTATCCCCATCCCGCAGCCAATACGATGCGAAGAGTTCATACTAGAGAGCTTGTGCAACAAGCCTAATTTCCTTGTTCAGCACACGTGCATCAGGCTGCGCCGCAGTGAATGTGAATGAACCGTCAGCAGATGCCCCTGTGCATGCAAATTTTCGATAAATAACGACAATAACAAAGACGTGAATACAGGACGGGAATAATCGCGGTAAACGTCATACGCCTCTCGGTCACTCCCACGCACAGCAGCCAATCACACGGCCCTTGTTACACAGTAACAGTGTAACCCCCTGCCTGGTGACCTTCTGTTGTATCTGCTCCCAGGGAGCCTTGAGGTTCCTCAAAATGATGCGAACCGATTCTCAGGGTGTCTGGAGTAATGCGTGTGCCCAGGGTCCCTTCATTTTCCATTTTCCCCTTTGGTTGTTGCAAACATGAGGCCATACAATTTTACCAGCAGTCCTAGTCTCATTCACTTCCAGAGTGAAACAGGCAGTGATGAAAGACAAAAATCAGTTAGAATAAAAAATATATTTAAAATATTAAGTTACAGGTATGCCCCCACCCTCAAAAGAATTATATTCCTGTACAGCAAATGTATAACACTGCCATAGCGGCAATTCTGTTATTAACACCTTGCCCAACAGTAACCAAGGATTGTACAGAAAAAGTGCAATTGCTGCCAATTCTTTAAAAAACACACTCAGTTTTAATGTGTTCTGTGCCCAGCTCATGTTGCTGTATTCCTAAAACCATCCACAACGACTTTGTTTGCAGGGCAAATGAATGAAAAATAAGACACTGGGAGTGAAACCACTGACTATGTAATTAGGGTACATCCTCGCACTGAACCCATACTGTAAAACATTTTCAAAAGCATAAAGCAGGCTGGTTTAAAAAGAGGCCTTCATGTGCAAGAGACCGATGCTATAATCCCACTATCCTGTTGCATTCCTAATCCTGTTAACTGGGGTAGTGTTTTTGCCCTGCTCTGGGGGAAAAAAACAAAAAAAACACTTCCATCAGGGCTTTAACCAGCAGGCAGCTAATATTATGAAAATTAAATGGCGAATGTCGTCTTTGGTCTCATTAAACTCAATAAAAGACGCACCTCGTAAAATCCTTGGCCTGACATAGAGGCTCTCCAGCGACGGCTGGGTAATTGCAGGTGCGCATTAAACGAACAGGAGAAAGAGTGGGATTACATAAGTGCACTGCATTATTTGCTTGCTTATAGTGGACGCCTTTACCCAGAGACACCTGTACGGCTTAACGTTTACACATTCTCCATTTACGCAGCCAGATATTTACGGAGGCAATTCGCGTTAAGTACCTTGCTCAAGCACAGACTGATCTTGCCTGCTGTATTCTTTCAGGGAAGAGGAACCTGCAGTAATTACAGCAGTGGGTGAGCCAGATGTATCATGGGAGATGTAGTTTTCAGAGGTTGGCTTTACTCGAGGGTCTGGTACCCCAGTTAGCGAACATATAAAGTGTATACTCAGAAAATTACACTGGGATAATCTGCAGTGACATAAAAAACATCTCCTTTAGGCAGACCTTCCAGCTCTTCAGTTTTACAATGGCATTTTCAGGATTGAACAGTAATACCAAACTTAATTTCACTGGTTCTATTCTTTCCACAGATCATTTCTAGTACTCATACAAGTTTTACCCTGTGTGAGAACATAAAATATTTTAAACCTACCTGCTAAACATATACGAAAAAAGGACTTGTGTTCCTTAAACGTAATGAGTCTCCCAGTTCACCATCACGGGGCATTTTTTACGGTCTAATTATTTAAATTCTCCCAGAAACTGACACAGGAGCGCATGAGACAGAACTCATTAACGTCTACCCTTTGGTGTCAGAACAACATTTTTATAAGTTTTGTAATAATTTTGAAGAGTTCCCTCTGAGGACACGGATGAAAGCAGCTGCATGAAATCAGTCTCACCAATGCAGTCACACCAAGAGTAAACCTACATACATTGTGATTGTAATACATTTTTCACTTTATTTGTGAAATAAATAAAGTGAAAGACAGGAAACTGCTTCACTGCACAAAAACATCCTCACACAAGTGTCAAAAACAAAACTTTCTAACAGTGATGTTGGACAGTGCTGTGTAAAGACACACTGTGAACTCTGCCAGCCTCCCCGCAGCAAAGCTGGCGGCTGTGTCATCCCGAAGGCTCATCGCGCGGACAGCAGGGTCGCTCTGAGAGACCATGGGTCCACGCACGGCGTACCACAGGACGCGCATGAAGCTCGCCGACCAGTCCAGACCGGTGGCTTTGTACAAATTAATAAATCTCCGCACAGCCAGTGGACCTTTTTCTGAACACGCTCTCCGCAAACACAAAGAGCGGTGTCCCTTCCTGAAACGGCCCGAGCTGCTGGTTCTCTGGGAAGTGGTTTTCTATTCAGTTCACACAGTCTCTGGCTGCCCTCTTCAACACACCACACAGCCCTCCTTCCTTGCTGGCCATGAGAAAATAAGGACTTGATTGTTGTCATGTATTGTAAATTAAGGCTATCACTAGCAAGGGAGCTAACTGGACTCTTTTCACATATTTATAACATTTGCTTCTTGCACCATCACCATTATCTCCGTTTATAGTCCATATAAGCAATTAAAGTAATGGTAATATTGAATCGGAAGCATTTACTGTGGAGATTAAAATGCGCTCCCTCGAATAAGCTTACAAGGCCAAGGTTTACTGAATGTGTGCAATTAAGCAGGCTCATTCCAGATCGCATTCTGTCAAGTTTCTTTTGAAAATAGAGCCCTTTTAGAGGCAATGTTAAAAATGTAAAGTGTAGGCCTATTCTCCACTCTACTTGTAAACTGGTAAATCACCACTAAAGGTACTAATGCATGCCAACCAGTTTAACCCGGTCATAATGAACACAGGTTACGCACACATCCGTAATTAGATCAACCAAATTCCTTGGACATTTAAATGTGTAAACATGCACTCCTTTTAACAGTTCTCTGCTGGCACGAGCCTTGACCGAAGCCACCGGCTAATACGGAGCGTCGGGTGTCGGCAGGTGATCAGGGGATTTTGGTAGTGTGGCAGGCAGGGTGCCCCCTGGGAGCCGGAAGGGGTGTGAAAAAATACCCAGAAACCAAAAGCCTCCCATGCAGGCAGAAGGACAAGGTCACCAGAAACTGAAAAAAAACATCCTTGAAGAGTAAAACTGTAGGAGGAAGGTAGGAGACCAGTTTGAGCTGGACCGAGCCACATTCGCAGGGAGTAAATGAAAAACAAGGTTAATGCATTCAGCTTTCATTATCCCTTTTGGAAGGAACCACCCGTATGGTGTGAAGAGCAGGAAATCGAAACGGCAAGAGGTACGTGGAGCCTGCCGGCAGAGCTACGGATAAGATCCACTTTATCCCGGAGCTTTTCCGGAAGGGGTGTTCTCCTCGCCTTGCAGCGGGCTCAATGTCACCGGCAGGACGCTGGCGGTTATTACGGGGATGTGTCCGCTGAAAAGAATGAGCTGGTACTTGTATTGACAGTACTTCAAAAGGATGCATTTGGGACTGCGACATCCATTAAGTGAGCGGTGTGGTCTTTGCACGCCAACAGTATGACGTTGCCTTCAAAATAGCCAAAAAACCATATATCAAAACTTTAAAAATCTTTTTTTTTCTTCTATCTATCTCACATTTTGTTGTTTGAATTTAGCATCAGTATTATTGTTACAATTTGCCATTAGATATGAATAAGCTGTGTCAAAGAAAATATATGTGAGGCTTGATGACCCCAGGGGTGGAGGCATCTCGTAATAACTCGTAATTTTTTCGATTTATCAAACTTCTGATTGTGGCATGTCAGCGACTGAAAGCAGAGCAGCCACTTCACTATGGGTCCATAAAGCCCAATTTAAAGGCTCTAGTTGTATTTGAGTGGAAACCATGGCAGTATAAAGAATTGCGCTAGATATCGGCTGCTATAACCAATGGAATTTCTGTCGATTAAATGGTAGTGATAATGCAGAAGTGAAATGCCCACATCAATCCCACACAAACATGTCCTGAGAAAACCACCTTGGGGCGGGGCCAAGAGCAACATCCACCAACACTGTGTCCTAAGCAAGTCGTGTCTAATAATGGGAGATTGAGGTTAATCCCATTGAGTAAGGCAAAAGAGAAGCACTCAGACACCTACGAACCAAACTGATTCAAATCAATGAGTCATTCCCAACACATAACTCCCTTCAATTTGTGGACCACGACACTTCCCTCTCCAACCCCCTGCCTATGGCATTAGATTAGTGCCTTGATATAGAAAAAATTAACATTGATACTGAAAAAATATTGATCGATTGGTAATTATTTTGTATTCACTTTAGAATTTTCTTTGATCAAAAATCTTATTTTCACCTTTGCTGGTTGTATCAGACTATTTCAGTAACCTATAACCTACTACTTGTACAGTACAATACTTGATAATAATACTGTACATCTTCTCTTTTGCATTTCCTTTAAACTGCTTCACATTAGCCCAATGTATTCCTGTATAATATATCTCCGTCCTTTACTTTCATTGTCCCATTTACTTCCTGGCGATGGTGTATAAACTTGTAAGGCTATAAAATAACACATGGACCTGGCAAATTAATAAATACACTTGAGGAATAACGTTAAAAAAAAACGTTGGTCGTAGAAAAGGATGACTTGGCAGAGAGTGAAAAAACCTTGTATGCGCAAGAGAAAAACTTAAGTGAAAATAAGTTCTTAAGTGAAGACAAAATAATTATTACCAATCAATCAATATTGTTTCAGCATCAATTATTTTTTCAATAAAGATTTTAATTTTTTCAACATCAATTCTTATGTTTTCAGTATAAATTATTTTTTCCAATGTCAATTCTTCTTTTGTCAGTATTAATTCTGACTGGCACTAATCTTACTGGCACTGGTACATACCTTTATATTGTATTAAACAAAAAAATATCTACACGAAATGCATTCCAAAAACCACAAGATGCAATGGTAAAAATTGAAGTCCGCATATAAAATTATTACTGCTGTAAACAGATATTTAAGGGCAGTTTCCTGTTTTGGACAGTGCAATGACCAAATTCAAAGCTTCTAAAAAGATTTTTGAAAACCCAAGACAACAAAACATTTATTTATTTTATTTATTTAGCTACAGAGCCCCGAAGGCACACAGAAGAAGAAATAAAAAAAATTAAAAAAACGGGGGGTTAATTTGTTGCCTCGTTTTAATTAAATCGTTCCGTCAAAATTATTAAATCGTTCCGTCGAAATAATTAAATCGTTCCGTCGAAATAATTAAGCCGTTCCGTCGAAATAATTAAGCCGTTCCGTCGAAATAATTAAGCCGTTCCGTCGAAATAATTAAACCGTTCCGTCGAAATAATTAAACCGTTCCGTCGAAATAATTAAACCGTTCCGTCGAAATAATTAAACCGTTCCGTCAAAATAATTAAATCGTTCCGTCAAAATAATTAAACCGTTCCGTCAAAATAATTAAATCGTTCCGTCAAAATAATTAAATCGTTCCGTCAAAATAATTAAACCGTTCCGTCAAAATAATTAAACCGTTCCGTCAAAATAATTAAATCGTTCCGTCAAAATAATGAATTTGTTCCCTTGATATAATTAATTTGTTCCCTCGATATAATTAATTTGTTCCCTCGATATAATTAATTTGTTCCCTCAAATTAGCAAACCCTCATTCCGCAAGCACACCGTCACTCTGAATCAGGTGTGTAGTGCTATAAGAACTCTACAGCACTTATTTTTACTAGTAAAGTGCTCTTTTTAAAATGATCAACACATTGCCACTGCACCAACTAAAACAAATAGCTAAATGATATTAGGCCTATATCCCTCGACTAATAAATTGTCTTATGGATGATTTTATAAGGTATTTTATTCATGTTATCCCCACAGACATACACCCACGCGGTGCACGATTTCACAGCGATTGCAAGACATTTGACAGCTAACTGCATGATGATCACGTTGGACTGCGCCCCCCTCCTCGCCTATTCGGTTTTATAACGCTCACACTGGCTGGCCTACATCGCCACATTCTTCTCCAATCCTGCGGTCCTGTCTTCTTGACTCATCTGTGACCAACTACATGCGATCAAATGCCTATCGCCGTCCGTGTGACTGACTTTAAATAGCCTACGGACGATAATTCTCGTCAGCCATCACTTCAAAAGCATTTCCGCTTTTGGTATATAGCTAATTGCATTTGTTCTGCATAAACATTTTGTGATAAACCTGAGAGATCGGTGGAATAATGAGGAAACTGTTTAGGACATTTTTAAGATGTTTATTCTCATGAGCCAAACATTGCCATGATGTTAGCCAGTGCATGCCAGGTTCACCCCAGTGCTCTATGCATGAAAGGAAATTATATATGAGGGCCTAGGGCTCCACCTAGTGGACACAAATAGCCTACTCGGTATGCTACTGCTCGTTTTAAACTGTAAAATGTAAAAAAAAATTAAATAGGCTACTGACGATAATTATCTTTATCATTTCTAATGAGCTGTTGGCATGTTCTGAGGTCTTGGTATTTAGCTAATGGCATTTGTTCAGGATAAACTTTTTTTTAAAAACTTGTCCTTGTTTTAAAATGCTAAATTTCACGTTCCTATATTTAACAACGTGCCATGGTGTGCTTGTATTTACGGTTGATATAGCCTAATAAAACATGCACGTTATAAAGACACATGTCCGTCCCATCTTTTTACTTATTTGTTGCACTTTCACGGTATAAACTTAAAACGTCCCTGAGCAATGCGTATGCCTAATGCATGAAGAAAGTACATCACACCAGTAGTGTCCTTCCACCAGCCCACTTCTAACTGACACCGTAGGCTACTATGGGGGGTGATGCCTTAAGATATTAATTCAGGAAGTAGGCGACCTGCTTGCGTAATGAGGGTTTGCTAATTTGAGGGAATATTTATATAATATTTTTATAATTATATCGAGAGAACTAATTAATTATTTTGAGTGAACAATTTAATTAAAACGAGGGATTAAATGAAAATAAGGTAACAAATCACTAAAACGAGAAATTACTAAAACGAGGAAACAAATTACTAAAACGAGGGAACTATTTAATTAAAATGAGCGAATGAATTAACCCCCCGTTTCTTTTTCTTCTTCTGTGCGCCTCCGGGGCTCCGTAGAAAGCAATGCAAAAATGTACTTGTATTTAATTTGTCTGTTTGGTCGCTGTCCATGGTACTGACATGAACACAGCATTAAAAATGATATGCAGTAATAAGTCTTTACACATACTTACCACTGTTGGCTGCGACTGCATGAAAATAAGATTATGGTTTTAAAATGAGCCAGAGCGCATGGTGTGTATATATATATATATATACACAGGTGCAGCTCAAAAAATTAGAATATCGTGAAAAAGTTCAATATTTTTTGTCACTCATTTCAGAAAGTGAAACTCGTATATTATATAGATTCATTACACATAGATTGAAATATTTCAAGCCTTTATTTCTTGTAATTTTGGTGATTATGGCTTACAGCTAATGAAACCCAAAATTCAGTGTCCCAGAAAATTAGAATATTTAGCTTTAACATATTTTTAAAGTATCATATTTCATATTTGGTCGCATATCCTTTGCATGCTGTTACTTCCTGAAGTCTGTGACCAATCAACATCAAAAGACTCGATATCTTATTTCCAGGTACTGTTAAAAGCGATACTATAAGCTCTCTGCATTTGAATAGATCTCTATGGGAATTGGAGGGTGAGACTAGATTCAGCTGTAAATGACACTGGTACAGTATGGAACACATGGCTGGCTAAATGGCTGTCTGCGTTTGTCTGTTATATCGTAAAAGTAAATCCCCGTTAACCAGCCACGTAGATACACGCGTCAGATAATTAAGTTCTCGCGGGCCACATAAAATGACGTGGCAGGCCGGATTTCGCGTCAGATAATTAAGTTCTCGCGGGCCACAAAAAATTACATGGCGGGCCGGGAGTTTGACACCTATGCCTTAGACCAGGGGTCGGCAAGTAAATTTGGCCTCGGGCCAATTTTTTTCTGAGCCACTAGGTGGTGGGCTAGAACATAATAAAAGGCTAATTTAAGTAATTGATCGTTAAAAAATGTGACACGTTCTAATGCTTTGGTCCTCATATCGGGATCTGGTGTAATGATCTGACTTTTCTTTCGAAAAATGTGAATACATTTCTTAACTAGGTAGCAGTGGGGATTACTCACCGAATCCATTGCACTGCAGTATTTTGGCTTGACTAGCGAGTTTGTGTTGTGATTCTCAACAACGTTGAAACGTAGTTCCGTGTTTCAAAAGAAAAGTCCGATATGAGTACCAAAGCAAGTTCAAGTTAAAGTTCTTTTATTGTCACTTCACAGTTTACACAGGTGTAATCAGAGTGAAAAACTTTACGTGCAAAACATTACTTTCAAAACTTTACGACCAAATATCAAATATGATACTTTAAAAATATGTTAAAGCAAAATATTCTAATTTTCTGAGACACTGAATTTTGGGTTTCATTAGCTGTAAGCCATAATCACCAAAATTACAAGAAATAAAGGCTTGAAATATTTCACTATGTGTATTGAATCTATATCATATATGAGTTTCACTTTCTGAAATGAGTGACAAAATATTGAACTTTTTCACGATATTCAAATTTTTTTTTATATATATATTAACAAGCATAAAGAATGTGATATTTCATAAATTCGATCTAGGATTTGAGCCACATTGGTCATCAAAGTGACAGAAATGCTTACTGAGGGTAAAAACCAGAGCTAAATCTTAAAGAATGCAGTACCCAATCAGGTGTAGATGGAACACCTCTTGTTTCTGTACTGCCACCTGAAGGGCATCAGTGGTACTGCAGCATTTTTTCTTCCATTTTATAAAACTGCAACGTCAATTACCCAAAATGTACTCTTTGCTCATTTTTCATAGGCAACATGAGATAGAAAAGTGATCAGTCCCTGTTGCGCCATGTAATAAGAGTAATTTCCATGTTATAGCTGTACAAAACATTATCAACTTTGCAATTTTGGTTTCACAATCTAAATAGCATTACAACCTAAAATAATTAATAGTTTCTCCATTGTGTAAAATCAATAATATTTAATATGGGGTGCATTTTCACTTTAGAGGAAAAGGCAATATCAAGTGGGCCACAGCTTAATTTTTTATGATGACTTACCAGTGTCTACCTATTAGTGCAATACAGGAGCAAATCTGTCAATTTATTCATGCTCTGTATAAATACCGAGCTAGGTTCTTCCGCACATCAATTATATTTACTGTGAGGTGTGCTACAGAAAATAGGATTTGACTGACCAATGAACCGTACTGAGGTACAGACGACAGAGAAACTGATCCAATATCATCCATCACAGTAATGCACCCCCTGATCTATATCCATAATATGAATCTAGGTGAGTGAACAGAACATTGGAAAGATTGGTACTAAAAATGCAATGATTGGACTAACAAGGACAATTTTAAGGGGGGGGGGTTGCTGTACCCTTAAACTGTTTGCCAAAAAGGGGCAATGGGGAGATGCATCTTTTCCTTGGGAATTACCACAGCTCCATTTAACACAATCAGTTAAAGTGCAGTTCCCCAAACTACAGAAATAATGCCCATTACGCAGTTTCATAAAAGTAGCGCCCTGACAGGTAAATGCGTCTCGGAGGAAATCTGCAATGATGAAAACAACCCATCCGGGATGAGTACTATTCCCCATTCATCATTCTTACATGTTGTGCTAGCTCACTCATTTCTCCTCACGGCTTATCAGAAGCCTCTCCTGTGCCCCGCTATTGCTCAGCAAATCCCTGCTGCTAAATGCTTTCCTCTCAAATCTAATGGAAGCGATTTGACTGGAGATTAATAGGCCATCGGAGGCGCCAAGTAAAATACCTGCGCTACCGTCTGTGCAACACCTAAATAAAAACGCCGTCGACTATGAGCATAACCTTGTGTGCTGTCCTAAAGTGGCGGTCTTCCCATTCAGCTGCAACCGCTTCGCCGGCCTGTAGTTACTACTGTGAGAGCTGCGTAATTGGCGAGCAATTCAGAGAGGGGGCGAGTGATTCAGAGAGGGGGCGAGTGATTTGTGGAAAGAGGGGTGTTAGCGATTTGAGGGGTGTCGGTCATTCAGAGGGAGGGGTTGGCCCTGCTACCTCCAGTCGCAGAAAAGAAATACGATGCAAGCTGCGTCTAATATACAACTACCACAATCAAGTGAACAGAAACTTCACTTGTTATTAATTTGTGCTTAAGGCTGAAAGTATGAGCTAAATTCAGCAAATATTTAACACTCGTACGACTACTCCGCAGTGTTTACACAAAGACTCAATCCTCTTCTAGTTAAGCTTCAAACTGAGAAAAAGGGCGACATTTCAGATTTAACAACAATCGTGATGTGTGAGCGATTTATAGAAAGTAGTCTAGTTTTGCTTTTAAGTAATGTCCAACCTATAATTCTTCCCTCACAACACAGTCATTTCAATCTTTATAGCTACAGTCCTTTTTCTATAGAGAAAATCTGTCGTCTCGGTGTTCTGTTGGACAACATCTGTACAGTGGCTTTATACTGACGGCACTTCCATTCCCTTGGGTTTAACGTGCTTATGGACATCGGGGATGGGCTTAACTGACAGACATGCAATGCTGATTACACAACTGAATACTTGACATAAAAATATTGCTTTATGTAAACATGCTCCAAGCATCAAAGAGGATCGTCTCACTATGTGTATGTGCATATGTTGTTTTGTTTCGTTTTGTTTAATGAAGCTTGGGGATTTTGGATACGGAAATGTTTAAATGTTTAACACCGAGCCTGATTAAATGATCACCCATAATTGACTGTGAAGCACTTGAGTGACAAGCCGACTGGGCACAGGTGACAAGGTTACTTCACCACCTGACTGCCATACTTGGTCTAAACACCACACAGAAAAAATAGCATGCACGCACTCACACACCTTCTGCAAGAGAAGCTATGAAAACACATCTGTGAACCACTGTTACACTGGCACAGCAAACTGGGCAGGCTGTTAATCCCCACCCCTCCCCCACATCTTATCTGATGGTCCATGACCCCGCCTCCATCATGGCTTGAGCCAATGAAGTCTGGCTGCAGCCATGGTTGGACACATGCAAGCTGGTGCTACCATTTCAGCACTCACCATGCCCAACGTCAGCCACGCCTGCCCATCGCGGCGAGTTTTGAAAAAGCATCGTTGGCAGCACGTGAACTGCAGAGATGGGCAGGAAAATTCTGCTTTTAAAATATCAATTTAAAAAACTGTCTGCTGTCTTCTGTCATTTTACAAAGTAGAGGTTGGGGGAGAGAAAAAAAAAAACAGATGGGCTTGTAAAAGCTTTTAAAGAGACAAAAAAAAAAAAAAAGATAAATATGAGAAAATGGCAGATGCGAGCAACGAAGAAGTGCAAGCAGAGTGGAATAAAGAAAAGGCATGGAAATGCACTCACAGGGACTCAAGGCTACAGCCCTGCTCTCCTGCAGCTCTGAGACACTGGCTTCTCATCACACGTGTGCATGTGCCAAAAGCATGTGCATGTGCCAAAAGCATGTGCATGTGCCAAAAGCATGTGCATGTGCCAAAAGCATGCAAGTGTGCCAAAAGCATGCAAGTGTGCCAAAAGCATGCAAGTGTGCCAAAAGCATGCAAGTGTGCCAAAAGCATGCAAGTGTGCCAAAAGCATGCAAGTGTGCGCGTGAGCATGCGTGTGTACACGCGCGGGCGTGCATGCATCAGTGTGTATAGGTGACTGGATGTACCAGTTTGCGGGGGGGATTGTACAGTTGCAAAAAAATTATTTACAACAAAGTTTAGGACTGGGACTTTGAGAAGGAAGATGCTGTACCAATACAAATATCAGCTTCTGTACAGAACCTGGGTCAGAATCTCACAAGCTGCCAGTTCCAATGACCACCACATAATCTTAACCCCCAGCCAGCATCCTGCAGTCACCACACAGCAACAGCATCATCTTCAGACATGCACATTATTCAATTTAATTCCTTGAAAGAGCAAAGGCCAGCCACACAGGTACTCACTTGATAATGTGTCACAACACTGCCTTTAAAATGAATCCATTGTCCTGCCGTTTGTAGTCAGTGCGACGGTCAACCCAGTCGAATATATTTGGTTCTGAACCATACCGTTTGCAAGGACCACGAGGCGACATTGAGACCCAGCCACACCCCGATAGAGGGACTTTCGCAAAATTTTCCGGGAAACTGGCTATGCTCTGCGAACGCCATTTGAGACAACACAGCTGGCGTATGATCACAGCTCACCGCTCACCCTCTCAAATGATTTAATTACAGGCTTCCAGATGAGTGCGATTTGCGGCCTTCATTATCTGACAGCACGCAAGGTCCGAGCACTATAAATGCGCCGGATGTATACAGCATAAAAAGCTTTAAGGCTGCAGTGGGGCTGTATTCGTGGGCACAAATGCACTTAAAAAAATTAAAATTAAAAATCACTGCAAAACAGCCTCCCCGCCCCCATCGGATTGTGTTTGCGGTCGGACTAGGAGATAAAAAGCAGAATCTGCTCTTTAAGGGGGACTCTGTTAAAGAGCTTTTAAGATAACTGGTACGCGTTCTTTGGCGTCTCAAACCTAACCCAGTAATCCACAGCCCAAGCTTGTGCTCTAAGCATCTACGCTACGTCTCCCGGAGACAGGATCTGTACAGTGCCTCGCATTAAGGGAATTGGAAGCTTGACATATTTCCAGAGATTAGGCCTATGACGGAGTAAACGCTTTCGGGGGCTCCAGCGCCTACGCAACCCTAACAGGCTCCATGGAGCAATCGATTCTGAATCGATGCGACCTGCGCTTTTGCCCGCAAAGATAATTTAATTATTTAGCCTTTTTAGTTCATTTGGAGCCCAGCTCCGCAGGCCGCTCTAAATCACTGTCCTTTAACTCTGGGCACAAGCATTTACAGTGCTGGACTGACCAATGAAAACTGCGTCTAACCGAGGCCGTTGCCAAACACCTGCATTTAACATCTTCGGATAAGTAGACGCATTTATGATGCTACATTTTAATCATGCATTTAAATCACGAGTGATATATGTATGGTAAAGCAGCCTCAAAGTATGCGTCATTTCAGAGCGCCCACTCAGTCAACTAAAGTGGCAGATTTCCGTCTTTCCTTGTGAGCGAGCGATGGTGTAAATCTGCCGTAGCCATGCGTCCTCCCTTGACACGCCTGCCCGCACACGCTGTCGCCTCCGTCAGTCTCCCGGATCCCCCGGCATAGTCCTGCAGCTCGGCCACGGCTCAGCGTTTAGCATTTTTAATTAAGTCCTACAGTTTTTCCTCTCAAGTCCACTACAATAGATAATGCTTCAACACTAACCATTTTCTCTTTGTTCCTCTGGGATCCAATTAGAAAATAATATTAATAATCCACATTTGGGTCTCAGTTCCTGGTTCTCCCTTCTCATAAGGCGAGGCCACGCTCGTTTTCTTCGCCACGCTCAAGGCTTCCCTCTTGGATCATTGAGTCTTATGGATTCATTTTATAATGCGCAAAACACAACTGCCGTAATCAGCTTTGGCAATTCAAACGGGGTTTAAAAGTTGAGGCCAGAGACTGACACGATTCACTGGGACGAGCTTCAGTGCATCGCGCGCCTTTTCAAAACGCTTCTCAGACAAGACCCATTTGTTAAACAATTCAAACGTGTTTCAGCAAAATGTGCAGATTGTGTTGCCGATATACCAGCCAGAGACGTGCGGGCAGTACTTGGCACGAAAGAGAATCACAATTAGGCTAAATGCATTACAATTATGCTTTTTAGAGAGGATTAAACAACCGACCATAAGGGTTCAAAACAAAAACACAGATTGTTTTCCATTCATCAGCTCCCTCGCTACCAAACCCCCCCCCCCCCCTTTTAAAATATTTTTTTAAATATTTTTTTTAAAGTTACTACAGAATCTATTAGCAAATCCTAATTTAATTTCACAATGAACCAATAAATTTAATCCTACAAGCAAACAAAGCACCAAGAAGCAGTATAGGGCTATAAAGTCAGGGGTGATGTATGGGGGCACCTTAATTCTAGATCCATAATTCAGTAAATCATTGACAGCTCTTATGAATAACCATAGCAGTGGCAGTAGGCCGAGGGTGCTGACGCAGCACTGTGCACACACATTCTCAGCAGATCCTGCAGCCTGCACAGTTTAGCGCCGTGCTAATGCGTCAACCTCCTGTAGATTTATTACTCCCCTGATCTTTGCGGTGATAGAATGCCTAATCTTTATGATCTTTACCGTCTACCAGAGGGGGTAGATGGCTCTTGATTTTCTCTTAGGTGCCAGCACAATTCGAACCTCAAAAATACGAGCCTGCTTGAACTTTGGCCTATGCGTGCTAGCCTACAGATCTAAAGTGATATTGTTAAGTCATTTGTTAATTATGTAATAAAATATATATTTTTTAAAAATTTTATTATTTATTTTACACAATTTAGATTCCTGTCATTTTGCATTCATGCCCCCACCTTAATGTTATCTGTAATCTTCAGAATTACAGTCTAGGCTATACCCATCTATTTATGTTCCAGTGACTGGGAAGATTTTTTGCAGAGACAGTAGCTATCCATCCAGATAAGCCAATATAGAATGTATTTCCTTGATGTGGCACTGGTCTGTTCTTCTCCTCTCTGTAAACACAGCTACATTTTGAGGGTGGTGGTTTAAGACCAGATCACATTGTGCATTGAACAATCTTCTGAAATGAATTCATCTTATTTTTGCCAAATCTTAATAGAAAATATGTTTAACAGTTGAACAAGAAAGTAGTGTCAGCCCGACACTTATTTTAAATACTTATTTTTCCTTTTCATGAGGACCTTTACCGTTATTTTTATTAGGAAAATAATTCTATACTATAGTACTGTATATTTGTGTTTTTGCTCATTGTAAGTGAGATTAGCATTTTTGTTTGCAACCAAAAGTGGGCCTTTAATGATGCAATTTTTACATTTTCAAGTAAAATTTGCAATAAACATTCAAATCTGTTGTTTTCTTAAATAGAATATTCGTATTACATTTTTTGGTCCAATTGACAGCCATAGTGTGTGTGCGCATACATACATGTGTGTGCATGCCATTGCGTGTGTACAATAGTTTTTATTTCCAAAGGATTGCCATCTCCGACCGTGCTGGGGGGACAGCACTGGTAATCATTGCCACAGCGAGCGGGTGCAGCCATCGGTCACTGAAACAGTGGCACCACGCATTTAAGATTTCACTGAAAGGGATAAAACAGGCGGCAGTCTAAATTCACCAGCACCCGCGCTCAGGGCTGCCATTATACACAGGTGAGACCCGCGTGTGCGCCACGATCCAGGTGCGTTCCCTCCCCCCCGCTCTGTCAGATTCTCCCCGCCTACGCGGTACCCGTCGGCCCGTTAAACCGTAGTGGACTCTCAAGGTTAAACTGACCTGAGGCTCAATAAGAGCTGTGGGATCTTGGCCAAGAGTTGGAGATAAATAAACTCCGGTCAGATATGTAGACTCATTCATTCATCTCTGCCGCGATTCTTGCCTGCCTGTTTGTCCAGAGAAGGTGTGCTTTATTTGGCTTCTGCCCAAGATTGTGGTGCATCAACAACAGACAAATAGGCAACTAAATAAAACAAACCGTTACCAGATCTTCATTACCAACAACCTTGGCCTATGTTTCTTTTGCAGTTTCACAATGCTTTAGCTGTACAAAAGGTGACACTAACTGAGTGTTGACAACGCTGGTCCTCCACTTGGCGGTTTTACCCATTACCATTATATTTTGGTATATTTAAGCATTTAGCAGACGCTCTAATCCATATCGATTTGCAGACAGATTACCTTTTTACATACAATCCATTTGCAGGAGCCTTTACGCCGTTTACTGAAGCAGTTCAGGTTAAGTACGATGCTCAAGGGCAGCGCCTCAACTGGGAATTGAACTTTAAAGTTACAAGCCCAGTTCCCTAACCATGTTCCCATCAGGAATGTTACACTGCCATCCAAACATAAAGAGTTACAAATGTGGTGCAGAGTACCATGGTGGCTGCGCTGGTGGATTGGTGTGGGGTTAAATTTAGCCACCCTGTGGACTCCGCCACACGGTCTCCCGCTAAGAACCGTAACCGTAATTTGGTTTCCACAATCAAAATGTCTTGGGTTAAGCGCCGCGGTAGTGCAGCGGACAAAGGCGCAGCGGACAAAGGCGAAGACTTTGTCTGTGCGGTTACGCCCCGAGGTTCGGGGGTTCGATCCCTGGTCCTGCTAGATCCGAGTACGGCCGGTGCCTTGAGGGAGCGGCAATTGGCAGCTGCTCCCGGGGTGGGGGTAGAGACTCGGAGAGAATCGTCGCACATAAGACAGCCCTGGCCGACGTGGCGCCCTCTGTCCTGCTACCAGCCAAAGGGGTTGTAGTGGCAATTCTCTAGCGATTGCTACACGGGGGGAATTGAATTGCATCGGGTCCAATTGGCTACCAAATTGGGGGGAAAAAGGAGAATTTTTTTTTTTATAAAATATAATCAATATCTTGGGTTAAGAGTTTGTACACACCAACCACATTGTGCCATTGTCTGCAATATCGCTTGGAGCGTTTCTTGAAAGGCATTTTTTGACTTGTAAGTCGTAAATGCCAGCGGCTATGGACCATGTAATTAAGCCATGTTTTAAACAATCAAACCTAACCGCAGTTAACCAGCTTTATAGAGTATTAAAGAGCCTTGAAAATAGATCTGCCAGGTACTAAAAAAAAGAAAGATCGATGCACAAAACAAATGTATATGCATTTCAGAATATAATATTGCTTATTTAATAAGCATCACTTAATATAACGGCACTACTAATTGAGCTAGTCTAGAAGACCCGAGGCAATGCCGAGGATGAATATAAAAAATACATTACTAGGATAAATACTCTGACTAATGATCACAGTCACACATTCACCATTAAAATCTGTTAACAAAATAATGATTTAAAATACATATTTTTTTATTCTCTACTTGTCTGGACACATGAGATTTGGCTAGATACTATACATCAGTATAAAAATAAACAAAACTCAGGAATGAAGAAAACTTGAAAGAAAAAAAGTATGTATTAAGATTATGTCAAACACCACTTATTGCCTGAACAACTATTTAGGATGGCGTAACCAATCAGGATGCATTACGGCAAGCTGGGTTTATGCAAAGGGAAAACATTCCCATATCTAACACGTTTGCCTTACGAGCAAAACTGCAGTAATCTGCAATGAAAAAATGCTCTTGAGAAAGCATTAAGAATCTGCATTGCTTAATTCTCAATGGCTATGGAGTTAAAGACACGGTGCTCATTAACCGTCTGTGATGCTCATATTTAAGCCACTCTGCCCCTTCAGAGTGAGCGAGACCCAAGATATTAGCAGTGCACTGCAGCAGGTCTACAGTAATGAAGAACTGCTGTACAACTCTCTCACACCAAAGGAGGCACAATGGAAAAGTCTGTACCATTTAGCTTGCACACAAGTGTGGAGGGCTGTGATATTTTCTAATTGAGAGTAATGCCATGAACAAAAAATATGTTTTTGTGTGGCGCACTCGGTCTACAGATGGGAGGGGGACAAGACGAAAGGGAATTGGATACAGCAGCACAAAATTACCACCGAGGCTAGCTGAAGGGCTTTGCGCCCCAGACAGACTAAGAAACCGGCGGCGGCATTCAAATTTCAGAATAGTAATGGACATCTGGCAGCAACAGAGCAGTTCGAAGAACGTAGCCAATAAAAATGGATGACATTTGTTTTCCTCAATCAGGTCTAAATGGAAAAAAAAAAATCCTAAAGCCATAACTTCACGAGATTGAATTTTACTTGTCTGGGAATAAGCAAGCTTGCTCTACTCAGTATGACAAACATCTAACTATGCCTGTGTACAGTGAAGGTCACAAAATAAGCTTTATTTATTTTTTCGTTCACACTTGCAGAAATATTGAACATTTTTCTCAGAATCTTTCTGGATGCAAAGACGGGAGTTTTTAGACTGCATTCAAATGGAGGACGGACGACCGTCATTTAGGCGATGATTAATTAACCAGCCATCCTTCCCATGCTTGGTATACAAGTGAAGGTAGGCGCTCGCTATGACAGCAGGTTTGCCCCCATAGCTGTAAGCCCAATGATCCTGCCGGGTTCCTCCGATTAGCTCTGGTTAGTTCATCTCAAGGACATGCCAGGCTGCCAGTTCCCATTTGTGAGAGATGAGTGTCTCTGCTGATCTGTGCTGGCTGTCCTGTAGTACTGTTTGGCCTGTGGGGTGTAAAATAGTTAATGACTTGCTGGTGAGTGCATTCGAGGGCTGATTGGTCCTTGCACACAGGTACTAGCACAGCAGGGACTGCAGAACACGCTACAATTTCTGACTCCAAACGGTTATGAAAGAACGCCTTCAACGAAATATGGGGTGGGGTACATTTGTTTGAATTGAACGCAAAACAGCAGCTGTGAGACTGGACAATGGCTAAAGTGATTTGTGCCAGAACTGAGACCCAAAATATGCTGCCTTAGTAAACCTGGCACGTGGGTACTCCAACTTGCTCTAAATGTTTAATGACAAAAAGAGCAGCAACTAAGTGTATATGGTATCGCTGCTCAAAAGCCTGTCCCATCTATTACAGTTAAGGTTAGGGGGAAAGAAAATCAATGATCTGGACAATTCAAAATTAAATTAACATTGTGAAGAGGGCTTCCAGAACAGGACAGAGAGGACACCAGCCCTGGGGAAAGGCTGTTTAAATTTTTTTTTAAAAAGCACTTCAGAGATTAAAGCAACGGCAAGAACCAAACCACAGTGGCCATTACAAGACGAATGACCGTTGCGCAAGAACGTGAAATTCCTCATCTTCAGTGATTTTTACAAAAACAGTTGATGATAGCTAGGCGTTTTCCTCTCAACGCCATCTTATGAAGATTAGATTTCTTCTCAGTACAATGTACATATACATGTACAGATTCTAGATTCTCAGATCTAGCGTTTGCGGAAATCTGATACACACAACGCCACCCCGACCAGTCCTTTTAGTAATATTGCAGGCAAATTAATCCTTGCTGTGAGATACATTTATTGGTTTTAGTAGCTTATAGAAATGGCAAGAAAAAATATTTTTACAAATTCCAAGAAGCAACATAAGTGCCGTACAAGCTGCTTTGGAGTTCCCTGAAGTGGATTGTCATGCGTTAAGATCATGAACCCCCAAATGTCCCAATGCCTGCCACTGTAAAATCTGCAGGTCATCAGAAACTACTCCAGATATGCTAAATATGGTTCATTACGCATAACTGTCTGTGGCCCACACTACAACAAACCTGTGAGCGGAGACAACGGCCTTGAAACAAACTCAATCAACCGTTCCGCTTTAACATGAGTGTGGCAGATAACATGACATACTGCAATCAGAAGGTGTAGGCAGCGGCAGTCAATATAAGTCAATGAGCTTTATGCAGGGAGAGGCAAACATCTTCCCTTTCAAATGATAATGGTCCGGAATCCGTTTTTCCTGATTAGCGAATGTCACTGATTTTAATAAGAATCACCCTCCTGCAGTGGATTACTTCTTACTTTAATTGCATTTAATGTGGTAGCGCCGCCTTCGTGCACAGCAATTAAACCATTTAAAATTGCAACAACAAAAAAGATATTGGGTTACATTTAATAATCTAGACCTTAAAAAGACATCCCCTGCGCCCCCTCCACTGTGTGTGACTGAAATGATATGCTCAGAACCAGAGCTGCCACCATGAATGCAATCAGCCCCTAATGGGTGATCCTTATTTAAATTGGTGTGCTTGTGAATCAAGCAGAGCGATGAAAAGCACGTTTAGCGCCATTACCCGTTAAAAGGTAAGTTCGCGGCTGCCTTTAGCAGGCGCCGGGCTGGTTCCTTTCCCTCGCAAGCTTCCTGTTTAGAGGAAATCAGCCTTGGGAGGCGAGCTCGGTGCTCATTATTCACATGTTAATACCGAGGTGTTTAAAAAAAGGAAACCATTTGTATTCCGTCCCACTCCCGATGCATCAATTATATTCCGAAATGCCACAGTGGAACAGTTTCGCGAAAGCACTTTATGTACTTACACTCCTAACTTAACCCAGTATGGCTGTCAAATCTGAGAGACGCTTATCAAATTAACATGCCTCCTGTCACCGCACAGCGTGTTAGCTTCATTTATAGTTTGTCAGTTTTGTTAACAATAATGTTGCTAAAACAGAAAGGGAGAAGAGTCCTGCGGAGTAATTAATGTCGCATGTGAGCACACACAGACACACACACAGACACACACACACACACACACACAGACACAGGCCACCGGGAAAATGACCCAGCGCAGCACATTCGTAATTCCCAAAGCATCAAGTGGACCCTTTAATAAAATTACTGCTTCCTCAATGTCAGCAAGCAGCCAGGCGTTGGCATTCCATCTTGGGTACATATTAATTCTGTCACAGGCCAAGGGACAGTGTTTAGATGCGATGTGCAAACAGACTTGTCACATTGATAGTTTAAGTGTTTTCACACCATTAATCATCTGGCCTGACACGTCGGGCCCACCACGGCACAGCCAACAACCAGCGTTTATAAAAAATATATATATTAAAAAAAAAAAATTAAATAAAAGATGAAAGGAAAGCATTTTTGGGTGGTGATGAACCACAACTGGACAAATACGGACCAAGACGCAAATAAAAAATACTCCTTTTCTACAAAAGCGATGCCAACACCATGCGGTGCTGGAGTATTTATCAGCATGTCAGACACTGCATCCTTTTTCTACCACTGCATTCTGCCTGCCTCCATTGTTGTTTTTTTAAATCTTCACCACTCCCAACGCAGGTCATCAACTCGAGTCCTTTACTCTGATCAACTGTGTGACCCAGTCACCTTGTAACACCTCCACTCTCCTTTAGATTCCACTCAAGTGCTCAGAACATTATTCACTACCAGTGGTCATCATCACTCGTTTCTCAGGCAACGTTAACAGTCAAGAAAGTAGAAGTAAACCTGATAACAGTTGACGCCGCTTTAAAGGACAGAAGAATGGGGCGTTGCACTTGCCATCCACAAACATTCCACTTTCTTTACTGTCGGACTAGTCTGTCACTCGGGCCAACTGGGGGGGGCGGGGGTCTGGGTCAGCGCTGACTCTGAGGAAGGCCCACATAATCACATAATCACATAATCCATTATCCCGGCCATGGGAACTCAGCCGGCTGGCTCCCGGGCCATGGAGCAGTTTTACCCGCCGCACACCACGCAGCTCGGCCCTGGCACATTCTTACACTCTCCTCCTCTCCTTTTACACTTATGTCATTTAGCCAAAGCTCTTATCCATAGTGACTTGGCACTACAGCTTGAACATCGGCTTCACATACATGTATTCTTAGCAAGTAAAAAAACCTCTGGAGTACTGCTCTAGCACAACATAAGAGCTTAAATACACCAACTTAATACTTCAATAACTGCAGGACATTGTAATAAACAAAGAACATCTTTGCCATTCCTCAATTACCATCAACTCGCACGCACGCACTCACGGCATGTACGCACGCACTCACGGCATGTACGCACGCACTCACGGCATGTACGCACGCACTCACGGCACGTACGCACGCACTCACGGCACGCACGCACGCACTCACGGCACGCACGCACGCACTCACGGCACGCACGCACGCACTCACGGCACGCACGCACGCACTCACGGCACGCACGCACGCACTCACGGCACGTACGCACGCACTCACGGCACAAAAAAACGCACTCACGGGGGGTTGAACGCATTCGGCACACACGCACGCACGCACGCACGGCACCACACACACGGCACACACACCACCACGCACGCACACACACACACGGCACGCACACGCACGCACGCACACACGGCACACCACACACGGCACTCACGCACAAAAAAACCCCCCACCCCTTCTCAGGATGTGTCCATTGCTCACAGGAACAATCAGCTTCTAAACCGCACAAAAAAAAACTTGTGGGGGGGGTGTTGAAATTGAAAATGAAGGTTAATGATGTTTAACATTTTATATTCGAAAATAAAAAATATCAAAACACTGCGACTCTCACAAAAAACCAAAGGCCTGCGAAACGATAGGATTCTGCTGTCAGAAGAAAAAAATGCATATTTTAAAAAAGCAATCCTGTATTCAATTTCTGGAGCTAACTGAGTTTTAATGAAGCTTGAAAATAGCATTTATGAGGGGTGCATAGACTGATGCATCTATTTCAACATCGCATGGAAGCATTTGTCCTTTTATCAAAAAGAAAGATACAGGTATATGCAACCTCTTAAACAAAAATCTAATTTAATCCCATTTAATAATGTTCATAATAGAATGGATAGCAGAAATGTGGTCTCAATACAAATCATGGACAGCAGGCTCATTAATTTAACTATTTTATGTTTGATTTCTGCAAGTAGAGGATTCATAAAAATAAATAGAACTGCAGGCGCTAACTAAAGCAGCACTGTAGCTAGTGGTGTAACGGATCGTAGTTGATCCGTGATCCGTACGGATCGCCCCCCACGGTTCGGCACGCATGTGAACCGCGGATTAATTGCAAAATTTAACCATCATAGTGAATTACAGTTTTACTGCCGCTAGTACTTTTTAAAGTAATAATTCCCTAAATCTCGATGCAGAGTTGCAGTGAAAAGACAGATGCGTGCTGTTTTTTACTCTGAAGCGCATTGGACCTATCGCTAAGCCCCGCCCCTCTTCGCAGGGGGAGACAGTTTGAGAGCCAGCTCACCCACTGTAATGTAATTTTCACGGATTTAACACATTAAATACTCGTTCATTTTTGGAACCAGAGCTACGAAATCTCTTCCAAATCCGTCAACAAGGCCTGCCGTATGCACTGTAAAAATGTGTGCATGACTATTTTTTTTAAAACGGAGTTTTATGATTACAACTTAGCTCTGGTCCATAGCGTTAGAAGGAGCGTCTCCTTAACGCTATGTTACTTTCCAGTCTGTGCTTCGCCTCGTCAAACAATATGTAATGGAGCCCGGGGTATTTAATTTTGTTATTCATATGGATAAGGCAAGGCTAGTGATGTTAACACCACTGTTCTAATTATTAATTATAACGTTATATATATGGCTAACTAGCCTTGTTGGTACAAGCCTGACCGTCTTGATCCAAGGCTATGGCTAATGTTAACCAAGCCAGACTCACCTAAAGTATAATATTAACGTCAACGTTTACACAGGCTATTTTTTCATTCACTACCATGTTTAAAGGAAGAAGGTATCATGCCTCATATTGCACTTTGATTTTAACAATTGAGTATTGAATATTTTATATATTTTAAGATTTTACTTAAACATTGGACATCTTGAATGTTGTTTTCATTTAAGACCATGGGCAAAAGTTCCTTGCTTTAAGTGTTTTACAGAATAAATGGAAAGCAAAGATATACTTGTCTCCCTTTTTTTTTTTTGCTGATCCGAAAAATGATCCGATCCGTGACTCAAAACCGTGATACGATCCGAACCGTGAGTTTTGTGATCCGTTGCACCCCTAACTGTAGCCTTTACTGGATCATCGTTTGGCATTGAACAACCTTTCACATTTTTATCAAGAACAAATTGCCATCAGCAATAGTAAAAGGCACGGGGTGTCTTAGCCATCACCGACACCATCATTAGGCCAAATACTGCAATGCATTCTCCAAACTGAACCGAGAACCACAGTACAACACGGATAGCAAGAAGCATCCTGTCTCTGCAATGCCAGAGACACGGTTCACAGAATGGCACAGAAAACAAGAGCGGCCACCTCAGCTCTTACATGCAACAGGAGGACGTAAAGCTGAAATATGTACCCATTTGAATTTCAGGGAGAAGGACATGAAGATGGATAGATGGATAGATGATAGATAGATGGATGGATAGATACAGTAGATGCAGATTAATTTCACCCTTTCAAATGGTAAGGAATTTGATTGGGAACTAGACAGGTTTTTCCCATTGTTTTAAGGGACTGAGAGGTGATGCAGTTTTGGATGCACATCACTGTCATTGAGCATCTGACCCACAGAAAAATTGCTATTGATCTGTCGCATTGGTCCTGTTAACAAGAAAGCTGCCTTCTACAGTGACAAGTGACTTGTGCGGCGCGAGTGCGCACTTGCGCGGTGCGGCGCGAGCGCGCACTTGCGCGGTGCGGTGTGAGTGTGCACTTGCGTGGTGTGAGTGTGCACTTGCGCGGTGTGGTGTGAGTGCGCGCTTTAGTCCGTATGTTCAATCATACTTCCTGCAGTGCGCATCAGAACATCAGTCATGGCAGCACTGAGCCCGAGAGGAACGTTGCACAAAGGCTCATGCTTTTATGACACTTAGGGCCAAATTCACCAAGTACTTCAACATCCGGAATGACTTCCACGGGTTGTTTTTTTCCACAAGCTCTGCGGGGAATAATGAGATTCCGACTGTCTCGTCAATTTCTCCCAGTCATGCTGTCACGTACCCATGCAGACCGTTTTTCCAATATTAACGCGGCGGGATGTGGACCCAGCATCATCAAAAGCCGTCAGCACTGCGTGTACTGAACAGCAGGTGGGCTACAACTACTTGGCAATCCGTGACCATTTTTTTCTCTTCCCCTCTCAATGCTGATTTGTACCATAAATTGCTGCTCTTAGCCATTTCCAGTCCCAATACAGGGCCAATCAGCAATGCATAGAGCGAGCCCTTGCTTCTCATTAACGGCAGCTGGGACGTATAACCGCACGGGAGACAGGAGGATTAGATACTTACGATTTACAATAGAGAGCGGCCCGTCGTGGCGAATTACGCATACAGAGACGTCCGGCTACAGTTGGCTGATTGATGCGCTACCGGTTTAGGTAAATTAATATTAGCGCTTGGGTTGCACATTCCTGCATTTAAGATACTACTTTAGAGGGCATTTGCTGTTGCGGTGACGTAATTAAGATGGTTAATCTGAGCAAAGCTGATGACGAGTGGTTCAGGCCCTTGGACGAGAGGGGCCTGAAATGCGCTACCACCACAGCGGCCGGTCAGTCTCACTCCCCATTACCGCTCCGAGATCAATGCCCCGCTAATGTTAACGGCAAAGGTTATGAAGTCCAGACTAGGGGTGGGACTGGTTACTCGAGAAAACGAGTACTCGCAAGCAATATTTTTACCCAAGGAAAACTACAAGGCACAAGCAATATGCAAAAATAAATAAACCGCAAACGTCATTTTAAGCATATTTGCACACTCTTATGAGGTGTATTCACATTTACCCCCCTATCTAAACTCCATAGTTCATATGTATTATGAGTCTCTGCCTTGTCATAGAGGCATCCTGATAATTGTTGGAAAGGCTACAGAAAGCTGTCGGGGGCTTATTCACTTATTCCTGTGCTGGTGTTCTGTCTGAAGTAAAACTGGAGGAAAATGCTATGCTTTGTAAAACAGGCTTTAAGCACCAAAAACAATTAATAATAATTAGAGTACTCGAATAACCGCAAAGACAAAGCAGCTCTTCATCTTGGAGAGAAAAATCGCACCACTAGTCCAGTGTGAATTTTTCAAGTGATTCTGCTTGAAACGGACAAGGTAAGGGTGTGAGCCCAAGAGGGACGGCAAAGTGGGAGAAAAATTAAACCAAAAAAAATTATTTAAACAATTATGTCCAAATTGATAAAGGTGAACAAGCGTGTAACTTGATGTACAGCAGGTCCATCGGTCCTCCAAGATTCGGATGCAAATTAGTGGAAACATGTATCCAAAGTATGTATTATGTCACATTAGAAAGGTAAAGTATTGAAGTGAAAAGATTTGGCTCTTGGTGTGGGCGTGGTCACGCAAATGAGAACGAGAGATTTGCAGCAGCACCATCTCAAACCCTGCTGAGATATCAGACAATTTAATGGGGTGGGGGGGGGGCTTAATCCCCACAGATGCCAAAAATACTGAAAAATATAAATAAAACAGGGAGCATAAGTTTGAAATTCAATTAAATTGTTTTCTGTTAAGTTTCTCACTCAATTGCAGTTCTTCCAAGCCCCACCTACTCTATCATTTAAATGAGGTCACTCGTGCTGAGGAAGGACAAATCTCCACCAATGAGAGACAATCGAAGACTAAACACAAAGGGGAAAAAACAATGGACAAACAGACACTTAACTTAAGAAGCAGTGAAGGGGAAAGAGAGAATTTGACACTTAGGAAATTGTGCCGTGTCATTGTAGATAGATTGTGTTGTGTCATTTTGTTCTGATAGCTTTAAAAACAATCAGTTTTAAGTGAGAATGAAATCTCACTTAAGAGAGATTGCAATTCTGCTACTGGGTGCTGGAAACTGCAAATAAATCGGGATGAGGACAGAAATAACAATCCCAGACAACGCTTGTTCCAGAGTCTGATTGCTTTAACGGTTACTCAATTGAAAACCAAGCAAATGCAATTTTGTGAAAATAATTTAATCTCAGTTTCATAGCCCTCCACACATTGTAACATTGCACATTAATAATCATTTTAAAGTTGGAGAATTATTTTGGGGAGAAATTGTGAAAGCTTATCCTACTAAAGATAAGTGTAACCAGTTGCAACTGAAATTATTTATTTTTATCAAAAAAAAGAAAATAAAAGGTACCAAAATATTTGTAAAAGTATGATACCAGCATTTAGCAAAATTCGGGATTTACAAAAAAATTGGTAGATATACATTTATAAAAACGTGCCCGACATTGCTTTCTATAACATCAAATTGATTGCCATCCATTGGAAAATAAATACTGTGCCTTTGACCCTTTATATATTTAAAGTGTAAATATGTAATTAGAATGTTCTTAACTGAACATTATAATGCTGATGTAACAATCACGACTGGTAATAGAGGCCTGTCACATAGAACTAGAACTGTCATTGCCAATGGTTACAGAGACGCGCCTCCATGTTGGAGGACCAACCCTAACAGAGACGCTTAACGTTACCACTGAACTAGAAGTGTTTGCTACTCCATGAAACGAGTTTCATGCTAACGCTACTATGATTGCTGTCCTACAATGACGAACTTCTGCACTGCGTACTGATGTGCGAATAAAGCCGGGAAAAGGCAAAAATGTCCTTTTACGTGATAATCTGAGTGCTCACCATAGTAGCTAAACAACCAGGCTGGGTGAACAAACTAAATTTTACGACCAAAATAAGAAACTGATGGTTGAAAGCAGTGAGGAGTGAGCTGAAATTTAACGCTACGATATTAAGCACCAAATAACAATGCATTTGAAAGTAATAATGAAAGTAACGGTAAATGTACTTCATGTGTTGAACTGATTTGCCTTTTATGGTGTCTACAACTGAAGTTCCCTATCGGAAAAATAAGTTATTCTATTCTATCCATCGAGCTAAAATATGTTTTATTGCTAAAGTAGGCTAATGTAGCCTACCATTAATACTTTAACATGTAACGTATCACTTTGATCCCATATGAACTGCACAAGCACTTTACTTACCAAGGTGGTATACTACGAAGCAGGATTACCGAGGTATTACGAGCTGGATAACTCAATAAAACCCAGAACGGCTCTTTTTACTTCAGTCCATGCATGTTCCAGATTTGGGAGGGTTCTGGGTTTTACTCAGTAATGAATCCTGCTTCATACGTATACCCCCCCCCCCCCCAATACTCCTTTGTTTATGTTGGTATTATTAGATTAGAATATAATATAATAACTTTTATTTCCCGCTAGGGAACTTCAGTTATAGCCCTAGCAACAACACAAAAGACAGACAGTGGGACACACAACACACAAACAAACATATCAAACAAAGCCATCCAACAGAATCGTTACATCAATCAAGTGAATTAAAGTGCAATACAGCCATGATTAAAAATAGCTCCCGCTGTCCCGAGATGTCCAGTGTCACCAAGCAGTCCAACACACAAACTCCACCTCCACGAATTTCCTCCATACATGCAGTGCCGCGGTCTCTGTACACCGCCGAAACTGAGAAATAGTTTTGTGATGTTGTGCACTGTATATTTTATATATTGCTGAGCTACCTATAACCAATGCGCAAATCAAATTCCGATGATGGCAATAAAAGAAAATCAAGCAACCTCCCGATTAAATGTGATAGCCTATAAGTTTGGTTTGCATAACGTGATTGGTCCTCCAAGATGGCGGATGGCGTAGTCTGGCCAAATTGTGATGTATGTGACAGGCCTCTATTGAAAGCAATGGAGTTCTAGAACACTGACTTAGAATTTTGAAAAAAACATTCCTAAAAAGTACTCTTCAAAGTGTTAAAGAGTTGCCTAGTGGCCTGTGAGTGTGTTTCAAAGCCAATAATAAAGGTGAATGTGGCAGTGCATATTTTATGATTTACAGGAGTGAACAATGCAGCCTACGTTTTGCACACTTGTGAAATGGGTACATTTCCTGGATCATAGTTCACACTGTAGGTAAAAAGTCACCCAGATACAATTTTTTATGACACAAATAAAAAAAATTTATGGAAGTGTAAACAGCGAAAATCACATTGAATCTGACATTTACAATTCTGATTTTGGCCATTTTTGAATGTGGTATTAGATTCCGAGATATCTTAGTCTGAACAGTCAGATCAGAATCCAGGCCTATTACTTATGTCATTTTTTTATGTAGCAGGACATAATTACGTAGCGCACAAGCTAGTTAACTCACTATTGTACAGGGCAGGTTATCAACAGATTCATATTACCTAATCATATGTTGTCATTTAAGATTAGTTGTAAATGTGCAAAGCAGTGGATTACGATACTCCATAATAAATCAGAAGTAGACTATGTTTTTATATAATATGCGGACAGCTGAGTTAACCGTTTTGTGAATTAAAATAATGTTAGAAGTGTCCATATTATTGTCCTGGTTTGTTGCACGGTATTTATTATTCACGGTTTTCTCATGTAGCTGCTTACCGAACGTTAATAGTTGATCGGTCCAATAACGTGTCAATAGTTTAATCTAAAGGCGTGCAGTGACGTTAGACTATAGGTAACGTTACACAGTAGCATAAGCCAAGGAGAACAGATACGTCGTGTGATAGCCTTTTTATATTGTGTATTTTAACACGGCTGGAACACGGTATTGACAAATCTGCATCCCGGAACCATCCATTTTATAATATAAAAAAAAATATATATATATATATATATATATATACATAGTTACATCGACTGGTCTCACTATAGCCAAACGGCCGAGCGCTCCATTTTCTTAACTCGCACATCCTCAGAATCACTCGCCCAGGCGAGTGGGCGAGGTTCATTTCATGGCTTGCTTGTGTTTCACTGAAACCGCCCATCGGTCCCACCATTCCTGGCTCCGATCTCGCATTTCACAAGTCCCTCTGCACAGAAGTAGCTGCCATGGCAGCACAAAAAGCGAGTTAAAACCTTGGCTTTCCCCCCCATCTCCTCACCCTTATCATCATTAGATCCACTGCACTTTAAAACTAGATTAACAATTCCTAAAGAAATTGTAGGTGTGGTTGGTTCGCTGGAAATGCTATAGAAAGATGGTAATAGGCTATGGTATAGTGTGAGGTGGTAAATAAAAGGTGGAAATATTATGAAGTGGTAATGCGGTATAAAGGGATCTAAAGAACGTGAAAGTGTTAAAATAGGTGATGTATTTTGGAAGTGATACAAAAAAGTAATGCATTGTGATGAAAGCACAAAAGGTAATGTCAAATCATCTGGGATAGTATTGTTAGGTCATAAGTGTTGTAGAAGAAGGCATTGTGATGTCATAAGCAGTATAATATGTTACAGCATCCACATTCTATTGCATCGGTTTTCAAAATGTGCCCATTGACTCCCATTCATTTTTTTGGCAATAAAAGGTTTCACAACCACACCTAATTAACGCAGAAGCTGTGACTTTGATGACTTGTTTTGTTATTTATTTCTGCAGGCTGAGTGACAGGCGAGATGTCTTTTGTTTTTGTTAATTTGCGCATGCGGGTCATTTCAGGAGAGCAACCGGTTCACGCTGGAATCAGATGCAATGTGAACATAGCCTGTAGATTCCTTGTCCAGGTTTGAAATAAAGCGTATTAAAAGTATTTCACAGAGTTTCCCCTTTTCTTGGAAAAGTATCGAGTATCAAGATCAATTAATTGTTATCGGTATCAAAACCTTTGCCATCTTGACAATGGTAGTACATCTGGGACACGTTGATCATTAATTGAAATTTTATAAAAGAAAATTTTTTAATTTATATTAACTTTTATATATAATAGTTTTTTTATAGTACTTTTGTATAAGTTTGTATAAAATTTCAATATTAAAATAATTTTTCCCGAAAAATTAAAAAAAAAAAAAAAGCGGAAAATTATAAAACCAAAAAATCAAAAAGCCCAAAAAGGAACTTAAACTCTAAAACTAAAAAAAAGAGAAAAGAGAAATAAAAAAAAAAAAAAAAAAATGAAAAATAGAAGAGATGTTGAAGAACAAACGATAGATGTTTACACGGTAAGGAATAACAACATCAGGGGGAACCTGAACAGGGGAAAGGGGAAACGTCCGCCCAGGGTTGTGGAAGAAACGTATATGTATACATTGTATTGTAATAGCTTACATTGTAAAACGTTGCGCTGCCCTAGCCGTTCACGTTGTTTCACTGCCAAGTTATAGCTAGCTAACGAACGTTTTATAGCTAACGTTAGTGTTGTATATGCAAAATATTTCTAATCATAATATATCTCTTGCCTGTAGGTTGGTGTGTGTGTGTGTTGGTGTGTGCTGTGCAGAACGTTACGGAGGAGAGAGCAGTTGTGCAGCTTATTACTGAGTTTTTATAAGATTTAGAAGAGAAGCAAGCTATTATTCTCTCTCTAGAGCAGCAGAGCTAAAAAGATGAAGTAGATAAATGTGTTATTGGTTTAAAACAATGCTCAATGTTTTCTTCTCTAGTTCCATGATTAAAGATTGTGGCTTATAAACTGTATAACACCCATAGGCAACAATTTTTTTTTTAATCTGTTGCTCTATTCGTTTTATCATTTTTTTTAGTTTGCGATAGCTTGCCATACCACACAAGTTAGTGTAGGTAGGTAGTAATAAATTGAGAGTATGAATCTATTATTGATTCTGTATATTTCTCCTCCTCCCAAAAAAAAAATCTGATGAATCAGACGAGTATTATGTGTATATGTAGGGTAATGGTAGGGAAAAAGGGAGGGGGAAAGTTGTGAAGGTGTCTGTAAACTTGTTTTGAGTTGATTGGCATATTCATACTCACGATCGGAGATTCGGACTAATCTTACCTTATTTTTTATATTTTAATATTTTCTTTTTTTTGAAAAAGGAATAAGGAAGAAAAATGTGTATCAAATAATTTTTAAGCATAATCAAGGCTCAAACGATTTAAAATTTTTTACTACTGTGTACATATACTTTATATTCCACATTTCCACCATGTCCAATGGTCACTGTCACTATTTCTTTACTTCTTCCAGACATTAAAATGTAAAAAAAAAAAAAAAAAAAAAAAAAAAAAAAAAAAAAAAAAAAAAAACAATCATATTAGAAACATGTGTTGTGTTGTAGTGCTGAAAAAAAAAAAAAAATTAAGTCATATATAAAATAAAATAAACTATAAATATCTGATTATCCGAAAATTGAAAAAATGGATATATATGGTTCTTCGTCTGTGTGAATCAATTATGAGAGCAATTATTGAAAGTTGCAGCACTTCACTTCGGAAAGCCAGTAGCCCCAATACTCAAGTGGAAAATATCCAATGGGGCAAACTACAGATTCACAGTCCCCACTCTCCCAGGAACAGCCTCGAGTGTTAAAAAGGGTCAGATGAAGAGAGCCCATGGAGACCACTCTCTTTTCCCATGCATTTATTTTTGGAATGCACAACTCCAACCCCCCATGACAGCAATGGCCAGACATAAAAAAACAACACGCTTGAGTGAAGACTTAAAACACATTGTCCTCAGGAGAATCCTTTTACATTAAGCTGCATTCTTACAAGAAAACTCCTTCCTCTTGTGCATTAAGTCAGTTTAAATATAAATTGGTTCATAAAAGAAAAGAATGTTAGAACAAATCTTGGTTCTGCTAAATACCGTATTATTTAACGAGTAAAAATCCCACGTCTCTCTCGCTTTGTGGTCTTTTGCAGATTAATGGACATTATGAAAACACCTATACAGTAACAAACCAATTAAAAGGCCTTCTGCTTTGTTTATTCGCTGTGAATTAAAAGCAACACTGCCGACATAAAACGAAGCAGGCTGAACGTTGCCATGTTCTTTTTTTTTTTTGCCTCAGTTATGTCCAAGAAGGTTATGCCAAAGTCAAGAACACACTCAATGATCCTTGAAGCAAATGGGTGAACAGCTACTTCTTATTTGCTGAGGCCAGCTAGGCAGATGACATGCCAGTAACAAAGCAGCAGCTACTTTGGGAAGGTCGGACAGCTTCAGTGCCACACCGCCGACCCGATCATCTGTTCCACGGCCTCTGACATCAGCTTAAGATTTCTACTTGAGAGGAATGTGAAGATTAAAAGGGACAAGAAAATGGTTACCTCAGTCATAAAATATTCAGGAATACAATTACGAGGATAAGGATGATGGATACATTCTGATCCTAGCCATCATTCCACCCTGAAACTGCCTACAAAAGCCTTCACAGTGCAGGCCGTGCACCTTCAGGAACGGATGGGTTGGAGCAGCCAAACATCTTGGATCAATCAACAGCTCGAAGGTAGTTTACATAAAGTACTAGTGAGCTGAAAACTTTATCCCTTTATAAACTAAGAGATTCCTGGCCTTGATTGCTGCATCCTGCTTATTGCAGTGCTGTCGCTGACCGCAAACCTACACCAGTACTGACTGTGGCAGAGCCCTTGCTAACCAGTGGGCCTTCTCAAATTGGGATGAAACTTGGGAGGGGGGGCTAAAATATTTCAAAAGCAGTTTATGGTTTACGAAATCACCTTAGACCACATCACAAGCTTTTCAGCATAAAACCCCGTTTGAAACAAATCCTATGGAAAAGCTCTGGTTTAGGAGCATCGCGTTTTGGGGTGTGTGAGAGCATATATACAATTTCAATTAAAAAAAACGTAAAAAACCTTTTCCAACGCATACAAAGCACTGTCTGCACAAGTTATTAGAACTTGCAAATACTAGGCCTGCCATTACTGGTATGGATATCAAAATGAAGCCAAGTCACAATAAGCATTGGCTATCGTAGCTCACACTAAGTAAACAAGCTCTATTCCAAAGCAATGCTCCCCAATCTTTCCTAAATTATTTAATGTAACTTGGCTCTGTTTTTTCATCTTACCATCTGAAGAGAAAAGTATAGAATCAAAATGATTCTTTTAACTGAACTGAGCTGATGTTAGCAAGCTAGCGATGCAGCTGGTTTAATGAAAAGCCAGCCAGTTGTATGAATGGAAAACAAACATGTGGCTAGCTGGTTACACTAAGTTTTCACATGGTCAAAATCTTATACGTGTGAAAAGCATAACACATTGTTTTGGTCCAAAATACATTTCATCGGTGGGGCTTGACCATGGGTCTCCAGCGGGAAAGTCCGTCGCACGAACCACAGCACTAAAGATGATTTCCCATTTTGTGGAGCAGTTAGGCTGTCTTTCGCCGACTGCAATGCTACATAATAATTTTGCCTGTGTATCCTGCGATTGGCTACTTGTTATGTCAGATGATATTATCGGCAGATGTTGCTAAATATCCAAAGGGGAGAGTTAATGCTAATGTCAATGTGATGATGAAATCAGGAAGATGACGTGTGAAGTCGTATCTGACTTCTGTGCGATTTCACAAGGTCCGAAGGTACAGAAGTTAATGTTTTTGAGGGCTGAGTGTCCAGGGTCATTGTGGTTATTTCTGTAGGGAACCCAGAAAAGTGGCAAACTCATTGCTGTATAGGTATGCAGCATGGCCCGCCCATCCCAATACAGCAACTGTATTATGTTATACATCACTCTCACACATGCACGCAAATATACATATAGGGGTCGGACAACATAATGGAACACCTAATAATATATATATATATATATAAAAAGTAGGGCCACACTACACCTTCAGAACAGCTTCAGTCCTCAAATGTTCTCAAATGTGTGTAGTGGGAAATTGGACAATCCTTCAAGGAAAGCCTTCAGTTCTTTAAGAGGTGGAAATCTACTTCACACACTGTGCTTCAGAACCTCCCACGAGGGCTGAATGATGTTTCACATCTGGGTGAATGCGGAGAACATGGATGGCCATAGGTGGTGGTTAAGCGCGGCTCATCTAGCTTGCCAACACTGACTTGCAAGCGCAGCCAACTTGACACCTATACCCATTCTATTCCAATTGTATGCTTCAATACACAAGTTTTGGCATAGATTAACATAAGACTGTCCTAGTTTTTCAATTTTATTATTTTTTCAATGGCTAAGAGCAGGTACATGGGTTTGTCAGTATTAATTAATCACTTTATTTGTTCTCAACAGGGATCTTGACAAGTGGCTGGAATCTTACTTTAATTAGAGATTGGGTCACAGGGATGTTATTCTGTCAGACCTTTTGAAGGCGTAGTCTTGGCCGTTTAGCAACTATCTTGTTAAGTATCCGTCTCTGGCCTCGCGGTGGTACAGCGGTAAGTTCGGTGCAGTTGTACTTCGAGGATCGGGGTTCACGCCCCGGTCCTGCCAGATCCGAGCATGGCCGGTGCCCTGTGGGAGCGGCAATTGGCGGCTGCTCCCAAGTGGGGGAACGGAGGGGCTCTGGTTGAGAATCGCTGCACACAGAACGGCCCTGGGCAATTGGAATCACAGTCAGGAGCACGAGGAGTTGCGCCCTGAAGAGGACGTGGCACCCACCTTCCTACTACAGGCTGACGGGGGTTGTGTCGCAGTGATTCTCTAGCGGTTGCTACACGGGGGAAATGGAATTAGAAATTAGAATAGGGGCTCAATTGGCTACCAAATTGGGAGAAAAAAATTTAATAAAAATAAATAAATAAATAATCTGAAACTAATTACACACGGAGCTTGGACTTGCAACTGCTGCTCCTCAGTGTGCTCGTGTTTGGCACATGCTGTCCATGTCCAACACTGTTCCCCTTGCCACATTCAAGTTGTGTTAGTGTTGCACCTGCAATTCAGGCACTGACAATTTGGCCTTTCGGAACTCGAATTTGCCTCATGTTACTATGGAAACCCACATTTCAATGTGATGATTGTCAGCCCTCTTTTATAGCTAATGCACACTGCTATTTGTTATTCAAGTTAATTACTCACCTGTGTAGCTGCCTTTTTGATTGGGATTTAGTTACTTCAAAGTTGCTTTTATTTATGGTTTTTCAGCTATTTTGTTCAACCCTGTGTGTGCACGTATGCATGTGTGTACACGTATGTATGTGTGTGCACGTGTGTGTGTGTGTGTGTGTGTGAGAGAGTTGAATAAGTTAACACAACCTCTGCAGGGAGCAAACTTAAACATTACATATTTATGCACATTTTAATGCATAATTACTATGTATGATTCTTGGGACCGATACCGATTTCCGATATTCTGGCGGACATATCAGCCAATACCCTCTGCCGATAATTCCGTGGGCGGGGTTGTTATGGTGTCATGGTCCGATGGTTACTGCACCTTAAGCATTTATAATAAAAAAAACAATATAAAAAATACACCTCCGGCTATTAATTGACCATATATATGATTTACTTTTTTCCTGCTCTTCCCAAGCTAATTCACAGCGATCTGCTGTATACGTTCATGAAAATTGCCCTGCTGTTCTGTCTGTGAAGAGAATATCTTCACTTAGTTGTGATGTCTTGTGTTCCGTTTCCTCTTAGGACAGCAACAAGTGCTTCCACAATAACACACTACAGTCACCAACAATAGGGATGGGGGTTTGGGATCATTTTGGTACCTGTATACCAGCCAACCGATTTACTGGGGCATTGTAGTAATCATAAGGATTCTACAGTATAAAAATGTCAACAAAATCATTATTAAACTTTTAAATCCATTGCTCTATTATATTGAAAGTACAACAAACCAAGCATGATAATTGTCTTTTCTCGAACGACAGTTGGCTGAGAAGCATTCCATGAGAACTGATATACAGTATAACATCACTCGGAACTCATCGCCAGTTAGGATTACTCTGTTTACATTCTCATTGATTCATTGTTGGAAAAAAACACTGATTTTAAAAAGAATTCAGAAGGAACTATATTTGTTGGTGGAGCCAAATAAACAACAAAATCTTAATCTCTTGTCTCGATCATTACTTGATAGATATGTTATAGGCTAGTAGAACTGTTGTATAAAAGCAATATCACGCTCGAGGTCGTACTGTGATTATCTTCAGCCAAGTGCGATTGAATCACAGCCGTGCTGATGTGCAGTATAACGTCCCCTCTCGTGTGATATTGCAACTGGGCAACTTATGAGGTGCAATTTTGAAAAGTTTTGCCTGACTGTCTATTAAAGTATAATAAAGCAAGGGGGCTGAATACTTAAATAATTGTTTTCCATTTTAGATTTGAAAATCATTTGGAACAATTGTTTGTGTTGAATACGAGCAAAAAAAAAAGTCTGATTAAATTATTTTTATCAAATGTTCATACAACAAAAATACAACCCACTGTATATGGGTGCACTTAAACACAGCTTCAGACAGATCTCAGAAAACTGACAGGACCTGGATGTGAAATATCCCTGGTCACAGTTTTGCAAGATATTAAAGAACCTACAGTATGTATGCACACTGAATATAAATTCCCTAATTCCAGCCCTAATGTGAATGATTCTTTTCATCCAAGCCTCTGCTCCATTACCCCCCGATTTCTCATTTCCTAATTTCATAAGGAAACGCACAGCCTACGCAACTGAAGGTCATTTTTTCCCACAGATATTAGCCTAGCACTGCAAGACAGCCTTGGAACACAGCCCAGTAATATCATGTAACCCAAAAATGTCAATTCTTACTGAAACAATTTTTTTTTTTTTTTAAATAAATAGGCTCAGTGAAATCCTCAATTCCAAGTAATTCAGAAGCCAGAGGCCTAAATTTCAGAATCAGTATTCCCACTCAACATCCTGTCTTTTCTCTAAATTTACAGCATTGGAATGCAAGTACTCATGAGCTAACCAAAACATTTCAACTATCATTAAAAACTTCAAACCCAGTGCTCTTGTCTACAGTATACAATGTAACCAAAGCTTACCTGACACAGCAAGTATGGGCTTGAGCTCCCCTGGGTACTTGTGTAAATGCTTACGAAGTGCTCTCTGCCAATATCAACAGTGTTCAGCACGTCCAACTGAAGAGAGTTGCCTTTTAGAATGACATTTTTTTTTATTCTTGCCCATCTCTCTCGCTCACCCCTCTTTTAAATGGAAAGACCGCTTCTTTCCATCTTATATCCTGTTTGTATTCCAAATGTTGACGTACCGAAAAATCAAGGAATCAAATTCAAAATTCAATTAAAAATAACTATTTATCCGTTAGGAACTTATTTTGTGTAAAAGCGTCACAACACATAGCTGGGGACGACAAACACAGAATAGGCAACAAGTACAGCTGAAAACAATTAAAAACAGTTTAAGATAATAAAGTTAAGCGTGCTAACAAATGTCTGTAGATGAATGGTGATAAGCGAATAAGCTCAAGCCCCAAGCTAGCTCAGGCATTAATGAGTCGGATAGATGTAGGCACAAAGCTTGAGATGGCCCGCTTGGTCCTGAATGTGAGTGACTTGTACCTGCGGCCTGAAGGTAGGTGGCTGTATTGGTTGTGTAGTGTGTGTGTGTAGTGTCTGAGGCTATAAGTAGCCCTTTCATTTTAGTCCGTCTGCTGTAGATACTGCTTAATGGTTCAAGCTCCAGTCGAATGATTTTGCTGCTCATTCTGATGACTTTATTCAGAGGGTTGTGTTAATTGAATCAAATGAACACAACTCGCAAGTGCGTGTGTGGTTCGCCATGTGGGGTATCAACCAGCTGATCAGTGTCCCTTTCTGGTCACCCCTCTGGTTGTGGCATTCGGGCAGCAGCATACAGCCCAGGTTCACTTGACTTTGGTTCCCAGTTTTTCCGCTCTTTTCTCCGTAATATGGACTAGCTCCACGTGCATCACGAGTCACTGCGGTGCCACCCACACCCAAACAAGCTGCACTGCAGACCGGAGCTGGTGAACGCCACTGGTCGCCACATATAAACTACTATTTTCCACACAGTGGAAGTGGCAGCATGACTCAACAGCAACTCAGTAGCCTGCGGGCACGTGGCACATCATTGGGAGGAGCCAACATGGCAGTATCCCCAGGAAACCTGGCTGCCTTACCCACCATACCCGGGGCCGCCCTCGACCCCTGCTCATAGCTGGCTAGCGACGCAGCCCGAGCTGGAGTCTGACGTCTACGGTATGAGACACGGCCTGCGCTCACGTCACGTCGTGACAGCGCCTCTGGCCCTGAGAGGTTGTGTGCTTCAAGCCCCTACAGTAAAATCAGACGGCTGGATAAATGAGCGTGCGTGGACGGGCTGTGAAATCCAAAGCCGTTTACATCTTTTCGGAAAAAAGGGGGCATCCGCAACGCAAATGAATAATGCAGCGGTAATGGAAGCCATCTGTGGTAATGTAACCATAATCGGGTGGTATAACAGGCACAATGTACGTTAGGAAACATCTGTGGTAATGTAACCATAATCGGGTGGTATAACAGGCATAATGTACGTTAGGAAACATCTGGGGGAAAAAGAAAAGAAGAAAGGACTGAAAGGAGTGGGCTGGCTGTCGTGGTTTTGAAGCATTCTGACATATTCGTGCCCGGCAGAATGGTACAGATGAAGGGCTCTCATCTGTGCGCTTACATAAAACCCACGCTGACAGTTTTATAAGGTGCTAAGTGGGTCATAGCTCAGTGCGATCAGAAGCAATGTCGTCATTCTCAGTTCAGAGGCCCCCCTCTTTTATGGAGGGAGTCTCACAGCAACCTGACATCAAGTGGGCCATCATGCAACCAATGCCCCAGTCCAAAATATCAATGGAGCAAAAGACTTGGTTATTATTGTTTTTATTTCTTAACACACAGGTGGGTTACAGTATCCACAAGGTTTATGCACAATTTTTATTATTATTTTGCATCACTTTCCCATTATTCAATACGTCTGCAGTTCAGAAAGGGTGTTAACTTCAGTTTTCAAAACAAGTTTTGCATTTGCAAATTGCTTGCTGCTTTGCAATCCACTTATATGCTCCCTTGGCAGGTTAATTTATAATCCGCACAGGAAAAAAAGAAAAAAAGAACACGAAGGAGAGGAAAATGAGCACAGGCAGGATCAAAATCTCTGACAGCTACAAATCAGGCTACAGATGCTGCAAACACTGACAGCTCCAATGTAGGCCACCTCATTATTACTCACAGCCAATGACTACAAAGCGCCTATCTATTTTGCCATCAGCAGACAATGAATGGCTGCTTTCTTTTTCTATTCCTGGATTAGGCCTGCAAAATAAATAAATACATTTTACTTTAAAAGACCACTGGCGTCTTTCCAGTGTGTCCATGATGGGAATCCTCCTGCATCAGGCACAAAGAAAGGCACGGAATCCCCACTTTCCCCATATCTTCCAAACAAAACTGCGGGCAGAGCCGGAGGCTAGTTGCCATTCCGTGCGGGGAAGCTGCCAATGACGGAGGGAGGCGGCTCCGGCTGATCAGCCTAGTTTCCTCTTACCAACAAATTAACTAGAAATGTCCTTTTTGAATGGAAATGTAATTCTGGTCACCGCCAAAAGAGAATCTTCCCGCCGCAACCAGAGCATGACGTCACCTCGGCACCAACGGCAGAAGATTGGGTTGTGCGGGGGCATGGGGTTTGACAATAGGGCGGGCCGGGAAGACGGGGGTGGCCCGTGAGAACAATGCGGTATTGAGGTGACCGCCACCTCCTCAGACAGGGCCCTCATTAGCAGAGCTGCTGCCATGAATGGAGCTTTATTGTGCAGTTCCGGAGGACGCGCTAAATCCCACTGCATTAATAGGCCGTTCATCAGGACTCCCTGTGACCACTGTGCGTATGACATCATGTTCGCATCAGGGGCCTGCCCAGCTATTTTTATTACCGATGCTCTGAGCAGGTTCTCTCTCATTCTAAAGCCCAGGCTGCCCTCTTTGAAGCCATAGGTCACCGGCTGAGTTTCCATGGAGAGCGTCTCCATGGGGATCGGTTTCAACTCGTTCCAATGGGTGAGGTGAATTTCCTGAGCTTCATGTCCGACGTGGTCATTAAAATAAATCGATGCCCCCCTCATTTATGACAGAAAAAAAAGATTTACATTTACCATTTTTAAAATTGGGTAGCCGACAAAGGCTGATCAATTTCAGGACGTCACACTAACTTCTGTACTTAGTCATTTATTCAGCCGAATGATTTACGAGAGCCAACATTTCTTTAAAACCACGAGTTACGACTGCAGACTGCATACAACCACAGTGAAACCGTTCACTACAGGTGCAATACAGGAGTGAACTAGCATTGGGACTATGGAGCCTTGTAGGAAACTAAGCTTGGGCAAATGGCTGGAGAAAATATCAGCATGCACAATGGCCCTCCAGGACCGGAGATCGAGACAATGAGCAAGATTCTGAGATATCCCTGCCATGCACAATCTCCCACCGCTGCATTCATCCCATTTGTGTTCGAGACTGTATCGCTTTGCCCATCGTCGCATCTCAGCTTCTAGATCTCACTTCGTCTGTACAAATAAAACAGAAGGACAACTACATTGAGCCGGGAAGTAAACTATAGGCTGTGCATCCCACGTAGTGATTCATGCAGGGCTTTCAACGAGTCTTTAGCCTGGGTGCTGACCTCTAAATCAAACGTCAAACGCTTTCGACAAGCCTTCTGGAATTGAACCACGATTTTACTTCAGAATATGCATCCTGATTTAGTATGGGAGCCCGACTGATTGCTGCCAAAAAGAAACATCAATAACAAATAAATAAAAGTTTGAGGGGGCATGACCATCATAAAAACACAAACCGATATCCAAGGGTCAGAAAAGGCAAATCGACCAAAGCAGCTAAAGCAACAGGATGGCTGGAGGGAAGGTGGCCGTGGAATACGACTTTCACTTCTGCCCTGAGTGAAAAAGAGCTTCTTTCGAAAGACAAGCAGTTGACAAAAACAAAAGCGTGAGGAGGCAGCCTTGCTCTTCTGTCATTGGACTCGCCACTCCCCCACGGTCAGTCCGCCACTCCCCCACGGTCAGTCCGCCACTCCCCCACGGTCAGTCCGCCACTCCCCCACGGTCAGTCCGCCACTCCCCCACGGTCAGTCCGCCACTCCCCCACGGTCAGTCCGCCACTCCCCCACGGTTGACGCAACAGCAAATTGGAGTTTTAAGGCTTCCCATATAGGCAATAATGATTCATCATTTCCTTTCTTTTAGTCTTTTTTCTTCAATTATAACTGTTGCGGGCGTAAACCTCCAAACTTCAGAGGCCGCCGGAAAAAATAGTCACTACTGTTATCTATTGGGTGTTGACAGCCAATCAGCAGCAAGGCCTTGCAGCTTCTGCGTGCCTGACGAAAACACATCACATGATCGCATGGAAGCTGTACGACCTTGCTGCTGATTGGCTGTCTTATCAATACCCAATAGATAAGTGGTGACTTTTTTTCAGGCGGCCTCTGAAGTTTAGAGGTTTACACTGCACCACATTGTGCCAATCGTTATTGCGTTATTTCGATTACCATTGCAGGATATCTCATGGCAAAAGGCATATGCTAAACATAATTTGCCATTACAATTGGTGTAAACGACAATGGTGTGCAAACTTGCCATACAGGCAATTAATAAATCATGATTAAGGCTGGGTGTTTGTCACGAAAAATATAGACTGAAGTCATGGAAAAAACTGAAAAAAGCTGCAGAAATCATGGTGTTTTATAAAACATTTATTAAATTAATAGACTTAATTAATCATGAGTACAATACAAGGCTGGTGCATTTTATAATTTCTGCCCATCATGGAAAGAAAGTGCTTGCTTTTAAACAGAACGTTGTTAGAAACAGAGCATGCTCAAATTGCATTACTAAAATAACAAAGCAGGATTAGTCTGTTTTTATTTTAAGTTTATTTTGGTACAACATTGTCGCCTACATTATAATAATAATAATAACTCAGCTCAAAGTGCTTAACAGAAAAAATAAAAACAAAGGCAAAAACATTGCGAGGTTTGAGTCTTTGGAGTAGCTGGAGTCACGGACAACGTTACCTGAACAGGGAAAGGAGCGCTCGGCCGGGCAACAACACTGTTGACAGGGGCCATCAAACATCTGATTGCAACAACTGACAAGAACGGGAATCTTTATCCCAGCGTGTTCCACAATCTGCTAAAATGATTAGACGTACACAAATCCCACTGTAGGCTATGCTAAGGATGAAGTCCAAATCTGACGAAAAATCACAGAAAGCACTAAAATGGGGAAAGTCAAAGAACTGCCAAAAAAAGAGGCGAAAATCACGGATCCGTGACACCCACGACTTCTGTGACAAATACCCAGCCTTCATCATATCTGCCCATCATCTACTTTTGTTACAATAAATGTGTTACTAACATAAGCTACCACAACACATGTTTAAATTAGTTACAATAAATGTGTTACTAACATAAGCTCTGACCCAACATGTTTAAATTAGTTACAATAAATGTGTTACTAACATAAGCTCCCACCCAACACGTTTAAATTAGTTACAATAAATGTGTTACTAACATAAGCTCCGACCCAACATGTTTAAATTAGTTACAATAAATGTGTTACTAACATAAGCTCCCACCCAACATGTTTAAATTAGTTACAATAAATGTGTTACTAACGTAAGCTCCCACCCAACATGTTTAAATTAGTTACAATAAATGTGTTACTAACATAAGCTCCGACCCAACATGTTTAAATTAGTTACAATAAATGTGTTACTAACATAAGCTCCCACCCAACATGTTTAAATTAGTTACAATAAATGTGTTACTAACGTAAGCTCCCACCCAACATGTTTAAATTAGTTACAATAAATGTGTTACTAACGTAAGCTCCCACCCAACATGTTTAAATTAGTTACAATAAATGTGTTACTAACGTAAGCTCCCACCCAACATGTTTAAATTAGTTACAATAAATGTGCTACTAACATAACCATTGGTATCATATTAATGCTCGGAAGTTTAGAAACTTAACTGTCAATATTTTGCAATATGAAGTACACAGGCTATACACAATGCAAATCAGACAGGCGCAGCTAATGATTAATTTGTTCATTCATTTAGAATGTCGAGCCTCATGAGTGAACAACTCATTCCATGACTAGGTCTGAAAAATTTGTTGGAATTTAGTTCAGTTATGCACATGTTTTAGTCCGCCATGGTTTCCTCTCGCTAGTGTACTTTTGACAACCTTGTAGAAAAACTTCCAAATACTGTTAAGACAAATGAGATCAAAAGTTATTGGCATCCAAAAACAACACTGCTAGGAACAACGTTCCGGTCACCCAATATTAAATCCAAAAGAATGGCAATACATATGTGCAAATTAGCTGCACTTTAAGAAGCATGAAATCGACTATTGTGTCCATGGTTTTCATCCAGTGTCCATTGGTTATATCCCATTGAATTAAAAAAAATTATTGGGAAAATAAATTCAATATCAATATTTGGCCTTCCTTTCCACAACATTCAAAAAGCAGAGTTTTGTTAATTGCTGCATATTATATTACACATATGATTTGAACTCAGCAAAATCAGTAGGTATATTATTGGGTAGAGAAGAAAAAAATGAAACCCTGTCTTGCAATAGAGGCAAACCAGTCAGGAAAACTGTGGTACTGTGCAAACGTGTACGTGCCAGTATCAAGGACAACCACTTAGTTTGACAAGAAAGTACTTGTTCCCTTACTCCCTTACTGCTCAAGGCATATGGGAGTTATTCATTCAGCATGTAAGATATTTGTATCAGGCCCAGCCCTGATTGGATGGGAAATAAGCAAAGTTGAATAGGACAAATACATAATTTTATATAACCTGTAAAAAGAGTAATGAAAACATGTTAACCCTTCAATAAACATTTTAAATTCACTATATTTCTATGAATTTCTATGAACTTTTTATGAATTTATATGAATAAGAGCAACATACCTATGTCTTCAAAAGCACAACATGGCACATTCAAAAGCACTCCATAGACATTAATAAATGCTAATGTCAATAACCGTGAATAGTTAAATGGTGGGCATCACTTCGTATGTCCTGGTACACATCACTGACTGCATCTGCGGTGACATAACACACCGTACTCCTTCTTAGAAAAGAGTAGCTCCACTAATTAATGACTGGCAGTGTGGTTTGAGGGGATAAATGGCTGATCGTATTGAACCTGCAAACTGCATACTCACTCCTCATTGGTGACTGCCTTAGTACCTTTGCAGAAAGAGCTTAACCTGAATTGCTTCAATAAACATGGAGCTGTATCACCCAATGTGTAAAACATGCTATGAACAGTATGTTATGTAAATACCCCTGAGGGAAATGGGAATCGGCAAATCAAATGAAGTGAACGGTGAGCTTTACTGTCAAGAGGAAGCGAGAGTTAATTAACCCTATAGTGTTTTTCTCCTCCGTTTAGCCTGCGCAGTATTAGTAACGCATTTCATAACCTAGTTCCTTTAAAAACTCTTATCCACAGTGGCTTGCTGGTCGCATATGGCCCTGATATTTACTGCAGCGGTTCAGGTGAAGTACTTTGCTTATGGCCAACTCAACCCATAACCTTCTGGTCCCAACGAGTTGGAGCTAACCGCTACTGCAGACTGATGCCGTATTGATTGACCTTACCATGGCCTGCAGAGGCCGACAAAGGTAAGCAGTTATTTTTATCAAAATGGCGGAGCCCTGTAAAACAAACACAAGCTACTTAAGCTTCTGATCTAAGTGGCAACAAATAGATTTTTAGACAGGCAGTGACCATCGTGAAGCACTTGTGCTTTCTGCAGATTAAAGGTGTATTCGTCCTGTAACAGACCAACTCGTTAAAAACTTTAAAAATCCCACTTAAGGGCTGCAGTTTTTATTTTCTGCGAGTCAATTAAAAAAAATTAATTAAGCCTGTCAGAATAAAACACCATTCAATTTGCTTTTTAGGCAAGCCTGTGCATCTTCTTAATGGGGGAAGATCATATATTTGACTTTACAAAAAACAAATAATTCTTTCTTTTTTTCTTTTTTATTTGAGTATTTGCGATTTTGGTGGGTTGGGGGGAGGAGGGTGCTGGCCACAAACCTTCAGGCTTCTTGCTGAGACAGTGGGCCTGGCAGCGCGCACGGATGGTACTTTACAGATTATCAGATCACTCGTCGCCATTGTAGCCCCCTCTACAGTGTGCAAAGAAAGCAGAGGAGGCCATTTCTACAGCGATTTCTGCCTCCACTCAATCCCAAAGCAGAGGATTTCTGTACTGTACTCCTCCAATACAGATACAGAAAACAGGCTTTACCACTGCCATCTAAAGCTCCAATTACACTTTTAGGCTCAATTAGTAGATGCTACATTTATTATGTAAATTGACTAGCTGATTTGTAAGAATTCAGTGCACTTGTCCAAAGTTTGCTTTGTAAATCAGCATTTTTTCTTTCAGAATGTTGTTTTTTATACCCCTCCACCATAGGGAGCAGGTTGAATATCAATTTTAAAAGAACATGAAAAATTTAAAATGAAGGGCCAAGTTTTAATCACTGGCTGAAACTGTACGGGCTATAATATAAAATGAAGGGCCAAGTTTTAATCACTGGTTGAAGCTGTACGGGTTATAATATAAAATGAAGGGCCAAGTTTTAATGACTGGTTGAAGCTGTACGGGTTATAATATAAAATGAAGGGCCAGGTTTTAATCACTGGCTGAAACTGTACGGGTTATAATATAAAATGAAGGGCCAAGTTTTAATGACTGGTTGAAGCTGTACGGGCTATAATATAAAATGAAGGGCCAAGTTTTAATCACTGGTTGAAGCTGTACGGGTTATAATATAAAATAAAGGGCCAGGTTTTAATCACTGGCTGAAACTGTACGGGTTATAATATAAAATGAAGGGCCAAGTTTTAATGACTGGTTGAAGCTGTACGGGCTATAATATAAAATGAAGGGCCAAGTTTTAATCACTGGTTGAAGCTGTACGGGTTATAATATAAAATGAAGGGCCAAGTTTTAATCACTGGTTGAAGCTGTACGGGCTTTAATATAAAATGAGGGGCCAAGTTTTAATCACTGGCTGAAACTGTACGGGTTATAATATAAAATAAAGGGCCAGGTTTTAATCACTGGCTGAAACTGTACGGGTTATAAAATAAAGGGCCAGGTTTTAATCACTGGCTGAAACTGTACGGGTTATAATATAAAATGAAGGGCCAAGTTTTAATCACTGGCTGAAACTGTACGGGTTATAATATAAAATAAAGGGCCAGGTTTTAATCACTGGTTGAAACTGTACGGGTTATAAAATAAAATAAAGGGCCAGGTTTTAATCACTGGTTGAAACTGTACGGGTTATAATATAAAATAAAGGGCCAGGTTTTAATCACTGGCTGAAACTGTAAGGGTTATAAAATAAAGGGCCAGGTTTTAATCACTGGTTGAAACTGTACGGGTTATAAAATAAAGGGCCAGGTTTTAAACACTGGTTGAAACTGTACGGGTTATAAAATAAAGGGCCAGGTTTTAATCACTGGTTGAAACTGTACGGGTTATAAAATAAAGGGCCAGGTTTTAATCACTGGCTGAAACTGTACGGGTTATAAAATAAAGGGCCAGGTTTTAATCACTGGCTGAAATGGTACGGGTTATAATATAAAATAAAGGGCCAGGTTTTAATCACTGGTTGAAACTGTACGGGTTATAAAATAAAGGGCCAGGTTTTAATCACGGTTTGAAACTGTACGGGTTATAATATAAAATAAAGGGCCAGGTTTTAATCACTGGCTGAAACTGTACGGGTTATAATATAAAATAAAGGGCCAGGTTTTAATCACTGGCTGAAACTGTACGGGCTATAATATAAAATAAAGGGCCAGGTTTTAATCACTGGTTGAAACTGTACGGGTTATAATATAAAATAAAGGGCCAGGTTTTAATCACTGGCTGAAACTGTACGGGCTTTAATATAAAATAAAGGGCCAGGTTTTAATCACTGGCTGAAACTGTACGGGTTATAAAATAAAGGGCCAGGTTTTAATCACTGGTTGAAACTGTACGGGTTATAATATAAAATAAAGGGCCAGGTTTTAATCACTGGCTGAAACTGTACGGGTTATAAAATAAAGGGCCAGGTTTTAATCACTGGCTGAAACTGTACGGGTTATAATATAAAATAAAGGGCCAGGTTTTAATCACTGGTTGAAACTGTACGGGTTATAATATAAAATAAAGGGCCAGGTTTTAATCACTGGTTGAAACTGTACGGGTTATAAAATAAAGGGCCAGGTTTTAATCACTGGCTGAAACTGTACGGGTTATAAAATAAAGGGCCAGGTTTTAATCACTGGCTGAAACTGTACGGGTTATAATATAAAATAAAGGGCCAGGTTTTAATCACTGGTTGAAACTGTACGGGTTATAATATAAAATAAAGGGCCAGGTTTTAATCACTGGTTGAAACTGTACGGGTTATAATATAAAATAAAGGACCAGGTTTTAATCACTGGCTGAAACTGTACGGGTTATAAAATAAAGGGCCAGGTTTTAATCACTGGCTGAAACTGTATGGGTTATAAAATAAAGGGCCAGGTTTTAATCACTGGTTGAAACTGTACGGGTTATAAAATAAAGGGCCAGGTTTTAATCACTGGCTGAAACTGTACGGGTTATAAAATTAAAAAAGGCCAGGTTTTAATCACTGGCTGAAACTGTACGGGTTATAATATAAAATAAAGGGCCAGGTTTTAATCACTGGCTGAAACTGTACGGGTTATAATATAAAATAAAGGGCCAGGTTTTAATCACTGGTTGAAACTGTACGGGTTATAAAATAAAGGGCCAGGTTTTAATCACTGGCTGAAACTGTACGGGTTATAAAATTAAAAAAGGCCAGGTTTTAATCACTGGCTGAAACTGTACGGGTTATAATATAAAATAAAGGGCCAGGTTTTAATCACTGGCTGAAACTGTACGGGTTATAATATAAAATAAAGGGCCAGGTTTTAATCACTGGCTGAAACTGTACGGGTTATAATATAAAATAAAGGGCCAGGTTTTAATCACTGGTTGAAACTGTACGGGTTATAAAATAAAGGGCCAGGTTTTAATCACTGGTTGAAACTGTACGGGCTATAATATAAAATAAAGGAACAGGTTTTAATCACTGGTTGAAACTGTACGGGTTATAATATAAAATAAAGGGCCAGGTTTTAATCACTGGTTGAAACTACGGGTTATAATATAAAATAAAGGGCCAGGTTTTAATCACTGGTTGAAACTGTACGGGCTATAATATAAAATAAAGGAACAGGTTTTAATCACTGGTTGAAACTGTACGGGTTATAATATAAAATAAAGGGCCAGGTTTTAAACGGGTTATAATATAAAATGATCTCGTCGGTCTTTCCACCCCTAGGGTCCACTGGTTGAGAGTCGAGACTGTTCACCTGTTCACCTGGTTAAACTGTCAAAGCTGAAACTCATAAACCATCGATAATTTCTACACACCCCCAGGAAACAAAATTGTGATCTCTCTCCTCAAGCGCACAGCGCAGGAGTATTAGGTATGGGCATACACTTAGCCATTTTTGTGAGGGGTGCCAAGAATTCCGTTAAAAGGTGCTTCATTTTCCATAAGTGCTGTAGTGAAATTGAATGTTGCCATGGCGGTCCGAACCCTCGAAGTGACGTCTATGCACTCTGGTTGGGTTAATGTACAATCGAGAGCCACGGAAACCTCGCAAATTAAACGCATGCACAGGAAGCGCTGGATGGACTGCGCAATGGTTCCTAATGAACTAGTTGAAGAAAAAAGGTCATTCAAAAAAGCCCTCAAAGACTCAGAGGATCAAACACGGATGGGGTCCAGGCCCTCGAAAAACTGAAGGACAACTCTCAAACCAATGGAGCTCAATCAAACGCCAAACCCTTGACACGCGTACCAGTCCAACCTGGCACCGAAATATATGAGCCTGCTCTTGTTCTTGTAGCTCATTATCAGAAGAGCATAAGTGCCCAATGACTCCCGACACGTCTGGATATTAATGGCATAGAAAATAAGCTTTCACTGCCTATTGAGCCAAAATCCATGCAGTGCAATCTAAGCACAAAAAGAAATAGAAACGCATGGGTCATTATTCACTGCTAAACACCCAGGCAGATTTCACAGGCTCAAAAGGTTGTGGGTTTTTTGTTTGTTTGTATGTTGTTTTTTTTGTTGTTGTTTTTTTAAAGATGTTCCGAACTTTAGCACAAGTCACGGATAACATCAATTCCTTTAAGTTTCTTTTGCAGTATGGCTATTGTTGACTGTAATTAATAAGACAGAAAGCATACGATTCTGCTAATTCCCACAAGACAGAACACTCATTTCCGCAGCTCTGGTTTTAAACACTTCCTTCCTGTGTCGGATAATGGGAGCAGAGGAATTGCAATTAAACATCGCTCACCCTTATCCAGATTGCCCCCAAGCACTGGTACTACAAAAGGGCGGTGTCATGATGGAAGAACGATTAAAATACAAAGCAAACACAAAAGCACAGGCAAAGAGGCTGCGACAGCCGCAGACTTACCCTGGAGACAGAAAGACATGCCCTGCGTCTTGTGCTTGCCTTTGACTTTGCCCAGCACAGCTTTATAGACCGAGTACTTTTAATATGGTGTACAATTGGATGAGATTACAGACAATGCATGGCTGTAGAAGCAATGGAAATCCTTCCCACAACATGAACAAATGAAAATCATAATCACAAGGATTAAAAAAGTAGTAAGAAAAACATTTCATTACCATTCATAGGGAAGGAGCCGATCGATCGGCTGAGATTTGCATTTGGCTTCCATGCGACTCAATTGGCAGACCCTGAAATACTCGATACTCCCCGATACTCTTAACCATGCTTTAATGTGCTCGTTATAATCTAACTCTATGCCTTGTTTATGTAGGCTTACGTCAATCTTGTAGAAGCAAAAAGCAAAAAAGTTTTTGATGCCAGGGTTCATATGTATTACATTATAGAGCAGAGAGAGAGCAGAGAGCAAAAAGCAGAAAGCAGAGAGCGAGCAGAAAGAGCAGAAGGAAAGAGCAGAGAGAGCAGAAGGAAAGAGCAGAGAGAGCAGAAGGAAAGAGAGAGAGCAGAAGGAAAGAGCAGAGAGAGCAGAAGGAAAGAGAGAGAGCAGAAGGAAAGAGCAGAGAGAAAGCAGAGAAGAGAGAAAGAGCAGAGAGAAAGAGCAGAGAGAGAGGGCAGAGAGAAAGAGCAGAGAGCAGAGAGAGATCAGAAAGAATGAGCAGAGAGCAGAGAGGGAGCAGAGAGAGATCAGAAAGAAAGAGCAGAGAGCAGAGAAAGCAGAAAGAGCTGAGCGAAAGAGCAGACAGAGCAGAGAGAAAGAGCAGAGAGCAGAGAAAGAGCAAAAAGCAGAAAGAGCAAAGAGCAAAGAGCAGAGAGCAGAGAGAGAGCAGAGAGAAAGAGCAAAAAGCAGAAAGAAAGAGCAAAGAGCAGAGGGAGAGCAGAAAGAGGGAGAGCAGAAAGAAAGAGCAGAGAGAGCAAGAGAAAGAGCAAAGAGTAGAGAGAGCGCAGAAAGAAAGAGCAGAAGGAAAGAGCAGAGAAAGCAGAGAGAGCAGAGAGAAAGAGCAGAGAGCACAGAGAAAGAGCAGAGAGCAGAGAGAAAAAGCAGAGAGCAGAGAGAGCAGAGAGCAGAGAGAGCAGAGAGAAAGAGCAGAGAGCAGAAAGAAAGAGCAGAGAGAGAGAGAGCAGAGAGCAGAGAGAAAGAGCAGAAAGAAAGAGCAGAGAGCAGAAAGAAAGAGCAGAGAGAGGGAGAGCAGAAAGAAAGAGCTGAGAGAAAGAGCAGAGAGAGCAGAGAGTGAAAGCCTTGAAATGCCTCAAGCTGAGCCCCCTCAGTCAGCTGGTCCTGAGGCTCAGTTCACTAACCCCCACTAACAGCATCCAGCCCCCTTCCAATTAAGCCAATTAGAATCAACCAAACCATAACACAACAAAAACAAAATTACATTACTTATTGGGAAACTCAAAGCAGAAAATCAAAGCAAATTGGCACGGTATCTGGCCCTAAATCAAGAATACACTGTGGCAGACTATCTGACCACAGTGAAAAACAACAAACATAGAAAAACATTGACCAAATTCCAGATTCCGTGAGCACAGCCTGGCGATAGAAACCGGTCGACACTGGCAGACCTGACTGCCCAGGGAGGAGAGGCTGTGCTTACAATGCAACAAAAGACAGATAGACAGAGCTGCACTTCCTCTTTAATTGTGGGAAATCTTCCCAAAATTCACAAAACAAATCCCAAACTTCCCAAACCTACCTGAATTAAAAAGAAATCTAATTCTCCTTGCAGAAAAAAGGTGCTGCCAAAATTTGGCCGCACAATATGTAGCTACCTGCCACAGCCTGAGGGACAGTTGCGACCCTTAATAACAATAGTCTTTGATCATCTAATTGTCAATTGGTTTAAATTATTATTCTTCCTCTTACCATTGTTAGTTAATGTATTTGCATGTATTTGTCATGTTTAAAAAATAAAAAATTTAAATAAATAAAATGTTTATTTTTTATTGCATTTACATATTTCATGACACATTATGATGTATTTTATGTACATTGTAATATGCTTCTGTAAAGCTTTGGTAAAACATAACTCAATATGTCATGCCAATAAAGCATTTTGAATTTAATTGAGAGAAGAGCGAGAGAGAGCAGAGAGGTTGAAAACATAATCGTGGCCACCCCCACCCCCACCCCCTCCCCCACCCGCGCATCATGAAATCACTGCAATTAGCATACTGAATCGCTACCGGTTGCTTTCCCTTTTGGGCAAAGAGCATTCTTTTCAGTTTTCAGCACAATTTTTAATAGTCATATTAAAGGGTCATACTGTTAGAGAAATTAAGTGTAGCTTTGATGCCAGGGAGGAGAAGAAAACAAAGAGATGCTCCACAGCTTTAGCCTCGGTTAGAGGTTCCCACCGTCTCAAACTCTAAAGACCTTCAGCACCATGGACAGGGCGAGCTCCGCTACGCATATGCATAGGGTATGGAGACACCTCTGTGTCTCTCAGTATCTCACGCTGAGTTACCATTTTGTTGAGTCTTGTTTTTTTGTTGCTCATCTGAGTGAGAGGGTGTGTGCGCGTGCCTTGCTTAATCAATGTCCTACACAGTTACAACATCTGACCCTGTACTATATGGTCGTATAATAAATATTCAATGTATAAAGGAGAGCTGTTATTACAGCTAAGTGAACAGACCTTGCTAACCACTACTCATAAAATGAGACAAAGTGCCAAAATAGTCATGCATTCCAAATTTTCAGGAACATAATATCAAGATAGTTTATTGATTTCAAATTAAACGTTCCTCAATGAGAAGTGGAAGAGTAACTTTCCCAGTACAGGAGTTAACACTCTTCACATCATATTCGGGAGGTTAAACGAAAAATCGAATTTTGAAAAATCTGTTCTAATCGCTAAGTATACTTAACGAAAAAATAGCATAATCTGCAATAAAATGGACCCTTTTTAACCTTGATCTCTGATATTTGACACCCATAATGTAAGCTTGGAGTAATGACCATTGTTATTCTTTTGAGAAAAAAAATAAACCATCACTAAGGAAATTAGCAGCAGTGTCCATTTTCACTCCATTATTTGGCCTTCCTACCTCTACTGATTGAGCAAATTAAATAACTAAGAACAGAACCACCTCCAGAAACAGTTCACCCTAAAGATTGATAAAAGCTTAGCTTTGATTGTCTGATGGGTTGCTTTCAACTTCTTTTCACAATACTTTCAGGAGTAGGGCTGCACGATTATGGCAAAACATATATAATAAGTTTTCAGAACATATTACTTTTATTGCACTTTTTGAATTAACAGAATTATTATATATTCACATTTTCTAACCCTAACCCTCTACTGTGAGGGAGGTAAAACAGGAGTGCTTTTTAAAACACCAGAGAGAGTCCAGTAAAGTGAAGGTTTTCTATTGTAAACAGACTGCCTTCAAAATTGTCACTCAATTATTCTTGTTTAGTAATCGTGGAAAGCCAATATTGACATCACAATTAAAATTTGATTAATTATGCAGTTCTATTCGGGAGGTTTATAGTTTCTTACTAGGAGAATTCAACATGGCAGATGGACACTAGTTGAAGTCCACCAGTTCTGTGTCCTTCCAGTCACCTTGCTCCTCATTACTTAGCAATTATTCCTGTGGCACTTCATGGGATTCTTGTGTTTTTAGCTGTTGTTCTTGAAGCTTTTTGCGACAAATTACACAAGTTTACTTTGTTTTACCCAGGGCAGCACAAGAAAGGCCGATGAGTTTCATGGTTTCGTGCTTCTTCAGCTCTTAATTATATAATTAGATCAATTTAATCTTGAGATAACATTTCGATAAGCATCAGCTACAGCTGCAGACTGCAAGTGTATCCTAAACCTTTTACCGTGCTTAAGCACAGGAGTGAACTAGCTGAGTTTATAGAGCCTTCAGAAAACTAAAACTAAGGTAATTGGTCGGAACAAAAACCAGGACCGCAGCTGTGCACCCCTGCTTTATCCAGTCAATCACCCCTTTTAATAGTACAGTGAAACAAAAAGTTTAAGTGATCCAACAGTAAATTGGCATGTGTATACATCGGACTGTATAGAACATATGAAAACATGAGCAACATAAATTCTATCATTGAACAAAAAATAAGAAAATGGAATAAATATAGATTATTCCCTACCACCCCCCCACCCTGAAACCAAACTCCACCCACATCTGATGTACTCACTTGAGTACTCCATAGCATTGCTGCAGTGTGCAGGATGCACAGAATTATTTCTGCATGTGATTTTAAAAAATGCACTGCACATGTGACGGAAGAATGCACAGTGCAGAGTTGAAATTCAACGGAATTTGCATTAAATTGGGTTGTTTTAACCAAAGCATGCTGCAAGATCTAGAATTGCATTGTTTGTGTATTTTCCAGCTAAATTTAAGTGCCACGTTATAGGCTAGCTTTTGCAATTAAAATTGGTCAAAATCTCCAAAATTTCCAAGCTTAATTTCCCATGGTAAATTTCCGGAAATTTACTGAAAATTCTGGCAGTTGCAACCCTAGTATGCAGGCTACAGTATTACCAGTCATGGACTAAGATGTTTTATATATGCATGCCCCATCTGTTTTTAAAATCACTAGATACCATCTATCATAGTACATGGCGATTCCCAGCCCTAGTATCTAAAGTATTTTTCATAAGTTCTCAATCTCATGCATATCCTGATGCGAATATAAAATGTATTTCCTTAGCCTAGATAGTCTATTTAAAATAGGCTTGGCTACACTGCGTGACCACACCATTTTTATAAAGTAAGAAAGCGAGAGAGAGGTATCGTTATACCTAGTATATATAGTTATCGAAATAACTATCAACCAGTATTTTGCTTGACAATGCAAAAACAACACACCAAAAAGGCCGCACGCAGAAGGATATTTCAATTTCAGCTTATTAAGTGGATACAAATCTATAAATGTAACTACAGTGAGCACCATAATTCATTGGACAGTGAGACATTTTATTTGTTATTTTGGTTCTGTACTCTAGAACTTTGAGTTTGAAAAAATATTGAACAGTAGAATAGACTTATTTTCTGGTACTCTTACAAGCGATACTACAACTTATCTGTATTTGAATGGATATCTATGGGAATTGGGGGGTGAGACTAGATTTAGCTGTAAATTATGGTGGAACAGTACGGAATACATGGTTGGTGAAATGGCTGTACGTCAAATATTCTGACAAATATCAGAAAGATCAGAGAGATCAAAGTAAAAAAGGGCCCATTTTCACCCGGAATTACCGCCATGAATATTCCCTGAGCGAGGAGAATGAGAAGCCTACATGTATCCAGAATTTTAAACAATGTCGATAAAATGTGTAAAATTTTTCAATGCAAATACATTTTTTTCTTACTCGCCTAATAGCCTAATTCAGAAGAACTGGCTATATCTGACGGTATTGACTGTGGTCAATATCTGGCTATATCTGATGGTATGTGAATATGATATAATATGCTAGCTCATATTCACTTAACGTCAACGTTGAAGATCTGCAGATGCACTTTTCTTAATTTTTTTACCTTAAAGAAAATTGTAATTACAAAAAAAAACGGTACTGACAGTGTGGAAACAACTACACTGGTGTCGGCTCACGCACAGTATGCCACGGGTTAATCCAAACACCGCAACAAGCCTCGGACCGACGATTAACCAGGAGCTTCCGCAGAGATCACAAGTTACCTGTTAACGGCAGTTTCTGCCATCTCATTAAAGCTGTTTTTATTGCATCACCTTTAACCCCGTGTACACGACTGACCTTGGAACAGTCAACACTCCTGGCATATCAAGAGATTGCCACTTTATAGAAACTGTGCATACATTAAGGTAAATCATAGCTTGCGCCATGTAATGTGCTCTTTAACACTTAAAAGAAAGTGGGTTTTTTTGTTTGTTTTTTTAAGATGCCGCTTCTTTTTCGCACTGGCTGAAGCCAGGCTTCTCCTGCAAGAGGTCCCTCACAATCATTCTTTTTTCTTTCACTTGGAATATTGAGCCTCCTCGACCCTCAAATTTTCTACCAGCTCGCCGTGCTGATGCAGATTGCGGCTGTGAAAATCATAAATGTGGAGGGCATGTTGAGGTTTTAGTGGTCAGCTACTTCTCTGTACTTCCTGTATCTGCTGGATCAATGGGCAGTCAATCTTTTCAGAGTGACAGTATTGATTGGGCCCTAAAGGCCAACCTAACCTATTATCTGCTGGAAGACAGCTCTGCCCCTGTGTCTTGACAGGAAAATGTACACTCTGCCTCAGAGGCTTGAGTGGAAGACAAACTGACAAAAATCTTTCACAAACAAAAGTTACTAAATACAAGGCAAAAACAAACACAAAAAATTACAACACACAATGTTCACCCTCATAACTGATATAAATCAACACAAAACTGCTCCAGGGACATTTCAACTTACCCAGTGTATGACACCATCGGCCCTATTCAGAAAGGTAGACGCAACGCTTGCTTGCAAAGTCCTTTGTCAATGTCCTCGTTTCACTGTAAATCACCCCTCAACAACAAGTCTCTTGTCTCCCTGTAGAGCCAGTTCCCTCACAGTGAAGACATGACTTGCATTTAGCTTGGACAAGCACAAAAAAAAATGTAACGTCCCAGGCAGGGCAGCCTGCTCTACAAGCCTACCAAGTATAAAATGCTTCTGGAGTCAGAAAAGGGCCAAGTCCCATTTGCATCAACTGATGGCCAAGGAGTGTTTATGTCACCACTCTGACAGCTGGTATTTTTGTAGTACTGCATTTAGGCTGGCCTGACTATTTGAACGTCCGTGTGCACAACATTCATTAGAAACTTCATGGCTTAAAATAAAAAATAAAAAATGTAGTATTTTAAGGTAATAAACATTTAGACACATTAATTTTTGTTGCAAAAAAAAAGAAAAAAAAGCACAGGAGCTCGAAATGGCAGTGCGGAGGAGAAAACAAGGGCGGGGCCTCTTGGGAGGAACGCCGCCACAGCTCTACACCTGCTGACACTATACTGTCTTTGCCACTCTCTCGCCCTCAAAGCTGACTTCCTTCAGATAAGCTAAAGTTAGGCGGCTCTTCCCCCTGTCCAGACTGTTCAGCTACGTGCTTCTAGAAAACATTTTTTATTTTATTTTTAAAAGACTCCAGTCTCCTAAATGAGCCAGTCTAGCCAGGGCACTGTCCTTTGGGAGAGGGCGGCTTCTGCCCTTGCACGGGTGGCTTACAACGTAATTTATCTGCGAATGTCCAGTTTTCTCTACGATTTCAGGCTAATGTGCAGCACTAGGAAGACATAGGGCTTGTTGATTCATTCCCCCCTCTCATTCTCACAATTATGTGAAAATTTGACGGGTGGCTTCAATACCCGGGCCTCATACTCTCATACTCGGTGAATAAGTTGGGTCGTATTAGTTGACCGTGGTCTTTGATTGCTTGGAAGAAAGCCATTATTTCTACAAAATAGCCGGACGGAGATGATACACTTTAGAAAGCTCTTTGAATTGGGAATGTCGGAGGGAGTGGATGGCAGAGAGGTTGCGTTAATGAACATGTAGCCCTCACTCCATTTGGGAGAATGGGAAAATAAATTAGCAAGCACTAAACAGCTGAGCCCGCCCCACACTTCTGCCAGCTGAAATGATACCGCGCATTCACTTATCCTACAGTGTGGGCAAGGACATGTCTGGTAAACAATCTTAATCTACTTCAAACATTAATTATCTAAGTGCACACTACGAAGCACCCAGAGTTTACTGCGCTGTTCATGCGAGCAGGGGGAAACATTAGCTTTAAGGAGAGGTTATCTCCCTTTTCTGCCGCAGTCATCAACTGACTACAAAGAGGCAGTGAGAAAGCGGCTTCCCACAGGCACTAAAAACCGCTCCTCTCCTTCATATGTACCGAAGCCGGTGCCCATTATGGAAGAATTATACACACGTGCCAACATTTGCCCATGTTGCCACTGAGAGGGGCTATTAAGACTGAAAATATACAGCACCATCCTAGTTCGAGGAAAGATTCCGTTTCCCAACTTTCAACTCATTATGCAAAAAAAGGCTGGGTGTTTGCAGAGGAAACACTTATGTTGTGTGCCGTTTGACTACTCTTTACTTGCAGTCAGCAGGCATATAGCAACTTGTTGATGGACGGTTTCAAAGAGTGCAAATCCATTTCTCTCAGCAGGGTCTACTTAATGGAAGGAGCTTTGTGTAGTTTGGAACAACAAACTTGTTCCCCAAATGGCATTTCTGCACAATGTACAGTGAGCAGAGAGCGCTCTTATGCCCACAATGTCTGCTAAACACGCAATGGTTAGGTCATCATCCACATAGTATTTTATTATCACAATAAAGTTGTCCAAAAGTGTATTGGCCTTGCATATCCAGCTTCCGTTTTCAATCATGCCTCGGTTGCCGTCATTTCAGACAATCAAAATATCACATTTGTTTTCCCTTAGCTTAATTATCCTTAATAGATGAACAAATCTAAATGTGAAGCAATGTGCGTCTAAGGAAGACCTGCATGAATGCACTGGGACCCAACTCAACTCGCGTGAGAAGACTTTGATCAAGAAATCCAAAAGAATAGCGGAGCCCCAAATGGCGAACATGGGCAGCACTTTGAAGACTCAAAATAACAGAGCCGTCAGAAATGTACAGGCTTCCACACGCCGACGTCTCCAAATGGCTCGAGGTGCTCACAGCCAAAGCGAAGAGAGGACGGGGAGTGAAGGGCGGCGTAATATAGCCGGGACTTCAGGGGCAGAATCACACGCAGCCGCGCCACACTTACGCTCAAAAGCAGTCACTCCTCACTGCAGCCCACCCCAAAGCTCAGAGAGAATTTCTCAGAACACGGGGTGATGATGACGACTCACGGGAGACGGGGGTGGTCTTGTTTCACACAGGTGGTCCAGACGTACCCATCGGACAAGCCTGGCAGGTCTGGCACGGTTTACGTCTTTGAATTTCATTAAGTGGCAGGTTTCAATGCAGCATGAGCCACATCCAAAATGAAGATACGTGAAACCTGACAAAGCCTTACAAATCGCTCATTTAAAAATGTTAGCTGCGTGGCCAATTACTGGTACTGGATGATGGTGCTTAGCAGGTGAACAACATTATTTAACAAGAATATAAACTAAACAAACGTCCTTGGTTTTTAACAATACCTCTAGATGACGAGGAAATGAGCACTCAATATGAAGCAGGATCCGCTCCGATCCGCAGGCTACCTTAAATGTATGATTCACTGTGATCTAGCAAAAGGCAGCTGCTGATCTATCCCCATTAACTGTTCATCAATTTTACATGGCTCTCGCACTTCTTCGCCGGAGAACTTCGGTACGCAGTGTTGCAATCCGCGAGCCGGGCATTTGCAGCCCGCCACAAGTTTACAGCCTCCGAGGGCAGAGGCGTTAAAGTGGGCCTATATTATCTGCTCATTAACGAGCACCAGTAAATCTAAGCCAGAACCTTACGCACAGATGCGTTCCCCATCCGTCCGCAAACAGTTCTCAGATGGGAGCATCGCCTCAGCTACCATCTGCTGAAACAGCATAAAGGGCCGCAGTGCATTATTTAGCAATTAGAGACAGCCTTATTGAGACAGGAACAAATTTAATGATGTATAAATTAACTTTTTCCCCCCTTACAGTATCGCTGTGGAGACAGATTGAGCTGGAGTACCTCTGAAATATTTTACAAGCTGACAAAACCACAGCCGATTGATGGCAAGTTCATTTTTAATCTGTGGCCAACTGTGTAAGCTTTTGCCAGCGATCTGTCTCGGCACTGGTCTTTCACGGTCCTTTTGGGATCAAATCTGGGAAAGGTCATTTCAGCTGAAAGGCCACATCGTCCGTGTGGGATGAGCAAAAAGAAAAGGGGCATGTTCTCTGCAACCAGTGCACGTTCATTACTTTTTGTAAAGTACTCAAAGCAAACCCGCTGTTACCTACAGTGACCAATCAATAGCTCAAGAGCGACCAATCAATAGCTCAAGAGCGACCACCCAAACCGCTTGGGCGTCCCAGGTTTCAATGAGCATTTGCATTGTGGCAGTTGTAGGCTGTTGGAGGGCAGTTTCTATTCCCTCCACAACTCAGAGTGGCACTGCATCAGGAGCTATTAAACATAGACGGCATAAAAATTTGATATCAACACAAACCTACAGCATGAATAAATCATGAATTTCATTGGGGGGGACGAGCAGTTGTTTGGCTCCTGCTGTAATGATGCCATAACGAATAATCCTCATATGTCAAGAAATCTGCCCCCTGTTCAGAGGCACAGAAAATAACCTAAAAATAGTGCAGAGGCTGCTTAACCAACACACGCCCTCGAACATTTAACCACGGCTTTCATTGCTACTTCCAACTGGCACTGACATCCTCCCACACGGTAACACTGTTCTCAGTTCACAGCTGAAATGAGAATTGAGCGAAATCTAATTTTGACTTAATTATCCAAACAAATTCAAGAAACGGAGCGGCGCAGGTTTCGCGCGAGGGAAGGCAGACCATGTCCATTGGATGCCGGGTTTGACTTTTCACGACAGTACTGAAGAGCGAAAGAGGAACTAAATGAGAATAATCTGTGTGCTGCAGAAAATGGAGGAGCTCCTTTTTGCTTCGTATTTCTTTAGCAACAATGAGCCGAGTGGTAGAACATTGCTCGACTCGCCCCTAAAGTGCGGCGTGGGTCTCGTTTCTTGCCTCCTTGCCAACGTCGGTTTGGCACAGCTTGACAAATGATGACTACCCGCCTTGCCTCGCTTCAATTACAATGGTGGCACAGCCATTGGTGTCCAAGACTGTCCAAGTGATGGACAAGAGACTCAAAAAATGTCAAAACCACAACATATCACAGAGGGATATATCCATTACACACCCACCAATTATCTTTTCAAGCAAATGTCAATATTAGGTATATTAATATAAATCTGAAAAACAGCTACTCAGGATTGTAGGATTCATACGTGGAAAAACTACCTTGGCAGGTAAGCAAAAAAAGTACATTTTGGAACCCCTCATAAGTAAAAAACAAATCAAACACATAAGACAGATTTACCCCAGCACATATGCATTCACTTGCTTTGCCCTGCTGCATTCTGGTGTAGACCTGGCTCTCCATGGGCGCCATGGTCTCCTCTGATTGTCCCATAATCGCAGAATCTCAAGGGGATAGTGAGTAGAGAGTCCAGTGAGGCAAATATGAAAAGGGTTAAATGCCTCATTTCCATGGATATCTGGACACCCAGGCAGCAGAAAGAGGCCTCCATGACATCCATTAACCTGATTGATATTTCAGCAACGGTAATATCCTAATACTGATGGAGGGAAAATAGCAGCTTGGCAAAAACTTACTTTTCCGAACACAAGTGAAAGCTCCATTTGGTCTGCTTAATGAGTGCAAGCGGCATATTTTTTCACAACAGGACTACACGGTTACGGTTATATAGAATATGTTTTATTTCTTGGCCTAACCCTCAGTCCATTTGAAATACAGAAACTGGGCTGTTGGGTGGTGATGTATAGACCTTGAGCATATGTTCCAGAGTTAAATTGAATCATGGCTGCATTTGCGCCAACTGTGGCTTGAACTTCACTGGACCAGCCCTTTGGGGCTATAGATTCAAGCAGGGAGACATACCATCAGACTGAAGAATGCCGCCACCTCGTCATAGAAGGTATTGAATACATAAGGGTGGCAAATGCCAACAGTGCTGATAATTTGGACAAAAGGCTAAACCTACAGTCTTGTTCCGCCATTTAAATTATTATTATTATATATTTTTTAAATGTATTTATTTTTTTAAATAGAGAAAATGCTGATGCTCTGATGGTCAAAGGAATGAGAAATTCAAGAAACAACCCATTCAAAACAGACCATCTTCAAAACTAATGTAGAGGAATGGCTTTAATTGCTCAGAACGAAAGTCATAAAGTGCGCTGCTTGGTAAAAGCATTGCAATCCCTTCTGATACTGACATTCAGAGCGTACCGTGTAGTAACTTGGGGGGTAATAACACAATGCAGTGAGCCAGTAAGAAAGACAAGGAAATGCACTTAAAAATGTACTTCTCTTCAGCTTCCAGTATCCAAGGTCCTAGCAAGAGCTGTCATTTTTGCTGCATTCGTTAACCTCGAAAACATAACAGAAACATCTGCCTCCCCCATACTATATATAAAAGGCATTTCCACCATCTCCCGAGATAGAAATCTGAAGAGCAGTCACGTACATAGAATTCAATACACGGTGTTCAATTCCTTTTACAGTGCCTACATTTCAGAGAAAATGTCTTCTGTGCTTCCCCCCAACAACAGGTATGGCTGCAGGACAACACACAGGGCCTGCAGATCATCCATATTACTACATTACAGGCATTTATCCAGAGCGACTTACACAACTTCTGATTACATTTATCCATTCATACAGCTGGATATATACTGAAGCAATTCAGGTCAAGTACCTTGCTCAGAAGTACAACGACAGTGTCCGACCTGGGAATCGAACCGCCAACCTTTTTTTTGGTTACAAGTCCAGTTCCTTAACCATTATACTACACTGCCGCCAATACTACCTAGATTCATAATAATTCTGGGTGGTGTAGCATAATGAGTAAGGAACGGGGCTTGCAATCCAGTGTTTCCCATTAATGTATTAAACTGGCCCACCACAACTTCTACCGCCAGTTTCAAATTTATAAAAGAATTTTTTTTTTTTTTTTTTTAAGTCAGCATCGTAGCCCTGTCACTTCAAAAAAAAAAAATCATCACTCTACACACTGCCACACCCCCCTGGTTACACACAAACCTGCACGCATAGGCCTAGGCACAACAAATGCGTGAGCGCATCTCCGAGACAGAGGCTGCATCTCCTCACAATTCTCAGGGCATTAGACGTGGTTAATATGTTTGTGAAAGTTATGTTTGTGAAAGTTAAACTAATGTAACAACTAATGTGATATCGCTAGCTAACTTGAAAAGAGAAACAAAATAAAATCTAAACTAGTTTATGTATATTATAGTATCTCGTGGAAGATTATTAGACGTTATTCAAGGTAGATATCAGCACAACCTAACGCAACTCTATTGCAAAACACAACCCACTGCGTTCACGGCAGGGTTTCCCTTTTCCCTTCAGTGCAGCCTCTCTGTTTTAATGACACTGGCATTGCCCCTCTCGTTTGGCTTCCATGTCATATAACAGGATCTACCTTTTTAAGCTACTTTACTAAGAAAAAACAGAGGATGAAGAGAGAATCAACAGAGGGAGCAAACATTTAGCCTAATAGCAAGCCAATCAGATTCAGGCTTTCTTGTCAATAAACAAACAAGTATTTATTCATATTTATTTATTTCAAGTTCAGTCCCACTTAAGACAGGGCTGAGCTTTGGGGCAGAACAGGTTAGCATGCATTGTGATAGTTTCTTTATAGTCTTGTCCGCTGATGACGTTTATGAATATTTTAGCCAAAAGTGTTCGCTAGCCAAAATGCTATCCATTTCAGATGTTCCATTCCCCATGTTCCAATCACAAAAAATTGTGGATCTAGTCTTTAGATTGCAAAGAGCACCAAATTGATACATTTAGCTGTTGAAATTGACAATTTTCTTCCGGGGGGGGAGCCATGCCCCCAGACCCCCCTTGAGCAGTGGTTCACAAACCCGGTCCTGGGGGACCACCGTGTATGCTGGTTTTCGTTCCAACCACACGGAATTTAAACAAGTTGTCATTTTTGCTCTTACCTTAAACCACATTATGTTAGCAATAGCTATGCATGTCATGAAGAATAAAAGTCCAAAATTCTCATTGTGCTATATTGCAAATAATTACAATAAATTGATAAAATTAAAGACTGGGGAGAATAAATAGGCTCCTAATTGGTTAAATTGTAGACACATGGCCACTAAAACTAACCATTTTATAAATAATGAAGAAAAGACTAAGCAAATGATAACGAGCCAAGCCTGCAGTGTGAATAAATTATTATTATTTTTAATTATCAGGGAACTTAACAGCACGTGTTCAACTACCTAATTAGGAACCTATTGATTCACTCTAGTCCTTCATTTTATCAGTTTAAAAAAAAATATTACCTATTTGCAATATAGCCCAATAAGCACAATTTTATTCTTCATGGCATGCATAGCTATTTCTGACATGATGTGGCTTAATAGGGTAAATAATCCCTCTAAACATGAAAACCACCTAATTAAGAGAAATTAACAGCTTGTTAGAATTTTGGGATTGCAATTGTCGTTGGAATGAAGACCAGCATACCTGGTCTAGGGCATTGGTTCTCAAACTCAGTCCTGGGGGACCACTGTGGATAAGATTGGGGACCCCTGCCCTAGACGGTTCAGGGTCCACCCACCACAGTTTCAGAAAATCCTGTGGGCAACACTAACCTAAAACCTTACAGGTTTGATTCTGAGGTAGGACACCACGATTTTACCTTTGAGCAAGGTACTTAACCTAAATCACTTCAGTACATCCAGCTGTATAAATGGATGCTATGTAAAACACGGAAAAAAATTGTGTAAGTCGCTCTGAATAAGCATCTGCTAAATGCCAGTAATGTAACAATTCCATGCTAGATGGAAATTTGCAAATCCAGGAAAATGTGCAAAAATGGAACTGTAACAGTGAAATTGAACAAATTCAATATTGTATGCCTTTTTGTTTGAGCCAACTAGAATATTTTACAGAACCTGGCTGAATGTTGCTTTGTAGTTGTGTCAATGACCTTCAATATGCACTTATTGTATGTCGCTTTGGATAAAAGCATTAGCCAAATAACTAATGTAATGTGGCTGATACCTTGTTAACTGGCAAGATAGGCTAATTAAGATAAATACTTAGTGCAATCAACAAATTAAATTAAATACCTTTTCAAAATTTTATTAACATTATACTAACTATGGTTTTTTTGGCTTCATTAATTTCCCCAATAGACTTTCAGAAAGACTTTTTTAAAATTTTTAAAAATGACAACATACATTATTCATTAGGGATGCACCGATATCTAAATCTTTGACAGATGCCAATTTCCAATCATTTAGGCGAAACATCAGCCGATGCAATTTTATTGATTTTTTCAGATTTCCCCCCCGTTTTCCCCAATTTTGGAAAGCAATCGAACCCTAGAACGATAAAATTCCCCATGTAGCAACCGCTGAGATGTCGGCTGGCGATAGGAAGGACGACGCCACATCCTTTTCATCCTGTGATTCCAGTACAGCACGGAGCAGTTATGTGTGCGAGTCTTCTCCCCCTCTGAGTCTCTCTCCTCACCCTGGGAGTGGCCCTCAAGGCACCGACCATACTGGCAGAACCCGAGCCTCGTTGCGCACTTGCATCGACTCAAAAGTTGGTGCTTTCACCAGAACGCCAAAAAACTAAAAAACATTTTTAATTGCACAACTTTAAAGTTATGCAACAAAGTTAAACATTTATTTATGATATTTCACATTCATCCAACTAATTCAACGGAAAGTGCATTCCTAAAATGTGGTAAAAAATAATAATAAAGTGCACTCCTCCCACCCAAATGCATTCCTGAAATATCAGTGTTTCCCTGAGAATTTTCAGGCCTGGTGGAAACCCCTAAAGTGACGTGGCACGCGGGGTGGCATATTGGCATGGTCAAATGGTGCAGTAGGAGCTCTGCAATTTATATTTGCATTCAAATTTCTGTTCACCCTGTATATTCAAGGCTTAAAACAAAATGATCACAAGGCGGATGACAATGCGCTGCATTTAGTGCATAAAAATAAGCTGTGTAATCTATGCCACATTATGATTAAGACTCCATAATTGCATCCAGAGCACCTTTAACAAAATGTTACAAACTTCAGGGGCAATTTTTTTATTTTTTTAGAACATTCAATAAAAAATAAATTTCATCAAATTGGTGGCAATGATCATTATTGTATTCGATATTTATTGTTGCAGTATATCGCCAAGCCCTAATGTCTAATGCCTAAACCTGCAGACCAGAAACCACTTCTGAGAAGAAAAACAATATTTGAACCAATCTTCAACAAATTTATTGGCAGGATGTAAAATCAGTCAGATTTGTTACTGAACCATGACTCATTTCTCTGATGTTCCGCATCGTTTTGCTTCCGAGCTGCTGACCACTGGCTCAGACTGCAAACTTGAGTAGAATGGCGAAAAGATGAGGCTGTGGACTCAAAACTCCTCTCGTTTACGCAGAATGAAAAGTTACCCCGGTCCCATTTCAGTCAGGTTTATTGGAGCCTATTTTTAGACAATAAACTTTAAAGCGAGAAGGCACCCAGAAAGACAATCTGAAAAGTCGTCCACACAAAAACACCTGCCTAATGTTGCTGAAAAGGTCAAAATTCATAAATCGGCAATCAATGAAATGGCTCCACAAATTATGTTTGAAATAATTCCGCAATAATGCTCCACACTGGGACTCAAGGCAATAAATGTGGCATCTGATGGCAGGACACCATTTTTCAAGAAATTCTTACTTAAAACTTACTTTGCTTATACAGGCACAGAATAGAGGACTACAGTCATGACGTATTTTTGTAGGCCATTTCGGAAGTTTCTTCCGGGCATGGGTTCCCTCGGCAGATTTCCAATGGGGTTTTATCATGGGGTTTTAGGATTTGTGCCGAATATAAGGTCTGTCGTTAATATAAGACTATGATAGTCACGTTTTGTTAATCAACACACTTTTTGCTATTTTCAAACCACACGCAATTAATATAAATTAAATATAACGTTATGCTAAAGTGAACTACATTACTACAGCAATCGGTCGCATTCCGTAAACGTCACACCACCACTGAACAGTTTTTCGAAAGAATTTTGTATAAAACAAGTTGATGTGGAAAAGTTTGAAAGGAGCGCTGAGACAACTAGCTGCTAGCTACACTTGACATGTACTTATTCCGACAAGTTGTAGTTTGAATATAGAAACTTGTGAGCAACATACTTTTTAAAACCATATAAAAACCTAAAAATTCATGGTATTAAGATATAAATGTGTAATTTATGTCGTAGAACAAAACGTGAAAACTCTTAGGTTCATATTAAAAGGTGGTGGTGGTGGTTTCCCTTACTTTCTGGTGTTTTGTATGATATTGGTACATAGGGGCATTGCGGGAACACCACGGAACTATCAAATTTGTATTTTCTTAAGGTTTGGGAAAATAGACCTCACATCACACGAGAAATGAACACTCCCCGGTGTCTCAAAACTGTCTATGGAACACTCCCCATCCACACCCACAAAATAAAAAAGACGTGAATTTTAACTTCACCAATTTGCGACGACAAGCTAATATATGTTATTCGGTTTAATCTTATTTTACACGAAAAATGTCTTTGCTTTCACGATTGGTGCGTGTTAGTTATATTCAGTTTTAAAATAATATTTTAGTTAGTTAGGCTAATGTTAGCCAGCTATTGATAGCTGAGCACTTTCCATGTTATATGAAAAACTATTTGATAACCGAGCTTTGATAACGTTAACGTAACAAAATCAAAGTTGTCTAGAGTCAGTGTGTCGACAAACTAGCTAGATCTAACGTTATCCCACTCAAACTACATCTTAGCCCTCTTGCTAACATTACTGTAGGCATCTGCTTTTGGTAACGTTAACCCTCCTGCGCTATGGCAGTACCATGTACAGCGCACTCGATACGACCATACTCTAGCCTTACTTTATCGAACATACCCTTCCCTGGCATTAAACTGTGCTGGTTTCCAAAGTGATAAGTTAACGTCAGATAGCTGAATCAATCCTTCCCAGCATGCTATCGATAGTGTGGTCGACAGCAGTGGAGAGGCACCATTGTTGTGCTTTTATGATACTTTTTTCAAAATTACGCAAATTCAGGGATATGGTCTGGTAGGTAGCGTGCACCTTAATGTTTGGAGGTTAAAAGCTGGTGTGACATCTCACATTGCTTATATTAAGGACAAATGCCTATACACTTCCTGGTAAATCCAGTCTCGAGGTAACTATGGTAACTATTTGACTTCTCATTGATACGCCTACAAAATGAAGATAACTTGTAGAATAGAACTTGTTGAGAACAGGCAGTCCGAGGATCTGCCCCTCCATACCTCCAAAAGCTCATCAGACCCTACACACCTGCCAGATCCCTGCATTCCGCCTCCTCAGGACGACCGGTTCCCCCCCCTCTTCATACTAGCACCCGGTCTCGACGTCTGTCTGTCCTGGCCCCACAGTGGTGGAATGAGCTCCCCGTGGAAGTCAGAACAACAAAGTCTGACCGCCTTTTGATTTGATTTTTTGATTTGATTTTTTTTTTTTTTTTTTTCATACACATTGTTGTGTAAACACACACGTTAATTTGTGTGAACATTTACCAACAAAAACATCAACAAGCGCAGATTGAAGACTCACCTCTTCAAGCTGCACCTCTCTCCACCCCTCCCTACCTCCTTGTGACATCCCTTGATTATGTGGTTATGTAGTTACCATGGCTCAAAAATGCTAACTCACTTCCAGGTTTTAGGATTACAAACTGTAGCACTCAATTAAAAGAAGGTTTTGTTAAGGATGGGATTATATCATCGCCATGATTAGGATTGTTTTTTGTTTCGTTTTTTTGTTGCATTTTTGCCTTTGGAGGTTTGGAAAAACTCTTGGGTACTTTATCTGTATTAGTATTAGCAGTTGGTGCCAGGGATGTTCTATGCAACGATATTGCTCTCTCCTTGCTTTATAGTGGATTTATAATTTTGCGTACATTTCCTGCATTTTCACCCTTAAAGAGCCTGGACCTATTTTCAGTCACACCCAGGTATAGTATATCTGTGCAAAAGCCCAACTGCATCTGTTGACATCCTCCTAATGATTCTGTTCTTCCTAGCTTTTTATTTTTATTTTTAAACGCGCTCTAGTCGGCCCGCATTCTGGGTTCTGAGCTTTAATCCACCCAAAAGCTACAGTCAATTTGATCTTTTCTTGACCCAGAAAGTAGAACCATTTTCTATCAGTGCATTCTGTTTTGCTACCAGGGTAGGATAACTATGACCTGGAAAAAAATGCAAAACCAGATGGCCTCCACAACCAGCTCTCCAGCAAAAATGTGTCTGGTCTCGTCATGGTAGGGGGGGCGTCAGGAAAGATCACCCCACCGCCGTAAAAGAGATTTGGACACCCATACAGAAAGGGAGGCAGGATCTATCATCTGGGCAGACCATAACCCCTCCTAGGCTCACTGGTCTGGCTTAGAAAATCTCCCTAATGGTCTTCGTATTTTGACATACTAAAGGATCTTACAGCGATAAGACATGCTTTGGATAGCAATAAGCTGATTAAAGTCAAAGTGGACCGAGTTTGTTGCCACTGATTACCACTATGACAGTTTAAAAGACCAATGAGCCCTTTCTTTCCAATTTTCAATTTCAATTTAGTATATTATTAATATTAATTTCTGTCACACCATGTTCTGCTGCCAAAAACTGTATTGGTTTTCACCACATCAAATCAATCTGTCAGCAAAAGCCAGTAAAGAGAGGCTTCGGGGCAGCTCATCTGCACTGTTCTAGTGCATACATGAGCCCCACAGTCCAGAATTGAATCCCGACAGTGACAGTGCCGATTGTGGCCAGTAGGCCACAAGGCGATGCATAATTGGCAGTAGCATCACCTAAGGTTAGGGATGGTTCAATCTAGGGATGCAACTTTGAAACATTTAAATCACTGAACGTTTTAAATCGAAAATCTCTAAAACATTAAATGCATTTTTATTATAAAAAAAATTTATTATATTTTTTATTATAATTAGAAAATATAATTTCTAACCATTTCTTTTTACAGTGTCCAATCCTATTCTCACGGTGATTGTCATCGTTCAATTTCAATGTTTTGAAAAATATTAGTGCTGATTGGGTGTCAGTTTTGACAATTGAGTGAGATTGTGATATCGACATCAGCTCTCAAGTGATAACGCACGCTTCTGCTTGTGCACATGACAAAATTCAAACTGACATTCCTTGAAAGGCTTCACAAAGAAAGGAAGAGAAAAAGAGCCATTTGGTCTCACTGAACACATTTGATAAAATAGTCAAATGTAAACTTTGCAGCACTGAGCCAACACTCAAACAGCACTGGGACGATGCAAAATCATGTAAGAAACACGCGACTGACTGACGAACCATGTTGCACCTGCGCAAATACCTCGAGGCAAACCGCATCGTCACAGAGCTTTCACTTTGAAAAACTGTGACAAAACTAGTAGGCAAGAAAACGTGACCAGCTATTTCTTTGCCGTTACTTAAAACATTAATTTAATATTTGCCCGTTTTTGTATTTTACGGAACATATCTTTTTTTAAAGATTCAGTAAACCCAACACCTCATTACTGTTGTATCCTCTCAACACATCTGAAGTTATCCGATCTGTATTAGCCATCATATGGCGCTTTTTTGTGAAGCTCTGTGGCTGCTTTTGCAACTTTGTAATTAAAAGCATACATTTAGAACAAATTTAGAACCCTGTCATTTAAGCGCATTTTTTTTTTGCACCGTGTAACCATTTAGTAATTTTTTCGGACTTTTGCCCATCCCTAGTTCAGTCAGCCAAGAACCATGTCTCATCGCTGTCTATGATTCATGCCTGTGAAAACTGACTGGTGGGCGATGGTGTCAAAGGAAGCAGCTGGCGATAATGCGTGCGACGAAGAGTGCATGCTCATCTTCCCTGTTGGATTTGTTGTGGTAATCGCAGCAGGAGCACGCCTTTATACAATTGGGCAGTCCAAACTGGGCAGAAGATGGGGAAGATACATGTAAAAACATTTTAACAGGCCATAATACAAAGTACTGTGAATCATGTAACCCCTACAGCTCCACCTTCCATATAGAATTCTTCATCCCCTTCAGCGCACTGGTTTGTACACTAACTATGCATTCTTCACACAACGTTAATATGTAAAACGCATGAACAGAAGCACAGAAACCACATGAGAAGTTTGTTCTAAGAGCTTCCACAAAGTAGTCTAACCACCGTGTACTGACTACAAATGATCAATGCTACAGATGTGTGTGGCTTGCATACTACACCCTGGGCAAAAGTGCTTTGTACTGTGCAGGGTGTAGCTTAGGTCAGTGAGGAGCAGAGTCTGGTGAGATACAATAAGCCTGCAAATGAGTTCAGAGACAGCCAACGCTTCTTCAGAGCTCACTAATGACAGAAATATCAGCCGTCACAGGGCCACGCTCGGTCCAGACTGCTGTGGGCCTGTACCGTTTTTTAGCAGCTACGGAAAAAGTACAGCAGCCCATCAGGCTCAGAGGCCCGTTCTGAATGACAGGACTGACACGTGTGGAGATGCCCGTCTGGCCAGCGGTGTGTTTTATTATTACTGCACCTGTGTAGGCTAGCAGCGCTCGCAGAGGACATGTGTTTATATGAAAAGGCGAATGTCCCCCTGTGCCAAATTAAGCTTGTTCAGTGTAAAAGGACATCTGCCATCTAGGTTAACAATAAAAAGCCATACACGCGATACCTGACAATTTCCCTCATCCTCTTGCCACGGTGTTGGTTGTGACAAATGACTGCTACATTTAAATGTAGCCCTCTGGAATGACAGCAAGTATAGAATTCAATAGAATGCGATATTTCACCCAAGATATAAAGGCAACCAGCTGTCTTCTTCAGCTTTTCATTTGGTGTGTTGGTTAGCAGACTGAGAAAGTTGTAAGATAACGCTCAGAGACCCCCCTGTATGAGCTTCCCCCTCTCCATTTGGGGCCTTTGTGGACCCTGGGAGATTACAGCCTGACCTCCTTTCACAATAAACAGCAAACATCACAACATAAGACAGCAGAGGAACCTTCTGGAAGCACTCCAGGACAGATTCCGTGTCGTTGGCTCTCCTTTCCGATTAGGGAAGTCTTTTCTTCTGCTTTCCCCTTTGAAGTGGGGAGCCGGCACAAGAAAATGAAGCAAGAATGAATTCTAATAAGGCCTGGAAAAACCCAAAGTGTGGCTCGTGTGCCAAATGCAAATCCCAAATAAAGAAATGGAATTACAATTTGTAATCCATTCACATTTTCGGGCTGGGCAAACAACAAAATGACGGAGAAAAGAAAAGCGCACAAGGCACTTACAAATTCTTTAATGACTCAACGTGCATTCCTGAAGACTGCACATGCATTCATCCCATTGTGCGCGAGGACGCTCTGGCTTTCAGCCTCTCAAAAACTGCTGTGAGCAATAGGAACAGAACAATGAGGACCATAAAAAGAGGAATTGTTCATCAAAAAGAAAAAAAAGCCCACAACTTCCAAGTCATTTAACGTCTTAAATGCTTCCAACTGAATCCTCCGCCTCCCAAAAAAAGTCAAGCACCAGCAATAACCGGCTACACAGTTTGAAGCTCAACACTGGTTACATTCTCATTTGCAAAAGCAACTGTGGCGTTCCCTTACGCCTTCGTGCCTGGCCTGCAAGACCTTAAGACGTGTACACATTTTGGATCGGCTCACGTCGTCAAAATATTTGGAGCACGTTTTTAAAAAATGCGTACATTTTAACTAGTGCATAACTTTTTTACATTGCTTGTTATAGTAGCAACATTTGAAATGGTAGATCGTTTTAACAGTTCCAACAGCAAAAACGCAAGGGCCAAAAAATCGGACAAAATCGGTTAACCTTTCCTTTTCCTCTTACATTACAGGCATTTAGCAGACGCTCTTATCCAGAGCGACTAACACAACATCTTAGCATTTTTTACATATTATCCATTTATACAGCTGGATATATACTGAAGCGATTCAGGTTAAGTACCTTGCTCAAGGGTACAACGGCAGTGTCCTACCTGGGAATCAAACCTGGAACCTTTTGGTTACAAGACCAGTTCCTTAACCATTATACTACACTGCTGTCCTGACATGATTGTATACTATCGATGCAAGGCTCTGGGGACCCTGTAATTGAATTCATGAAGCCTCTCTCTCAAATCGCAACTCACAAAATCCTGATGATTTATAATTAAAAATAAGTGGGCGGAGACCCCGAAGTAGACCCAGAACCCGATGGAGAGGTTATATATCTCTCCTGGCCTGGGAACGCCTCGGGATCCCCCAGGAGGAGCTGGAAAGCGTCGCTGGGGAGAAGGACGTCTGGAACCCCCTTCTTGGCCTACTGCCTCCGCGACCCGACTTCGGATAAGCGGCTGATGATAAGTTTTTAAATTATAACAATTAAATACTTGATCTTGGAAAGCACCGCATATTAATGCATCGATTTAGGCCCATTCAAAATGTGCCCATCTATGTAGAAACTCAAGTCTAATGATTTCACGTAATGTGAAACTCATACAAATGTAAGCAAGTAGACAAGGTTTCCTTGTGGGCTGTTTCAGATATCTAGCTAATGACTGCTATATTTAAACTTATTTATAATGAAAATAAATGCATGCATATATCATTTGCTAAATATTCCAGAGGTAATAGAAACATGGTTAAGCGCACGTCAGCCATTTAAATCACCTCATATAGTTTGTTTCAATGGAAGTCACGTTCATCAACTTATCAATTGCTTTGCAGTGCAGTAACGGACTAACTTTCGAAGCACATAACCTGTTAATACAGACAGAATGAAATATAATTTTGATGACAGCTCATGAAGAACTGAGTCAGTCACACAAAACATGCTCCAGTGGTGGAAGAGACCCATGGGAAAAGGGCTCGGGTACTGTGCCATGTCATCAAGATACAATGCAACACTGCTGGGATTTAGTCTGCACTCCACCAAAATAACAACTACAATCGGGTGCGTCTTCTCCTGTCGCCCATGCCTTGAATGAGAAGCCTACTATTTTTACAGCAGTGTTACTTCACTCCAAAACACCATTGAAAATCTTCAACAAAAACCTTCAAGATGGTTTAAATGACTAAATCTGTGTACTGCAGATCTTTGACATGAATATTCTCTGAAAGTGAGTGCAGGGAACAAATGTGTCCATATTTTAAATACTGCTGATTAATTAAGTAAATGTAATAAAATGTTTATTTCTTGCCTAACTGAAGAGAGCTGGCTCTATATCAGATGAAGGGTTCAGGGGGGAGCAACGGGCGTCTAATCAGACAAGAATCACTGCTTATTTCATCAAGGCTGGAAAAAGTTTCCCCTTTCCTTTGTTTAGGGCTGCCCCCGACCAAAGATTTGCTTAGTTGACCTGTAGTCGTCAGTTCAAACCCATAGTCGACTAACCGTCTCACATTTATAGTAATTTTATTATTTAAATATGTATTTTTGAGCATTAGAAAATGGTTTGACTCCCATCTGATCGATAGTAAGTTGACGATATTACAGAAAAATACAAAACCTTCATTATGAGCATTTAAAATATCAATTATAGCTACAAGCTATACAGGCTGCGATTTGCTGGCTTGTGCTGCCTATGAACGGCCCGTGCTGTAGGCTATTAACAGCATAGACAAAGCAGTGAATGAATGTGTGGGAACAACAAGCAATGAGACATTTAACATTGTTATTTTTATTTCCACTCAATAACACAAAACTTAAAAATAGCTAAATTAAATAACTAAATAAAAAAGCAGCCTAGTCCAGTAGGGGGGGGGGTTATTTAATTTTCTTTTTAAAATGAAAATAAATAGGCTATAAATTATAAAAACAAACGAATAAATAAAAAACACAGCAGACAAACACTTAAGAGAAATATCAACAACAAGCCAAACAAAATTAATTGGGCTATAATCTATATACAACGTAAAAGTGTGTTTTAGCCTACTTGTGACCAGCGAACCTCGTCACATTAGGTCTACTCGCTTCCGTTTTTCCTCCAATCGCAGTCTTCTCATATTATGCGCGAGAAACAAGTTTGTTGACGTTGCTCGGGAGAAGCGAGCTCCTCGTTTCGCTGACAATGAAGTCGGCCCCGCCAAGGTGTGGGTCATACATCACAGTCATGACACTGCTGTGATGGCAGTTGCATGTTACACTGATGGTCAAAAAAACAGTTTTCAAAAAAAAAAACTGGCAACTTCGTAGAAGTGTGATTTAATTCTGTGACTGAAAGGGGTCCTTATTTGTGTGGCACAACAATGCTGGTTAGTTAGCCATTAGTCTAGGAGAAAGCCGACACTGAGCGGTTGGGACATGCCTGCATGCATCATGACACACCACAAACAGCATAAATAACACCCTCCCAAAGCAACCCCATGGAGCTAAATGGTAGTGTTACTTTATTTAACCACAAGCTTCTGCAAAGAAACCGTAAACACCATTTAAACTATTTTTTATCTGTTGATCATCACGTCGTTGTGTTGAAAGATGCAATGTCTGGCACAAAGTCTGTTAAGGTATTTGTTCCGTTTTGGACACGGAGGTTTACCCGGTGCTCTGGTTGGAGTGGGTTACTTGCAAAGACATTTCTCTGATGTCCCTCTGACACCGAGTGGACAAAAGCATTCCGACAGACATTTTATCACCTGTGCATAATCTATAAATCTATCAATTTTCCCCTTGTGTGTTTTGAACCCATTCCCATTCCTCAAAATCCAAGCACAAAGAAAGTGGCTCCACCAAGCTTGGATGAGAGCTCTCCAGGATCTGTTTTTGCCTGTGACAGACATGGCTTTATCTTTGATTCAGAGTATGCGAGGTGACGGCCAAATCACTATACTGCCAAGCTGCTTTCTGAAACAATCAATTCTAAGTTGAGTGATAAAGAGGTAGGCTACATCCATACCAGGCAATTTCAAATTGACAGTTACTTCTATCTGAAAAGATGTTTCCAGCGTAATGAGTTGTTAAAAGTTCTCAGAATCTTTAGTTGTCAGAAGCCCATTCAAATTAGAAGTTGAGTTTAAAGCGAGTCAAAGTCTACGCATACAATCATTTGGCACAGGACTGCCAACTCCATCCATAAGAACAGAATTTGCCATACAATTTCCTGTAAACAAAAAAAAAAAAAAACATCCACAGAGCTTGCCGAAAGAGAAAAAGTATTGCTTTTCCTCCAAAAAGATTTATGAATTTATCATTTCAAATCTATTTTACAGTCCATAAAACCTGTTTTGGTTATGTCCATCTGCAACATCAGAGACAGGAATCACCGCTCCTGAACCAGTAGCACACCATTATTTTGCTCACAAAAAAAAAAAAAAAAAAAGCCCAGCCAGTTAGTGAAGAAATTACTGGCACATTGCAATCACAATCATTAAGGTCATGATACACAGAAGTTTTTGAGGCAGTGCGTATGGGCAACTTTACCCACAAATGTGACTAATAGTATTTAATACTTTATTTTCTTATAACACACTAGGGCTGGGTGATATAACGATAGTATCTTATATCGTCGATGATTGACAGCTATCATGACGGGAGCTGGATATCGTGATTTACAGACAATGTCTACTTCGTTAAATTTGCTCCCACCTGCGACGCTGCGCCTCGAATGATCATAGTCCCTCATAATGGAATGCACAATTAAGAGCCAAAAAATACATTCCTTTGCTATAACCTGTTACTCAAGCATGGCAAAAAAAGATGCATCATGCAATGTCAGAGCCAAGTGCCAAAAAAATACAAGATAATTTGTCGCTTTCTTGCTCACTCATCCTTTGTAAGTTTTTTATTTTATTTATTAAACTTTTATTTTTTTATACATTTTTATTTTATTTTTGACTAAATCTTCACGTCTATGCCTAATTTGGTAAAAGACCGTGCATAAATAGTGCCGCCGATAAAGCCTCAAACACTGCGCAAGAATGTGCAATGATTCTTATAGGCTTCAGAAATAATGTCAAAAATAATAAAACATACAATATAGACTTTGTTGTACGACTACAATATGGTACAGACAGAAATAATAGGAGTTTGACGTAGCCTAATAAGCTAGAAAATAGAATATCATAACATGGTCCGTCCACCAATAAAAAACTATCTAAAAACAAAAATGGTAAAACAGGCAATTTATAAAAACTAGTGTAGTGTTCACACTACATTTAGTCGGGGAGAAGCGGCACAATTGTAACAAATTACTCAATTATTATGACTCAATTACCCAAAGGTAATGCAACAAAAAGTGGTGAAATTTACAAAGAGCAAAAGAGCTTACAGTTGTCTGTCACAATAAGTCACATTAAGTTTGAGGAGATCACAAACGGGCCCTGCACAATTTAACGTAAACATAGTCCGATGTTAAATATGAGAAGTATATGCTTGACCATTGTAACAGAGGTACATGCCGCATGCGGTACAATTGTAATAAGTGCAATTGTTCATATATAACTCTTAATATCTGCAATATCTTACAGGACAAAACACTGTTGGTTCAAAAAAGCATACCCTGCATTGATGTTGAAACCTGCAACCAATTTAGATTGTCAAAAACAGTAGGCATGCGTATCTGGGCGAGTTATGGTTTCAAAATGTTTTAAATAAACTTGTATTGTCTATTCGGGGAGTAATGGTACACGTATTCGTACCGAACCGTTCGGTACAAGGCTTTTTTTTTTTTGTCCGGAACTTAAATGGAAAACTCAGAGCCCCCCCCGAAGACATAACTTTCGCAAAAAGCCGGATGTTTTTAGCCCCATGAGCGCAGTAACTGAATTAATGCTGCATTCGGTTTTTTTCATTTACAACAAGGAATCCTAATATCTGACTAGGGAAAATGTAATAAAACGCCCTTCCAACTAGAAGTTCCATGTCGGAAATCATGGATCGGGAAGAACTCGTTTTTTTTACCAACTATATCCACCATGCTGATCAGTCATAATAATAATAATAATAATAATAATAATAATAATAATAGTTTACATGTTTCTTTCCAGTGCTTTTCTCCCTCCGAGAACAGCTTGTCATTGTTTTACAATGCAGTCCAAAACGTAGAATAATTAATAGATAACCGAGCAGTTATTGCTCCAAACTTTAATAAGAGTACATTACCAAAAAAAAATTTGCACTGTAGAAACACTTCCGTACTTGAATACAGAAGGTGGGGTGAGGGCTTAATAAATGCAATTGAAATAAAAATTATAATTTAACAAAAAAATTTGAAATACGCCCGGGCACAAGTTTAAACTTCCCGCACTCATCCCGTCACCCCGCCACCCCCTTACAGGCACACAGATTGGATCAGATCATACTGGCATTCTGCATCCATGGTTGATTGAATTGGGTACTATGAAACGCTCAGGAAGCGTATCAGATAACAAATCAAAGAAATTAAGATAGCTAAAAATAGCTAACTAGCTACTGAGCATAACAGATTTACTGGACCTGAGGCCGCATGTAACAGTTTGCATAGAATCCACACTAAATATATGCTATGTTACCGTTTTTCTCCGATATGTTAGTTTTTTTTTCTTATTATTTAACGTTACCAAACACCGTGTACACCTGTTTCTCATGATAAAAGGGACCGCCCGGATGAAATCATCGTAATTTGTTTCACATGGATGCGCTTAGTCTCCACCCCTACATTCGCAGCAATGGTCAGAAAACGCCCACAGTTAACCGAGATAGCCTATCCCCGTTCATATCCATGAAGGAATGTCAGAAACAATGACAGGTAGGTGTGTGAAAAAAATAATTTCAGCATCTTGAGGAAACCGAAAAAATTACACCGTAGCATTCACCTCGACCTCATCCTCTCCGTTTGTGCATCCAGGGAGGGCACATACATACACAGGGTATATTTGGCATGCTTGCAAGGCAACGGAGGCGATAACTAAGTTATAACTCTTAACTTAGCCCTAGGGCTAAAGTAGCCTTGCTAGCTAGACAGCTAGGTTGACTCGCACCACCATGAAGGGATAGAGAAGGTGGGAGAAGAAGAGGGACTGGTAGAGAATAAGGTTGGTACAGGGATTAAGAACGGAAAAATACTACAGCTAAAAATGATAGAACTACTGATAACGTAGACAAAGGTTCTCTACGGCAAACGATTGTTTTGCTCAGACTGAAAAAGAAGCTGTTTTAGCGGGACAGAATTGTTTTATTTGCCTGTATGGAAGAAGATATGCAATTACATCAAAGCATTTATTGGTCATTACATCAGGTCCTTCATAAAAGACCTGTGGCCAAATTTAGATTTTTAATAAATTAGCAAAGATTTCTAAAAACATGGTTTCACTTTGTCATTATGGGTTATTGAGTATAGATTGATGGGCAAAAAGTAATTTTATCCATTTAATCTTAAATCTACAACAGTGTGCAAAACGTGAAGGGGTCTGAATACTTTCTGAAGCCACTGTAGGTGACAAAGTTGCGGAATTGTAAGTATGGAGAGTAACAGAAGGTGTGGCATCACAAACACACCTAATTACATCAAAAGCATTGATCGTTAACATAAATATAACCTGAAATGCCAATCTTCAGAAACCGTTTAAAGTATTAATCGATAAGCTGGGACTTTAATCGATAAGGCGGGATTTATCAATTGTCAAGATTCCAGATAAATAAACACTGACCATTTCTAATTGTTTTTACAGATGTTTTAACAATTTCTCTGAGGTAGCTTAGGCGGATTGAAAAAAAACTAGGCGGCCTGCCTAAGACATTTCAATGCAGAAAAATCTGGCAATATAGCTCAGGTTTTATACAGATATAGCCTGGCTATGCCCTAGTCGACTAGAAAACGTTCACTTTATAACCAAATGTAGCCTAGATGGCGTTTCATCTGACGTTTCAACACAAAAATATTCACTGCCAATGCATTGCTACAATATATTACAAGGTTGCAATGTATATATTATTCATTACTTGTCTGACGTAAAACTCAATCACTTGACATTTTGGATGCTAATAGCTAGCTTCGTCATACTAAGTTCAACAATGTAATGTCTTGCTTTTTAAAAATGGTTTGGTCACGCAGACGATGCAGTGTAGCCTATTTAAATAGCCTAACATGCAGGCTAGCTAAATAGTTAGCCTACATTAAAGAGGTAATATGGTGGTTTACCTTACTTTCTGGTGTTTTGTATGATATTGGTACATAGGGGCATTACGGGAACACCACAGAACTATCAAATTTGTATTTTCTTTAGGTTTGGAGAAATAGACGATTTAATTTTGCGTCGTCACACGAGAAATTAACACTCCCCGGTGTCTCAAAACTGTCTATGACACACTCCCCATCCACGCTCACAAAATAAAAAAGACGTGAATTTAAACTTCACCAATTTGCGGCGACAAGCTAATGTAAGTTATTCGGTTTAATCATATTTTACTCAAAAAATGTCTTTGCTTTCATGATCTGTGTGTGTGTCAGTCATATTCGTTTTAAAACTATAGCTTTGAAGCTTTTAAACATAGCATGACAAGCTAGCACCGTAGCTTTGCGTCATTTTGTGTAGCCAGCTTTCACCTACCACCACCAGTCACACAATCACATTGGCTGCTTTCAAGGTGACAAATTAAATTAATCTGATTTTAATTAAAAATTAACGTTAACCGTCCTGCGCTATGGCAGTACCATGCACAGCGCACTCGATTGGACCAAACTCTAGCTTTACTTTATCGAACATACCCTTCCCTGCCATTAAACTGTTCTGTAAGGTTTCCGAAGTGACAAGTTAACGTCAGCTAGCTGAATCAATCCTTCCCAGCATGCTATTGATAGCATGGCCGACTGCAGTGGAGATGCACGATCGTTGTGCTTTTATCATACTTTTTCAAAATTCCGCAAATTTGGGGATATGGCTTAGTAGGTAGCGTGTACCTTAACAATGTTTGGAGGTTAAAAGCTGGTGTCACATTGCTTATATTAAGGACTGTAAACGCCTATACACTTCCTGGCAAATCCAGTCTCGATGTAACGATGGTAACTATGACTGACAGTTCTCATTGATACACCTACAAAATGAAGAGAACTTGTAGAATGGAAAATTTGGGCATATAAAAAGGAGTTTTACAGTAGTTAAAAATGACTGAATAACAACATTGATGGACACATCACTTTGATGTTACCTAAAGATAAGTGGCACATTGTGTCACATTCAACCACCATGTTAAAACCCTTTAACATGCTTTGTGAAGTTACTTGCATTCACAAGCTGTCCGCATGTTGCTGACGTTAATTTAGCCTACATGATGAATTTGTATTTCCAAACTGAATAAATACTGCACCTCTAACCACAAAAATGTTTTGCTCAATTAAAGTTGTTGTAACTAAGATATTTGTCAAATACAAACTCTTTTTATCTGCAGATTAATGTTATTTACCAGTTTTATAAGTCAGCTGTATGCTGTTGCGACGGTAACTTATAGAAGAGACAAATCTAACGTTATGGCTTGCAGTAAAAAAAGATTAAACACCAAACTGCTTTGCTAACTGTGATAATGTAACTATGCCTAGATACGTTAGTTACCAAACCACGTATTGCATTTGCATTATTTTAAAAACAATGACAAAAGTTTATCGTAGTCAGCTATGCAGTTGCCTAAATTAAAGTTACTATTTGTAGCCTACGAGGCGGAGTAGCCGTCTGCCATCCAATAACGTTAGTCACTGTGGGAAAGTAGGTAGGCTACATTCTGCTTATTTTACTGTATCAATTCACTTTATTTATTCCACTTATTTTATTGAATGTTTTGGACTCTGAATTAGTCGGTTATGGAGCAATAGCTTGCCATAATTCCCATTCAAAGGCATAGGCCGTGTAGCTGGCCAGGCAGCGCATGAATTTAGAACGGTGATCAAACCTGTGACCCGAATGACCACTCACATACAAGCATTTAAACCACGGCTGTTAACCAATCAGAATCAAGTATTTATACAAGCCATGGTATGATATATGGCATCCAGAGATTTAAAAACAGACATGTGGGCATACAGAATGTCACCCAACACTGGTAATATTGCAGCCTTTTTCCAACTATCCATAGACAGGCAAAACTCATTCCTAAAAAGGAAGCCAAGTTAGGTTTAAGTTTTGTCAAAGATGGTAAATGGTAAATGGACTGCACTTATATAGCGCCTTTATCCAAAGCGCTTTACAATGGCCTCTCACTAGATGTTATTAATGATGTGAAAGAAAGATCACAATCCAACCAAATACCTAGATTATTGTTTGACACGCTCAACCTCAATATTATTCAATGTAAATATATGGCTTGGTCGTTTAAGTGTCTTTGTCATTATCTGGGTAGCTAAACTTATGTCATTTAAATCTCGACTGTCACCGAACCATGTTGTTGATTTATTAAAAAAAAAATTTAAGCAGCGACCCGCCGAGTTCATTAAAGGCTACAGAACGTTAATTCAGACCTATCAGTATTCAGTTAGCCCACACGCTATCTTGGACTTTGTACAGAATTTAGGTTGCTTGTACCTTTGTGCAGAAAACTTGTTGACGTACCATTTGACGAACAGGAGGCAAAATGCTTTGAATTGCATTTTGTTTATTTAAATAATTGTTTATTTATTTGTCACTCAACGGGTAGCGTATTTGCCGGGACCACAGTCAAAATATTATCTGCTTTGAACTCGACAAACTTTTCGTTAGTTGTTGCTCCTCTGACATTGAGTTTAAAACATGGGCGATGTCTTCCTCTGGAGAGTGTAGCTATCTGGCCTAACTTCCCTGAAGTAAAAAGTTGTGAGTAAAATTTCAATACCAATGAAGTCCCCCTCCCGAGGGTGAAAAAATATTGACTGGGCGATAACGACTACGAGATGGATTATATATTTCAGCCAATTGACCTGTATCTTTAAACATATCCACAGTTGTTCATTCATGATTTTTCTGTGCTACAACTTGTACTGGTAAAAGGGGATGGGGAGTGAGACAGCAAACTTTTCCCTGTAATTACTGAATTTACACACACGCTTTTCAACATCAGGAGATCAGGCAGACAGTCAGCCAGCGAGCCAGTCAGTTACCCACAACGCTCTGCGTCCGGGCAACAAGGACTCGAGAAAAGGGCACGCACCTATGAGGCAGCCGAGGCAACTTTTTATGGAATTATCACTGTATTCAAAAGAACTTAACATTGCTTTCACTCACTCCTGGACCTGCACATGCAAGACTAGATTACATTCTATTCAAAAACAACATTTACAGTCTAAATGAAGTGAAGATGTTCACTTTTAAATTAAATGATTGACCTTCATCAAGAGACATGTAAGGATGTTGTACAGTGCTTGAGGAAGATGAAAATAAAGCCAATGAATCATTGTAATCTCTCCTTAATTGAAAATAATTATTATACAAGAGGCATATGATGTATGGAGAACAGAAATTCTGTCTGCAGTGCCGACTTCACGCAAGAGGAAGGGGGAGACTGGGGGGTGAGGGGTTCTAGCGTGGCAGAATTCAATTCCCCAGTTCATTAACTATCCGCTGCATAGGTCTAAACCCTTTGTTAATAAGATGGTTTCAATTTCCTGCTAATGCCAAGGTATATTTCAGTAATGACTGATCATATTTACTTGTAAGTAAGTGAAGTGTAAACCACTTCCATTTCACATTGCAGGCTTATTCACTGAAACGGATCCTCCATTTCTAACAGTAAGACTCAGCCTCCTGTGCACTTCAAATTACAACCATCACTTAAAAACCAAGTTGAACAGTGTTTTGGCAAAATGAGGTGCATTCCTGACCAGAAAAATTAAAGCATCTGCTGTTCATTACAATATAGCTCAATCAAATAAAAATGCATTTTGACACCCAACAATTCACATATAGATTGAATATTGTTCTCAACATTAAGAAACATCAACTGGGCCAGAAAAGAAAAAAATGGTTTACTGTGGCCAACGACACGACACGTACTACATCCTACTCCACAGTAAGAAACCGAATTAGTAAATCATAATCAGGACTTTAAATTAGTATCAAATAACAGTTTAAAGTGGGAAAATATTACCAGCAAAATTGTAATGGTAAAGGCAAGTTGGCAAACATGAAGGGGACATTTTGGTAACATAGAAAGTGAACAAAAAAAGACCATCTCAGTTCTGAATGCCGATGTAGAATAGAGTCTTGTTTGATTCTGTTACAATACAAAGAACATTCTTCAACATATTGTGGGGAAAAATGCATGATACTGTCCTGCTTCTTTTCTAGCTAAAGGGGCTAAACATGAAGGGCAAAAAAAACATGAATGGCAGTTTTAATCGGACAAAATGAACTATTTCAAGCAATGTGCGTCATTTAGGTTTCCAGTTTCAAAATGCATGAATACAAAGAGGTCTGTTTTGAACCATTTGCCCTTATTACTATTTTATAGTATTGTACCATTTTATTTTTAAAGTCAAAAGGAAAAAAACAAAACCTTAATTTGCAATACAGCACACGTCTTCTCCTGACGCATAGTCAAGCCGGAAAGTCTGAACACCCCTTTCACTTTCTCCACTTTTTATTACATTACAGACATATTCTACAATAGATTGAGTTCATTTTTTGTCTCAGAATTCTACACAAAATAGCCCATAATGACAAAGTGAAAACATGTTTTTAGAAATTTTTGCAAATGTATTAAAAATCTAAAATTGAAATCTTTCATTTACATAAGTATTCATACCCTTTGCTTTAACATATTTCTAAAGTATCCCATTTAATATTTGGTCACATATTCTTAGCATGCTGTTACTTCCTGAAGTCTGTGACCCATCAACATCAAAAAACTCTCGATATCTTATTTCCAGGTACTGTTACAAGCGATACTATAAGCTCAATGCATTTGAATGAATCTCTATGGGAATCGGGGGTGAGACTAGATTAAGCTGTAAATTACACTGGTACAGTATGGAACACATGGCTGGCTAAATGGCTGTATGTCATCAAGGGTCTGAGCTATCGAATGAGCCCCAAACCATCACTCTGTTGCCAGATATGGAGTAGATGTGGATGGATCACTGCAAGGGTTATTTCTCCTGACTCATTTTCCTATAGAACTCTATGGGGGGAAAAGTCAGGAGAAACAACCTTTAAAGGGATTCATCCACATCTACTCCATATCTGGCCGCAGAGTGATGATTTGGGGCTCATTTGATACCTTAGACCCTTGATGACATACAGCCATTTCGCCAGTCATGTGTTCCATACTGTACCAGCGTAATTTACAGCTGAATCTAGTCTCACCCCCCAATTCTCAAATAAATCAGTTCAAATGCAGAGGTTATAGTATCGCTTGTAACAGTACCTGAAAATAAGATAGAGTATTTTGATGTTGATTGGTCACAGACTTCAGGAAGTAACAGCATGCAAAGGATATGCAACCAAATATTAAATATACTTTAAAAATATGTTAAAGCAAAGGGTATGAATAGTTATGTAAATGAGATTTGTTTTAAATTTTTAATACATTTGCAAAAATTTCTACATTTCTGTAGAATTTTGAGAGAAAATGTACTCAATCTATTGTAGAATAAGTCTAATGTAATAAAACTTGGAGAATGTGAAAGGGGTGGGCAGACTTTCCGGCTTGACTGTACATCAAACATTAAAATAAAAATGTGTGATATCAGGCAACCAGTCGTTCGTTTATGTTGCAGCATGAGGATACAGTGATGCAGAAAGGTATAGTTTTCAGGTAGGTGGTGCTTAAAGGGCAACAGAGAATTAATATGTGGGAAAATAATGTAGCAATGGGATTTAAATTATTATTCATTTCATTTTATTTTAATTTGGCCAACTCGTCAGCATGGCTAGAGTAATTGTTTACATGGATTTTGGGAGTGGGTCAGAAGTAGTATTGATTCTATCGGAGATTATGGCCTTCTCCCAATACTCACCCTATGGTCTAAGCACTTCCTTCAAGTCCGCACACTTTGGTGACTTTAATATTTCTGAGGTTGGACCAAGGGGTGCAAGTGTGCTGTGTGGAGTGGAGCCATTATGTGCACAGTGTTTGCATTTTGAGAGATGAATCAGGTGACTACTAGTCAAAATAAATAAAAATGTGGGGGGATTGGCAGCTGTATCTTTTATAAATATGCTGATCAATGAGAGAAATATAAAGGGAAAGAACAGGATAAGCAGAACAGTCTGTGTGCCAGGTTAAATTCCATTAGAAAATGAAGGCCTGGAGGTCTTGTTGAGGGCAAATTCATAGAAATGTAATACAACCACAAGATTTACGTGAATGTTGGGAAATGCAAATCGCTGAACCATATAGGGCTGAGTTGATGCATCCCTGCATTTGAAAGAAAGAAAAAACATACCAGAGGACGCATTGACAAACAGTTTAATGATGCAACTGAGAGGGTAAACAATGTGCATTATTTTGTTTGTTATCAATTCAACACCCTGTTAAGCGTGAATCAATGCAAGCCTTTTTCCATTTAATACGAGATTACTGTAAATAACCTAGTGCTTAAAAGGTATTAGCAGTTCAACACCATCTGTTGAAACCCAAGCCATTAGAAATATGAAAAAACAAGATCTCTGGAGTTAGGTATTGCTGAGCAAAAGGTTTTTTTTTTTTTTGTTGTTTTTTTTTAATGCTGAGATGGAAAAACCCTAGCACTCAATGAACTAACACACCTAGCAAATTGTCTGAAATTTCTGATGATCCGACAAACCATTGGACATGCACACCATTATTGTATTACTTTTTTACTAACTTAGCAGGTTCCCTTCTCTGAAGAGAACTCTGTACTTTACTCAATCACATGCTATCCATAATTACACATAGCTTGAATTACTTAAGCTATGTTATATAGCGTGACATATGCTTAAGGCCTAATTCAAGCTATGTGTAATTCAAGCTATGTCCAACTGCAGCTTCCCACCTGAAAACTGAACTTGGGTCCTTCTGGTTACAAGCCTGCTATAAAACACTGATGTCACAAGGCACTATACGGTCTATTTTGTAACAGCATCTTGCAATAGCCCCATCTAAGCCCAGTGAACCTAGAAAATGGAACATATGTCACCAAAGTTAAGGGAAACCAAGGCAAAACAAATATCCAATCAATTTCCTCTCGACGACACTGTTGCTAAGTGCACAGGGACCAGATGTCTGTAAGGCCACACCTCATCTCTGACAATAAAACCTAATCTTGACTGAAGGTGATACAAACAAAATACATGCATCCGGTTACCAGCACACTGATGAAACAGTGCAAGTAATCACGGGGCATACAAACCGTTTTCAACTGCTGCTGTCACGGGATACTAAAATCAGTAACAGTAGCTCTTTGAGGTGCTTTGAAAGATGCATTCAAAATGTGGCAACCTGCAACCCACTTGTCTCACTCAGCCGTGCAGCACATGAACAGGTGTTCGGAAAACGACAGCATATGCCAAAAAATTGAGAAGTCCACGGCTTAGCCTTATTCTTTGGAGAGCTGAGCGTTTACTGACGAGGCGGGGGTTGAGAAACACACAAAGGGATTAAAGAATCTCCGAGGAAAATACACATTTCCCTTCACCAAACTGAATGCACTGCGACACTAGCCAAATCTGCAATGTTCTGGCAATACATCTGAAAGCTCAGTTTCGTATGAATCACACCAACTAGAAAGTGCATGCACAATTTTAAAGACGTCAAGGTTTTGTTGTCCTGCAGGAAACTGTGGGCATGGGTGAGTAAACAAAAGCAGGTGCAGGTACGATGAGTAACCAGTCAAGGTATGTTGAGGCCTCAATATGTAGGCTAACCTTTGAATCTTTACCAGTTTTCTATGGGTCTTCCAAACATTCTCCAGTGGGTTTTCCAATGGGTTGCATTTGTTAAACATTTGTATTTTGTTTCAGTCGTGAGAAAGACCATTGCTGCTCATAAACAGAGTGTTCTATAAGTGCTAGTTGCCGGCTAAATAGTCGACCACTAAAAATTTGGCCAACCACTTGTTTGAAGATACAAAATTGATTTTTATTTGACTTGCCCTCTCGAAATACGCCGTAATGAATGCACTTACGGAATGCGCTGCTGCCGACACGCAGCTGTCTGGCCCACCTTCTAGAAGCCTAGTGGTTGTGCGTAGAGTGTGCGTTCATTGAAATCTGTTTGCAAGGCTATGGTCAAAGAGGGTAGGTGGAGCAAGAGGTGCAACTTCAGGGCTGGAACGTCCACAGCTGGAACTTATTAGACAGACAAGAGGCGCTCACAGAATGACTGGAAATAAATAGATTTTTTACAAAACAGTTTTTACAAAGTTTCCCTTTTCTTATAGAATGTATGCCTAGGTTTGTCAGGACCCAGTACTACTGCTTACAACCAGTTATGCTTTTTAACAATCGAAGAAAAAACTATTTTTAATCCAGCTAGCACCGGTCTGATGTGAGTCACTCTGAGCATGACCTTATGTAACGTTAGAAGCTAAGCTAACTGAACGCGCTACTGCGCATGGCTGATCACCTCCCTAACTGAAAGCACTACTGCGTACAGCCTGATCACCTCCCTAACTGAAAGCACTACTGCATATGCCTGATCACCTCCCTAACTGAAAACACTACTGAACATGCCTGATCACCTCCCTAACTGAAAGCACTACTGCACACGCCTGATCACCTCCCTAACTGAAAGCACTACTGTGCATGGCTGATCACCTCCCTAACTGAAAGCACTACTGCACCTGCCTGGTCACCTCCCTAACTGAAAGCACTACTGTGCATGGCTGATCACCTCCCTAACTGAAAGCACTACTGCACATGCCTGATCACCTCCCTAACTGAAAGCACTACTGCACATGCCTGATCACCTCCCTAACTGAAAGCACTACTGCACATGCCTGATCACCTCCCTAACTGAAAGCACTACTGCACATGCCTGATCACCTCCCTAACTGAAAGCACTACTGTGTACAGCCTGATCACCTCCCTAACTGAAAGCACTACTGCACATACCTGATCACCTCCCTAACTGAAAGCACTACTGCACATGCCTGATCACCTCCCTAACTGAAAGCACTACTGTGCATGGCTGATCACCTCCCTAACTGAAAGCACTACTGCACCTGCCTGGTCACCTCCCTAACTGAAAGCACTACTGTGCATGGCTGATCACCTCCCTAACTGAAAGCACTACTGCACATGCCTGATCACCTCCCTAACTGAAAGCACTACTGCACCTGCCTGATCACCTCCCTAACTGAAAGCACTAATGCACATGCCTGATCACCTCCCTAACTGAAAGCACTACTGCACATGCCTGATCACCTCCCTAACTGAAAGCACTACTGTGTACAGCCTGATCACCTCCCTAACTGAAAGCACTACTGCACATACCTGATCACCTCCCTAACTGAAAGCACTACTGCACACGCCTGAATTTCACAACAAAATTACATGCAAGACGCAGGACTACCATTAAAAACATCCTTATCAAACGACTTTGCATTCCAGGTCCTTGTATCTCTCCCCCCTCTCCATTTATCTCACACTTAATTCTCCTGCGGCAGTCGCTGGGCTTCCGCATCTCTCCCCCCTCTCCCAGGTAGGCCTATGTTAGCCCCCATGTTTTTGAGAATAATATGTCCCCTTCACAACATCTCACAAGTGTTTTATTATGCATGAAATGGTTCTCACTCCAAACTTACAGCATTCAAAAACAGTCTTAAAACTAGTCTCAAAACATTATATGAAAAATAAACATAATAAACAACAGTCTTTCACATAGGCTATTACATGCACTCGATATAATACTCTACACGGCAGAGAGATTAAAGTCATAATTTGTTGTTTGGAACAAGGCTACTAGCAGCTCACATACCACTTGTGGCAGCCGATGAACACAATGTTGGAACACATATTATCCACTGGTTATTCCCTTTCGTCTTTCACACTAGCGTGATCTTTACTCATGTCAAATAATTGAAATGATTAGAGTCCGATTGGTAAAACCTGTATAATCTTCCATTTTAAAACATAATTCACAAAATTGTTGCATTTTAATCCGCATAAATAATCTGTTGTTTTAATACTGTGCACATCAATTTATGTTGTCCTAAAGCCCTTGTTACACAAACTGACAATGAATACATAGAAAACAAATGGTTGAGAGCAACAGTTTAAGGTTTCAATTCAACTTCCTATATTTCCAGCTCACAAACTGTTGCAGCTCTTCTCCTTGTCACGTCAAGGGTAGGTCATTTGATCAGCATTTCTGTTGCACTTTCAAAATTACCCTGCACCTCTCCAAAATCTCATTGGCACCGCTGCCCTTTTTTGAAGATTTAATTTTATTTATTTACTACAAGCACAATATGAAAATTAAAAGCTTTATCTGAGGTATTTTAAGGGCTGTTCTCCACGAATGCAGAAGGGAACAAGGGACCAACTACAGGAACAAAAATTATTCAGTATCCATTAGATCCTATGCATCCACCATTTTAGAGCAAATTGTGTATAAGCACTTCTTTCTCTGGTGAACCTTCGTTGCCAAGATGAAGAAGTAAATCATGACTGCACTCGTGTGTGTGTGTGTGTGTGTGTGTGTGTGTGTGTGTGTGTCTTCAACAGAATCATAAATTCAACCACATTATCTCCCACAACACACACACACACACACACCACGTTGAGAACAAAAAGCACAGCACTGCAGAGTTCAGTGTTTCTAAAAAAAGGACACTTGAAGAGTAAGCAGACTGAGCAGGCATTCTGGAATACTTGAATAATTTGATTGCTGTTAGTTGCAAGATGAGGTCAGCAACCATCTTAGGTGCCAATGTCAAGCAGTCAACAAAATGTAAGGTCTTGCAGCCGCTCTTGGCTTGGACACATTTATTTTTACTCGTACAATGCTGAGATCAATTTTCAAATCCTGCAATACTGAGCATTTTGTATTGTGGGGTTTGGGTCCTAGCAAATTGTCGACGTGCCTGACTATTTACTTTCTTTACTTGAAATCAATACTCTTTATATATGATGAAAAGTTAAAGAATCCAGCCAGACCCCCCACCTCAAGCGCAAATAATGATTGATCTTCCAATGGCGTCGATTCTCGTTAGCATTTCACAGCAGTTTGATTCACGCTGAAGAAAAAGGACTTGGCGCAGACAATTCGCTAGTCGCTACTCTACGTATTCTAACGGACTACGTTACTGTCAAGTAGTTAGCCAAGACAACCACTGCTGGTTCTCCGGATACGAGAGATGTTCATTCAAACCTCACCCTTTAATGCCTGCATTGGAATTACACTAAAATGCTGTAACGTAACTGCTGCAAAGCACAAAAGATTAAAGACATGTAAACAAATAGACGTGCTCTTTTTATCCGAAACGGTTCCCGATAGACTAAAAGGCACACACTGGGCAAACATCTCTGAAGTAGGGTACGTATGAAAATACACAGAAGTGTCGTTTATCTGGCAAGATAGCTGGTTAACTAGATATTCAACACAATATAACCTATGCACCGCAGCAAGCTTGTATGATAATACGCCTGAACCTGTTGCTATCTGGTGGCAAACTTCGTCTAAACCTAAAATTACACCCACTATAAAACGCACGACTGTTTAGTCCAAGTCAGCAGTAGTCTGTGGAGTGTTGTCGATATAAAGCTATATAAAAACAAAGAGCAACAAGCCAACATACAGTATAGTTTGTTAATACTATGCAAACGGTTGTTGATGAGAAAATGCCATGCCACGGCACTTCCATCCTCCCTCTCAAACAGCAAACACTGCCCTCTTCGTTCCTCAACCCGCTATTTTCTCCTCAAATGGGCTTCACAGAAGGCAAAGCCGATCCGCTCAATCTCACAGCGCGTCGTTCTCTCCAACATAACAGCGAATACCAAAATGTTTGAAAAGAGAATGTCTTTCACTACCGTTTTCACATTATGACATAGCGTTCTTAAACTAGAACGGACACTGGATAACAAGGGTGAACATCGAAAAACTGCGGTGGAGTCATCCAAAACCAGGAGCGGGGTTTGTTTTATGCGTTCAAAGCGGACATCACACTGAGGGCTAGTGATACAGTAGCTAGCTAATAGGCTACTCCGTTAATTAAACTAACGTTATTTCCCAAACTAATTTACTGGATATGCAACAAAGTACAATCTATGTAGCACTTGGACGGACAATTTTACGAGTTAACCCCTTACTAGGCTAATAATTAAATAAACGCTTAGCATTACTATAAAATAATGAGGCATGTCCCCTAACATGCCATTAACGCTATGCGGGTAACATTAACCAGCGTCAGTAAGCAACTGCACTGAATAGTGCGGTCTGCGATTTAAACCGTCTAACGTTAACCTAACACATTTAAAAGATTGAGCTGCATTGCAGACCGAGTAGCGCAACGTTAGGGCATTTTCAGTTTAATAAGCAACGTTAACGATACATATGAAAGAAGTTCCCCGCTTCATTTCCTACGCAAGTAACGTTAACGTTAGTTAGCGAAAATCATAACGCATTTTGCCAACTGCCAAAAAAACACCTCGCCAAATCGATTATGCACTATTGCTTACAGTATTAGCTAAATTGTTAATACTGGTAGCTAACCACAAGCTAAACCCGTGAGACACCTGGCAGAGAAGCATGTTGGATAAATGAATGGGAAACTAAAGTATTGCGGTAACGTTAGGTAACTAGACATAACTAACGTTATCACGCTTGACGCCAGAATATAACTAACGTTTTTCCATCAGCATATTACTGCACTCGTAATAGCTGGTTTTACTTGTCAGCGATATAACAAAGGCTGAAAATGCCATTAAAGGTCCAATAGCTACAAACGCCCTGAGTCGGCCAGCTCTCTCAAGAGCGTCATCATCACTCACTTAGTTAACGTTAGCCGTTATGTTAGCTATGAATCTAACGTTACGCAGTTTAAAGAGTCATCGTTGCTCGGTGTTGTTAGGGACCAGCTAGTTACCCCTAAAAGTAGAAAATATAACTTTTTATAACGTATTATCACATCACACAGTTCTTACTTAGAACCACGGTTTTATAAATATATGTTTTTTTTTTATAGCTGACTGGCACTATCTAATCTAGCAATCAATGTACGGCTAACAAGCAAGACTGCTCGCTAGCTACAGCAGTGCTGGTGATGAGATTTATTCGTGAATGATTGAAGCTAGCCGGATAGCTCGCTAGCGAGCATGTAACGTTAACATCTGCACGAAGTTGCCAGTGCCCTCCTTATGAACGAAAAGTGACAAGTATATTTAATTTCATGGATCCCTTTCATCGATTACAGATCACATTGTTAATTGATCCAAATTCCGAGCAACAACGAATTGAAAAGACGGCTATGGAAGAAGATTATCGGTTTCTTTATGTTAATTTGTTTGGCACAATCGCATCCAGCTTTGAAGCAAGTGCATCCAATGTTAGCCATCTAACTTACTTCTCATTTTCTTTATTATCCATAACGTTACAACAAGAAAGAAGCGAAATGCAAAGAGAGTTGTACAACAAAATCTCAGTTTTACCTTTTAGAAGAAAAGATGCCGAAATCACGAGTAAAAAGAGAGATCCGCTGCCCATGCTCGCCATGTTGGACACCTGCTTCAGTCTGGCGGTGGACGTTCACCTAGCAGCAACGGGCACACGATAATGAGATGCAGGAGGGGGAGGGAACAATGCTAATATAATAGTCAAAAGAAGGCGTTGCTGTACGTGGGAGTAAAATTTCTGCCTTGGTGTAGAGCGCTAAGTGTACAGCCATGTACGAAACGACCACATTCGTTTTAAGTCTTACAGTGTTTGTGTTTGGTCTGCTAAGCTTGAGAAGTTTCACGATGTATCCCCTGATTGCACAAACCTAATCATCAGTTACTTTGCTAGTTAAACAATGGTAAATATTTTATTATTCTTCAAATGTATTTCATAATTGGCAAAAGATGCATATGCTACCTAATCAGCTGAATGTGATGCATTGTGTAGACCTACTTGTTTTAAAGATACACCGTACGTTTCTTAAGCTTTTTTGGTATGTGTAACTGTCCACGTGCCACATTTCCTCACTGATGTTATTTTAGTACATCTATGCAAAGATCTTTAAAGCTCAGTAGAGCCTTAGGAGTGATTGAATCATATAGGCTAACTTTCAGGAGTACACTTTAGTCATTACTGAATGAGCAAGATTGAAATGTAAATAGATGCATGCAGAGACCTTATTGTTAATACATACAGCAACATGCAATCTGTTTATGATATTTGTAAATAACTATTAAGCTTAAATATGTAGTAAACATCAGATGTCTGAACGCTGTTATCTTCTCTGACAAAACACAGGGTTTTTTAAATATTAAATATAAATGTACACCATATGTAGCTATCTTAATAATCATAACTGCTACCAGTGCAAATTAACAACACAGTCGAAGATGAAGAAGTGGTGCACAGCAGAGCAAGTTAAAGAGCACCCCCTGTGTTACTAACTAGTTACTGCATCTTCTTCTCTCGGTCTATCAGGTGGAGCAGTTCTCTTTAAATGTGTCAAGAGAAGCATTAATGACTGAAAATTCACAAATATATCAATAAAGATTTAACTGTCTAAGAAAGTGTTTGATTCATAGTTTATGATTATTAGACCACTGTAAGCTGTTGTGAACCCCGCTTTCTCTCAGAAGTAGTCACATATCCTTAAATCTTCAACGCAATTGAATTGAGCCTACTGAGAGTAGTACAGTAGCCTTGAGTGTCACCAGAATACTGCGGATTCAGTTCCTAGCTGGCCACTTGCAAAAAGTTCTTGAAATGGATCCTGTCCCATCTGTGGGCACTCAGTATTGAGCTGGGATGGGTTGTGGGCAGTAGACCCCCCCCCCCCCCCATATACATTTTCCAATAAATAGGTATGTATAAATGATACGGCATGTGCATTGTGATTGCCACATGCCACTCAAGTTTGTACTATAGAATGCTACATGCAGTAATATTTCAGCCCTCAAACAGCCTAGCCTGGTTTAAGCTCCCCGTAGGTATCTAAGGTATATGTGATTGACATATGAATTGTAAAAAGGTATTGGATTTGAAGGCAGAAGGTTTTGGTACTCCACTGGGAAGAATGAGGGGCATGAAAGTGTCTTTTGCCTTAAGATTGCACCATAGGGACTCTGGTGAGGAGATCGACACCTTCACCCAGGAGCCGATTAGCCACTCTGTACAATGCAGGCAAACCTGTTTTAGGAACATGGCAGTTTTGGGTTTCAGACACAGTTGGTCAATTTCCTTCATAGAGTCCTACAAAACCATACAATAATGTGCATTTTCAAAAGAAACTGAAATGCCTCTAGAAAACAAGGATATAATCGCTGTGCAGAGAATTGTTTGAAGTTTATTGGATGTCTGCAACAGACGAGAAAGAGGCAAAAACAAGGAAGTATATTTATTCAGGAGAAACAACCCTTCAAGTGATCCATTCATATCTACTGCATATCTGGCAGCAGAGTGATGGTTTGAGGCTCATTTGATACTGCAGATCCTTGATGACCTAAAGCCATTTTGCCAACCATGGGTTCCACACTATTTCCATGTAATTTACAGCTTAATCTAGTCCCACCCCCAATTCCCATAGAGAATCATTCAAATGCAGAAAGGTTATAATATTGCTTGTAAGAGTACCTGAAAATAACATATCAAGAGTGTTTTGATATCCTTTTATACCCAGTAATGATAGCATCACCTGTTTACCTGTGGAATGTTCCAAACAGGTGTTTTTGAACCTCAGTCTTTTTTTGCCCCTGTTCCAACTTTTTTGGAATGTGCTGCAACCATCAAATTCGGAATTAGCGTATATTTACAAAAATATTGATAAGTTGATAAGGTAAAACATTAAATATCTTTACTTTGTACTCTTTTCAATTAAATATACGTAAAAGAGAATTTGCAAATCACTGCTTTCTGATTTTATGTGCTTTTTTCATACTGTCCCAATTTTTTTGTAATATATAAATATATATATATACTGACAGGTGACAAATTAAAGGAAAAACATAAAGTGTCTAAGTAAGGTGTTGGGCCACCATGAGCCATGCACCAGAACTGCTTCAATGCACCTTGGCATAGATTCTACCTCTAATCTAGCATATATTTGAGTCTCTGGAACTCTACTGAAGGGATGGAACACAATTCTTCCAAAAGATATTGCCTCATTTGGTGTTTTGATGATGGTGGTGGACAGCGCTGTCTAACACGTGGGTCCAAAATCTCCCATAGGTGTTCAATTGGGTTGAGATCTGGTGACCGCGAAGGCCATAGCAGATGATTCCCATCATTGTCATACTCATCAAACCATTCAGTGACCCATCATGCCCTGTGGATGGGGGCATTGTCATCCTGGAAGAGACCACTCCCATCAGGATAGAAATGTTTCATCATAGAATAAATTAGATCACTCAGAATAACTTTGTATTGATTTGCAGTGACCCTTCCCTCTAAGGGTACAAGTGGACCCAAACCAAGCCAGGAAAATGCCCTCCACAGCATAACAGAACCACCGGACTGTAGGGTTTTTTCCTTTAATTTATCACCTGTCTGTATAGTTTATGTAAGTTTTATAAAAATGTGTTCTTTTGTGTCATTGTTAGCATCTATGTCTTGTATTAACAATTACAGAGAGTATTCTTCGAGATAATTGTGATGTCCTGTGCAACACTGTGTTCCCCTTAAAATTCTGTAAACAAGCATTTCTGGTCTGAAGCTGCCTTGGCTGTGATGTTTGTCAGTGAGTGGTAAGTGTTAGAATGGCATTTTGTTCCACAGAAATACACTTGAAAGTTTTTAATTAATTGCTTTCAGACCAGATTGTAACTTTTTCTAACAGTGAACAGCTTGTCTTCCTCTTAAGGAAAGTAACACATTCTCTGTAATAAATGCTTCTTCATTCTTTTTCTAATGAGAATTTAAGGGTTGATTTTGGCATCAATTAAGTTACCCTTGACAAGAGATTAGAATTATGTAATTTTTTGTTCTCTTGTTCTGAAGTACATTCAAGATATGTTGGTTACTAAGTTGTAAAAGTATCTCAGACAATTTTTATTTATGTGTTGTGGAAGCAGAAAGTTATCTATTATTAACCCCTTGGCGCAGATGGAAAATTTGGTCAATTCTCACCTATTTAGGGGGTGCTCTGTTTAAGGCTTTATAACTCCAGGTGTGAGCATCACATAAACTTGGTAAATGGCTTAAATTAAACAAGACATAAGTCAAAATAAAGTACCATAAATGCAAAGAAACTTTGGAAAAATGCAAAAAACTGAGAGCTACATAAGTGAAACTAATAATATACATTTTCTGGATCATAAACTCCATGTCCACAAGTGTGCAAAATTTGAGGATGATATGCAGAACTACTAAAGGTCTATGATGCAAAATATCGGCAGTATACCCTGTTGTCCATTTGTGTCTCCAAATCTATCCAAATGGCTAAATTGTGCACTGCTCTAAATTAAAAAAATATATATATTTAATTACAAATCAACAGCTTTGGCTCATAAAACGCACTTTTGCATCATTTTCAATTGGGAATTACTATATTTTCATCAGTATAGAAGGGTAGATATATGGGTCCAAAACCCCTATGCAAAACATGTCATAAAATGAATAAAATTTGTTTTGTCCATTATAAAGCATATACATTTGCTCCTTTAAGGGAGATAAAAACATTGATATCACAGTGTTACATACATCTAAATATGTAGCCTAATCACTAATTCTTGTACCTCAATAGAACATCACTTTTCCCTGTACTCTACAGTATGTATACTTTGGCCCCGGGATTGCATTTGTCTGTAGTTTTATTCATAATGACTCCAAGGAAAAATATTACATTCATCTACCACATATCAGTGCACAGTAAATTGGAATGAGCATTTTCCATGCCCTAAGTGACAAGTATATACGCCATAGCTTATATTATGTATGATAACATGAAAATAAAATAGTATTCCACCATCTGCAAAATGCTGCCAAATGTTCTATCAGTGCTTGAGTGTAAAAACTAACGTACATATGTAGCCAGCGAGACCAACCGCATTTTAGACGCAAAAACACTTACACATCGGTAAAGGGAATACTACCCTCCCTAATGTGTGTTTTATAGAGTTTGCATCATACCAGATTGTTAAAATGAAAACTGCCATTACGCTGGCCTGCAATTCATTTTTCAAAGCACACAATAAGACATAGCGTATACCGCTACTAAGGTTATAATGTACTCTATTGGATAAAAGAGCCGAATATTAAACCAGCATGAACTGTAATGAATGAGACAAGCTTGCAGAGCATGGCATGGGGGTTATTATGAGACAACGTTTCAGATAGTGTAATAAAGTGTTGCATATTTCTGATTGTACCAGACAATAAATGACCACTGAATTTTGAAAGGAACATTTATATCTGTAAAACCAATGGTAGGATTGTATATTTCTTTCATATTTAGTAGCAGATATTCATTGTAGAATACGTGGTACAATGAGACAATAATTTCACATGTTTATTTTGCATTTGAGTGAGCAGGGCTTTTCACAGCGTTTTTGGCATACGATCAGGCTATTGTTGGGTTTATCTTGTGGCTATGACAAAATTCTAAATTTGAATAAATGATGAATAAATATATTTATGAACTCACACATAGACGCGATTGTCCATTATGTCACGCATGGGTAGGTATAGACTGGGTGGGGGGGTGCTTGTTAAATTGACTTGCTACGGGAAAATAGTGACACTTAGCAGAGATTCAGCAGAGTTGTCACAAATCGTCTACCAATAAATAACACAGAGTTTGTGATTGCCACTAATAGTTTGGCTGCAGGAGCAACGAATGTCTCAGTTGAGCAAAATGGTGACGTCATTATCACTAGGCATCTGCGCAAAGGGGTTAAATTGTAAATTATTAAAATTGAGAAAAAATATTCAAAATGCCATTCCATGCATAAGCAGTAAGACATAGATAGACTGCAGTGAAACCACTTGCCCTGTCCAGAATTAGTCACTGTCTCCAAGTCAAAATGGAGACTGGGGACTGCTCATCAATATAATTATGTTGACTTTATAATGTAAATTAATTGGATGCATTTTCAAATTGACTACCAGTTGGAGCCAGCACTGCAAATTGCTGAGGTAATCCAGGTAGCTGTACCCTTGTGTGGCTCATTATGCAAATTTGCTGTGAAGGCTCACAGGGTAAGTGCTGTGATTTTCTGAAGATGAAGAGGAATTAAAGAGAAGTTTATACATGCCTCACATTCCAATTATGGACCTCAAGGCCTACAATATGTAAAAGCATGACTTGCTTTCATAAATCCAGTCTACATTCACCTCTGATATGCAGCCTTCTTTTGAATGCAGCATATGAAAATGTAAAACAGAATGCGCCTGCCTGAAAAAAGGGAGACATTTATTCCACATAACTCAGATTCAGCCAATAGAAAAATAACATATTTGCATTTCATATGTCAGGATAATGGAATGCCTCAAGTTTATTCAAACACTTTTAGTGATTAACACAAGAGACATAATGAACAATTTTGCTGAAAAGTTAAGTAAAGGTTCTTTAGAGCCAGCCAGTACAGACTTCAGATCACACCAGTTTTTCTTCAACAGAAATAAATTGATCATAGAATCAAGGCGGTGTCTATGTGTTTATGAAATTTCCAAATTTTCCCCTCAATTTCAAATACACAAAATCAAATGTTGGCTTGTTTCATCTCTGCCATGTTCATCAATTCAGGAAGGTGCACACTAGCACACATCGCCCCCGACTATATAAAGCCAGTAAACTAGGTTCTATACTATTTTCTATCATAATCTGTAAGATGAGCTACAAACGATTGCAATGGCTGATGCAGATGGCATATCATGGCATAGGCAGATCGTAGGCCTCATCAACCAGAGAAATTCCAATTGAGTGATCAGATGGGCGATACTCTGCCAATGGAAAATCTCCCTCTCTGGGCAATACTCTGGTCAATTATACTTCACTCTCACAAGACTTCTGAGCACTATACTTGCACAATCATATGGGTATCATAGTGTGCAATGCTGCACAATTTTTTTAAACATTAAAAGGTTATAAAATATATTGACTCCGTAATGGAGCTGACTGCATTTGCATCACCAGTGTGCAGGTACACATGTTTTATTATTGTAAGTCCCATGAGGAGCATAACATGAGGAGAGCATTCTAAATCTCAGCCCTGAATCGCATAGTCTCACCCACATCTTCATGAAGAATACTACACTGAACTGAAAAGCTTATACTTTATACTTAAACATTATGCACACACACACACACACACACACACATACACACACTCGCAGTATACTGTATACTGTATATATACAGTATATTGCTGGTAGCAAGGTGCATTTTTTTTTTAAATGTCTTGAAGCACTAGCCTGTATAGATTTAATTTGTCATCAATGGCATGAACACAGTAATATATTGAGACAGGGGATTGATGACTCCCTGACACTGATCAGGACACAGCATGTACATACTGCATGCTATCATCGTTCCCAGTATACTGTTCAGAACTGTCGGAATGCACTTTTGCGGAATGCACATTTGTTTTATTATTAAAATCTAACCACGTAATGGTTAGATTAATCAACTAATGGCAAGAGATTCATCGACTGACAGCCCTAATGAAAAGGTTACCCCAGGATCAATTAAATGTCTTCCAATATAGACATCTAACACATTAACATTTAGCATAGCTGAGTGCAGTCAATACCCAAAAAGCTATGATATCCAGAAAAATAAAGTAACATAGGCTACTCTTGCTTTTATATGCAAGAATACCATAATGTTTATCATTATTAATTAATGCAATACACATTTATTTTAACGTACATTATGTGAATGCCTTTGCAATGTCAGAACATTCAAGCGGCACACAAAAGCCATACAGTAGGATTTTGTAACAAACAGAATACACTCAGTTAATTACTATACACTAAATAAATTAAAAACCTTAACCAAATTATTGCATGTATACACATTGCACAGACAGAAGTCAAATACACTCAAAAATAATACATACCCTTGGGCAAAAAAGTTAAAACTGATAATTGTTTTACTTTTCTCCACTCAGGCTTGGTGAATATAAACAGAAAAAAAAACATCATCAGTTTAATCAAACCAAAAACTGCTACTAGATTAAAGGGACTTTCCTGGCAGATAAGGACTCCGATGATGCAATATAACCTTTGACCTAAATGATAATGTTCAGAAATCTAGCTGTAATAGAACACATGCTCCCTGTAGCTTGTTGGATCAACATTTTTCTTCTGGAAAGTAACCATAAGAGCTCTTCAGTTAATGACATCTCTCTGTTATTTATTGATTTGCTTCAAGGTCTTTGTTCTTGTCTGCAAATAAGGGGGTTATTTGATTAGGGACAGGCACCATACATAAGAGTGTATTGTCCCTCGCTACAAACTGCAGGACAGCCTTCAAATCATCCAGTAAAGATTTCTAACTTGCTGTGTTGAGTTTGATAAATAGTAATAATACAAAAGGGAGATTATGTTTGCTGCCGTCCTGAGCAATATATATATTTTACTGTATGTTTATTTCTGGAAAGCATGGAAGGGGCAGATAGTGTCAGCATCCTTTTGATGTTATCCTTTTGAATGCATTGTGTGCTTTTGTAGATAAGAGTTACCACTAGTTAGCCTGTATAAAATGGAAGAATCCTGTCATGGTTATTGGCAGCCTCGATTGTTTCTGCGGTCGTTATTCTAGTTGGCATTGTCGGGCGCTCTATCGGATTTTTTCCGCCTCTGTTCCGGTGTTTGGATCTCGCCCGGCTATTATTTCTCACACCTGTTTTGGGTTTCTTGCCGGTTATAAATAGCCCAGGACTTCCGCCTTCCTGCACTTCGATATTGTCTTTGCTATTTTGACAAACGAAGTCGTGAAGGTATAGGAATTTAGTCACTGCATTTCTGGTTGTTTAAAAAAAGAAACGCAGCAAGTCCGGTTAGAATTAGGATAAGATTGGTTTAGTCTTTTCTGTCCAATCTTTCTCTGTATCCTGTACTCCCTCGACCTGTTACCTTTTGTGTTCAGCTCTTTTGCTACTAGAGCTTTAGGTACACATTAAATTTTCTGTTTCATTCCTTCACCCAGTTTACTCTGGTTTTTCTTTTGTTTTCTCAACTTCACATCTACGCTCTTTGATTTAGAGCGTGAGGTTCTTTTGTTGTTTTTACTCGCTATTTTCGAGTTTGCCCCCATTTGGGGTTGGTTTGATTTGACTTGTGCCTGGAAGTTTTTATTCCCATTTTTTCTTTTGGTATTCCTTCCCCCGTGCGGATTTCTCCGCTTTTGTGGTGTATCTCTCGAGATATACTTTTAGATCTTTTATCCGTCGCGTCTGGTTTTCCGAACCTTACATCTCCCCTTACAAATCCATTATTATTGTTGTTATTGTGTTGTTCTTGTCACATGACCAGGGAGTAAGCCCAGGAGACAGCACAGTGAAGTCACAATGCCATCAGACAGCACACTGAGGTCACACGCACGCACACACACACACACACACGCATTATCTCTTCCCCTCTACTGTGCTGTATTGCTATTTCTCTACACTATTGTTGATTATTTTTGTAATCACTTACCCTGAACAAGAAAAGACCAAGGTCCAAATTCACTTTAAATTTAAGGAACTTTGTAACTAATTTCAACAAGTGTTATTATGTCTCACCTCCATAGCATTTGATGAGTACTGAAATTAACTACAATTTGTAAGTAACAAACAAACAATTTACTTATTTATAGGTTATTGACTGAGTAGGCTCAAAGTTAATGACAAAACACACTGCAATTTGATGGGCTTAAGCACAGCAGCACTTGTCTGACAAATTGACAAGCCAATAAACAAAGGGATATGGGACTTGTTGAAGTTTTTAACAGTTTTCTTTTTTACTAAATTCAGTATGCTTGCAAGTCCTAAACTTGTACCCAATACTTTAATTTAGGAATTATTGAATGAAAACTACTTTGTTTGATGTTGATTCCACAATGCTGTTGATTGATAGGTTTTGTATCACACCCACCCCTCCCCACACACCAATCTTACTGACACAGAGAAATTCTTTTAGAGCTAAGCATTGCAAATTGCCAATTTTTTTCTGAAGTTTACATTACCACAGTAAATAAAAAGTGACCTTTGGAGTGTCTGAACTACAGTATTGATGTATACGAGGAGGGTTGCTTTGCTCTATGAGATCAGACAGCATTAATGCCAATGTACTAGGCAGGCTATTTTCAGGGAGTCTATCCCTATAAACCTCTCAGTCGGTGTTATACCTGTGGATTGCAACTTGGGCAGGAAATTCGCCTTTGATGGAATTATCCATGGTGGAGTGTTAGTTCCGCTCTTCACTTACTGAATAGAACAAAAACAAAAACAGTAATATGCTTGTTTTGATGAAAGCCTTCTTTGTTAATAATACACTCAATGCATTGAGCAGTAAGAGCTAGGAAAGAAATAGGTCAGCCAAAGGCAAGGGAATCATTCGTCTCCATCCAGAAACACAAAATAATTAATCACATCCCTGCCCAGGAATCTGTATCTCTCAACGTATGGTACAATCCAAAGTGTTAAAAATCCTATAATTTTATATACTGCATGTATTTAAAATGTAGCAGTTTAAAAAAATAATACATTCTATAATTAATTTCTATAGGATTCCTATAGTTGGAAATTAATAAACAAATGCAGCATTAGCATCAACCACACATACGTTTTGCTGTTAAGTTTCGTTTTGTTTATTTACCTACGTCACCCGTAGCAACTTGAACTTTTAACTTAACCAATTTAACCAAGAAAAAATTAATTCACTTACCATGTAACATACACATATACGAGCATGCTAGCATGTAGGCCTACAGCAGCGACCGCAGAAACAGGCAATGAATAATTCTAACGGTTTTTTATTTGAAAATGAAAGTACACCTGATTAATCTGATCAAAAAATGTATTCATCAGTATGATGACTTTGGTTGTTATTGTTACATTGATACAATGTTTCCATTTCAACCTAATACATTGGTGAACATTACCATCAGAAAGTGAATGTTGATTCCACCATTGAAAATTGGTTGATGACCGATATTGATGCTTATAACACAATATCAATGTTGATTCAATACGTCCTTGCTATCTGGGTCGTTTCCAAAATAAAATCCATAATTCTAAATAGAAATCCTCATTTCTAAAAAGAAATCCGCGTTTCTAAAAATAAATCCTTGTTTCTAAATTGAAATCCTAATTTCTACAATCATCTGGTTTCTATAAAGCCTGAAATCTAAATGCTACAGTTAGCCTATGCACAAAGCATACTGAGACCACATTACGAATGCACGAGTGAGGATTTCAATTTAGAAACGCGGATTTCATTTTAGAAACAAGAATTTCAATTTACAAATAACGATTTATTTTTTTAGAAACAAGGATTTCATTTAGAAATTCGGATTTCTATTTAGAATTATGGATTTTATTTTGGAAACTAGGATTTCTATTAAAAAATAAGGATTTACATTAGAAACAAGGATTTACATTTAAAAACATGAATTTACATTTAGAAACAATGATTTTGTTTTAGAAATTAGGATTTCTATTTAGAATTTTATTTTAGAAAAGAGGATTTCAATTTAGAAACAAAGATCGTTTTTTTTAGAAATGTGGATTGCACCTCTGGGCCACTGTAGTGCTGGGCTCATGCAGTCCTAAGAGTAGAAATCATTTCTGTAAGGCACCACACCAGTGTGGACACCAGTGCAGAATGCTGTGTTACATTCATTGCTGAGTGTTTGATGGCCCTTTGGCTGACCAGTAATATTTGACTTACTTTTTTAAAATACAACTTTTCATTTTACTGGGCTTTGTTTGTTTGCGTTTGCATTTTTTTCTTTGTTATCCGCTTCACGCTTTCTGCCTCCAGCATGTTTAAGGCCATCTTGCCTGTGCTTCCATTCCTCTTTTTTAGTGCGCTGGGTGTTCTGTTTGACAAAAGCGGAATGACTGAGACGGTTTCACCCTCCTGCCCTTGTGACGTGTGACTTGGGTTTAATTGCCTCTCGCAGTCTTCCTATTGCTGTTCTATCACATTCTCAGGGCTATTAGAGAATGCACATTTCATAGCTCCAGCCTTGTATTCATTCAGTGAATACTGCCACTAATTTGCTGTTTTCACCCCTTGATTATGCTGCATATTCCAGTGTCCCCCTCCACTCTTTGCATGCCTCCTTGGGTTCGGAGCTTCATTCGTTCTTTTTTCACTCACATTATTTTCTAGCTGCTGTCATTTTTCTGTTGTATTTAGTAAACCAGCTGGGCTGAGCTTAGCTGAAATGGTTGAGTCTGGTTCCAACATCTTGCTTAAACCTAAAAGATTTGACTGTATTACCTCTATTCTAACATTCTTGTGAAAAGTGCATCAGTCTCAAGACATTACTCTCAATAATGGTCTCCCAAATGGGTGACTGTGGCATGATGCCAGAGGGTACCAGGTGGCTATTTGAGAAGAAAAAAAAACACACACACGCTGCCAACAGACATTTTACTGACCTTTTTCACGGGTGAGCAAACGACAAAACTACATTCCAAGATAACAGCAAAAAATGTATTTGAAAAAGTCTATGGAAAAAAAGTTTGTCAGGATTCAACCATTGTTATCCTTCATTTTACTTGCATCTGTTATGTACCACAAACCATTGCTTGATAAACATCCATGAAGAACTAGACTGACTACCAATGAGTATCACATGCTCACTGCTATCTTTGATTCTGAAAGCCTTCCTGAATTTTGGAGACCTCAAACAACAGACAAAGAGGAGCTGCGTACTTTTCAGCTAGCTTTGCCGTAGAGAAAGTTCAAGGTTCAAGGTTCAATTTTATTGTCAACTCTACTATATATGCAAGACATACAGAGGATTGAAATTTTGTTCCTCTCATCATCCACGGTGCAATAAAAGAAAAAGAGAAAGATAAACATAAAATACAAACACATACACAATATAAAAAGATATAAATCTAAAAGTGCGTGTAAATATAAATACATGTAAACTAAAATATAGTGCAAATGGACGCAGTGCAAGTATGGATGTATGTTACAGTGCAAATAGCAGCAATTGTATCAGATATAATAATTACAAGTACAATATAAATAAAAGTGGCTGGTGCCAATAGTCTGTGCATGGGGGGGCAGGGACAGATCAGGACAGGGGCCAGCGATTTTATGGGGGGGGGTTAAAGGTGTCATAGTCCAGAGTCTGTGGGGGCAGGGGGCAGAGAAGGGAGGGGGGGGAGAGCTGAGAGAGAGTTCAGCTTCCTGACCGCCTGGTGGATAAAGCTGTCCCTCAGTCTGCTGGTCCTTGCCCGAAGGCTCCTCATTCTCCTCCCAGACGGCAGGAGACTGAAGAAGCGGTGTGAGGGGTGAGTGGGGTCGCCTGCAGTGCAGAGTGCTTTGCGGACCAGGCGTGTGTCATAAATGTCCTGGAGAGAAGGGAGGGGGGCACCAATGACCTTCTCAGCTGCTCTCACTATACGCTGCAGGGTCTTTCGGCAGGATGCAGTACAGGCCCCGTACCACACAATTATGCAGCTGGTGAGGATGCTCTCAGTGGTGCCACGGTAGAATGAACGCATGATGGGGACTGGGGCTTTGGCTCTTTTCAGTTTGCGGAGGAAATAGAGCCGCTGCTGAGCTTTCTTGGCCAGTGATGTGATGTTAGTGTTCCAGGAAAGGTCCTCTGTGATGTGCACACCCAGAAACTTGGTACTGCTCACTCTCTCCACAGCCATGTTGTTGACGGTCAGTGGAGGGTGCTGGGTGTGTTTTTTCCTGAAATCGACAACAATCTCCTTCGTCTTCTCGACGTTAAGAATGAGATTATTGTCGCTGCACCATCTGGTCAGTTGGCTCACCTCGTCTCTGTAGTTTACCTCATCGTTCTTTTTGATGAGACCCACCACTGTTATGTCGTCCGCAAACTTGACGAAGAGATTGGAGCTGTGTTTTGGTGAACAGTCATGGGTGAGTAGCGTGAAGAGCAGGGGGCTGAGCACTGCTCCTTGGGGGGCCCCTGTGTTCAGGATGATGGTGCTGGATGTGTTGCCGCCGACCTGAACCGTCTGCGGTCTCCCCGTCAGGAAGTCCAACACCCAGTTGCACAGGGAGGTGTTCAGTCCTAACCGGTCCAGTTTCTGTATCAGCTGTTGGGGGATGATTGTGTTGAAAGCTGAACTAAAGTCTATGAACAGCATCCTCACGTATGGGTCATTGGAGTCCAGGTGGGTGAGAGCTGAGTGGAGGGCGGTGGAGATTGCGTCATCAGTGGACCTCTTGGCCCGGTATGCAAACTGAAAGGGGTCCAGGGAAGGAGGGAGGATAGATTTGACATGCTGCATGACCAGTCTTTCGAAGCACTTCATAATGATGGAAGTCAGTGCTACGGGACGGTAGTCATTGAAGCCGGATGGAGAAGCCTTCTTCGGAACCGGGATGATGGTGGTGACTTTGAAGCATGTAGGGACAACAGCTTGGCTCAGGGAGGTGTTAAAAATGTCTGTGAGGACATCAGTGAGCTCCTCCGCACAGTCCTTCAACACACGACCAGGTATGTTGTCCGGGCCCCCAGCTTTGCGAGGGTTAATCCTGGAGAGGGATCTTCTCACACTGGCTGGAGACAGGGACAGCACCCGGTCATCTGGGCCGGGGGGTGTTTTTTGTGCAGGAGTGTTGTTGAGATCTTCAAAGCGTGCGAAGAAGTCGTTCAGGTTGTTCAGCAGAGTGGTGTCGCTGTCACAGGTCTGTGGTCGGGGTTTGTAGCCAGTGATGGTCTGAATCCCCTGCCACAGGCTCCTTGTGTCTCTGCTGTCACTGAAGCGGTGGGCTATCCTTTCTGTGTACTGTCTTTTTGCTACTTTGATGCCACGGGACAAGTTGGCCCTAGCTGTTCTCAGGCCAGCCGCATCTCCTGCTCGGAAAGCAGCATTTCGGGCTCTCAATAACCTATGGACCTCCCCTGTCAGCCATGGTTTCTGATTTGCCCGTACTGTGATGGTCTTGGTCTCCGTTACATCATCGATGCATTTGCTAATATAGGAAGTAACAGTGTCTGTATATTCCTGAATGTTGACCTGGTGGTTGTAAGTGGCTGCCTGCTTAAACATGGCCCATTCTGTGGTGTTAAAACAGTCATTTAGTGCTGAGGAGGCATCGTCTGGCCACACCCTTACCTGCTTCTGAACTGGTCTGATGACTTTGACCCTTGGCCTGTACGCTGGTGTTAGCATGACAGTGATGTGGTCAGAAGAGCCAAGATGGGGGAGGGGTGATGCCTTATATGCTCCTCGCTGGGTTGTGTAAGCAAGGTCCAGTGTATTGTTTTCCCGTGTTGGAAAGTCAATATGTTGATGTATCTGTGGTAACACAGACTTGAGGTTTGCATGATTGAAGTCGCCAGCCACGATGAGAAAACCGTCTGGATGGGCTGTCTGTTGTTCGCTGATGGCATTGTACAGTTCCCGCAGTGCTGTGTCTCTGTCCTTGTTGTTAGAGCTGGGGGGGATGTAAACAGCAGCTAGCAAGATGGCTGTAAACTCCCTCGGTAGGTAGAACGGCCGACACTTTAGGATCATAAACTCTGCCACGGGTGACCAGTGTTTACTGACTACCACAGCGTCCCGACACCAGGCATCACTGATATAAACACAGACCCCGCCACCGCAGGTCTTACCTCCTTCGATGAGGATTCTGTCTGCTCGGTAGCATGTTAGCCGGTCGAGCTGAATGGCGGAGTCCGGGATGCTGTTGGTAAGCCATGTTTCCGTGAAAACAAAAACACAACTGTCTCTCACGATCGGCTGGGTAGATCTCAGAAGGTGTATATGGTCCAGTTTATTATCCAAAGAGCGTACGTTGGCGAGTACGATGGATGGTATAGCCGGCTTGTATGGACAAGCCGCTAGCCTAGCTCGGATACCTCCTCGCTTACCCCGCTTCTGCTTCCTCTCACACCGCCTGCGGCGCACCCTCTGCGGGCGAGGTGCAGTAGTGGGGGTCGGTGATGTACTGGGCTGCCGGAGTAGACCGAAGCCTCGTAGCTCTTCAGTGTATGCAGGGTTTAACTCATTATTTGCAGTCTTTTTGATTTCGAGCAGAATCTCACGGCTGTATACACGCTTTAGAGTAGACAAACTTAACGAGGTAGACGAACTTGAGGTAGACAAACTTGACGAACACAACAGCGAACACACCGCATTATCGGGACAGAGAGGAGCCGCTGCGTTTGTACGCGCCGCCATTTTATTTAGTTATTTAGAAAAGCTATAAAGGTATTGTGATTTTAGTGAAAGCTTGAGTTGGCTTTTTTTGATTCAGCCTCTGGAATTGACTCGGGTGTCCCTCCTTCCCAGGCCCTAATCCTGCTCCATTTACACGGTTCCCTTGGTCAAAAGGGGGCTAAAATCAAAACAGGTGTTTTAAAACTTAAGTTACGGAGTGTAACTTAAGTGTAACTTCTTTGTCAGAGACCAGATCTTGACTGAAGGCCATCTTATTGGCTCAATTGCTGGTGAGGGAGTCTGAAGCTTCTGGCCCAAGAGGAACTGCCATCCTTTGACTCCCCATAGAGCTTCTCTTCTGCCTAAAGCACCATTTCTGTTCTGGAGGGGAAATGGCCTCCCCAACATTGCCTCTGGCTTGTTCACTGGGGAGATCAAATGATTCATCGCCAAAGGGCTTTTGACGTAGATTTGATTCTTACTGGATCCAGCTGGGCTAATTAAACCTCAATGATTTAGCTTTAAATCTGTCTGCACAGCACTACTTCAGACTTACTGTAGCTTGCATAATCAAACCCACCAATTACCCATCAAGTTTTAATTGCATTATTATTTTTTTAAATCCACAATTCAAGCTGAAATTTTACAGAAATTATACCTTCCAAAATTACTCACACCCTTGACAAATATTAGCAAAGAAGATTGTATTAATTAACAATAGAGGAAATGAGCTATAGTGTCTGCTCAAAAAAATTGCGCTAAAAGTTATTCTATTCTATACCTAAACAAAAATTGTAATCTACTCATAAATTATACTTGCATACACAATCAAGGCACCTAATGAGTTCTAAGCATGTATGTAAAATATTGTTTAAATATAATAAAACAATGATGTTCGCTTGGATTTACTTATAATTTTTTGGTATTCTATTAGAATGTAGACATTTACTGTACCTATGAATTTATTTTATTTTTATTATTCTTATAATTCTTTATTAAGCCCAACCAGCAACCCCCCACATCGGGGGAACCTGATTTTTTTTATTCACTCCAATTTATACAGTTTATTTTTGTCGTTTGTATTTTTAATTTATATATATTTTTTCCTTTTCCTTCTCCTTCTCTCCCTTCTCCTTTCCTTCTTTTCTTAGAGCTCAATAATTGTGTAGAACATGGCTATTTCAAAGCCAAAAAATAAATAAAAATACAGGGTCACCTTGCCCCCCCCCCCCCCAAAGACAGACATTAATGAAGAAACAAACAAACAAAACTAAAAAATGATACTAATTAAAATAATTATAATACTAATAACTGAATAAAGAAGCAAAACAACAAGAGGAAAGTAATACAATTCAATCTAACAAGAAAGTACAGCAATAACAGAAGTAATTCATACAACAAAAACATACCAAGTAAGAATAAAATTAACAAGTCTACATGCAAACAAAATAGAAATAAGTGAATAAAAAGGAAACACAGCCAGCGAACAAACACACCAGGCACATATACGTAAGAGTACAAAGGAAACACAGCCAGCGAACAAACACACCAGGCACATATACGTAAGATTACAAAGTAAACAACAAAAACACAAACAAAATAAGAAACAAACAAAAACAAGAAATGAACAAGCCCTATCCTATTTCCACAAAGATACTTTAGTCATTTCCAGCCCTCATATTGACTTAATATTAGCCATTTTCTGAGAAAAGTATCTCTCTCATCTTCCCTGGCAATAAGTCCTTCTCACATGTACTATTGTTTCACATATTTCTTCAAAATATTTAGCTTGAAGTCATTAATGTTTTGTGATCTAAAAATAAAAGCTTTGGCTAGAAGTATTAGCATATTTTGTAACATATTACAGTTAATTCTGCAATCACCAAGTGATACAGCTTCAGGTGAAATACTAAAATTATTTGTTATAGGGCCTATCCATTTTTGTATTGCCATCCAGAGCTGTCCTACAACAGGACAATACCAGAAAAGATGTAGTAAATATTATTCCTCTTCTCCACAAAAGCGACAACTTCTACAGTCTTCAATACCCCAAATATTTAGCATAATCCTTGTAGAAAGAAATTTTAAAAGAATCTTAATCTGAAAAATGCGTAATTTGGAGTCTACTGTTATGTTATAAATCAAATGAAAAACTTTATTCCAGGAAATAGGAATATCGAATTGTTCCTCCCAGAAGTTATACAACTTTTGTGGAATAGCACATAACTTCCTAGCATGCAAAAAGCAAGTATAAACTGCTTATTTATTTTACATGTGTTTAACCATTTATACTCTCTAATAAGATTTGTTTTAAAAAAGGGTTGAATATTTTCTAAAATCTTACAGTATGTCCAGCTTCTATTCAAATATAATTTCTGAATCCAGGAGCCTTGTAATGATTGACTCAGAGCCTCAATATTAATTAGGTTAAGCCCACCTCTATCATATGAGTTATGAATATATTTCCGCTTTACTCTTTCAGGTTTACCATTACAAATAAACTTGAAGATTTTAGTCTCATATTACTTATAAAACCCCTGCTCAGGCAAAGGCAGAGATTAAAATAAATAAACAAATTGGGAAACGACTAAGGTGTTCATCAGGGTCACTTTACCATAAAGCGAAGTGCGTTCCCTTACCAAGGCAAACGTATCTTATCAATCTTAATAAATTTTTTGTGAAAGTTAACTTTTACCAACTCAGCCATTTTTTCTGGTATAGTAATCCCAAGCACATTCACAGGACCATCACTCCATTTTACTGAAGCAGCAGAAACCAGTATTTTATAGAACCAGAAACCAGTATTTTAGAGAACCTATCCTTAAGATGGTGCACTTATCATCATTTTGTTTTAAACCAGATATTACAGAGAAATAATTCAGAGCTGCCAGTACTCTTTGTTTAGGTTGTATGAAAAACTGTATCATCAGCATATAATAATTATTTTTTTTCAAATCCATTGATTTTTAATCCTAAAATGTTATTATTGTTTCTAATTTGATGAGCTAACTTTTTCTATGGCAATAATAAAAAGATCAGGTGAGAGAGGACAGCCTTGTCGAACACCCTGCAACAAGTCAAGACTCAGATAGATTGCTGGTTACTTTGGGGTTTTTTATATAGGACTTCAAACCATTGTATAAAAGAAGAACCAAAGTGAAAGTTTTGAAGACATTTGTAGATGTAATCCCACCTTATTGTATCAAAAGCCTTTTCAAAATCAGCCACAAACAATATAAATGTCTTAGTATCATACTGGTTTTGGACTGAGAAACAGCTGTACAATGGTGCATTGTATATTGACCCCCAGTGTTCCTGTCAAGTTTTATGGTGAAACAATTGTTTCTACTAATTCCAATTTGACACAGCCAGGACCACCACACAGGATCTTTCTCACATATTGTCTTTAACTCAACGATGTGATAAAAATAACAGCCTGGAATGGAATACAAATGAATGTGAAATGCATTTTAAGTAACGTGCTTGATTTCAAAGTACACTCTGAAAATGTAGAGTAGCATAGGTATCACCTCAAGGTCATAAAATGGAGCTTCTAAAGAAGAAGATCCCCCAAAATATGATTCTGTCAGCTGACAACTAAGTTCAGCAGCACCAGATTACATGCTGATATGTCACTTTCTTCTTTGCTTATGTCAAATGTGCTGTAGAAATATGAGACTTGTTTTGACAGCAGCTGGCAGATGATTTTAGAGCAAGTCAGACAAAGGCCTACAAAAGTCTAATACCCTTCGGATCATAGTTATTCCTGGTTTTTCACACAATGGTAACCCAGAAATTAGTCAAATAAGACCAGGAGACATACAGTGCACTCCAAAAATTTTAGGACAGTGACACATTTTTTGTTGTTTTGGCTCTGTACTCCAGCACATTGGATTTGAAATGGTTTATCCTGAATCATTTTCCTATTGAACTTAAAGAAAATAAATCAGAAAAAACAACCCTTAAAGTGATCCATTCATATCTACTGCATATCTGGAAGCAGCGTGATGGTTTGAGGCTTGTGCATTTAGGGCGTGTCCAAGTCCACTTTTGCTATTTAGACGGCGTGTTTTTTTAGCGCTAAGCACAACGCAACGTGCAAACGGGCTGAACCTAGTCTCTTCATTAATTAATAGGTGTGTCCTATTGCGTATACGATTTTGTGACCCAACAATATCAAAAGACTCTTGATATCAAATTTTCTGGTACTCCTACAAGCAATACTATAACCTCTCTGCATTTGAATGGATCTCTATGAGAATTGGGGGGTGGGACTAGATTTAGCTGTAAATGACACTGGAACAGTATGGAACACATGGTTGGCTAAATGGCTCTAAAAGCCTTAAACCATCACTCTGCTGCCAGAAATACAGTAGATATGGATGGATAACCTGAAGAGTTTCTTCTCCTGACAAATCTTTCCAGTTCAATAGGAAAATTTGTCAGGAGAAACCACCCTTAAAGTGATCCATCCATATCTACTGCATATCTGGCAGCAGAGTGATGGTTTGAGGCTGATTTGATACCTCAGACCCTATGTTGTTGGGTCATGGAAGTCATAATCAGGAAGTCATGGCATGCAAAAGATATGATTACTTTATTCTACATTATGTTAAACTGTCCAATATATTTTGATGCCCAAAAATGGGGGGGGGGACTATGTACAAAAGGTTCTATAATTTCTAAACAGTTCATCCGATATGGATGAAAATACCCTCAAATTAAAGCTGACAGTCTGCACTTCAACCTCATTGTCATTGTATCCTTTCAAACTCAAAGTGCTAAAGTACAGAATCAAAATAACAGCGAGACAACTGATAATTTTGCAATTTTTCCAGAGCTGTTGTGATATAGTATAGTAATACGTGTTTGCATGTAAGAGGTTAAACCTAAGAAGACCTGTTTGATTATTTAATCTTACCTTTCCTGTGCCTTATAGATAAGATAGAATGTACATTATTGTCTTCCTGTAAGAACAATAAAGTATACCTTATCTGTATTACACTTAGTCCTAAATCCGGATCACATAATATGTCATAGATAAGGGCCAGTATTCTCAGTTTAAACCAGCAATCACTGCTAAATATATATATTATTGCATAATCAATTTTAAGGCCCATCACTTCCTTTTTAAATTGAAAATCCCCATTAAAAAAATTTAATAGATTGAACCAATTTTCTCAAAACATATCCATCAATTATTTATTTGGTTTACTTACAAATTACTGTGGCTCATTATTTTAACACATTGCATATATATACCAGTATTGGTTGTGTATTGAGGTATTTGCTTATCTATCATTATGCTTTTGATGAGTCTTGCACATTTCCATGCAGGCAGTATCAAACTAAACTGTTATCTATCATGTTTTCCATGTTTAAACAAATTAATTCTAACTTTTTAAAATTCTAAATAAACTCCCCGAGAAAACTAATGTCTGAACCTAAAATCATATTTACCTGTGTGAACCATAAGCGATGGTACTAAACATTACAGAAATCATTAAATAGGAATGCATCCTGGAGATTTTTGCTTAGTGGTATGTTCTTTTTGGGACTTTGTTCAGCACATGGACTCATCACTATTTTGTATTTTGACACATCCTTTTATGTGCATAAGACTATAAGAAGTATAGTCTGTGCTTTTACAATGTGATCTGGCAAGCTGTCCTGTGTATTGGCAACTGTATTGGCATGAAAAAATAATGACACTAAGGCCTCTGATTAATCTAACTTTAATGCGCTTTTTATAACCTTGTATTTTTTTTTTTTGTGAGGTGCTCAAAAAAGTGTGTCCAAAAAAGAATGACTGTAATTCCATTTGGCCAAAATGCTTGCATTTAAAATGAAGGGTCATTTATGAATAGGAACCTATAATTATGAATCAAAAGAAAAGAACAATTTTCGACATATAAGTCCAAAGGCATCATTGACAATTAGGGTAGAATAAATATTAATTATGTCTCTAAAAGGGAAATAAAAGCCAGAATTAAAGAATGTGGTGATCATCTACACATTCCTGCAAGAAGAATTAATCAGGATGTGCACCAAAAGCTAACAGCTGAGCGTACTTATAAACAATTTTCCAAGTATGGTGTAGAACAGGGGTCGGCAACTCCAGGCCTCACGGGCCAGTGTGTATGCAGGTTTTTACTGCCAACAGTCACCAATTATTTAATTAGCCCAATCGTTTACATGATCTGATATTTTAATGTACATATCCGCGATATGAACAGCAGCTGATGAATGTTCTTGTGACGGTATGCGTGTATTGTAGCGTTTTATCATTCTGTAATTTACGAGTGAATCGTGATTGTGTGTATGACCAATTAGCTGATTGAGTTGTGGTAACTGGTGGCAGTAAAAACATGCATGCCGCGAGGCCTGGAGTTGCCCACCCCTGGTGTAGAACAATCCAACAATGCATCGATTAAGTTATTTTCTTCACAACGAACACATCAGAGAATTTCTCAAGTAAAATCAGTAACTTACCGAGAAGCAGAGAAGGCATATAAAATTGTAAAAATCAATCTGTGAAATTGATCAGTAAAATCACATTCTCAATAAGAACATGAAAACAGGAGGAAAAAGGGAATACATGAGAGCAGGTCATTCCGCTCTAGGCTTAGAAACGGTGCCGCCTCTAGCTTTTGAGGGGCCCTAAGCAGGATTGTATTTGGGGCCCCCTTCAACCCACCCACGCCCTAAATATTACACGTATATTTTGGAATAATTAGGGGCCCCCTGGTGGTCGTGGGCCCTAAGCAGCTGCGTAAGTCACTTATTGGGTTGTAATTGCTTGTAATCAGGGGGACACCATTCCACAGACAATTTATGTAAAAATAGAGAATAAAAACAAATCACGTTTAAAATTATTTATAAATTGTAGTGTAATAATTTAAGCTGAGGTATTTGATAGCTTTGAATATATTTGTGTATCCAGAACATCAGCCTTTCTGAAAAAGCTTTCCGTCCCAACACACCCATAATGAGCTTATTTACCACTGTTATGCTCAATACTGAGAGCCTGCATTGCTTTGGCGTTTATGTTTATAATGGCTTGCTGTTCTGACACTGTATTTGTGAGTGCATTGTTAAATACTCCAAACAATACCCTGTCTCACTATTTACTGTACCTCCCACCATGAACAGTGAATATTGGCACACTGCATAATGAGACCTGGTTGTCTTGTGCACACCAGCTTCTGGTTCCTGCCCTTTTGAAAGGGGGATAAGGAGAAGACTCTATAATGCGCTGTTTACGCGTTTCTTTATTGGCTCAGTTTTTTTCATCTTAAGTCTAAATGCAAAGAAGTCAACATGTCACAAATTGAAGTTAAGGTGTGCAGATTGGCGAAAACAAATCTATCTACGGAAATTCTTATCTACAGAATGAGGGTGACTTCATTGAAGCCCAAGACACTGAGGGTGATGTTGCTCAAAGCTATAATTTGTGATTATTGCTTTCCTGGGATAACTGTTCTTCTTCATGGCTCCAGTGAGGCTAAGCTCACAGACTCCAAGGCTGTTTAAATCCAGGCCTATTCTGGAACTGATAAACAGTTGCTCAAAGTGTTGGGAAAACTGCCAGAGGAAAAAGGTAAATTAACTTAAATATGAAAAAGGTGGTGGGAGGGAGGACAGCTTGCTTCAGTGGCAGACACCTCTGGAAACAAACAACGTTTCTTGTGCGTTCGGACTCTTTGCGAGATGGATTATAAACACACCGCCGATCCTGGCAAAATATATTTAAAGGCTTATTGAGGCTTTTTATTGAGCCATCGGGTCACTGTATGACATTCACTGGCTGCAGGCCTTCAGGAATAAAGTGGGATTTTTCTGCAACAAAGTTATCACACGGACCTACTGTTTTTCTGCATTGTTGTCTATTGATCCCTTTCAAAATCCTTCAGAAATAAAGAAAGAAAGAAAATTAATTAATTAATGCACTATGGGCTTGATTTACAAAAACCTTTAGCGTGTAAAAAACCTTTCAGCACATGCAAAACAAACACCATGACCAATCATTGTTCATGTTATTGGTTTTGCCTGTGCTAAAAGGTTTTGCACATTCTAAAGGTCTTAGTAAATCAAGCCATATATACTGCCCTCCACAATTATTGGCACCCCTGGTAAAGAGTACAAAAAATAAAACATCCCTCATAGAAATAATTATTTTTAACAAAACCAAGTGTGCCACAATTATTGGTGCCCCTAAAAATTTGTATATGAACAAAATGTAACTGAAGCATTTTTTCCATTTATATTTTAGAAACTTTCAAGCATTAATCCATGACTTCCTGTTTCACTGGGGTATAAATATGAGGTGACAGAGGCCATATTCCCTTATTCATGTTATGGCAGTGTGCAGGATTGGACCCAAATGCAGGACTCAGAGACAGATGGCTGCTTGAACTCCACGCAGGAGACTTTATTACACAAGACTACCCACACAGGGCAGCAGGCAGACAGGAAACAGGCTTGGGCAAAGCAGGGCAGGGCTGGTATAGGGACAGATCCGGGATGAGACAGGTGGGAAGGAGGGTTGGAGCTGGGCTGGACAGGAGCAGGGCTGGACAGGAACAGGCAAGGCAGGCAGGACAGGGGCAGGATGGACAGGCAGGAGAACACAAACTGGACGGGTACGCAGGACTGAACACATCAGGAACGAGGTGCAGGCAGGGAACAGACAAGAATCAAAAAAGGCTGAAAAGTAATATGACAAGCACACGGCACAAGACGATCTGTCACAGAACAAAAAAACGGGGGAGACTATATGCCAGATTGACAACGAGGACCAGGTGAGATGAGACATGAGGAAACACAAATCAGGTGCGGGAGCTGGAGGAACACAATCGGGCAAAGAGAAAACACGGAACGGAATGCACATAGAGACAGAAAACCAGGAAATCAAGACACAGGCACGGGACGTGACAATTCATACATGGACATGGGAAAAATAAGAGAACACACAAATCAAATGAGGAAAAAGTGTGTTGAGCTTCATAAGACAGGAATGGCTATAAGAAATAGCCACTCACCTGAAAATGCCCATATCTACCGTTAGGGCAATACTTAAAAAGTTCAAAGCAACTGGAACTGTTACAAACTTGCCTGGAAGAGAACCCAAGTTTTTTTTGCCCCCATGCACAGTGAGGAGGATGGAGAATTACAGTGGAAAGTATCATATTGGGGTCATCAAGTCTCCAAAACTCAGTTTTTTCCAAAAATCCAAAAAATCCAAAAATCTCCATGCCAACAAATTATTTGGAAGGCATGCCAGAAAAAATCATTTTCTGTCATTTCACCACAAATTTAGCTTTTTTGGCATAAAAAGAAGGATGGCTATACCGAAAATAACTTGATCCCCACTGTAAAGTATGGTGGAGGTTCTGTGATGTTGTGGGGCTGTTTTTCCTCCAAAGGGCCTGGGAACCTTGTTAGAGTACATGGCATCATGAACTCCATGAAATACCAGAACATTTTAAATCTGAATCTGGCTGGCTCTGCCAGGAAACTAAAACTGGGTCGTCGTTGGATCTTCCAGTAGGATAATGATCCAAAACATACGTCCAAATCAACACAAACATCGTTAACTGAACACAAAATCAAGCTTCTGCCATGGCCATCTCAGTCCCCTGACCTAAACTCTATTGAAAACCTGTGGGCTGAGCTGAAGAGGAGAGTGCAAAAAAGAAAAAGAGGACCTAGAACTCTGGATGATTTGGAGAGATTCTGTAGAGAGGAATGGTCTCAGATTCCTTGCTTTGTATTTTCCAACCTTATTAGATGTTACGGGAGAAGACTCTGTTGTATTGGCAAAGGCAGGTTGTACAAAGTATTACATGCAGGGGTGTCAATTATTGTGGCACACGTGGTTTTGTTAAAAATAATTATTTCTTGATGAAGAATTTTTTTTTCTCAGAAAAAATTTACTTCAATTAAAGGTTGGATTTTTCGAATTTTTTCAGTGTTAGATTAAGCTCATTCAAACTGATTTTTTTTTAACCCTTTTTACTCATCTTTACCAGGGGTGCCAATAACTGTGGAGGGCACTGTATATATGTCAAAAAATATTTTGTAAAAATATATTGCTTGACTACTGACGTAAAGGCTTAAACAAATAATTTCCATGGTTGTCACAGTATATGCCTTTCAGTGAAAGACTGCAAATGTAAATGCACTACCAGACAAAGAAAACAGTGAGTTTAAGGAAAAACAGTATTTTAGAATGCATTTAGAATTTAGAATGCATTTAAGTCCACACGCAGCATATGCCAGATACGCGGACTGACTGTAGACACCTGTCTCATCAATGTGTAGCTATAATACAAGCAATACAAGATACTCCAGTCCAGTTTTTTAACAAAAAGAAAAACAGAAAATTTGGTAATTTGGAGAAATTCCTGAGAAACCTTGGCTGCGTCCCAATATTCTTTCCTCCACTCCACCACTACCACTCCTCTCCTACCCGGAAGTATGCAAAACTGTCTGAAAGTAGTTGCATGTACAGTATACAATGTACCTGACATTGTGGTTTGCGTAGAGAATTTTATCCATGTTTATGTAATAAGTAATATGTAGCCCAATCAGCAACATTAGATTAAAACACAAAGATCTGTTTCCAGGGCAAGGAGGAGAAGAGGTGGGAGTGGAGGAAAGGAGCATGCATTTTTTGAGACGCACCCCTTAAGTTTAGCAATCAAATCTGTATTTAAATGCCGGCTGTAGGAGACAATGACAGGGCCAAGATATGTGTGATGGTAAAAATCTGTGTTGCATGAATGATGTTTCTTACATGGCGTCAGAAGGCATAACAATTCATTGCTGTTTTATTGGAGAGAGGGCATCTTTTTACACAAACAAACAAAGAACATAAAAGCTTTTCAGCAGTCTCTCTCTCTCTCTCTCTCTCTCTCTCTCTCTCTCTCTCTCTCTCTCTCTCTCTCTCCTCTCTCTCTGATTGACCTGATTTCCTCTATCAGACTGAGCCCGGCCACACATGCTTTGCACTGATTTGGGTTGAACTATTCAAAAAAGAATGTCTTTCATTTATTTTCACTGGGGAAGTGCATTGGCCTGGATTATGTTCACATTTTTCAAAAGTACAGCCAGATACAGCTTTGCAGTAGGACAGTGGTGGATCATTCATGACACTGTATGTGTGACACATAATCCGCATTTAACAGTGAAGCGGTCAGGCACACTCAGGCACACAGTCTGGTGCAAGTGAGCATTAAACCCACAAACTGCTGTACCACACACAACACCTTTCCCATAACAAATACAATCAAATCATTGGCCAAAACATCTCACACCAGGGATGAATCATACACTTCTTGACTGGCCAGACATGGCTTGTAATATACAAATTAGCACTACTATAATTTAGAGCATTTAAAAAAAAAAATTTGAACAGCATTGCCTCGATAATTACTGTGTTTCAAAAGTGCTTGATGTTTAATGTGCTTGATTCTGTCTTCCACAACCCATGACAAGACTCAGAAGCATGACAACATTCATTAAAGGATTATGAAGAGTCTGCGTAGAGCATAGGAGTGCACCATATGCTGCAGGTGTGGTACATCCTGTGTGAAGGCGGATATTTTGAGAAACATTGCATTTGCAATTATGTTTGGCTCCACCCTGTGAGATGATGTCTGGCTCCAACCTGCCATTGTTAATATTGGGTGTCTGTATCTCAGAAATAAAGGTACAGTGGAGGTACACACACACACACACACACACACACACACATGAACACACACACACACACACACACACTCACACACACGCACGCACACACACACACACACACACACACACACACACACACACACACAATTGAAATATGAGCCAAAACAGCCTTAAACATTTTTTAAAAATTTAGGAACTATTATGCCTATTAATTTAGCCTTTAGGAACTATTATGTGGTAATTTTCCTGTTTCACTTGGTCGAAATATGAGGTGAAGCACAGGCCAAAACCCCTTAGTCACCAATGAACATGGGGAAGAGAAGAGAGAACACACAAATTAAATGAGACAAAATGTTGTTGACCTTCATAAATCAGTCAAATGATATAGAAGAATAGCTTAATGTCTGAAACAAACTATTTCCACCATTAGGGCAATAATTACATTTAAAGCAACTGGAGCTGTGATGAACCTACCTGGAAGAAGACGCAAGTGTAGTTTGCCCCAATGCACAGTGACGAGGATGGTGGAGAAATGGTCTCAAATCCATTGTTATGTGTTCTCCAACCTCATCAGACATTATGGGAGAAGACCCAGTGCTGTTATCTTGGCAAAGGGAGGCTGTACACAGTACTAAATACAGGGATGCCAATAATTGTGACACATCTTAATTCAAAATAAAAATTATATTGCATTAAAGATTAGTTTTTTCGCTGATCAGTGGTGTCATAATTAAACTATATAATTTTCTCATTTTTCTGGAAGACATTAGAAAGACAATAAACTTAATTTAAACCTGCACTTTTTTGCGCATATAAATTGAGGTTCCCAATAATGCTGGTGGGCAGTGCATAATATAAATCATTTAAAACTTCACAGTGAATAAATCCACTCTTACCTCTAAGCATGTCTATTGTGCTTTTGCATTGCAGTATTCTTGAGAACAATTGAAATGATACATAAATTCAATTTAACATGAGCTGTATGTAATACCAGATCAGTAGTCATAATGTATAATTTGCAAATGCATTTATACTTTGTGTCCATCTCCAAAGAAACTTCATATTTCAGTCCAGGGGCCAAAATTCCCTCAGAAAGCCACGTAATGGCCCTGTCACACTATTGCGTATGAGAGAAACGTATGAGTTGCGCATGTAAATTCATAAAATAATTTTCTTACGCACAAAAAGCCCTTGAAAATAGCGTATGGCCAGCGTATGGCTAGCGTATGCCTAGCGTATGCTTAGTTGTATGAACCATACGTCCGAATATGCACAACATTTTTAAGCATGCTTAAAAAACTTTTTGTGCCTCGCCGTATGCCAGCGTATGCCACCGAATGCTACCGTGCTTGAAACGTATACAACCTATGCCTAACGTACCCCTAGCGTATGTCAGCGTATATCAGCGTATGAGTGATATTTTTCATACGCTGGCATACGCTAGTACGATACGCAATAGTGTGACAGGGCCATAAATTCCACGCAGAAATTCAGATGTATAATATAACACGTGCTGTGAGAATCTGCGTACCTCTGCACACGATGGAAACCATATGTACGCAAAGGTAAAAAATGCTGAGCTTTTTAAAGCAGATTTCCGACTTTCACCCTGAGCGTTCTTTTACGCATTCTTTTACTCAGAGTTTTAGACATGTGGCCCCAGGTTGTAGTGGGCAATGTGGTGCTAAAGCTAGTGGGAGTCAGTGGTGATTTCACACACCATTCCCAGAAGGTGATGTGGAAATTATTTGGACCAATGATGAACAATTTCACTTCTTTGGCTCGGTGTCCACGGAATGGGGTCACACCTGATCTCAGGCCGATATTGTTGTAGGCCCCCTGCCCCCCTTGGACAGCATCACACAGAGTCTGTAAAAGAGACAGGGGGAGATGGGAAGGAGGTGAGCAGCCAAAAACAGCTGACATGCCAGAGCAGTATGAGGTGTGATTCTGTTTTCAACTGAGCTGGCAAGACTGCTGTGTCAAGTCAAGTCTTTTAGAACTCCCAAAGGGAACACTATGACATGAAGGGAGTTCCCGGTTTCACCGACAGACAGAAAAAGGCCTGGCCATATTACGGCAGAAATAATTATTTAAAAATTGAACAAGAGCCAGAAACATACCCAATGTTTTGGACAAACCCTTTCCCAAGGGCATAGATTTCTCAGAGCCAAAAAGACACAGTATGACTGCTAGCCTACTTGATTGTCAGTTCATCACTCCTGGTTGCTCATTACACACATAGAAATGGGCTGCGAGTGAAATGAGCTTAAACAACATTCATTGCTCATTAGACCTTGTGCAAACAATAAATACAATTACGTAAAAATAACACATTACAGATTTTGTTCAATGTAAAATCTGTCAGTTACAGTTTTTTTGCTGGTTGTGCTCTACCGCCTGACTGTCACCTTGTAATCTCATTGAGCACAAGACATCCAGTTCTGAAACTCATGATACCAACAGACATAAAGTTGGATTTGCAGTTGGATAGAAGGGTGCAAGCGGGCCAAATCCCTTAAATTGCATCTTGGAATTTTTGCTGAATAAACTGTCAGTCGATTCCTCTCCATGTTTGACTGGAACACAAATAAAACTTTCAGAAAACGATATCTGAAAAAGGATGTTCTGGGAAAATGTTTAATTGGACATATTAAGCACACACCTAACAAGCAACTTTAATTGCTGATTAATAAAATATGTAATAACATAAAAGTATTTTTAAAACAAGTTTTGTTGTAATTGTACTTGTCAGGGTTGTTAGGGTCAGTGTTAATAATAATTTTATTTTTAAAGTTATATTTTTAGGGCTTTTCAGTTTTATTTGACAGCACAGTGTAGAGACACAGGAAGAATGGGAGCAAGAGAGAGGGAGAAACATACGACAAGGGTCATGCGGGCCGGATATGATCTTCCGACGTTGCAGCTCGCAATGAGCATGTGAATGGAACAGGCTACGCCACGGAAACATCCCCAATAATATTGTTTAACCCTTGTGTGGTGTTCGGGTCTGTGGGACCCATTTTCAATGTTTACTAAAAGAACAATTATACAATTCATTATTTTTTTAACTTGAGACTCATTTTCATTTATATGTATATATAGGTTTATATATAGGTGTTTGGGTCCACTGGTAATACAAGTGTAAACACATATCAATCAGTTAAATCTGACTTAAAATACATGGTAGGGGATATAATAATCTAATGTCAGGCGTGCTAACATCTACACAAACATGAGTTTGATCATGGATAATGGAACAGGCAGAGGCACGCGCTCAGCTTGAGGAGCAGGGCCTGACAAGTCAAGTGCCTCTCAGCCGTGATGACGAGAGTGTCCAAACGTGTGCATGAAGGACACCCTCGTGTGGAGTGATTGTGACCACAGCCACTTTATTGCCAGGAGCACGACTTCCCACAAAAACGCTAACGTGTCCGCGTGAAGGGGCGCTGAGTGTTGGTGGGGGAGAGAGGTGCCTTGAGGAGATAACTAAAAGCCATGGCAAAGCCACCACAAACTCTACAGTAGGTTAACACTGACTCAAACATGTCACTTTAACAGCATGCTGAGACTTAACTCATGATTGGTTGTGAAAAAAAACATGAAAAAAAGGGGAGGGGCTTTACCAGAAGAGTAAACAAATCTAATGCGTAAATAAATAAATTCAGCATGCAGTCACTATATACCTAATCATGATGTAATTAATCACACAATGTATAATTTATTGAAGGCACAAAGAACCATGATGTGTGGTGGAGTGAGGGGGAGAAAGAGGCTTCCCTCTCGCCATACCCTTTTTAACGCCAGCTTCATTGTTAAAATAAATGCTTTGGCCTTAATGTGTCCTCATATGTCATAATGCGTCGTAGGCCCGAAGGCTTCTGTTCAGTCGAACTGCTGTGAATCACCGTTCTTAATTTTCAGTAACTCATTATTTTGACCTCACATTTTACTGTTGCTGAAGTGAAATAAAAATTGTTGGACAACATGCAACATTTTCTGTAAATCCCTTTTTAAGCTGTGGGCCAATGGTATTGCATTATGCAAGGTAGAATACAGAGTCTAGAAAATGTAACTGTATTATCTATACAGTAATATTTTTATCCAGAAATACAGCATGCACCGAATATTCACGTAGGAATTGTAGTAATCTAATTTGATGTACGTATACCCTTTTCTGTGCAAAACGATACCTTTGCCTGTCATTCTATTGAGAGAAAAGCATTACAGGGCTCAGCGCCAGAGATTGAAAAGTCAACATTATGCAGTTGTATGGATCAATAAGTGCCAAAAATGCATACCATCATGACTGTGAAATCTCTTTCTCACTTTTAAATGCAACTGTGTTTTTTGTAAAGACTATTTATCATTGTCAGCATCATGTTCTTGCTATGAAATAAGAATAATTTAAATATATGGAATACTAAAGCCTCAGAGTTTAATAAAGTTAGACTCTAAAACCTGCATTGATTCGTTTTCAGTTTTCACAGTGAAAATAAAAACTATGCTGAAAATTACTTCAGTCACTGCAGCCGCAAGAATGGCTTCATTAAAGCTTCACTAATAAGTCTTTTTTCAGTTGCCATATTTGGTTTGCAACAGTAATTTTACTGCTCGATCTGGACGTGAGCTATTATATCAGACCCATTTTATCTCTCCCACTGAATAAAGGGAGATCAGCTACAGTATTGTACTGCAAGACCAATTCAGGTTGTGGCACAACCATATTACTTATTGCCTTGGAAATGAACATGACCAAAAGACCCAGTAATAATTTGACATAGAAAATGAGAATTGCACCTACAGTCAAGCCGGAAAGTCTGCACACCCCTTTCCCCTTCTCCACGTTTTATTACGTAACAGACATATTCTACAATAGATTGAATTCATTTTTTGTCTCAAAATTCTACACAAAATAGCCCATAATGACAAAGTGAAAACAGGTTTTTAGACATGTGTGCTAATTTATTAAAAATCTAAATGTAAAATATATGTACACAAGTGTGCACACCCTTTGATATGACACCCATAAGTGAGCTGAGGTACATTTTGTTTCCACTGATACAGCTTGAGATGTTTCTACAACTTAATTGGAGTCCACCTGTGATAAATTCAATTGATTGGACATGATTGGGGATTTCCAACACCTGCCTATATAAGGTCCCACCGTTGACAGTGCATGTCAGAGCAAACTCCAAGCCATGGGGTCAAAGGAATTATCTGCAGACTTCAGAAACAGGATTGTGTTAAGGCATAGATCTGTAGAAGGGTACGGAAAAATCTCTCCAGCTTTACAGCTGCAAAAAAGAGCACAGTGGCCACCATCATTCGTAAATGGAAGAAGTTTGGAACCACCAAGAATCTTCCTTGACCTTTTTACATTACAGGCATTTAGCAGACGCTCTTATCCAGAGCGACTTACACAGCATTTTTGCATTTATACATAGTATCCATTCATACTGCTGGATATATACTGACCTGGGAATCGAACCTGTTACAAATCCAGTCCCTTAAACATTATACTACACTGCAGACCTGGCCGCCCGACCAAACTGAGCAATCGGGGAAGACGGGCCTTCCTCAGGGAGGTGAGCAGGAACCCGAGGGTCACTTTGACAGAGCTCCAGCGTATCCTTGTGGAGATGGGAGAACCTTTCAGAAGATCAACCATCCAGGCAGCACTCCACCAATCAGGCTTTTATGGTAGACTGGCCAGACAGAAGCCCCTCCTTCGTAAAAGGCACATCACAGCCCGCTTGGAGTTTGCCAAAAGGCACCTAGAGGACTCTCAAACCATGAGAATCAAGATTCTCTGGTCTGATTAACTTCTGTCTACTTTAAATATTGTGTTTTGTGTTTTACATTTTCAACAATCAAAAATATATGATCCACATTCACTATAGGCATTTATAATATATATTCCTCCCACACTCACATTTTTCATTGAATTTTGAGTTTCACCTGGTTCTTTGATTTTGCTGTGGTGGTCAAAAATGAAAAAAATGACCGCATAGGAAATGAATGGGGGACCCTAGATTGTGTCCATCCACAAAGACACAACACACACCAATCCACAACCACCACCACCACCACCACACACACACACCACACGTGTGTTCTGGCATTGCATTTTACAAACTTTGAGGGCGTTTTCCAAAAATTGTTTTTATCCATTTTTCTTACACGCCAAGAGATGAAATAATAATTTTTATCCCTAGCTAAACCTACACACACACCACTTTCTTTTTTCTTCCTACCTATTCTTTTGCTTTTTTTTCTTGTTGGGTTTGTTCTCATATCATTCATTAGTTGATTTATATATACATTTTTTGGCAAAAAAAAAACGAAAAATTGATTTTTTAATGACTGTAGACAGTATTTGTATGATGTAATAATGATAAAAAGACACAGCCACAACACAAACCACAATCCCTTCTGTGTTGTGTCAATTGTACAATAAAAAAAATCAAAAATTTGGGCATCATCATCCATCTGATCATCTGATTTCTGATCCTGATAATGCGATATATGCAAATTATATTTAATTTTGTAATATTTTGCATATATAAATAAATAAATCTCAAGAACTTGCAATAACATTTTTTTACTTTCTTATGTTTTACATAACACATAAGTTTCATAGTCATAATATATAATATTAAAATTTTTTTTTTTTTTTTGCCTATTCACCTAGGCTGCCTCGCCTTAAGAGCAAACAAAAAACAGGCCGGTCAAATTTGACCGGGAGCACCAAAGTAAGGGGGGAGAAACGAACACGACACAAAGGTTAAACCAAAATTTAACTTTTTGGCCTGAATACCAAGCGTCACATCTGGAGGAAACCAGGCACCGCTCATCACCTGGCTAATACCATCCCTACAGTGAAGCATGGTGGTGGCAGCATCATGATGTGGGGATGTTGTTCAGCAGCGGGAACGAGGCGACTAGTCCTGATAGAGGGAAAGATGAATGCAGCTAAGTACACCGAGATCCTTGAAGAAAACCTGCTCTGGACCTCAGACTGGGGCGAAGGTTTACCTTCCAACATGACAACGACCCAAAGCACACAGCCAAGAGAACAAAGGAGTGGCTTCGGAGAAAGTCTGTGCATGTCCTTGAGTGGCCCAGCCAGAGCCCAGACCTGAATCCAATTGAACATCTGTGGAAAAAGCTGAAAATGGCTGTGTACCGACGCTCCTCATCCAACCTGACGAAGCTTGCAAGGATATGCCAAGAGGAATGGGCAAAAATGTCCATAAACAAGTGTGCCAAGCTCGTAGCTTCTTTCGCAAGACGCCTTGAAGCTGTAATCGCTGCCAAAGGTGCAGCAACCAAATATTAGGCTAAGGGTGTGTACAGATATGTAACCCCTAAATAACCTATTTTTGTCAGTAAAATAAAATTGCATATTGTCTAAAAACCTGTTTTCACTTCGTCATTATTGGCTATTGTGTGTAGATGTTTGAGGCAAAAAATGAACTCAATCTATTGTAGTATAAGTCTGTAACGTAATAAAATGTGGAGAAGGTGAAAGGGGTGTGCAGACTTTCCGGCTTGACTGTAGCTTTCAAAAACCTAATTAATTTGGCTGTGAATTCAATGAGCAAACAAATAAAAGTAACTGAGAAAAGTGATCTTGTTATCAGTGACTCACTGATTTCAGCCAATCATAGCCTTTTGCCAGAGGGAGCACTGTGTTCTGATTAAGTCAATCGAGTGAGTGACTGGCAGCATACAGAATAGCATTGCCCATTATAGAGGTCTACCAAGCCTCGCTCTCCTGATGCCAGTAAAACATCCAGAACCTGCATTCCTCCATCGTTTGCCCGCTGATCAGAGGGGGGAGGTAAAACGCTGATGCAGGAGAGAGGATTGGGAATGTGCTTCTCACTGTGTGCCTGGAGTTGCTTTCAGAAGACTCCCTTCAAGGGAAATCCTGACCTTGCTGTAGCCTCATTCTAGGGAGTGCAGGGCGGCATTAACAACCAGGCAGTGGGAACAACTCTCACAAAGGACTTTAAATAAACTAAAGTCTGAGGATAACATCTCTGGTCCCTGGATCATTACCAAAAAAAAAATCTGAACTTCATCCCCCATAGCCCTCTTCTTCACAAATACCACAAGAGCATATACTAAATATTTTAATATTTACCCCAATATGAGTATGTAATAGCATTCGGGTGGAATGCATGAAAAGAGCCAACTGGATGCAGCACAGTACTTTCACATTCAATTGTTTTTCCTTATTTTTCTACAATCTGAATTTGATGTGCCTGGCTGAGCAAGTCACTTGATTTAGAATTAATTGACCTGTGCTTTGCCACAGCTCAGTAGATTTTTAGCAGCTGTGTTGAGATATGACATAGAGGCAGTAAGAAACTGAGTTAATTTCAGGGCCCATAAGGACATTATAACATTTGTATTTATTATTAATTATATCTTGGCACAGAATACATCTAATAGTAATGCCTTTTGTTCATAGCTTTGAGTAATGTAATTTATATAAAAAGGAGCCTTTTTTTTTCTAATTTATTGATTGATTGCATTCATTTGACAAACTCGCAATTAGTTAAAACCACGTCAAATAGAAAAAAAGACATGAATTAAAAAAAAGGGGTATCAGGATAACACAATAAAGCTCAAAATATTATTTCCATTGTGGTGCTTCATTTAAGATGAAAATGAAAAAAGAAGGGGGTGGGTCGAAAATGGAGACGAGATTCACACAGGCTGAGGAGGCACACTGGTGTAACATAGTCTAAAAAATTATATCAATCTATTTAAGAATTAACATAAAAAAACAGACAATACAGGCAATACATTTAACAGATAATGCAATACATCCTCATCTGTCAACTTGTCCTCTAAAGTACCTTTTTTATGGACCCTGTATGCACCCCTAAACTGATCCAGGAATGACACATAGAGGGGTGGGCCTAGGGAGCCTAGCAAACCTATGGACTGCCCTGATTGAGGGGTAGTTATAGGGGCTTGTCAGTTGTGGTGTCTGCATACTGCATACTGCCTAATATGGTTAGTGTACTACCTATGCCTAGTATTCGTACCTAATTAGCATTTTATTGGATGTCAGAAGACCCAAAAGCTCAGGCTGACGGCGAACGCATGCACGTGTTGAGGGAAGCAGTCTGTGGGACTCTTAATGATACATCAGAGTGTGTGATTCAGATGTCTCTCTCTTTAAAGGTGGCCTCTTGACGGCGCACATTAATATTTAGCCACGACAGCTGTGAATATAAATGGATTTCTGCACTTCCACTCTCAAATTTCACGTCCTATTTCTAACTTTGCTAGCCCACACTGCACTGTTTATGGCAGGAGGAAGTGAACTAAGTGTAAGGTGGGTGTGGCTAAGGCCGGATGATGACAAAGGTATGCATCCATTGCCAAAATATAGATGTTTTTTTTGCGAACAAGCCAGGGGATGAAAGCATAGAGAATGGATGACAGGGAAGTCAACGGAAGATGTTCTAATGCTGGATCACAATCAGATATTAATACAAAATAATCAACATAATCCATACAATCAGTGACTTTCTTTTGTACATAGGCCTACTTGCTTTTAGTGGTTCGATATATTTTTCTTTGATCAAAACCTTTCTGTTCTTTAATTTTAATGTTTATTTGTAATATTTAAGTGAGTTCCCAAATTCAACACACCTTGATTCCCCAATTTCTTTTTATTTGCCGCTTTTGGCATGCCCAGTTGTAACTCTAGGCCCATTATGTTATGGCAAATGTGCTGTATCCTCAATATTCAAACATATGCAGCCAGATGCAGCTTCCTCCCAAGCCGAAATTCACCACGTCTAGTCATCTAGTGCTGTAGGAGTGCACATTTAGGATAAGTACCTTGCCCAGGGGTGGCAGTGCCCCAATCATGATGAATAGCGTCCAGAGCAATGCATATTTGAAACAATACATTGAAACATCTCAATATCTGAAAACCACATATTTTTGTATTTGCCCATATATTATGAAGTGTTGCAATACTGTATGTATTCTAATGTTGAGATTTTATTTCGATATATTTTGATACATTTTTGTAAAGGATAAGACTCTCTACTGCAAGATGAGATGGAGAATGCCCAGCAGAATGTATCCCAGCCGGACGGTCAGAATTAGATTATTCTGTGTTTTTAAGGCATGTCCTTCACACATAGCATGTTGATATGTGATTTAAAAATAAGTACATGTGCTCACCTTTTTAGTAATATGTAATGTTATTATGTCAATATTATTATCATGTATGATTACCTGCATTTTTTAAACACAATGCAGTTTCATTTACCTGTACATTACAAAAGATAATATGCTTTTTAAAATGCTTTTAAAAGCCCTCCCCCCCCCCCCCAAAACAAGGATAGACTAATGGATTCATTTTGGTTTGCCTTCTTTACTCTGGGTATATATTCATAATGCAATTCTATTTTCCTCCAACAAATGAATGTGCCTGGTTAAGTGTTATTCATTCATTTACTCAAAGCTGAAGACAAAACTCATTGTGGATAAATTGAATCTGGGTTCTGGTAGAAACTTTTAATAGAACTTGTCTTGCAAAACTAAATGTAACTCACATGCTTGTTAGGGATTTATCAAATGCCTGTTTCCGAAGACAAGATATTATCTCCAGTGGAAAATCTAAAGAACAGATAGCCTCAGAAAATGTTCCCAAGAAACAAACACAAGATCTGATGCGAACCCCCCCCCCCCCACACACACACACACATACACACACATAAGCAGCTTCATTGAAAATATAGGTCGAACATGTCCATGTTTGGATGGTTTACCATAATGCTCACACATTTCAGCTGTGTCACTGTGTGTTTCTCCATAGCTGAATGTACATGAGCCTCAATCAGACTGATTTTCATGGAAAGGCAAGAAAAAAAAAAACACTTATTGCAGTGGCACCGCCAGATGGTATGCCCTTATGCATTGTGCATACAATAAGAGTATGACAAAATGTCATTTTAAAGTGACAGTTCATTTACTGGGGTTTTTTGATATCATTTCAGTTTTAGTGCATGATTTTGATTGACTGTGCACAGTAACGAAAGTTGGTTGGTTGGTTGCTGATTCAAACATATTTTCATATTTAGATGAGTGGTGTTTATTTTGATTACCCCCTTCTTGCTGATTGTGTCCTTTCCACCTTGGGTTGTTTACGTGGATATTTTGTCTTAATCTCTTTCAATGTCAATCTCTTTCAATTGAGCTTTTACCTCCTGAAAGGTACATAAGATGATACATAACTGTATGTGATACTTTTGTCTTGATTCATAAGCACACACAATGCTTATCCTGTCTAAAAAATAGGAAACCTAACCAATAAATCTATAAATTCTGGGCCAGAGCATCCGTGCCAAGCAAAGCCATGAAAGCCTAAACAGTGTGGTACGTCAGATTGTTATATCAATGGGTGCACTATTGTCAAACATAATTTCTGTGAAGCCTTGGTACTTATAGTAGAAAATATTTTTCAGAAATGTGTAAAAAGTTGACTCATTGTTTTTTTCACTTATAGACTCTGACAGGCTCTTGCTAAGTATTCACAAAGAAAAACAGAACACAGGCTACACTGTTTACAAGTCCATCTCACACCAGTCTCAGTCATTTAACTTTTTGGGAAACAGCCCCCAGGCCTGAGTTTGTATAAGGAAGCTATTTCCAACTCTGAGTAGCTTCACTAATGAGTTGCTCTAGGGGTCACATATAAATTACCATTATTCTTATTTTGCAGTTAGAAATACACAAAGGACTATGTTTATCTAAAATGTTATTTGGTGTCTGACAAAAACACACAGGCTATTAAAATATTAGGATACATAAAACAATCACAAATATCAGGAATCTGCACACAGTCACAGACAATAATCAATGTCACCCGTCAAGACAAATCACTCCTTGAATGCAGACATGCAAACCTGTGTTGAGAAATCCTCTGATCTGATGTGCACAATCAATTTGAAGGTTTTCCTGAGACTAGCATATTAAAATGTATTTGAGAAGATAGTGATGTCAGAGGATACCTAATACCTAACATGAGTCAGAGGATAATGCCACTTACCTAATGTCACAGTACTGGCATTATGAAGGCATTGATATGAAGAGAAGGAAATTTAAGGTTCTGGGTTGGCCATTAAAATCATCAAAAAACATATTTTTACAACAAAAACTCCACGTCCTTTCTCTCCGATCTGAGATTGCCAATCACACCTCTCAAAGGCACTGCTGTGCCACTGACACCCATACAAGGAGTACAACAGCCTGTGCCCTTGCCCACGTGCTGTTGAGAATGTTCTGCACTGCAGGCCACACAGTGCTACAACAGACGATGCCAGCTGGTGTAGGACTGCAGACTGCAGGTACTCAATGAGGAGGCAGAAACCCTACCGACTGAAAACCACTCTCCCTGGCTGACGCTGCACCCAGCTGTGTGTTACCCCATTGGATCCTCAGTCACAGTTGGCACTCAATGATTTGATTCTGGACTGTGAGGTACGTTACTGGACTAAAGATTAGTGCTTTCGCTGGACACAGCAATGGAGAGATTAACTAATCATGAAGAGAAAGGTTCCCAAGGCCGTGGAATTATTTTTCTGACAGGTCATTATTTTTGGCCGCTAGTGTTACAGGTCTGTACAGCACCATAAATGGGGAAATAAAATTCTCACTACAATAATATGGAATCATTCTTCCTGATAGGTCAAAGCCTGCATGGTTTCTCCCCTTTGCCATTTGGGGATAAATATCACCAGTCCCATGGAAGAGTTTGAAGAATAACAGCTGCATTTGTGCTTAATTGTGTTTTTATTATAACGTGGGCAAAGAAAAACAAACAAAAAAACAGCTGGGTTTAAGCTGCCAACCTGACATATCTATAATGTTAATTGCCCTTAACTAAAGAAAAGATTACAAGATACTTAACAAGAATGTATCTCACTGTATTACAAATGTTTTACAAATGATCCCAGAGTCCATCTGGAATAGAAGGGAAAAGGCCACCTCAGACATAAGGTGTCTGAAAATGTGCTTTTATTGGCCTATATAGTTTTTTTTTTCTTTGGAAATTGCATTACAAAGTAGCAGAACACACACGCACACACACACACACACAAACACGCACACAGAAACTGTAATGTAATGAATTTCCAGAATGTTCCAGTATCTCCAGAGGACAGCACATCAGTCTTTGTGCTGGTAGGTGTGCGTTGATGAGGTTTAATTTCCTCTTGGGCCCCATGCTGCTTTCATACAATGACACACATTACAGAAAAAAAGAAAATGGCAGAGGTACTCTATCCCCTGTGATAATGTCCTGGGTGATTGGCACTGAGAGGCAATGCAGAACTCAAAGAATCTGGGGTGTCGGGGGAGGGGAGGGGAGTTCAGGGTTTCAGGACCTTTGTGTTTTTTCACTAGAGCTATGCTGGGGAATGAAAAGCTGAAAAAGCTGTATAGACTCTTAATTTGGCCCGGGCAGAGGGCGAGACTCTTATGTGTCTCTCCACCTGAAGATGGGTTGCAGACTGATGCTGTTTGCTCTGAGATCAGATTGTCACTGTAATTACAGTGTAGAGAGAGAGAGAGAGAGAGAGAGAGAGAGATGCTTGTAAGAATCATACATCCTAACTGATGCAATCATGCATCAGTGTGCGGCTATGTGGATAACAGGGAAGTTACTCAGGCAATCTGAGGTTGTCGTTTAGGTATGCGTGTCGTGACCTGAACCTTTGTAGTCTTAAACATACTCTTCAATGTAATCCTCAGTAGAGATATTTTGTAACCAGTAGGGGACCTTGCGGTGACCACTCACTCCTGGTCGACCAAAGTCCAAATGACTTTAGGTGGGATTCAGCCAATCGGGTTTTGAAGTCAGCTTGTGGCAGGCAATGAAGAGTACTGTATGCTGTGGCAGGCAGTGAAGAGTACTGTATGCTGTGGCAGGCAGTGAAGAGTACTGTATGCTGTGGCAGGCAGTGCAGAGTACTGTATGCTGTGGCAGGCAATGAAGAGTACTGTATGCTGTGGCAGGCAGTGCAGAGTACTGTATGCTGTGGCAGGCAGTGAAGAGTACTGTATGCTGTGGCAGGCAGTGAAGAGTACTGTATGCTGTGGCAGGCAGTGCAGAGTACTGTATGCTGTGGCAGGCAATGAAGAGTACTGTATGCTGTGGCAGGCAGTGCAGAGTACTGTATGCTGTGGCAGGCAATGAAGAGTACTGTATGCTGTGGCAGGCAGTGAAGCGTACTGTATGCTGTGGCAGGCAGTGAAGAGTACTGTATGCTGTGGCAGGCAGTGAAGAGTACTGTATGCTGTGGCAGGCAGTGCAGAGTACTGTATGCTGTGGCAGGCAATGAAGAGTACTGTATGCCGTGGCAGGCAGTGAAGAGTACTGTATGCTGTGGCAGGCAATGAAGAGTACTGTATACTGTGGCAGGCAATGAAGAGTACTGTATGCCGTGGCAGGCAGTGAAGAGTACTGTATGCTGTGGCAGGCAGTGAAGAGTACTGTATGCCGTGGCAGGCAGTGAAGAGTACTGTATGCTGTGGCAGGCAGTGAAGAGTACTGTATGCTGTGGCAGGCAGTGAAGAGTACTGTATGCTGTGGCAGGCAGTGCAGAGTACTGTATGCTGTGGCAGGCAATGAAGAGTACTGTATGCTGTGGCAGGCAGTGAAGAGTACTGTATGCTGTGGCAGGCAGTGAAGAGTACTGTATACTGTGGCAGGCAATGAAGAGTACTGTATACCGTGGCAGGCAGTGAAGAGTACTGTATACCGTGGCAGGCAGTGAAGAGTACTGTATACCGTGGCAGGCAGTGAAGAGTACTGTATGCTGTGGCTGCACAATTCCAGACACGCAAAAACAACAGAGCAAAGAGGAGAAGAGGCACAATCTGGCACCCTTCACAGGAGCCGGTAGCCCATCAGTGCAGTGGCGGCGGTATCCGGAGCCAGAGACGCGTGCTGCAAGTGTCACCTCTACCTCTTCATTGATATGCCTCTGGGACATCACGCTGTCAGCGGCCAGCGATAATTTGACAGTGCGGAGTAAGCAGAAGGGTAAACAAAGCCCTGGCAACAGACGCTAAAACCTCCTCCTTCAGCGAAAGAGACATTTACCTGCCAGGGTTATCTGAAGGTTCCATTGAAATAATTAGGAATGATAACTGAAGTAACACAAAAAACTGTAAAAAATGCAATTGGATATTGGATATCATGATGATTAGATTTCTTTATTGAGCTCTTAGTGTATTAATCTTTGAGAATGTGACACAAAAGAGTTCTATAGTTAAGTCACCACATATCACTTTTATGTTAATAAAAAATATGTACTAAATTAAAATATTACCATTCATATGTTACCTGTGAATTAGTCATTTTTGTGAAATGGTGAAGGAGGTAACTTTGTAATGTAATTTTTTTTTAAAGATGCACATGAAACCGTTTGTATGACCTTACCTGAATGTGATAACTTAGTCCACCAAAAATGTGGTAGTTCTTAGTGAAATTGGCCAGAAGAGGGCCTAGATCTGTGGCTGGGCTCACACATTTGGCATGGAGGGTCAGGATGTGAGGCAAAATGCTGAAGTTGACTCACATCTGACACAGTGATTGTTAAAATCCTTCAGAGAAATATGTCTTGCTTCTCTTCGTTGTTGAAACCGTGTCACTCTTGGCCGTGGACGAGTTGCGCAATCTCCTTTTGATTTATGACTGCAGTTTATCTTCAGAAGGCAAGCGGCAGCCTCAACGGGACTGCAATGCACGTGGCTCAATGAGCTTGCGCATTTGGGCTGAATCAACAGAATAACGCACACAAAAAAGAAGAAGGAAATTAGAGACATGTAGAAAAATAAGATATCAATTCCATATATGTTTTCAATGTGGATCTACTCCTAGCATCCAGTGTTGTTATGGAGAGTCGTGGCGCGATAGTGTATCACAAGTCTCTTAATATTAGACCCGTAAAGTGGCTTTTCAGCACGGCATTAGAAATGACTGCTGACACTTTCTGTGTCACAGTTTCCCTGTGCCAAAGCAGGTTCAATAAGCCAGAACACAAAAGTGCATAGCTGTCGTACCTCATACTCCCATTGGTGCCATTTCCCACAGAAAGGGCTCTGATGGGAACTGACATGCACTTTCTATCACTGCTTCAGCAGAAAAAAAACTGTTAATCCCAGTTAGCAATAAATGTTAGCTAACAATTCCCAATATTATACTTCAGCCACAGCCTTGGTCGAACCTCTTATATGGGATTATATTTATATGGGATGTACTGAATCCAGGATTCGGTTTTGGTGTAGGTCGAATCTCTCTAATTTAATGGTACTTGGGTTTGGTCAGATACATAGAATGAGATGGCCATGTCCAAATCCCATGTGGGTATTCATTGGCAGAGTGAATTTTGGTGGTTCAACATCAAAGCCAAATGGCATTTCAATATTCCAGTGAAAGAGGGGCAGTCTAGTAAAGCACTATTTGTGATGCACTATTATCTTGGAGGGGCAACAACTCTCAGCAGCAGGCCATACGACGACATTACCATTGCTAAAGCATTTGTGGCTGTAACCTGGTATTGAACGCAACTTTGGCAATGCTGATGTGCAAATGGTTTAGATTTCAGACAAATGTTTAGTGTTTGGTATTTGCAATAAATGAGGATTATGTACACCCCTAATCATAATTTTACTTTTTAAGGGTGATTATTCTGTAGCTAGCAGGCACGTTTCAGTAAATATGCATTTCATGTATGCATACATGTAGAGTAGATCTATACACAAACTAGAAAGCATAGATAGTGTTGTAAAGAAGAGAATGACATGAATAATAAAATGCATGAATGTTTCTAATTTTGTTTCCAGGACATTACACTACATTTATTCATTTGGCGCAGTCATCCAAAACAACCTACAAGGGCACTGCGACCAACACCAAGTGCAAACAATGAATGCATCTACAAGCCCAGACCAGAGCACACAGCACTGTAATAGACTGCTATGGTCCAGGCCTGATTGGACACGTCAGTGTGCTAATGCTTGACACAAGGCTCTAGTACTAATGGATGTTGCAATAAAACAGAGGAACTTTCAATAAAACAGATACCTACATAATAAATAATGAAACTGTAGAAATTAATTTCCCTGGCTTTTTAAACCAGGTTTGCAAACTGGTCATTATTTTGACACCTGTTGAATTCACCATTTATGAATAATAGGTACAGTAGTATCGTAGACTAAATGCGACAAAATTAAATAAATATTTTACAAATAGGCTAGCTGTTCTGGTAAATTAGCAAATAAGGTAACCAGTGTTAAGCAGATACTTCTCACGTTTATAACAAGTCATATTTTACAAAGATTTGTTGAGAATTAAGCAAGTTTTGTAGATTTTATCAGGGGAAGTCTGCATCGGTCAATACACTACCAAAATACACTACCAAAATACACTACCAAAATACGCTACCAAAATACGCTACCAAATACACTACCAAAATACACTACCTGATCTTGATCACGTAATATGGTGCACAGACATCTGAGCGGTTTCTATGGACTGAGAAACCAATGATCATAGCTGACCCTGCCCCTTACATGTTGACTGACAGGCCGAGTCGTTTTGAGTTGAAATAAATATACCTTGAAATAAATAAGCCTTGAAGTAAATAATAATGCCTGGCGTTTATATAGTGCCTTTCTCGATACTGAAAGTGCTTACAATGATGAGGGGAAACTCGCCTCAACCACCACCAATGTGTAGCACCCACCTGGGTGATACAGCGGCAGTCATTTTGCACGTGAATGCTCACCACACATCAGCTGAGGTGGAGAGGGAGATCTTTTTTTTTTTTTGCCAATTAAAATGGGGGATGATTAGATGGCAGATTGATTGGGAGTTTAGCCAGGACACCGGGGAAACCCCTACTCTTTGCAAGAAGTGTCATGCGATCTTTAATGACCAAAGTGAGTCAGGACCTCGGTTTAACATCTCATCCGAAAGACGGCATCTCCTACAGCACAGTGTCCTCATCACTGCACTGGGGCATTGGGGTTGTTATTTGACCAGAGGGAAGACTGCCCCCTACTGGCACTTCCAGCAGCAACTTGGTTTTTCCAGGAGGTCTCCGACTAACCAAGCCCGAACCAAGTACTAACCAAGCCCACACCTGCTTAGCTTCAGAAATTCAGCAGGAGAAGATTGCATGGTGGTATGGCTGCTGGCAAATATGCCATAAAATACATAATTAAGATATTTAATTGTCTATTTCATTGCTTATTTATTTATTTTATTATCAAATGATTATTACTGACAGTTATTTATATTTATTTAATTTGGTCACATTTGGTCTTCCATACAGTAGATACAAAAACAATGTCTTTGGTGTCCACTCAAGACAAACTTGATTGGTCATAGTAAAAAAAGCAAAACATTTTCAAGATCACAGGTCAGAAATCAATTTGTTAAACACTAATTTACATATTACATAATTAGGCCTGTGTCTTGAGTCCAGTATCCAATATACTGAGTTGAATATTCTGAGTAGAGTATAATTTATTCTGGTTGTATACGATACCAGAATACAATATAAGTTGAATTATTATTGTATAGAAATGTAGTATTGCTATTACTAAAATCAATAATTGGTACTTAAATCACTGCAACACCCTGCAGTTTGGAGGCACTGATACAGCACAATTTGATTTAAACCATTCAAAGCCATAATGTATTTGATAAATAAGAGAGATCATAATTACTTGTCTTGGCTAGTTTTGAGAAGAGGAGTTTGGGAGTGTTTAGGGGGTGTGCTGAGACCTTTTTTCTTCTTCTCAGTTATCCACGTGATTTCTCGCATATGCAATGATCGTTCTATAAAATTGCCCACCCGTGTAAATGATCTCCCTTATAAATGTGCTAAAGACAAGAATCACATGGGTGCCTATAAATAGGATTTAGTTTGTGCTGTGTTACAATGCTAAGAGTAAAACAGAGTGACAGGGAAAACTCCTCCTGCTTCTTTAAGAAACAGGAAGACTAAGACTCAGCAATAGCCATAGCTCAACACCATAGCTCAACATCATACCTCAACATCATCGCTCAACATCATATCAGGTCAGACTGAAATAGGTCAGTGCTGCATGCTTGCTAATGGCTTTGCACCATTTTTCAATGTCGTCATTGGCATGATAATACAAATCCACCCTTAATGGAATTCAAATGTTGAACTGACAGTATCTGAGTGGTTCAAAATAGACATGAATCAATACACAAGTAAACAGGGATGTATACAGTTACTGTAAGACTGTAAATACCACTGAAGTTAAACTTTATCATCATTTCCAGCATCTCCATTAAAATCATTCAAATACTAAGGATATGTACAGCATATATGATATGCCACAATATAGTGAATGTACAGTATGCATTGTTTCAGCCCCTTGATATTGTATGTGCAATTTTAGACCTACATGGTACAAGTCATTGTACAATTAAATATAACATGCATTAGACATCATACAAGACAACATAAATGCATAAAAATTTATACACAAAAGGAGCGTAATATAATGAAACAAATTATATATTTTTCAACATGCATGCAGAGATAGAATATTTCAATTTGTATAAATCCTTGCTATTTGACTTAGACAAATTGTTCCCATAGATTTTCTTCTCATTTTCACAATCTATGGATGAACAGAACTAAGAAAGACAATGCTGACATTTAAAAAAATTTAAAAAGAAGAAAAAAGCCACGGTCCACTGGACCGAAATTTAGCAGGAATGTTTCGTTGAAAGGGATTAACTTTCATGACCCTACTTTTTTATTTCACATTACACCTTGCCAAAAACAAACAGCATGTCATTTTAGATTGTAAAGTTTAATTGTGTCTGCCCTGCGTCCGTGTGACTTTAATAACTGAAATTGATGTTGAATTACACAATCTGACATTCTCTTGATCCATATAATTTTATTAATCACCGTGTCCTGGCTGGTTTCAAAAATCCTGCTGCTACTCCCTGGACTGGAAAACGTGCATGAAACTGAAATTGAGAAAAAAAAATAACAGTAATTGATACTGCAATGATTTGCAAAACCATGGATGCGCTGCTCCAGAAAAAAAAATCAATCATTGTAAAATGAATTGAAGCCATTGAAAGATGGATAAACTTGCATGCTGCATTAGCTCTTCAGTTATATGTTCTTCAGCAGTCCTTTTCAACACCAATATGTCTCCTATGAACAGAGGTCTGCATTGATTCACATTGTGTTTGTTGACAAGACAGTGCACCCTCCCCTCATGAGACATTTGTCATTTCCAGTACACATGACTTTCAGAGCCTTTATCTTAATGCTATTCTTGTACAGTTTGTATAACTGGTTCCTGGTTTTAAAACAGATAAAAAATGTATCTGTAACCCTTCTATGGAATATAGGAGTAGCTTACAGTATAATAATAATCACTAGATATAATAGGGACCAGTATCAGAAGCTCTAAACTCTTAAGAGCCAGTATTCGATCATCAATAATGAGTCAGGACAACAAGTTTGCATAAACCAATTATATTCTCTCTTTTTTACAGAATTGGAATTAGAGTAATGTTATAACAACAAAATAAAAGTGGCCACAAAACAAAATAAAAGTGGCCGCAAAACAAAACCCTCTGCGCAGAGTATAGTATGAAGTAGTATAGTCCAATACGTTGGGGCCCATTCAAGTGTGTCAGTGTCCTACCAGACCGGAAGCAGTGGAACGATCTCACAGTCACATCAATCTCACAGTGTCCAATCTCTGGCTCGCCACCCAGCACGCACTGGGAATCTGGGAATCTGTCAAGGCTCGCTGGGATCCGGATCTGTCGACGTGGGTAGACCTCCGATGTGGGATCTTCTACTGGCGATGGACGAGGCTCCAAAGCTTTACCAAATAAACCAAAAACCTGATCTATAATCAGACCAGACCAACCCAAGAATTCAAATTAGACTCACATATTGTCAACATGAATCGTATCTGGCTTTAGATTCAGTATGAATTATCACCAAATAAAAATACGGCAATTATATAATCTAAAATCTAAATCATGTCTCAAAGTGTCAGTTATACAACAGAATAGTATCAATTTGAATCTCCATCCAAATATTCAAGTATGAATCTTCAAGTATCAAAAATGTAATCACATCAATAACCAGATTATAGTATTCTAAAACCAAGGTTACTGTAATAGCAAAAGTATAATGGTACCATATATAAAAATAAAATAAAACTAGTCTTCCCATCACAATAGTAGTGCAATTCAGAGGCATAAAGACATTTGTGTGCTTTAGCTACCCCTCCCTGCCCGGCCGGTACAGTAGAGAGGAACTCACAAAAAATTTGGTCTCTTCAAATCACCCTAAACCTAATATAATATATATTCAATTTGAACAGTTGTGCTAAATGACTATAGCCATCAACAGTATGACTGAATAGCTATCACCTCTTCCCTAACCCACAGGCGAACTCATTAGCATTTCAATAGAAACCCTACTAGCATTGTTATGCTAAATACACCTGCTAACGACCTGCTAGAAATCTCTATATCTAGGTAAACACACACCCAGTTAGCATGATGCTAGCTGTTGGTTCATCCATCACTTAGCTAGGTTAGCATGACTCACCGCTGAGAGCTGTATCACCGTAGCTAACTCACTGGGCGATCGAGGCTGTTTCATCAATGGACCACAAGCTGTGCTCTACAAGGTGCAATTTAAATAATACATGAACAAAACTTGCTAGACAACGTCAAGTTAATAGTTTAACTTTGTTTGGATGATTGTTTTTTCATTCTCACCAAGCGGATGATAATGGATAGTTGTGAACATCAAGGTGGAATCAAGGCTTAATCAAGATGCGACCTCTGTCTTCCAAGTTAGCGCCGGAAAAGAATGCGTGAAATCAACATCCCCCTTTGGGCGACCTCTACCGGAAGTTAACCCTCCGTGGTAACTCTGTGGTTTTTAATAATATTAAATCATGCTTTTTATATAAATCGTTTTTAAAAGGGGAACTAATTAAATCTTTTAACTACCTTATGAATTATATTTAAATAATAATAAGACCAATGTTTTTCTAAGGGAAAATAATATAACAGGGGCTTGTCATTTGTAAGCCTGGGCTACACTTTCCCCCCTTGAACTCATGTACGTCCCTGTACATGGTCACTCAAGAACTGGTGTTATACCACTTGACTTTCAGACAAGTAACTACAATCATTGTCTTTCAGGGACTCAATAAAGGCTGAGCTTAGGTCTTGGAGGAATGATTTAACAAATGTGACTAAGGGGTTGCCTAGTTCAGGATAGGTAAGTTTTCCCGGGGGTTGATGATTCCTCTCTGATCTCCTGACAGGGATATCTGTTTCCTCTTTGCTTGGTGTCTTAATTTCTGCGGTCTCATCCTTTCCTTCCTTTTCAGGTTCTCCACTCCCAGCACTATCCTTGTCCTCGTTATTCTCTGGCAAGTCTAAGGGAAGTGGGAGCTGATCATCCTGGATATCTGGGTATTCATCTGCAGAACGCTCATTGTCAGGTAAGTTGCTTTCTTTTGTAGGATATTCGGTGTCATCTACTTGTTCTAACGATGTGACTATTCCAGTGGGTAAGTACTCTGTCTCAGTGTCACCCTGATGGATGTTGGGCTCGAGGAGTGTCAGGGGACTATCTGAAGTACTACCAGACATGTCAGGTGGTTTGTCAAATTCGGGAGTGCTATCTATATTCTGAGCATCTACAGGACTCTCAACAGGACAGACACCTGGAGATTCAGTATGGTGTGTATTCTGCTCGGTAGGTATAGTTGGGTCTGGGTTCTCAGGGACTGCAGGGATTGGAACATCTGGGTAGACTGGAACGAATTCATCATCCTCCTCCTCTGATGAGTGGCCTTCCTCTGCAGCAGGACTCGCACGGGTTACTGGCCTGCGCCTCAAGGGCTTCTGGGCAGGAGCACTGTTTTCCTCTGTAGGCAGGTATCCACATGGAAGTAGTAAGTCCCTGTGTAACGTCCTCAGTGGACCATCCTTGTTTTCTGGTTTGACTGTGTAAACCGGGAGGGTGCCTGCTCGCCTCACCACCACATGGACAGTTGATTCCCATTTGTCAGAAATTTTATGTTTGCCTCGAATGCGGACATTCCTGATCAGTACTCGATCTCCAGCTTCCAGGTCTGAGGCAGTTACACGCCTGTCATATCTCGTTTTGTTCTTGTGTGCCATCTTTGCAGCATTCTCCATGGCTACCTTGTAGCTCTCTTCGAGATGTGACTTGAGGTTCTTCACGTACTCGGAGTGTGATGTCTGTCGACCCTCTCACACTGGCAAGTTAAACGCCAGATCAACCGGCAGGCGAGGCCGGCGCCCAAAGAGCAGCTCATATGGTGTGAACCCTGTCACCTCGTTCCTAGTGCAGTTGTAGGCGTGGACCAGGGGTTTTACGAAATCACGCCATCGAGATTTCTCTTGGTCTTGCAGTGTGCCTAGCATGTTGAGTAAGGTGCGATTAAATCGCTCTACGGGGTTACCCCTAGGGTGGTATGGGGTCGTCCTTACTTTGTGTATGCCAGCCACCTGGCAGAGCTCCTTTATCGTGCGGGATTCGAAATCGGGTCCCTGGTCGCTATGTAGTTTTTCAGGGATCCCGTATGGCACCATAAAGTTCTCCCACAGACACTTCGCTACTGTGCGTGCTTTTTGGTTAGGTGTAGGAATAGCAACCGCAAATTTGGTGAAGTGATCTGTGATCACAAGTATGTCTTTGGTCCCACTTCTGTCAGGTTCGAGAGAGAGAAAGTCCATACAGAGGAGCTCAAGGGGTCGTGTGGTGTTAATGTTGACCAAAGGCGCAGCTCTCTCAGGTTGTGCCTTTCTCCGCACGCACCTGCCACATGTTTTGACTTTCCTCTCCACATTTATGGCCATCCTTGGCCAGTAGAATCTGGTCCTCACAAGATCCATTGTACGGTCGACGCCCATGTGACCCATGTGGTCATGCAGGCTGGTCAGGACTGTGTCACGATACCGGGCTGGAAGTACAAGCTGGTAAGTTGTCTGGGATTCCACTTGGCGTCTTCTGTACAAGATGTTATTGAGGAGCTCAAGGCGATTCAGTTCTCTGAGCAAGAGCGGGAGGTCAGGGAGTTCATTTCGCAAGGTGGGGGGCGGTTTGTCCCCGTGCTCGATCTAGCGAATGACATGTTTGATACATTGATCAGTTCTTTGTTCTTTCACTAGCTCTGCCTCTGTTAGGTGGGGAATAGTTGGCAGCCCCCCGAGCTGGTCTTCCTGCCCATAGCTGTCAGGCACAGCATCAGCAGAAACGGCAAGAGCTTCGACCAGGGCAGCACCATCGGCACCACCCTTGTTATCGTGACTGGCGCTGTAGACGAGCTGCCTCTCACAGATTGCTTGCACTACAGCTTGATCTACTGCATCTATATTTTCTGGGTCTGAGAGGTGATCTTGGGTGAACTGTCGTATGCGTTCCATCTCTTTTTGAGATTTGAGATCATTTGACAACTTCCCGTGAGGTCTGCGAGATAGCCCATCTGCATCACCATTCTGTCTTCCAGGATGGTAGAGAAGCTTGAAAGAGAATGTGGATAGTGCTGCCAGCCATCTGTAGCTTGTTGCATCTAGTTTCGCTGAGGTGAGTATGTATGTCAGCGGGTTACTGTCGGTTACGACAGTGAAGTGGTTGCCGTAGAGGTAATCACTAAGCTTTTCAGTCACTGACCATTTGAGTGCTAAAAATTCCAACTTATGTGCTGGATAGCGGTTCTCACTCCGTGACAGCCCTCTGCTTGCATAGGCTACGACTCTAAGCTGGCCCTCCTGCTCCTGATACAAGACGGCACCGAGCCCGGTGGTGCTGGCATCGGCATGGAGTACATAGGGCTTCTGAGGGTCAGCGTAGCCCAGCACAGGGGCGGTGGTGAGGCTGTGGATGACTTGCTCGAAGGCTCGCTGGCAATCAGGTGTCCAGCGATCCCCAAAGCGCTCCTTGGGGTTGTGGTACTGACCTGCTTTTTCTTGTGGGGAGGCGGGTACCCAGATGTTAGGATGTGGAGGGGCTTGACGATGGTTGAGTAGCCCTTCACGAACCTCCTATAGTACCCGGCGAACCCAAGGAAAGATCTCAACTCCCGCAGGGTCTGGGGGACAGGCCAAGTCTTGAGAGCCGCGATTTTCTCCGGGTCAGTCTCTACCCCATTCCTGGAGACCACGTGCCCGAGGTAGCGCACCGACGTCTGGAAGAAGACACACTTCTCTGGGGATAGCTTCAACCCGAACTCTCTGAGGCGAGTGAGCACCTTCATCAATCTTGTCTCGTGCTCCTCCAGGGTTTTTGAGAAGACTATTATGTCATCAAGGAAGACTAGCGCGTCCTTCAGATGCATGTCTCCCATGCACTTCTCCATCAATCTCTGGAACGTGCTGGGCGCGTTCGTCACTCCTTGAGGCATGCGGTTAAATTCCCAGAACCCGAGAGGGCACACAAAAGCAGTCTTCGGTTTATCTGCTTCCTCGACCTCGATTTGGTAGAACCCTGATTTTAGATCGAGGACCGAGAACCACTGGGAGTCGCTGAGCGCTGAGAATGTATTCTCCAGCTTCGGGAGGGTGTAGGCGTCCTTGATAGTCTGGAGATTGAGACGCCTGTAGTCGATGCACAACCGGATTGTGTTGTTCTTTTTCCTGACCACCACTATAGGAGATGCAAAGGGCGACTCTGACTCCCTGATGACTCCCTCGTCAAGAAGCTCTTGGATGTGTTTCCGTACAGCCGCTATGTCCTGCGGGTGGATTGGTCGAGCGCGCTGCTTGAAAGGAGTTTCATCTGAGAGGGTTATGTGGTGTTTTACCTTCTCTGTTCTGCCGAAGTCTAGGTTGTGTTGCGCAAACACGTCAGGCATGTTGTTGAGCTGCTGAGTTATGCGCTCTTTCCACTCTGATGGGACTGGGGACTCACCAAAATTAAAGCTCATGCTAGACTCTTGGGATGTCTGACTCTCTGGTGGCCTTCGGAGTGGCTCTGTGGGTTCTGTCTGCTTAACTACACTATGCTCCTTCAATAAGACACTCTGATAAGCACTGATCTCAGCTAGTGTACGTTTTGCAGGAATTACTATATCATGGTCGGACTCATTACTGATAACGACAGGTATCTTATAGGGTTTCAGCTGAGGGAAATCTACTAAGCCAGCTTTAACTAACAAGCCACCTGGCAAGGGGGATGAAGAAGGATACTCAATGATAACTGACTTCTCACCCTGAATGCCACTAGCAAGAGCTAGTCCCTCGACTACTACGGTTCTACCAGCTGGGATGACTTGGGAGTCCCTGCCCGGCATCTTCACTAGGCCATGGTGACTGTCGGCGGCCCGCTTTTGTCTCAGCTCTAGGACTTTGAAAACTACTTTGTAGCCATGCGGGATGGGCCTAGGATGGCTCATTTCAGTTTCAGAGTAGATATCGAACAGTATGTCAAGAGTATTAGTGCCTATCAACATGAGAGACTGTGAGGTGTCTGGGACGACTAAGGCGAGTGTGTTCACATCTATCGGCACTCCAGTAAAGTCTTCTGGGAATGTTACTGTCATTTCTATGTAGCCAAAGTAAGGCACAGATTGTCCGTTCGCCCCCTCCACCTCTAAGAGATCGTGCAGCGGCTTAATCTCTTGCCTTGAGAAGTGCTGTTCATAGAATGTCCGGGGTACTGTTGTAACTTGTGAGCCCGAGTCAAGTAGACAGTTAACCTCTTCACCTTTCACTGTCACCTGGGCTGTACTCTTGAAGCCAACTAATCGCTTTGGAAGTTTAAAAGGGATGGCTCTATCTGACTGTTCAAGGCTCGAGCATACTTGAGCTTTGGCTCTCCTATCTACATCTGAGGGACGCTGTTGACTCTCCTCAGTCCCCGTCTGTCCCGCGACAGAAACTGTTAGTCGTTTAAAGGTGAGTCTGAGTTCTCTTGCGCTTCCCACTTGCGCCGCCTCTCCTCAAGCTGCTTCCTCTTTTCAGCCACTAGAGCGGGGTTCGCTGGGTCGGAGCATGCTGAGGCAATGTGGCCGTTCTCCCCGCAGTTGAAACAGTACCAGGGTCTAGGTCTATTTGTCTGTTCCTCTTTTGTCTGTCTTGGCTTGTATGATTTTGAATCATCTTGTTTTGCTACTCTGCTCTGGGCTTTCCCTGCCCCTCCTTTGTTATTGTCTCCCCTTGCCCCTTTTTCCCTTTTCTGACTCATAAAAGAGGTTAGCTGACTCTGCAGACTAGCTACCTGCTTCCTAAGGTCCTCAACGGGGTTAGGACAGCTCTCATGCCCCTCCTCTAACTCCGCCTCCTCTGACTTCGCGCAAGCACACGCCATGCGGGACTCAACATGGATTCGTTGCTTCGTGGTACCGACGTGGTTCTTCATACGAGTGGCTTTTGCCTGCTGTCGGTCTTCCTCCGTGCGGAGCAACAGCAAGAGATCTGAGAATGGAGGTGGACTGCTTTTCTTTTGCTCAAGTTGCAGATTCAAGAGCAGAGCGTTGTCCCAGCACCCCCTACAGAACTGCTTAAGGAGGTGTTTGTCTACTTCACCTGGCGCAACTCCACCTCTCTTTATAGCTTGGGTTAGTACTAGCTGCAACCGATGGAGATAAGTGGAGGGTTTCTCACCTGGATCCTGGAGGGTATTCATGAACCGAGCGAACAGCTCCTCCCCATCCTCAACAGTACCAAAGGCTGCGTCAAGCTGCCGCAGGTAGGCTACAGGGGGTGATTCGGGGCGAAGCGCCTTGACTACTTCGGCCGCTGGCGGGAGCAGACTCTCAAGGATCTTCCTGGATATTTGAAGATGGGACATGCTGGGATCGTTTAAAAGCAGCTCGATGTGTGAGCGCCAAGTATCGTAGTCAGTTTCATTATTGGGTCTGGGAGTCTTTCCGGAGAAGGAGCGAAGCCTAATCGAAGGCTGTAGCTGCGGAGCAGCATTCTCCCTCCGTACTATATGCTCTACCACGACCTTCTGTATCTCTGGTGGGTTCAAGTCTCTTACCGAGAGGGATGAGGCTCTCCTCTCTTGCACAATGGGAACTGGATCAGTGACACCCATGTTATTGCTGATCTGAGGAGTGTCTGAGAGCGAGTAACGGAGCTCTGGATCTTCCTGGGTGACAGGCTGCGGGGTTGAGACTGTGGTCTCAACGTGTGCAGCGTCAGGTTCTGCGGCTATGGGTTGCATAGTTTCAATGTCCTCGCTCATCCGGGGCATCATCTCTCTCAACACTTCCCCATACTCTCTGCCGCTTAGCTTGGCTAAGCCCCTTAGCTCAGCTAGTTATGTCTTTGCTACATTAGCAGTGTACGCGCTGCCTAGTGCCTTTACCTCATAGATGGCTCCGGGGTCACCCTGCACTGCTAACTCATGAGGTAAAAGTGGCTCTAAACTTTCTAAAGCCTGGCCACTTGAAAACTCGACGATCAGGTTTTGGTAAAACTCAGATGAGACATCGCTAACGAGAAGGACTCTTTCAATAGGACCATACTCCTTAAGGAAGTCAATGACCTGTTCTTGCTGATCTGCTACCTCGGTCACCCCACTAACTATAACTGCATTCGGGATCTTAATGCCCGACTTCTGTATAAAGTCCATATCGATTATGATTTCAATATTGATGTTCAAATTACTGGCTCCTGGCTGGCTCGCCACTTCTGTAACCCTTCTATGGAATATAGGAGTAGCTTACAGTATAATAATAATCACTAGATATAATAGGGACCAGTATCAGAAGCTCTAAACTCTTAAGAGCCAGTATTCGATCATCAATAATGAGTCAGGACAACAAGTTTGCATAAACCAATTATATTCTCTCTTTTTACAGAATTGGAATTAGAGTAATGTTATAACAACAAAATAAAAGTGGCCACAAAACAAAATAAAAGTGGCCGCAAAACAAAACCCTCTGCGCAGAGTATAGTATGAAGTAGTATAGTCCAATACGTTGGGGCCCATTCAAGTGTGTCAGTGTCCTACCAGACCGGAAGCAGTGGAACGATCTCACAGTCACATCAATCTCACAGTGTCCAATCTCTGGCTCGCCACCCAGCACGCACTGGGAATCTGGGAATCTGTCAAGGCTCGCTGGGATCCGGATCTGTCGACGTGGGTAGACCTCCGATGTGGGATCTTCTACTGGCGATGGACGAGGCTCCAAAGCTTTACCAAATAAACCAAAAACCTGATCTATAATCAGACCAGACCAACCCAAGAATTCAAATTAGACTCACATATTGTCAACATGAATCGTATCTGGCTTTAGATTCAGTATGAATTATCACCAAATAAAAATACGGCAATTATATAATCTAAAATCTAAATCATGTCTCAAAGTGTCAGTTATACAACAGAATAGTATCAATTTGAATCTCCATCCAAATATTCAAGTATGAATCTTCAAGTATCAAAAATGTAATCACATCAATAACCAGATTATAGTATTCTAAAACCAAGGTTACTGTAATAGCAAAAGTATAATGGTACCATATATATAAAAATAAAATAAAACTAGTCTTCCCATCACAATAGTAGTGCAATTCAGAGGCATAAAGACATTTGTGTGCTTTAGCTACCCCTCCCTGCCCGGCCGGTACAGTAGAGAGGAACTCACAAAAAATTTGGTCTCTTCAAATCACCCTAAACCTAATATAATATATATTCAATTTGAACAGTTGTGCTAAATGACTATAGCCATCAACAGTATGACTGAATAGCTATCACCTCTTCCCTAACCCACAGGCGAACTCATTAGCATTTCAATAGAAACCCTACTAGCATTGTTATGCTAAATACACCTGCTAACGACCTGCTAGAAATCTCTATATCTAGGTAAACACACACCCAGTTAGCATGATGCTAGCTGTTGGTTCATCCATCACTTAGCTAGGTTAGCATGACTCACTGCTGAGAGCTGTATCACCGTAGCTAACTCACTGGGCGATCGAGGCTGTTGCATCAATGGACCACGAGCTGTGCTCTACAAGGTGCAAATTTAAATAATACATGAACAAAACTTGCTAGACAACGTCAAGTTAATAGTTTAACTTTGTTTGGATGATTGTTTTTTCATTCTCACCAAGCGGATGATAATGGATAGTTGTGAACATCAAGGTGGAATCAAGGCTTAATCAAGATGCGACCTCTGTCTTCCAAGTTAGCGCCGGAAAAGAATGCGTGAAATCAACATCCCCCTTTGGGCGACCTCTACCGGAAGTTAACCCTCCGTGGTAACTCTGTGGTTTTTAATAATATTAAATCATGCTCTTTATATAAATCGTTTTTAAAAGGGGAACTAATTAAATCTTTTAACTACCTTATGAATTATATTTAAATAATAATAAGACCAATGTTTTTCTAAGGGAAAATAATATAACAGGGGCTTGTCATTTGTAAGCCTGGGCTACATATACACACAAAACAAACACACACAGGCGCACACACACGTGCACACACACACAAACACATGCAAACATACACAAAAGACCTAATGGTTTCATTAACTGCAACACATCAAACATTTTATAGTTTGAAGTGCCTTTATGGACATTTTTTCTTTTCATTGATGGGACGGGCACAAAGCGGATTGATTGTTGAACATGAATATGCCATCAGATCATACCATTTAAACTCCCCTTTGGCCAAACATTTGAAATCTGCACACAATATCAACTGGAAAAGCCTTTGCCACAGAAGGCATTAAGGCTATTAAGGAGCTAATTCGAGGGAGGGAATAGCCTCAAACTCATTACAGCGCGCAACCTTTAGCACTCAACACATTTAAAGCTACTGATCATTCTGGTTTAAATGCAGGGAAATTGACTTCTGGCCTTCTTATATAGTTTCATACCTTTAAGCCAGCCAAGCCTGCAGTAGCCTACATGTGATGCATACTGAGCGGAATTACCGCCGTTTCCACACAGATGGGCCTTCAATTGGCATCTCTTCTACCTCTGTTTTTCTGTTTGATTTTGTCAATTTAATTGTTTGTGTTCCTAATGCGCTAACATGCCATCGATTGCTTATAAACAGGACCATATTTTCACCTAAGCCTGTGCCCCAAACAGGGCAGTTTGCTTTTCACTACACTATTATTCATATTTTAATTTCAGAAATTTTCAATACATTTCCTTGCTGGGTATGATTATTATTTTGACTCATACCTCCGACTGGCAAGAGCCCCCCCCCCTCAATTTCCCATCCCCAGCTGTCCTCTTTGGTTTCAGTCTTCAAATGGTTTTCTTCAGATACACAAAAGAAGAGATATTGATTTCCCCTTGTTTCACCTTCTCTAGTAATTTCCAGTCTTCATATTTGCCCAACACTAAGAAAAACTAAAGGCATCTGTAAATGTAGTTTAATCAAACCCATGCCAGTCAGTTACAATGCAGTCAGTGTTTGACTAAGTGGGCAGAGGTCCAATAGCCATACATTGTATTAATTTATTTCTCTATATATATAGTGGTGTTTACTAAATTATTGATGGTATTTTAAATTATTCCCATGTAGAGGGTATTTCTTTGTGTTTTAATGTCTGACATTATGGGGAGTTTTAATTTGTGACCCGGCGCAAACTTCGATACACGTCTCGCAACCAACCATTGCACAGCAGAGGCAAAAGATGTAATAAAATCACTATCCAGTCAAAATTGAGTTAAAAGGCAACTCCAGGGTAATTTCTTAAACTTCTATATCGATTCTATATGTTTAATGTGAGTCTTGAAGCTTACCACACTAGAACTGCGCCTCCTGCTTCTTTTGTTTCCAGCTGATTTCTAGACGCGCTGTGTCACGCTGATCACGTCACTAGTGCAAATAAAGCAAAGATTTATAGATATGAGGAGATAGGCAACTGGAGCTTTTCCCCATTGGAGGAGTGTGCAGTAGTGTTTTCAGTTACCTTAGCAACTAAAGTTACATAATGTGGGCTTAGAGTGGCGCGCATCTGACCAGCACTAGCCAGATTTAAAGTTGGTTTTTGTTGGATAGTTGTACGTAGTAGTACTGGGTCCTGACAACCTGTTGCCAAGTAGTGGTTCTCTTGCAGCGCTGACACTCTATTTATTCAGGCATCGCAGTACACTTGCTACAAGTGCACCACTTCTCGCAATGCAGGTTCTGATCATTTTGCCGCCCTAAGCAATATTTTAAAATGCTGCCCTAAAATCACATATAAAAAATAAAATAAAATGGAAAAAACATAGTGGTCATAATTAGATACCCAGCCTATAGCGCTCCGCCATTTTTCTCATTTTAAATCACACAAGGGGTGACAACGAGGGCCAAGATTTTGGCAAGCAAAGGCGAGAGGACGTTGTCTATTTCAGCTGTTTCAAACGTTCAATTCAAATAAGTTACTCTGGAGAACATGTGGTTGTAAAACTATGAGGTGGTAAACCCCCGCCTTCTAGGGGGGTCCGTTGGCATGCCCCCCTGGGAGAAAATGTTGTACATTTTAACAGTTAAATGCATCAATCTGATGCACTTTGAGAGGAAAATGAAGAGGCTAGATCCATAAAGAATTGTTTGCTTGCATAAACAGTCGAATCATAAACCCATGTAGTTGTATCAACTTGTAAGATGCTTGATCCTACACTTGAGCCATCAAAGAAATTAAATAAAAGCTTTGTTGTACTGGTTTATTTAAAGTGTTTGGAATCCAGTCCAATCTACGTCAGATTTAGAGATCATATTCAACTTCACAGTCAGAATACAGCTTTCTAGCTTGATGCTCGAAATAATGTTATAATAACCATTGTAACCACATTCACATCGATGTAGCGAGCAAATAGAGAATTACTGCAAACATTGTTGTCTCCTCAAAATGGTTCTGGACTGAGGGCCTAACTCAAGCGACAGTGCAATGCAGTAGGCTACTGATCTTTTATGTTTATTATGTGAGTAAAAAAAGTTTTGTTACGTCAGCTCCCCGTCCACTTCCCTATTGTTCTCCGTGTTTTCCGTATTCCCCTCGTTTCATGTCATGTTTTTGCGTTTCCCTGTTTGTCTTCCATGTTGTGCAGGCTGGGTGTGGTTTCCCTCCTCGTTTCCTCATTCCCTCTCTTAATCTCCCAGCCAATCACTCGCCTTCCCTGGTCGCATTCCACACTCACTCTCATACGCTCAGTCCCCTCTTTTAACCTCCCAGCCAATCACTCGCCTTCCCTGTATGCATTCCAAACTCACTCTCATTAGCTCATTCATTCATGCACACATTCCTCATGCTTTGCTCCTTTACTGACACTTTAGCTCCCCTTTATATTCTCCCCTCTCTCTGTGTCTCATTGCCAGTTCGTTACGCTTAGTCACCTAGTCATCTTTGTTGTCCATAATTTTGCAAACAGACAAATTATTTGCATTATAACGAGCAGAAGTGGGAACCTTGGCATTAAGACTGTATGATTGATACATTTATGTGAATTAGCCGTCTTTTACCAATGTAATTAATGTTTTAGGCTATTATACTAATTTTGCATGTTGCCTTGATTCATCCGCCTTCATATCTCATCCTTTCATCTCTTCCTCACGTCCACCGTTGGGTAGAATGAAGGACCGAAGAAATGATGCAAGGACTGAAAATAAGTAATTGGACTGAACCCAATGCGTTTCTTTTTACATAATTGCATATCTTAACAAGATGGATGGTTTTCCCAATTTCACTTAATTGAAATTGGGAACTGCGTTCAACAATTTGAACCCTACATTTAGTAACGTTACCCACAAAGAATAAATCCCTGGCCTCCGCCCCAGTCAATTAGTAGCATACATGCTTGACTGGTTAATAGCGGGGGCTGCAGAATGGCGGGGCGGCGGGCGGAGGGCGGTGCTCTGCCGACCTGGTCCTAGTGCCGCCACAGGCGGCCGCCTAGAGTTGCCTAATGGACAGTCCAGCCCTGTTGCAATGGCTTGGGGAAGTTCAGAATCTCCCTCCATGCCTGTGGCAACGGCGGCATCGCCCTCTGTTTGTGCAGCTCGCTCGGCTCTCCGTTGGGCTATTTGCTCGTCGGTGTACAGCGGTTCAAAAGAGTTTCACTGTACCTGCTCCTGGCAAAAAGCTATCATCAGAGTGTCGCACATCCTCAAAATGCAACATGCTAAATATTTGACGACACAAACAAAGCAAGGGTATAGTAAGTAGGCTAAGTAGATTAATATATAGCCTAAGTAAGGAATATATGCTTTCAATATAATTATTCAATATTATTTCAATATTATGATTTTGACTATCCAATGAAAACCAACTGAAATGCGGCATAGGTGCCAACCTCTGGAGAGAGCTGCCCTTTTTTCACGCCCGCAAAACTGTATAAATTCACCAAAAACCATAAAGAACATTATCTATCTAATGTTCTATAACATTATCTATTAAAATAATTAGCCACCAAAGTTATTTGTCTGATTCAAGTTTATTTAATATAGCCTATTCCTGTATTTAGCTTCACATAATAATGACTGTGTAGTAACAAATTCAGCAAGGTACTCATTTTAAAATAGTTAAACAGTCACACCCCACATGACTGACCCCACACACTTACAACTGAGTGCAGGAGAAATACATAGATACCACAACGAGTCCTGTTGCATGAGCTTGTGGCACTTTTAATGCAGTTTTAGCCTACATAACATGCCTAATTAAGCTATGTTAACATTAACCCCTTTGCGCAGATGGCAAATTTAATCAATTCTCATCTATTTAGGGGGTGCTCTGTTTAAGGCTTTATAGGTGTGAGCATCACATAAACTTGGTAAATGGCTTAAATGAAACAAGACAGGTGTACCATTTACAGTATGAACTTAGATTTGTTTATTTTCATAATTTAAGTCAAAATAAAGTGCCACAAATGCAAGCAAAACTTTGTAAAAATGCAAAAAAAATATATATTTCTTTAGTTTGCAACAAAATACTGAGAGCTACATAAGTGAAACAGGTAAATATATAAATTTCCTGGATCATAAACTCCATGTCAACAAGTGTGCAAAATTTGAGGATGATATGCAGAACTACTAAAGGTCTATGATGCAAAATATAGGCAGTGTACCCTGTTTTCCATGAGTGTCTCCAAATCTATCCAAATAGCTAAATTGTGTACAGCGCTAAATAAAAAAAGACAGTTTTGGCTCATAAAACTCACCTTTGCCTCATTTTCAAGTGGGAATGACTATATTTTCATCAGTATAGGGGGGCAGATATCTATGGGTCCAAAACCCCTATGCAAAACATGTCATAAAATGAATAAAATGTGTTTTGTCCATTATAAAGAATATACATTTGCTTCTTCTGATGGATTAAGATAAAATATTGATATCACAATGTTACATACACCTAAATATGTAGCCTAATCATTCACTCTTGTACCTCAATAAAACATCACTTTTCCCTGTACTCTACAGTATGTATACCTTTGCCCCGGGATTGCATTTTTCTGTAGTTTGAGAAATATGCTTGCCGTGATGTTGGAATTGCTTTGTTGTAATTTAAAAGTTTTTCGGTGAGTATATTGTGATGGATTACTAATTTTGTTTTTCGCCATCTGCGCTCAGCAATTCTGCAGTCTCTTTTTAGTTCCATGGTTTGATTATTTTTCCATGGGGCAACCTTTTTTGTAGTTATTTTCTTGGTTTTAATTGGAGCGACTGCATCAAGCACTGTTTTCATTTCATGATTAAAATCATTAACATTAACTATCATTAACGCGATATGTGTCGCGATATGTGATGTGAGAGTTTTGGTTACTTCAGGGGTAATGTAGCGTTTCTTGACAACACTTTCTGTGGTACTTGGCAGAGAATGATCAAAACTGTTAAAAAACACACAGTGGTGGTCAGACAGAGCCAGATCAGTGACAGAAAATATATTGATGTTAAGACCATAGAATATAATTAAATCCAAGGTGTGCATGTTTGTGAGTCGGTACGTCAACATGCTGTTTAAAAGCCATACATTCCAATAATTCTAAAAAGACTTTGGCTCTGGTATCTGCCCGATTCAACATGTACTGTATGTTACAATCACCAATTAAAATGCAAGTATCATAGCTCGTATGAATGACAGAGCTATGAAGGTCTGAGAATTCCGTTAAAAAAGAGGGGACAAATAATTTAGGAGATCTGTATACTGTCACTGCAAGGAAACGAGGCTGAGAATGAAAAAAGTAGCGTTGTATTCGAAGGCATGAAATGTGCCTAGGTCCACATCCCTGCCCTTCAGTGTCTCTTTGTAGATTGCAGCTGTCCCTCCACCCTTCTTTCCATCTCTGGATGAATAAGAAAAGGTGTAACTGGGTGGACAAGCCTCAGTCAGTGTGGCAGGTACATCTGTGCCCAGCCAGGTCTCAGTAAGAAAAAGACAGTCCAGATTATGATCATTTATGAGGTCAATGATACAAAAGGATTTGTTTGTTAATGCCCTTATATTCAAAAGAGCCATGTTGATTTCTGTCTGTTTTACAGACGAAAATGAATTCCTGTTTATGGGAACTATAACCAAGTTATTTATGTTTGGCCCCTTTATAGCTTTATTTGCAGTGCTGTGTCGAGTTGAGATTATGGGTATTCAAAAAATAAACAGGGGTAGGTGGGGTAGCTAGTCATGGTGAGATACACTGCATTATATTGTGGGCGAGCATCTGAGAACTCCTGTGGTTGGGGTGCAGTCCATCGTGCTTAAAAAACCAGGAAGGTTGTCAACAAAAGTGACCTTAAATTTGTCACATGCAGTTTTAGCCATGAATTTAAGGAGAGCAGACAACTTAATTTTTTTTGTAAGTAGGGGACCTGAAATTGTAATGAAAAGTTTTTAAATGTTCCTTTAATATTTCAGACTCACGGTGAGAAGTGTCATTGCTGCCAATGTGTGCCACCACAGTTCTCACGTTAGCGTGTTTTTCAAGCACAACTGGAAGGTTGAGGTCCAATACATTAAAAACAGTGGGCCGCTGCAATAGTTCTGCTGGAGGGGAGCAAGAGCCCCCGAACGATGGAATCGCCCATCACTACGGTAGAAGCAAGCGATGATGGAGGGGTGGGTACAGCAGAGGGATGGCGGTTGGGGGACGAGTCCGGGCTCAGCACCATAAAACGGTTTTACAGCCTCAGCTCCTGAGATGGTAGGGGGTGGAGGATTTTCCTCTGTCTTCCCCGCCTGCCTCTGTCACCCACCCGTTTCCACTGATGTTCCCTCGGGCCTGGTGTGGAGAAGGAGCCCGTTGAGCGTCCCACAGCTAGAGCTGCCATGTCGGTGGTCAGTGCTCATCGGCCAGGTGTTTCCATATGTGGCTCTTGAACCGGGAGAGTTGATGCAAGAAGCGCTGAGTTTTTTGCTTCCATTCTAGCTCATCCAATTCAATGGGGTTTAGGTCAGAGGACTGATATGGCCATGGCAGAAGCTTGATCCAACGACAACCCAGTTTTAGTTTCCTGGGAGAGGCAGCCAGATTCAGATAAAAAATTTAAGTATTCATTTCATGATGCCATGTACCCTAACAAGTTTCAAAGGGCCTTTGGAAGAAAAACAGCCCCACAACATCACAGAACCTCAACCATACTTAACAGTAGGGATCAGGTTATTTTGGGTATAGCCATCCTTCTTTTTACACCAAACCCACCTTGAGTGTTGGTTGCCAAAAAGCTCAATTTTCGTTTCATCTGACCATAGAACACGGTTCCAGTCAAAGTTCCAGTTTCGTTTAGCAAACTCCAGGCACTTGCATTTGTGGTGAAATGACAGAAAATACTTTTTTCTGGCATGCCTTCCAAATAATTTGTTGGCATGGAGGTGATGTCTAATGGTAGTTTTGGAGACTTGATGACCCCAAGATGCTACTTTACTCTGTAATTTTGCAACAGTGATCCTTGGGGATTTGTTTGCATCTCTTACCATCCTCCTCACTGTGCGTGGGGGCAAAATAAACTTGAGTCCTCTTCCAGGCAAGTTTGTAACAGATCCAGTTGCTTTGAACTTTTTAAGTATTACCCTAATGGTAGATATGGGCATTTTCAGGTGAGTAGCTGTTTTTTTATAGCCATTCCCTGACTTATGAAGCTCAACACACTTTTCACACATTTTATTTGTGTGTTCTCATATCTTTCACATGTTGATGTATGAATAAGGGAATATGGCCTCTGTGTCACCTCATATGTATACCCCAGTGAAACAGGAAGTCATGAATTACTGCTTGAAAGTTTGTAAACACTCTGATCAACTTTAAAAGGTAAAATATAAATGGAAAAAAATGCTTCAGTTACATTTTGTTCATAAGAATTTCTATGGGTGCCAATAATTGTGGCACATGGTTTTGTTAAAAATAATTATTTCTTGATGATTTTTTAAATAAATAAATTTACTTTTTCTCATTTAGTGTGAGATTAAGCTAATTCACCAAAAGGTCAATTTTTTATAACATTTTTACTCATCTTTACCAGGGGTGCCAATAATTGTGGAGAGCACTGTATAACAATTTCATACAGTAGTTCCTGTTTAGAGGGTGTATTTTACAATGAGAAAGGACCAAATTCACAACAGAATCTTTAAAGCCAGTTTTCTCAAAACTGTGTTTTGCAAAATCACAATTTTCAAACAGTCATATCTCCAAAAACTCAAAAAGCAATTCAAGTTAAAGCTGGAGTACGCAACTTTGTAATACGGTCGTATTTGTTGTCAAAACATGTCAACGTCATAACACCTCTAGGCCCTGCCCACAGAGAAAGAGACACACCCCCAACACCACTGTTTCTACAGACCTCGTCCTGAACGCGCTTCCGAGGTTTCAAGATACGATTGCAGGATTACAGACTGGAATAGCTAATGTTCCAGTAAAAAGCTACAAGAGTCCAGGGGGGTATACTACGAAGCAGGATTACTGAGTTAGCTGGATAACTGCTCTGAGTAAAACCCGGAACAGCTTTTTTTACTACAGCCCATGTTCCAGATGTGTAAGGATTCCAGGTTTTACTTAGTGCAGTTATCCGGCTAATTCAGTAATCCTGCTTCGTAGTATACCCCCCAGGTAAAACAACATAATGTTTTCTGTTGTTGCAGAGTTGTTGCATCACACGGAGTTCGTAAAGTGTTAGTCTGAACCAGGCATTATCTGGCTAAAGCTGAGAAGCTTGGCTATAGCCGAGTAGCCGGTTCTAGCTAACGCGATCTATATGACAGGTAACTTTAGAAAACATTTCCTTCTTCCAAAAACTAGCTGCCAAACAAAGTAATGTTATAATAGCAACCTAGCTGCTATTCAAATACCTGTTTTCGAATACACTTTCTGAATGTCCATTTTTGTCTGTTTAGAGAATGAAATAAATAACCAAGTGATGACAGTTATGTTGTCGGAAGGAAGAGTATCCCTTTCCCAGGCTGTCAAGCTTGAGACATGGCAGATGATGGCACATACAAAATTCCACACCCTGCCTCTTCATTTCAAACTATTTCAATAAAGTAGATAGATCAATCACATTTTCATTAAGGGGAAATTGAAAGAAACATTAATTTATTAAGAAAAACCCATTAACGATAAAAGATAAATATTTTATTAAAGAGTAATTAGGTTCTGCAAGCTTATATTTTAGCCTGACCGGAGAACAAAGTGAATTTGTAATAATAACAGTATGACTCTTATTGCTTATTCAGGAGTGCATGTAATCAACAAAGCATAATAATAAACTAATTTATAAATGCAATATCAAACAAAATGATCAAATACATTTTTCCATTTGAATGCAATCTCTAGAAGGAAATCCTGAATATTTTCTGAAATGGAAACTTAATTTAAATTAAGGCCAGAAAAAAAAGAAAACAAAAAACTTGAGGATCAGCGAGCACCACAACTTAGTGTGGAAGTAGAAGTTGTATTTATGTATTTACAAATTGACATGCTTAGTATTTGTAAAAAGAATTTAAAAAATAAAAATTAAAAAAAGGTGCAGAAAGGGCAGGACAGAAAGCAAATTATTAGATGTGTCTCAGACTTGTTAGATGTGTCATCACGTTTGATAAGCTTGAATATGAACGAGGTGGCGAATGAGGAGGAGTCATTAGCTATACTCATGTGCATGGGGAGTGCTTATCTCAACTCTGAATCTGGCCCTTTATGTCAGACAGAGCAAAAACCTTTGCCCAAATACGCATTTCCGGATCAAAGCGATTTTCTCTATGGAGAAAACTAATGGGAGTTTCACGTAATCGCCCCTGTCACAGTCAGTGATTTAAGCTGCCGTTTAAAACTTGGACGTTTTTATCTGGACACATTTCTCTCTTAAATTGCACTGGATCCACTGAATTTTGATGCCGCTTTCTAGCCAAAATAAATATTCGGCTAGCACTGCTGTCCACAGAAAAAAAAACTAAAAAAACAGTGCTGCGCATGTTATATACATCACAGCTAGCGGTTCTGAGATCTCTGGTGAGAGAAGTGTGTGCTAGCTCACAAACTTTTATGCAACGTCAATGTGTAGTATAGGCTACTTCCATATAACGTAATAGCATTTAACACAAATTGATTTTTATTAAAGCGATATGCCGAACCTGTGGTAGGTAGGCCTATATATCATGAATATTGACAAGACTAGGGGATGTCTCAATATTCATCATTATAGAGAGATCACGTCACCAACATGCTGCTCCGGTCCGGAAGAGAAATGATCCCCACTCCTTCTCCCGTTTACTTTTCTGCTACTGACAGATATAACAAGGTGAGGTATCACACCAGCTTCTCGGTTCCATAACATTATTACGTTCACCCAAACTATCTCATTTGTGAAATAAACTTCAAATTTATAATGATTTAAGCAAGGAACAACCCTTAAAGTGATCCATCCATATCTACTGCATATCTGGCAGCAGAGTGATGGTTTGAGGCTCATTTGATACCTCAGACCCTTGATGACTTACAGCCATTTTACCAACCATGTATTCCATACTGTTCCTGTCATGGTCGTATGAGGCTTTTGTTTTTTCTACGGCAGTTCGTCCTCGGTACAGTTCGATAGCACTCTATCTGATTTTTTCCGTTATCCGTTTCAGGGTTTTGTTTTCTCAGTAGCTTCACCTGTGCTAGTTACCTGTCGACTATTTAAGTCCCGCATTTCTGTCTTCTGGTGCTTCTGTGTCTTTTCGACTCAACATTGAGCCAGGTATAGTCAGGTACAAGCGACCGCTTGATAGTAAAGCTTTGCTTTACGTTTATGAGGTACTTGCTTTAGCTTCGTTAGTTTTACGTTGAGGAGTATTCCTCGTTGGTGCTATTTCTGTTCCGACTTACTTTGTGCTGTTCTTCCTGAGACAGTCTCCTTTGTTGTTTCATTTTCTTTTCACCTTCTTACCGGACGTTTTAGTGTTACATGCCGAAGGTGTTTCTTTTCTGTTATGGTCTCCCGTTTCAGCTCTAGTATTTGAGCTTGGGTAACTTTGTTTTGTTTTCACTCACTCGTGTTTTTGAGTACGCCCACTTTTCCTGGGTTGATTATTATTTGGCTGTTTCGCCATGAGTATTTATTCCTTTTTTCTTTTCTGCCCTTTTTTGCAGCTTAGCTCATTTAGTGGTCCTCACCATTGTGGGTGACTTGTTCTGATCCCCCTTCCCATCACATTTGATTCTCCGCTAACAGAAACCCTCACAGTTCCAGCATAATTTACAGCTAAATCTAGTCCCCCACCCCCCAATTCCCATAAAGAACCATTCAAATGCAGAGACGTTATAGTATCGCTTGTAAGAGTACTAGAAAATAAAATATCAAGAGTATTTTGATGTTGTTGGGTCACAGACATCAGGAAGTCATGGCATGCAAAGGATATGCGACTAAATATATAAAAAAATTACTTTATTCTATATATAAATGCAGGGGTGCCAATAATTGTGGCACACGTGGTTTTGTTAAAAATAAAAAAATTTTGATGAGGAATTTTTTTTTCTCATAATAAATTTACTTCAATTAAAGGTTGGATATTTCAAATTGTTTCAGTGTGAGATTAAGCTAATTCACCAAAACCCTTTTTACTCATCTTTACCAGGGGTGCCAGTAATAGTGGAGGGCACTGTATATATATATATATATATATATATATAATATAGATATATATAAGCATGCTACAGTTGTCACCTATTTATATATAAAAGCCTGCTGCAGCTTGACAGTGCAATGGATGAAATATGACCTTCAAAATCCTCCATGATCAATACAGCCACTAAATGATTGATGATTCAGAACAAATTTTCTTTTTTAAAACCATTAGAATGTCTGTGCCCACAATAGTAAATGTGATGTCACTGGCACACTTGGAGTGCCAGTGCTTGGAGCACCATAATTAATTGGACAGTGATACATTTTTTGTTATTTTGATTCGGTACTGTAGTACTTTGAGTTTGAAAGGATACATTGACAATGATCTTGAAGTGCAGACTGTCAGCGTTAATTTGAGGGTATTCCATATCGGATGAACCGTTTAGAAATTATCAAAATTATAGAAATTATCTAACCTTTTGTACATAGCCGCCCCCCCCTATTTTCGGGCATCAAAAATATTGGACAGTTTAACGTAATGTAGAATAAAGTAATAATTTTTAACATTTGGTCGCATATCCTTTGCATGCCATGGCTTCCTGATGTCTGTGACCCAACAACATCAAAAGACTCTTGATATCTTATTTTCTGGTACTCCTACAAGCGGTACTATAAACTCACTACATTTGAATGGATCTCAATGGGAATTGGAGGGTGGGACTAGATTTAGCTGTAAATTACTATGTACAAAAGGTTCTATCATTTCTAAAAAGTTTATCCGATATACAATCCAGATGAAAATACCCTCAGAGTAAAGCTGACAGTCTGCACTTCAACCTCATTGTCATTGTATCCTTTCACACTCAAAGTGGTAGAGTACAGAACCAAAATAACAATAAATGTGTCACTGTCCAATGAATTACGGTGCTCACTATATGTTCATACACACATAAACATGTGCATGCATACAAATCCACGTGCGTGCACATAAATCTATATACTGTATGTCGACACACATTCATTAATGATATAAGTTCCAGTGTGGCTAGGAAGGACACTCAACACTTAACTCTGTTTGTCTCATTGTTGCTGTGGCCATTGGAAGCACGTGGCACATAGCTTTATTTAGTGCCTCAGATCTTTAGTTACATGGAGGAAAAACCAATAAAGATAAGATAAAAATTTGATTAAAGCGTAATTGAGTTCTGGAAGCTCATATTTCAACCTGTCCAAAGAACAAGTAAGTATGTAATAATAACGATATGATGCTTAGCCAATGGCATATTCATAAACGACATAACACATTCAATATCAGACAGAATGTCCAACACACTATTACATTTTACTTAAATCTCAAGAATTAAATAACACAGATTTTTTTAAAGAATTGTAAGGAATGTAAAACAGATGAGAATTAAAATAACAAATCATGAGACGGCAGTTATATCTATATTTATGTTTATTACTTTTCAATAGTGTTCAATACTAGATTATTTTATTAGCTATATAAAAAAAAGTGATATCTTTTTAGTTAAGAAATAAATACAATCATAATGTTACCCACCTACAAATCTGTTGATAATGTACTTTGTCTTTGTAATAAAGGACATATAATATAATGTATAACAAAATGAATACACATTAGGTGTACCATGGCAAATTTGTTAAACACATTTTTTTATTAATTATGAACATATTCTTCATGAAAATAACAGAAAATATCCATCTGATGCAGGTGACTTTTTACTGACGGAGTTGACAGCCAACTGATGAAGTTGTGAAAAGTACACATAAACACACTTAATTCCCCCAACAATAACAAAACAACAAAGTAATGACATGCATGCTATTGGAAATCTAACTCAGATTGTCCTGGAAGCACAATGTAAGAGAGCCATTTCAAACAATAGGTACCTAGTGATTCAAAAGATGAGGACACCGACTGGGCCAGACTTCACATACAGTAGTCAAGTCACTCTCCAACACTGCTGATTTGATTTTTGATTGCATGAGGCAACCCTACCCAGGATTCATTCTGTCACAGGTTGCCTCTCAAGATGATGAGGTACAGATAGAGTTTGTTTGGTTGAACAGGTGGGCAAAAGCACTAACATATGGAGGGCACATTTTTGTTATAAGAACAACCCAGTTACTGGTGTGTTCTGGTGCATTTGGACAAAAGCACTGAGCCACTCCCTAAAATGACTTCCAATGGTATGGTGCCACTGAGATTTGTTGATGTTAAGAATCTGATAGAGAGCTAGTTAAGGCCACTGGAAGAAATCTAATGTAGAAGTATGGGGATGAGACAATAAGGATCCTGAACTATGTGGGAGCAGGCGGTGGGTAGAAAGAGCATATGGGCTGGCCTTTCGCAGGCAGAACTGCATCAAGTTCCTTGTCCAGGCCATTTATGATGTCTACCCCAGCCCTTCAAACCTACACTGCTGGGGCTTAGCAGGAACCCTGAAGTAGTTCTCAGCAGGCACGTGCCCGAGGATGTTAGAGGGGCAAGAGCACAAATTCATAAAAGGGCACGCCAGCGATTTTTGCAAATAATTACATATATGCCTGGAATGAAGGGATATTAAAATGTATGTATTCAGGGTTTTTCCTGGCAGCGGAATAGGTTTTGGCGGTACGTAGGCTATGCAAGTGCACCGTAGTGCAAATTTTGTTGCATTAATTTTACCGTAAATACAATTTTTGGAGTACAAAGAGCCCATGTAGGCTTTGGTTGTAAAGTACCAGTAGGGTTGTGTTTAGAGGTTAGGGTTTAGAAATCAAAGGTCCTTGAAGATTTTTGAATATTACACCATTTAGGCTATTTCGATAGCGAACAGATCGAAAAATAAATAAACAACACTCTAAAACACAAATAAAAAATGTGTAGCCACTTATAACTAGTTAAAAAAAATTAATAAATAAAAAACGTACAAAAGCACCGTGTGTGTTTTTACATATAACGCTGTGTTGCAAATCGCATACTTCCATGTTCCACACTACCGTACTTCGCTATGGACCCACATGGATGCGTGCTCGGAACATGGAGGTATGCGATTTGGGACACAGCAGTCTACGTTTGCTGTTGTTATTTCAGCCCTAAATGCGATAGGTCACTGTGGAAATGTCGACTGTACGGGACTGTACGGGCGAAACGTAACAAGATAAACTCTTCAGGGTTAATCATAACACAGTGGTAGCTACACATCGCCTACAGGTAAAATATTTGGTTTCATTAACATATTTATAGCTACGAGAAATTTTGGAGGACAAAAATGCACTTCTAAAATGAAAGTGCATCAGGTAGCCAGTAGCCTACAGTAAGCAATGGAAAATGCTGAATGTTTAGGCCTATTTGTACAACGTTTTAAAAAATATATTAGTGTTTCTAGCTATATCTGAACATGATTTTATTGTAAATGGTGCATTTTATGCATTTATTCAGTCTGTGGCTGTGGCGAGGGTCATACGCACTTTTGGCTATTAATAGCACCCTCTTATTGTATTGCACTGCAGTAGCAATCCTGTGGGTTATCTTAAAGCTGTAGCCTAGTTTATAATTTCAGACAATCATGAATACTGTACTTGGGACCGATACGTCTACCACTATAGTATGGGGTGCCAACGTGGATCAGGTTAAAGCTTTTACCTTTTCAGGAGTTAGGGCTTCAAAGGTAGTCTAATTCAAAATTGGAGCGTGTTCCATCCAACTCGCTGCGCAGGCTGTCTTTCAACCGAGTCACCCCAAAGATTTAGGTTGCACTCTGCCACAGAATAGCTGAGCCGCATTTCTATACAGTATATGGTTCTATGCTTCTTTTACTCAGTCATCTCCTTGTACTGATATATCGCCATCCGCGAGCCGAAAGACCATATTGCACCAAAAAAATTTCATTAAATTAAATCAGATAGGATTTTATTTGCCGTTTTCTCAATTATTGTCATTTTGGCGGTTGCGATTTCAGTAAATTCTCCTCACATGTTACGTATTACATTAGCTATTGAGACAATAAGACAACATTAAAACTGATGTGGTGCGATGGGACCGTTCTTTTAAGTTCAGTGGTTGGGACACAAGAACTCAGTCTATAAGAACTCGACCATATTCCACTGATTCCCACATTACTAGCAAAAGTTATCAACACTAATGATAGCTAGTTGGCACATTTTGAGCTGCTAAATAGTTCAAGCATAGATAGACCCTATACTTGCCAAATAGTGTCAAGCAATTCCTAAAGCGCATTAATATCAATATAAAACTAAAATGAACAGTATATTTATACTTTGTTTGGCCACATACCAGATGTCTGCCTCAAAGTAACTCATCACACTGACTGACTCATGACTGTCGAGTGCCTATGCATGCAATTTTGCGTGCGTGCGTTTTTTCACCATAGAAAGGCTCGGTGCCCACACAGTGCTCGCCGCTGCGGCAGGAAACCAGGAGGGAGGGTGGGAGGGTAGAGGGCATCGCCCGGGAGCACCAATCTCCCGACCTGATATTTTCATTCAATCAATATATCTGTTCGGCAGGGCAGGCTGTCCACAAACAGAAATGTATTTATTTATTTTATTTTATAAACTGAAAAAGGGCACCTCTCTATAGGAGGCCAAACGGCAGGTGCTCAAGCCCCCTTTGAGGCCTACGTATGCACGTGCATGGCTCTCTGTATTTCAGTAACCTTTGTAGCTCTCAGTATTTCATTGCAAACTGAAGAAAAACTTTCTTTGCATTTGTGGCACTTTATTTTAATTATGAAAATAAACAAAGTTATGAAAGTATTATAAAAGGTACAACTGTCTTGTTTCATTTAGGCCATTTCCAAGTCTCTGTGATGCTCACACCTGGGGCTCTATCTTGGCGATCTTAGCGCTTTGTCTAAATGCATGGCGTAAAGTGCATTTAGGGCGTGTCCAAGTCCACTTTTGCGAGTTTGACGGCGTGAAGTCAAACGGTGCAATGTGCAAATGGGATGAACCGAGTCTTTTCATTAATTATTGGTGTGTCTTGGGCGTGACATGCAATAAACCAATCAAAATGTCATATCCCATTCCCTTTAAAAGCCTGTTTTTCCACCTTGGCAGATTGCTTATATGATGGCGAAACAGACATGCTTGTGCGCGGTTAGTGCGATCAAGGAATAGACTATATGAATCAATAGTATTATCGATATTATTCGGACTAACCATTATGAGTTCCCGGTAATTCCCGACAGTGCTGTTATTTTACAAAATATATGCGGTTAAATTTTGTTAAAAGCACCTGTAACAGCTGAGAATAGGTTACCAATGGCTTCCTTCTCACCTTAGAAAACGCCAAACAAATTTTGTTTGATTATGCAATGAAATGAGGATGCCATTGGATGTTCTCATGGAGTTATCAAAGTGCAAGTTCATTACCTGCATTATAATATTGATTAATAACATAAATACCGTTATTTTGCTTTAACGAAGACGCTAAATACAATAAAGCTTTCAGGCTGGCAACCCATAGGTTCACGCATATTTTCCCTTGTTTTATAATGTCCTGCTTATGGAAATGTGACCAACCTGTTTTACTGGTAGCGTAATGCTTTAAAACAATCCACTTTCCAAGAAAGACCATGAAAAGTGTGAAACAGACCTGCTCCTGCATGAAGTTAAAGCGCACATGCAGAGAATGGCATTAAAATGAATTGCGAATGAATTGTGTAACGTGCTGCAAATTTGTTTTCGCTTCTAATTAGACGATTAGTTCTTTTTAAAATTGTTTTGTTCAGTTATAGAATAACAGGTGAAATCAGCAGGGTTTTAATAAGCTGAGAGTATGGAAACCTTGTCACTGTAATTAAAAAAATATGAAGGATGAAGAATAAGGTTCAAATTCAGTTAACATGGTGACATTTATCTCCGTTTTTTAACCGTCGGCTATCGAAAAAACCTTATTCACAGCGAAGCCGCTGTAGCCTATTTGAAAAACAATAAATGCAATATTCACTGGACAAGAATTGTATTATATATTAAAGTAATATATTAATATATTAAAGTAAACAACACTGTTTCAGAAATATCCAATAGTGCACCCAATAAACAAAATAAGCTTGGGCTACGTCTTGGGCTGCATTCGAATAGTCAAAACAATTGCTCCTTTTTCCTTTTTTTGCAACTTTTCCTTGACCTCACCAGAAAACGTCATGGGGGTCAAGGAAAAGTTAGAAGGTGAGATTTACAAAGAATTTAGCGTAACTGTGGAATTTGAACCTCCTTCTCAGCCTTCTCTACCTCTCTACCAGTCGTATTGACGTGACTGTTGAACATAGCAAACTACAACCAAAGAGGGTAGGCGGAGCAAGAGGTCCAACTTTGTTGCTGTATTGTCTGCAGTTGGAATCTATTAGACAGACAACAGGCGCTCATTGAATAAATGGAAGTCAATGGAGTTTTTACAAAAGTTCACTAAACGGGTCATTATCAGACAGATGAAATAAAAAGTCTCCCTTATCTTTTTTAGATTATATATACCTAGGTTGTCAGGACCCAGTACTACTATTTACAACCCGTTATGATTTTGACTATCCAATGAAAACCAACTTTAAATCCGGCTGGCATCGGGCAGATGCACGTCACTCTGTTGGCAGGACCCCATGCTACTTTTGCACCGTATTTTATTCTGTCTTGTATGTTATGTTCTGTTATTCTCTGTCTGTCGTGTTTTTTGTAATGCACTTTTATGTATGTTGTTTTTACTGTAAAGCACTCTGTGCATTCGTGCTGGGAAGGGTGCTCTATAAATAAATTTTACTTACTTACTCTAAGCATACGTTATGTAACTTTAGTTGCTAAGATAACTGAAAACACTTGAGCTATGTGTATTTGACTTCTGCCTGTGTTCTCGCGACCCTGATTTTGGACTCTGATTTTGTACCTCTACTGTGTCCTCCCGGTTCCGACCTCTGCCTGCCCTGTGACCACTCTTTGGACTCTGTTTTTGTACCGTAGCCCTGTCGTTAAACTTCGGTTTTTTGTACTCCCTGCCTGCGACTGGGTCCCTATTCCCACCCATCCTAACACTACCTGTATTTACTGCTTCAGCTCTTTAGTTACATGTTAACAAGAGACAAATTAGTAAAAGCACTCAGGAATGTATCTAATATATTGATGGCGCAACTCAACCCAATATTCATAGTTATAACAACATTTTCCCAATCAGCGGCCTTCCATGCCTGTGAGAAACAGTGACTGAAGAGACGAAAATGAAAGAGATTAAAAAAGCTATCACAGCCACCGCCATATTGACCGCCTCGTGGATAACAATGCACTTATTTGGTCGTGAAAAGACTCTCAGACTCATATACGTATACTTTGATGTTGAAGGTGCGAGGAAGGGAGCCCTGCCAGTTTTTTGCCCTTCGCATGTTATTGGCTTCATTTTCATTTGTTCTTTTTTTGCCTTTGCTTATCTGGGAGTGTGATCCACAGTGCTCTGTTTGGGCAATGTCACCAAAGCAAACGTGATATTCGAGACCATGAGGCTGTCTTTTCTAATTAGCTCTCAGAGAGATTTTCTGATACCAGGGATTAGCGCCTTGGCCCAATGAACACAGCTTGTTAGTTTGTCTGCCATTGAGAAATAATCCACAACCACCCCCCACATCCCACATCTTCTCATTTACACTTTGCTCAGAGGGCACAGAAAAAAAGGCTTGGTTTTGAAAATAATGAAAGAAAGATTACAGCTGACAATTTTTCTGAACAGCACACAGGCATGAATAATGCTATATTTTGATTTGTCACGAGCTATCAGTATGAATAACACTGGGTAATTTGACCCGAGTGGATTCTGACACACCCCTCATTGTCAACACGCCAGAAAAACCCCCAACATATTTCACGGAGGGGTGGGAAAGGATCAGGTTTGCAACCCCTGAAAATAATGTCATGTTAAATCAGGGAAACGGCCCGTTTTCTCACATTACAAGTTCAACCTTCATTGTGTTTAGTAGAGTGACATTGTCGGGGTAAACAAAAAAGGAGGAAAAAAAGAGAAATAAATTGTGAGGACGCTGGCAGGGCGAGGTATTTGAAAATGAATAAGACGCAAATGGAGTCATATTTCATCCACTGCAATTCTCCAAACGATCGACAGACAGTGTTTGCAAAGGAGCCCACTGATTGCGAGAGCAGAGCACCGTTCAGAATGAAAACAAGCCCGCCACTGAACAAAATAAATAAATGAAAACATGCAGGCTATAATTTCAATATATTATATTGATAAAGGTTATCTAAAAAGACATGAACAACAGACTGGTACAGCAGACTGATAGCCTCACTGTATCGATGCGTCCTGCGGCCCACTTGAAGATCACAGATTTCAGAGAATGGCAAATAAACGCATCAGATTGTTACATTTAACCAGTGTTAAATTTAACCAATGTGAGATTAGCACAGGACACTGTGTGGTGTTTCGGCAAGGCCTGAACGCTGCATTATAAAGTAAAATAAAATGTTTTTGAGCAAATTGTAGTTGTACAGCAGTGCACTTATTTACTATTTCAATCTTGGATATAAACTTTCCAAGGCATAGAATACAGCACCTGCACACACACTCTTCCCACGAACAAAACTGCATGCACATAATCTACCACACACACACTATAGATTTTCTGTTTCTAACAAGCGGTTTTTTATAGAGTATGATGATAAAAAGAACAATGCTGTATGTGCAACCTGAAGAAACAGTTTTCAAACACACTATCACGCTCCACAATTAGTTACAGTATCATCCAGGGAGAGATGTAAGGAAGAAGTGCTGTACCCATCTCTGTGCAATAATAACTGAATAACTGACTGTGGAGTGAGCAAAAACAATGGCTGGCAGCATGTGTGTGCTGTACCAGGTCAACAGAGGTCAATGGGACAGAGCTACAAAATACGATTGGAAAAACTGGGAATGAAAGGAACATTGAGTTAAACAAATTTTAAATGAAGAGAATCGCATTATTGATATTTCCTTCGAAACATGAAGTGCTCAGCAGGCACAGGTCTTTAGTTTTGATGTCACTCAGTAGGTGGATTAATATGAGTAGAGATGATAAAAAAGGACCATCTCTCCACTTCACTTTGGAATGGAGGAGCAGACAGACAGAGAGCTGAAGGTTTAATGATTTGAGTTGAGAGTGCTATCAATGTTGACCCTCCCCCTTCTCTCACCCTTCCTTCAAAGTGCTGGGAGTGTGCAGTCTGCTAGTGTCTGGCTCCACCGTGGTTCTGGCTCTCTCTGAAATGCTCTGATTCTGCTTGTAGGGCCATTGATGGGTGGACACATTCCCTGAAGTGACAGATTGAGGTCGTTAAGGCTGTCAGAGATATTGAGGAGAGCGGGCACAAGCCATTCACTGTCAGCCAGTCAGTCGAGGTCCAGTTCCCGCTTTCTCCTTTCACTGGAAAAGATGAGATCCCTCTTCACCCTTCAACACATTTCAAACATATTCTCCATAGGTGTGCCATTGATTGTGAAGAAGCACAACTTCCTGCTCATCATCTAGGGTGGCAATACAGAGTTCCATAGTTGAGCAGATGGGCTTAGCTGAAAAAAGTTTGCAGGTTCAAGCCTTTGTTTAGGAAACGCTACAATAACATGAATTTAAAACTGAGTTGAACCATTGTTTTGAATATATTAATGATTCATGCGTACTGCTATTATGGTAACACTTGAATATATGCCATAATGACTTGCATTAGCATGACATAACACTGTCATAACCAGTCATGTAAGCGTATTACAGCTAATGGCAAATGTAATAGCACTGTATCTATACAGAAAACCTTTAAAAAAAAAAAACTATGTTGTATGCATAATGGATATGTTATGACTATCTGCCACAAGCTGTTGTATGTTGCCATGGCTTATGACTGGTATTAAGTCATGCTTATGACAGTTAATCTTACTCTTTAAGGCACACAGTTTAAGTAGAGCGCTACCATTATTGTTTTAGATATAGAAAAACATGAAGCCGTTACAGGCTGAACAGTCTGCTCTCATCAGTAAAATGTGATATTATGCACCATAATAAAAGCGTCCAATTGTATCTTGTAGCCAATCAGATCCTTGGTGCTGGACTTTGGATACCACCTTTTTATAATGTTATATTCATATCCACTCTTCATATAATCGTATGCAAATAGTGCACTTGCAAGCATAAGTGTAGATATTGATTATTTTATGTTCAAATCTCCTGCCACTGTAACTTTTCAACTCTTTTTGGACTGCAGCCATCTATATTCATTCTCTTGATAGATAGCTATAGATAGCTACAAAGCCCCTTTTTTAACATTTTTTTAATTATTTTTTTTAAAGATTCATGATAGATGTTTGCTTAAAGCTCCTGTTGCAGACTTGAAACAGATTTTGAACTGTAAGCACAGCAGTTTACAGTGGCTGAGAAAGCAATTGAGGCCTGGGGTGCAATCCAATTACAGTCAAGCCGGAAAGTCTGCACACCCCTTTCACCTTCCCCACGTTTTATTACATTACAGACATATTCTACAATAGATTGAGTTCATTTTTTGTAACATAATTCTACACAAAATAGCCCATAATGACAAAGTGAAAACAGGTTTTTAGACATGTGTCCACCTGTGATAAATTCAATTAATTGGACATGATTGGGGATTTCCAACATCTGCCTATATAAGGTCCCACAGTTGACAGTGCATGTCAGAGCAAACTCCAAGCCATGGGGAGTGGGTTCAAAGGAATTATCTGCAGACCTCAGAAACAGGATTGTGTCAAGGCATAGATCTGGAGAAGGGTATGGAAAAATCTCTGTAGCTTTACAGGTCCCAAAGCCACCATCATTCATAAATGGAAGAAGTTTGGAACCACTAAGAATCTTCCTAGACCTGGCCGCCCGGCCAAACTGAGCAATCGGGGAAAACGGGCCTTAGCTAGGGAGGTGAGCAGGAACCTGAGGGTCACTCTGACAGAGCTCCAGCGTATCCTTGTGGAGATGAGAACCTTTCAGAAGATCAACCACCCAGGCAGCACTCCACCAATCAAGCCTTTATGGTAGAGTGGCCAGACAGAAGCCCCTCCTTAGTAAAAGGCACATCACAGCCCGCTTGGAGTTTGCCAAAAGGCACCTAGAGGACTCTCAAACCATGAGAATCAAGATTCTCTTGTCTGATGAAACCAAAATTGAACTTTTTGGCCTGAATTCCAAGCGTCACGTCTGGAAGAAACCAGGCACCGCTCATCACCTGGCTAATACCATCCCTACAGTGAAGCATGGCGGTGGCAGCATCATGATGTGGGGATCGGGGCGACTAGTCCTGATAGAGGGAAAGATGAATGCAGCTAAGTACACCGAGATCCTTGAAGAAAACCTGCTCTGGACCTCAGACTGGGGCGAAGGTTTACCTTCCAACATGACAACGACCCGAAGCACACAGCCAAGAGAACAAAGGAGTGGCTTCGGAGAAAGTCTGTGCATGTCCTTGAGTGGCCCAGCCAGAGCCCAGACCTGAATCCAATTGAACATCTGTGGAAAGAGCTGAAAATGGCTGTGTACCGACGCTCCCCATCCAACCTGACGGAGCTTGCAAGGATATGCCAAGAAGAATGGGCAAAAATGTCCATAAACAAGTGTGCCAAGCTCGTAGCTTCTTTCCAAAGACGCCTTGAAGCTGTAATCGCTGCGAAAGGTGCAGCAACCAAGTATTAGGCTAAGGGTGTATACAGATATGTAACCCCTAAATAACCTATTTTTTTCAGTAAAATAAAATAGCATATTTTCTAAAAACCTGTTTTCACTTTGTCATTATTAGCTATGGTGTGTAGATGTTTGAGGCAAAAAATGAACTCAATCTAGATGTGTAGCACAATCACCCCTCCATTTGCTAGAGTAGTTTATTCTTAATTTAATATCTTGTATGTTACGCAATAGAATGCTTTGAAATGTGTTCATATAACCTATAAATAGATACTCTTTCTACTGAAACAAACACAATTATATTAACCTCGAGAGAAAACCAAGAATTTCTTTTTTGTAAAAAGTGTCTAATTATACATGTAACGCGTAACATATACTGCTCATATGTTGTAGTATTGCGCCTTTGATATTCAACATAATAATACGGCACTCCTGGAGTACTTTAGCAAAATATAGACCAACATATTAACAGCGTTTCAGAATCATTCCTTTATTCTATGCAAAGAAATAATACAAAGAGTTTCTTCCTACTTGATGTAACGCACGGTATGTTTCTAGTCACCGCTTGTGCCTTTTCTATCAATAGTAGCGCTATTTTGTTTTCATTGATTCCAACACACCGACCAGTATGATGGGCTTGTTATGATTTACCTTTCACGTTAATCTAACATCATAAAATTTAATATTCACGAAGCGAGAGCGTTTTAAAGATAACTGAAACACTTTTTATTCCCGTACAAAATTTTTATTCAAGATTTTTATGAAGATTAATTCATAAAAATACCACAGGTATTTCTCCTGGACACCTTAAATCATACTTTTATACTATGTGGAGAGATGAGAGTACTCTTCCCCCAATAATTCACTAATATGGTGACCGAGCAGACACTGTCATTCTGATTTGGGTTTAAACTGAAGTTCTGACCTTTAAAGGGGCAGTTCACCCAAAAAATAAACTATATGTTTTTATATAGCTATATAGTGCTATCTATCCATCCAGATAGGTTTACTGAGATGTCACTAGTTTTATAAATATAGGGCCGCTGCGGTAGTACTTTCAGTCAGCGCAGTTGTACTCAGAGGATCGGGGTTCGTGCCCCGGACCTGCCATTTTCCGAGCATGGCCGGCGCCCTGTGGGAGCAGCAATTGGCGGCTGCTTCCAGGTGGGGGGAGGGCTCGGAAGAGAATCGCTGCGCAAATAAGGCCCCGGGCGAGTTGGAATCACGGTCAGGAGCTTGGGGAGTCACGCCCTGTAGAGGACGTGGCGGCCTCTTTCCTACTACCGGCTGACGGGGTTGTCTAGCGGTGGTTCTCTAGCGGTTGCTACATGGGGGGAATTGAATTAGAATAGGGGTTCAATTGGCTACTAAATTGGGAGAAAATGGGGAAAAAATCAGAAACAAATAATAATAATAATAATAAATAAAAATCTGCTGTAGCTGACCGTGATTTTACCCTGATAGACCTCAACGGGTCCAATGTTTGTGGTGGTCAAATGGCCAAAAATGTACATTTGAAAAAATCTACAGAAATGTCTCTTCCAAACATAACGATACGGTTACTCACGAACATCGACAGACCTTGATATTTATAAAACGAGTAAAATCTCAGGGAAACTATCTCGATGGATAGATAGCACTCTCGGTGCTATAGAAACATAGCTTAATTCAATTTTAGGGTGAACTGCCCCTTTAAGGTCCTTGGTGGGTCCAACCGAGGTGGGTGAACCGTAATTCCTAACCTAGCTCTCACAAACTGGCCTGGCCTTACCTAGACTTGCTGCCTGTCTCATTTTGATAGGATAATGTCAACTGAATGCGTCTGTCAATGTCTCTTTCTCCCAGCGCACAGGGAATGGAAGAAAAGCCCTATTCAAATGAGAATGAAGGAGCAAATTAATTCATCACGATAATACTTTTTTTGGCCCTCTGTAACTACCTCCTCACCATTCAACTTCAGCCGCTGAAGTGATTAATTTCATGCTTAGATGACACATATACACCAAGCTTGAGAGCCGGGTGTCTGCAGACACCACTGCATTCAGAGCGTAATTTGCTTGATCAAGGAGCATGTAACAGGGTCATGAAATTTGATCAAAAGCCTCATGATCAAGATATCCCTGACAGTTATCTTCTGGCTTCTTAATATGCAAATGTTCATTAATTATTCTACAGCGACAGCATCGTTCCAATCAAGATCAGTTTACTGAATTCATTGAGAGCCTTTGTTGAGGTTAATTCCCCAATTCAAATGCATTATAAAAACTGACAGATGTGTATTTAACACTAATCTCTAGCAATTAAGATCCCAAGCTTTTCTTGTGGAGAAATACTGAATTATATAGTAGGTTAACACCAGAAAGATAATGCCTCTCCCCTAAAAAAAGTGAATAGACTTCCATTAAAGCAATTTCTGAATATATATCACATTCAAATAGGAATTAATTTGCTTAGCGTTAACTACATCAATTATGCACAGGATTGGAATGGTAAATCAAACACCTTTCATATGGGTGTTATAAACTTTCTCTGGTTGAGAAGAAATTGAGTCAAATAAAGTTTTATCTGTCACATTTAAAGAAATTCTTAAGAAATGAGTCCTGTACATTTTTACTGTTTTTGGAGAGCGTGAGCGTTATTTTATTTTAATTTGTTTCACCATTTATTGGGCGTTATAGTCACGTTCCGAGGGTGCCTTTGTTCTTTGCTGTTCTTCTTTCTACCATTATTAGCATTGCCCGTGTTTACGTGGCTATCCCGTTTCACAAGGGTGTTTTTGGTTTCGGCTACGGCTGGGAGGTTTTTTCATTCTTTCTTTTCTTGTGTCGCGTTTGGCTCATTGTACCGCTACAACTCCATTAGAAGTTTGGCATGGTACCTAAGTTAAATGACATAACTTGGGGCAGTCCCTACCCAGCAGTTCTTTTTAAGATTAACTCATGATTCCAGAAAGAGGACGGTGGTGTCAAATGTTTAGTTGGATGCTGTTGGCTGGTGGACAAGGTTGTTGTTGTGGTTAGATATTATGTGATATAACACTGTAACTTGCAGCTGACCCACGTACTATTTATGAATGCAACTAGTTACAAACTGAACTAATAACTGATGTACACATTAATTTAGTTTGGCATGGTATGTAAGTTAAATGACATAACTTGGGGCAGTAGCTACCCATAGGTTATTTTTAAGATGAACTCTGACCTTCATTTGCAGTCACATGACAAAAGTGGGAGCAAAAGGTCAAAGATAAAGGACCATGATGGTAATCCATGAGCCTAATACCTTTTTAAAAAATCACTGCACATTTAAGATCTTGCAATGCAAAATTGATTGATTGACTGGGCTTTCAGCTTCTCCCAGGCAATGTGTGAATACACACAACTGGTAAGTGCAATTGCTTGGGTAATTATTTTCCCCAAAATAAAACTCAGTGTTGAGAACAAGCTTTATGGATGCTTCCATCCCGTCTGTTTCTTTGAAATTGTAGTTTTTAAATAATTATTCACCCAAAAAAAAAAAAAAAAACATTTTTTTTTTATTTGACACTTTTGACATTTTCTGGTCAGACTTCTATTGTCCTTGATGCTGATTCAATCGGGCTAATCTAGAAAATGGTCACGTTGGCCTATGCGACTCTGCCTGTCACTGTGAAAATTATTTAAAAATCACTGCTTTCCTCTTTGCCAGAGATATAAGAGCCATCTACTTTTTTCTACAATCAAGGAAAATTTAGTGTTCACACAACACTCACTCAATGGCAACTACTAGGATTGCAGAAATTACCCACAAAAAATCCCTGTGGCACAGTACAGTTTGGAAGTCATCTGGAACCAGTTTAATGCAAGACTCTTTTGCGCTGTGCTTCTTAGTGTGAGACATTCTGTTTACCTCTTTTGTTAAATGTCTGATACATCAATGGCTCTATAGTTTGATATAGTTTGGATATTTGGTAGGATATTTTACAATTTATGCAAATATCCATGTCATTTCATGGCTATAATGTAGCACTTTACATTTGATCCATTTGGGCAGGTTAAGCTATTTACAGACGACTGACTTAGATTTATGTATCTTGACTGAACAGCTTGGGGATTGAAATTTGCAACCTTTCTTGTAACAGGTCCTGTCCCTTCACCCCCTGCATCACACCCTGCTGGCACACGTTTAATGTTAAAGAGAGATCTCTGTGTATTCCATTGACCCCGACTCTGAGGAGCCTAGATGGCCTCCAGTCAACAAACAACACAGTGACAGAACGTAAATGTCTTTAGCGGATTTCCTTCTATTGACACAATACACCAGACTTAATTCCTCAATGTACTCATTTATTTTTTTGCTACTGGCGAGAGCTACTCGAGGAGAAGCTTCAATTATATACGCATCTATTTTGAGATGGACAGGGTGTTGTTGAATACCATTACAAAAATCCAATTTCTGTTTAGACAGCTGCAAATTAGTAGCAATTAATTATATCTGTTGACTAGGGCACTGGGGCAAAAAATACATACTTATCTACCCCTCCTCCCACCCTCTTGTCATTTTAGTTTTAATATTCACAAAGAGGCTGAAAATGAAGAACTACTTTAATTAATAATCCATGATTTTTTTGCCAAACTTATATTTCATCCACCAAGCAACAGTATTTTATTTGTTATTGACCATTTAATTTGGTCTGTTGGCATAAATGTGTCATATCTGACACACTGAAATATGAGAAAGTTAATTCTATCCAAATAGATCACGTCTATAGAATGGACGGGAATGCATACAACAGTCTTTTTACTGTAGGACTCACAAGAAGGGCAAGTTTTTTTTATTCAAAATAATTATTTTCATAAAATGAATGAATTCATCTTGTTTACATCTAAGAAGTCTGTAGCTACAATGTTACACATGTCAGGGCCGTGTCTGGGACGGGAGGGAAGGGGGGCAGGCGAAACAATTAAATCTGACAATATGAAGTCGGCACCCGTAGCGATTCGGCCAATCATAAAAATGCCACATTGAAATAATATATTTCTATAAAATATGGAGTATGGCTAAAATATAAATGAAAATGATGAGCCAGTTACAGTAACGTGGTTTCACATGTAAATAGAAAATAGCACAAAGAGACTTAAATGATGAAAAAAAGGCTAGCTAATCTTTAATATACTTGTTTCCATATACGATTAGATAATGATTTGGTATTATTGGCCATAAATAAAGTTGTCCTCCTATAAGGGGGGGGGGGGGGGGTTTAAAATGTAATTAAAATATTGTCTCCACTAATGTAATGTACTGATTAGCATATGTTTTAGCTTTATGTGAAAGCATCTCAAATCTCATCTAGGGCTTTGAAGAAGAAAAAAATACCCCGTGTGTGTAATGGGTTTATTGATGGTTCGGAGATTCAAACGCAAAGGTGGGGAGATCAGAACAAGTCAGCACACAACCGTGAGAACCACAAATTAGGGGGAGAAAAATAATAAAGGAAGAAAGAAAAGACAGTAACCTAATTCCTTAAGGCTAACAGCCAAAACTAAAATAAACTCACTAAAATGGGCGAACTACTAAAACTAGTAGAATTCCAACTAAATCTCCCGAGCTCACGTAATGAGCTAAAAACGGGAAACTTAGTAAAAAACAAAAGAACACTCTCGGCTGCCATAGCTCAAATCCGGTAGAGTGAAAAAACCAAAATGAAAAAACAAAGAAAAACTGTCACCGAGAGAATAGCAAAGTACAAAACTCTACCAGGTGGACAACAATCCTATACCCTATTAAGTAGCAATAGCAAGTCCCCCCTGAACATAAACAGAGTTTAATATCAGGAGGTCGCTAGATCTTGGCTATACCTGGCTTGAAAGCAATGTCGTGAGACAATCAAGCACCGGAGAAGCGGAGGTGAGAAACTTAAATACCCTGCAGGTAGAAACCCAGGTGAAACCAATAACGAGACTGGCAAACCACGAAACAGAACGTGGAAAAAATCCGATTGATTTACAATCGTGAAGGCAGGACGAGAGCCGCAAAAGAAAAGCAAACAAACAGCCATGAACCACTACAGTGTGAGGTTGTGCAGAAATGGAGGAAATTAGTTTTAAAAGGCTCCAATTTTTCTAGGGGAGGACCCTCACACCCCCGCTACTTCATCCCACCCCTGTGCCCCACCAACATCTCTTCATGACCCCCCAATCAAAGCAGTCTAGAAACAGCCCTGTTACATGTAACACCCTTGCTTTTGCATAAGGTACGCACGGTGACATTGCTCTTGGCTAACATGTGCCCCCCCAACATATATCTCAGGGCACTGCGTTCTGCCCTGCGTCCCCCCCAATGTTCAACAGAAAGTGACGCCCTTGATCTGGAGTGAATCTATCACTGTGTTGAGTTTGGCCTTAAAAATCCCCAGGGTCCTTCCTCAGCAAATTATTCCATGTGATAATAACTCTCTCTCTGAAGAAGTGTTATCTGGAAATAGAGACCTACCCACTGGCAACAATGTGCATGATAGATGGTGGATAAGCACAGGGCAAAGCCCAGAAGACCATAATGCCTTGCACACAAGCAGTTATGGCCATGGAGTCATTTTATGTTCACCAGCTCTATGTTGTTTTCCCTGTAGAATTCATTGAATGTTACTGAATAATATTACAGGCTGACCAATCAGAAAATCCAAAAAACTTTGGATATTCAGAGTTTATTTACACAAATGGCAAGGGAATATTTGTCAACAACCATTCCTTGTCCTACAACATCTGTCATGAATCAATCATTTTTTCATTATTTTTTTCCAAAAAAAGCAGTTAAAATCCTGTGCCTCTTTCTATCTGCATTGTTTTTTATTGTATAATGAAAACAACAATAAATAAATGAAGAATTACATAAGTGAAACACATAAAGGCACATAAACATTATTTAGTATCTGGAAACATCTATTTAACATTTGGCCCTTTCAGACTGGCCATAAAGTGAACCCCCTGTTGAATTGGCTAAATAAATCCTCACCACTGTCACCTTAACTGGCATGTGGCGAGTGCTCTGGCTGCTCTCCTCCCTTCATTATTAAGTGCCTCACGGTCCAGGAAAGGTGCAGTATGCTTTAGATGCATTCCAGCCTGGAAACGCAGCCTGTAGCACTGGCCCACCCTTGACCGAGAGTGGCCATTGCCCCCAGAGTGATGTTTTATTAACAAGTCCAGCACTGCTCAAATTCAGCTTTTCAGTTCCTTTTCATTATAGCCTTTTACCTGTGATGGCTGAGTGGGGGTTGGTGGTGAGTGGGGGTGAGTGGGGGTTGGTGGTGCTGCCTTTGGGCAGTTACTAACTTTCATTTTCACACTCACCATACTATTAATGATTTAAAACCAGTGTATGAATAAAAAAAATATTACTCATGAATGCGAGGCCCTTCGTGGAGATTTTCTATTCCCAAATGTACCTCAAGTGTTGATGAGAGGGGGGAAGTGAGGAGAATTGGAGGGGGCATATGTATTAGTAGTATACAGCTGTGCCATGTCAGCTCTGGTTTGGATTATTGTGATGATGACTTCTCCAAAGAAGCAAGACTGGCCACCAGCAGGAAACGTCAGGCGAAGGCACTTTTGCAAAATGGGAGACCTCCAGCTAGCAGCTGTGCTTATTGAGTTCGGTTAGTTGAAAAGGCAGTGGAGCGTGCAGCATATTTCTATATTCTGTGATTTCTTTGGTCAATTTCTTGGTCGCATGAAATTATGCAGCTTGTGTTTAATAATGTCACTGTGTCAATATCGATGTTGTGATTGTATGTCATCATTTGTATGCCTGCATATTTCCACTTGGGGGATCAATACAGCATACAGTATGTGTTCTCATTGATTGCTTTTTTTCTTTTGTAAACGCAGGTCTGACTTCTTGTCTGGCTAATTCAAATATGAGCTCATTCATTCCTTTACTCCCCATTGGTCAATGTGTCCAAAACACAGGATACTGTGTCAATACACTGACAAAGAAGCTACAATGCAGATTTTACCCATGGGATTCTGTTGCCATTCTTCAGTTTAACCCTTTTATGCATATGCCTAGTGGCCATGACACAGACGGCAAGTTTTTGTTCAACTGAGACATAGCGTCTATGTGTGAGATGATAAATATATTTCTTCATCATCTAAAATTAGTATTGCATCTTAGCAATAAGATCAACCCAACAATAGCCCAAACGTATGCCAAAAAAGCAGTGAGAAGCCCTGCTCACTCACTCAAATACAAAATAAACATGTGAAATTATTGTGTAATGATATCAATCAATATCAATATCTGCTACTAAATGTGAAATACATATACAATCCTACCATTAGTTTTACACAGAGATGTTCCTTTAACAATTCAGTGGTCATTTATTGTCTTGGACAATTTGTTTGAGAAATACACACCAGTTTAGAACGTTATAACACAACATGGAACGTCTGCGTGAAACACCCCATATACTGTACCTGCAGCTCTGAAGTATTTCACGTCATTCCAGTTTTATTCACAACTTTTTTATCCGACAGATGACAGTATATCCTTCTCAAGTGTTCGCAATTTGTTATTGGGTGCATTGAAGGGTAAATTATAGGCCAGCGTAAAATAATTTTTTATTTTATCAATGTAGTATGACGCTAACAGCTACAGAAAATGCATTCACTGACGGGAGTTTTTGATCCTCGATATGAAAGTAGTACTGCTTGTAATAAGCATGTATTCTCGCTGGCTACATATGTATGTTAGTTTTTCCACTTGATCACAGTCTTGTCCAGTAGACTATGTTAGATATTATTATCTTCGCATTTTATGTGCATTTCACACACTGTAGTGTAACGTTCATTGATGACTCACTCATGTTTTACGTTTGACGTACCGATTTTCATTGAAGCTAGAACATTTGGCAGCATTTTCTTGTTGGAGGAATATTATTTTATTGTAATGTTATTGTACATAATACAGGCTATATAGGCTTACTTTCCTGGGCTATACTTGTCACGTAGTGCATGGAAAATACTCATTCCAATTTACTGTGCGCTGATATATAGATGTAAAAATGTCAAATTTGCTTTGGCATCCTTATGAAGGAGAACAGAAAAATGCAAAAAAATACACACTGTAGAGTACAGGGAAAACTGATGTTTTATTGAGGTACAAGAGTGAATGATTAGGCTTCATGTTTAGGTGTGTGTAACAGTGTGATATCAATGTTTTCATCTTAAACCATCAGAAGGGGCATCAGAATGTATATGCTTTATAATGGACAAAACCAATTTTATTCATTTTATATTAATCCCTATGATGAAAAAATAGTAATTCCCACTTGAAAACTATGCACTTTATTCTACATTATGTTACATAACTGTCCAATATTTTTTGATGCTCGAAAATGGGGGGGGGGGGGGGGGGGGGGGCTATGTACAAAAGGTTCTATAATTTCTAAACGGTTCATCCGATATGGATGAGAATACCCTCAAATTAAAGCTGACAGTATGTACTTCAACCTCATTGTCATTGTATCCTTTCAAACTAGTGCTAGAGTAGAGAACCAGAATAACAAAAGATGTGTCACTGTCCAATGAGTTATGGTGCTCACTGTATGTAGCTCTCAGTATTTCATTGCAAACTAATTTTTAATTTTTACAAAGTTTCTTTGCATTTGTGGCACTTTATTTTGACTTAAATTATGAAAATAAACAAATATATTGTAAACGGTACAAATCTTGTTTCATTTAAGCAATTTACCAAGTCTCTGATGCTCACATCTGGAGTTATAAACCAATGAAACGGAGCAATGAAACACTTCCCTGTATTTCAGTAATTCCTTTAGATATATGGCAAAATGTATTGTATATAAATATACACACTCACAAAAAAACATACACATACTTCCCTGCACACGTGCATGCACACACACATACACACACCTATGCATAAACACACACACACACGAATACAGTTACATTTGTCTTACTGTCTTTGGAGTAGAATAATTATAGAAGTTTTTTTTAATGTCTGGGAAAATGCATTTTTGGTGATTAAACAGTATAACAATATAAATGTCTCACATATGAGGTGAACTGTTAATTATCATGGCACAGCAATTATCTCCTGAGGCCAATACCTTTTTTTAAGTGTCTGGATAACAGCCACAAAACCTGTACCTTCATCTGAGAACCGCTGGCATTGTTTACATGCTTTTTCACCCCTTTTTGTTTTCTCGTGTTCCTCTTTCTCTGGCTCCAACGGTTGGTATCTGTAGCTTGTTATCTCCTTAATCCTCCAGCCACACTTGAGGAGTTATGGACTCTGATATTAGAGAGGACATTTAATTAAAATCATAATTAAAGATGATCTAATCATCAGCACACACCTGCTACACTTCTCATAAACACTGAATTAGACAGTTGAGGTTTTAGGTTTACATGTGTTAAGTAACCCCTTAATTCCGAATGGGTTTATTCACCATATGTTTAATGCATTAGGGGTGTATTGTGGGGAGGGGATTGAGGGTACATACATCGTTTTCATTTCCTTTCACAGGTACTGTTTTATTTTTAAGGGATGACAACCACATTTCTTTAGCCACTATTTAAATTAAGGCCTATTGAAACAATATAGACAGTCCATTCATCAACTGAATGATCTGCCACAATGGCAACCCCCCCCCACACCCTCAAAGGTGAACATTCCCCCCTTACTGATCAATGTGTTTTAACAGGAGTAATTGTTTTATAGAGTCAATACAATCAACAGCTGCCAGATGACCTGTTCTGTGAGGTGAAGGAGAGGAGCCTCCGTTGGCCACCAGACAGATCAATGATATCAGGCTATGCAAATCATCCTGTTTCTGCCCCTTTCCCAGGCACGTGACACTAACACGTTTCAATACATTATTTATTTACTTGCTATATATATTTGTTATCCAGGGAGACTTCAAAGACCTTACACTCTTTTTTAAAGTAAAAAAACAAACACAACATATTAAACAATTATACAATCTATTATTCAAACCTGCAACCCCCAGTTATCAGCCTTAGTCCATAACTGTTAACCTGCACAGTTGCCTGGGGTGGACTAACACAGATATGAGTAATACCACAATAAGAACAACATGAAGTGCATTCATGTACATACTAAAAACTAAATAACAAAATAACTTATTTCTAAGTGTTATATCAAATGTCAGGAAATGCTATAACAACTTATCATTTTCCTTGTGAGATCATATGCCAGGTGAGAATGTATAAAATAATTTATTTGCCTTTCATGATTGCTAATAAATGCAATTATATAATTCAATTCCCCAAAAATTGGGACTGTATGTAAAATGCATATAAATTGTATGTAAATTCTCTTACATATACTGAATTGAAAACAGTACAAAAAATAAATATTTTATGTTTAACCTTTATTCATTTTTGTAAATATACGCCAATTCCGAATTTGATGCCTGCAACATATTCCAAAAAAGTTGGAATGTATATCTGGGTATACCATGACTGGGTATAGACTCTTGATCTTATTTTCAGGTACGCTTACAAGCGATACTATAATCGCTCTGCATTTGAATGGATCTCTATTGGAATTGGGGGGTGGGACTAGATTCAGCTGTAAATTACACAGGAATAGTATGAAACCCATGTTTGGCTACATGGCTGTAAGTCATCAAGGGTCTGAGGTATTAAACAAGCCTATTGAACTCTGTGGAAAAATAAGTCAGGACCCTACCTTACTTTCCCAAATTGAATACACATATACTATCTAAAATAGTATTTTGTGCAGCATAGTTTTAGTCCTATATTACTGATGCCATGAAATTACCTTGAATTACATTGTTTCAGGCTTTCTATAAAGTATTATTCTGTCTGAACAGAATCATGTACAAATGTGACATATGTTTAGTGTCTTTTCTAGGGAAGTGCCATATTTTAAAATAACATGACTCCTTCCTTAATACAAAGTGTACGTACAATATAAAATGGATGCATCGGGCTGTGGCAAAGAGAGCCAATGATCAAGAAAGAGCCCAGACAGGTGCAGTGAAATCCTGTGATATGGATGTCAATTAAGAAAAAAGAACGGAAGATGACCATGCTAATTAACTCCTTTGAGCAATGCAGATGGAACATCTGGTATCGATTCAACAAATGCATTATTTTAGGCAAGACTGTCCTAACTGTTCCTAAGAATTTAAATGGATGATTTGCCATGGTTTGGGGGCCAAATTGATCTTTAATTAGCACAAAATTAAGGTTTGGCTCGTTGCTTCTGTAGCTGTCTCTCTAATCAGTCTCATTGTGTACTTCCTCTGTTGTAATTACACAGTGGCAGAAGTCACAGGAAAGTGATGGGGTAACTTTGCATCACAGGCATTTGTGTGCATCTCTGGCACTTTGACTGGGCATGGCTAGGTTATCTGAAACTGCATGCAACCTTGGCAAATCACATACTAAATGCTCAGGAGCCATTACTCCATGTGTTTGTATGAGCATGGCTCGAATGGTACGACAGCATGCATGTTCTGCAGTAGAACATGCATCTCCTCACACATCTTTATTATGGTTCTAGGTTAATACAGCTAACTTGCATTCGTGCTTTAGTGATGTTGCATATGAACTCGCTAATTCTCATATACCTCAGGTACAGGTATTATTGTTTAATTCTCATATACCTCAGGTACAGGTATTATTGTTTCTGGGAATGTGGACTAATTCTCATATACCTCAGGTACAGGAATGCATCTGCTAAATGAATATAATGTAATATTTTTTCTGGTAACCCATCTGAAATATGCTTATGGTTGGAGGACTTAATCAAACAACCTCACAAATATTATTTGGAGTGCTGGGTACAGGATCACTGTGATTTTTAATTAAGTTTAAAGTTTGCTCAACAGCATAACCAATCAACCATCCTTGCAGTTCGATATGCGCTTATTCCAAAAATCATTTTGTAGAAACAATACTTTAGTTCACAGTAGAGAGATGTAGGGCACAAAAATCAATACCCTGTAAATGAAATATGGAGACAAAAGACTATTATTTTTCAAATTAGTATGGTACATGTTTGCTGACCCAATATTGTCACCAGATAAATCTTCAGTTAAACATGTACAAGAAGTATCATTCATTTATACAACTAAAAGTAAGCTGTTGATACAATGAATGAATGCGAGATTAATGTAGCTATCAGTGTGTATCAGTGTGTCTCACTGGTTTTCTTTTATTGAATTCTGAGCTTATATGCCTTTAACAGATGCCTTGAGCAGAATGCAGTGCTGCGGAACAAATTGATGTATTGGCATCTATATAGAATTTATGTATCACCACAATGGCCACTATGGATAGAACTGTCTGATGATTAATGAATACTAATAATAATAATAATAATAATAATAATAATTGTTGGTATTGCATTGAATGAATGAATAAAAAGTTGTGTGTTTTTTGAATGATCAGGTAGTCGTCACAGCCATGTTCACCATGTTTGCGTTTGTTTTTGTGGATGCATGAAATCTCAAACCATAACCCTAACAAACCAGAAATGGGTTTAACACCAAAAGCTGTTGATTGAAAACAACCCGATGAGATCAACAAGATCAACTACATAAAGCGCATGTCAATTTTATTAATGGTTTTGTTAATTTCTCATCACGTCTGTAATCAATGCTCTTTCCTGTGATCGCTAACATACAATATGTACAACACAAAGAAAAAATGGCCTCAGTCCAAAAAACTTCAAAAGTTCAAATCCAAGTACACTAGCCCTGGGCAACAGTTAATACCTTAGCACACAAATACCACCTCAGCACCCAACCATGTCCATTTCCAATTTCATTTATCTATTAATGACATATATATATTACAAAATATCACAGCTTCTGTACAATTAGTATGCACTTTTGCCAATGAATCAAGGTGTTTTCATTATTTTAGTGATGCACTTATTTTCTATTCTGGAAGGAGAAATCCATCATTTGTGGCCATCCTTGTGAGTGATTAGAATCCAGGAGAGGGGCACTCAAGATGTCTGCCAGTGGCAAAATACACTTTGGATTGTTTGGAAATTACAAGATTGACTCACTACATTCTAAATAGAAGATTTGAAAAAATATTAAAGCCAAGTGTTGCCTATAGGATTGCAGTTTATGTATGTCTTTGTCTGGGTCAGTGGCTGAAGGAACTCACATCCTGTAACACTTTGCCATCTTTCTTTCAGTGATGTCACTTTCTCTCTGCTATAGGGGACTGTAATAAAAGATCTGTCAGTCCAATCTCCAACTGTTAACATGGGTGATTATCATTTAGCCTAGTTGTATAAATGCATCAAAGAAGGTACATATCAATACATTTTCTGAAACCATATTTCCAGTTAAAGAAAAATGAGTGACAATAAACAAATCTAACTATATTTAACTGAAGCACTGTATATTTATTAAAAATACAGAAAGATAAATCATTGTTATACATTTTATAATATACTGTAACATAATGTCATTGCATTTTGATTCTCTTTCAAGCAGTTCCTTGCAAATGTACCCCTCAAATCTAAGTCAAATCTCACTATATTTGAAACAATTTCATATTTTTGAAATGCAAATCCCCACAAAAGGATGACATGCAGTGAATCCCACAGATGTAAAAATCAGCTTTTAATGTGAAACTGTACCGACAGTGATCACAAAAGCAGAGACGGTGGGATGCTTTGTCAGAAATAAAAATACTGAATGAAACAATTGAACTCTTAAGACTCAGAGCAGAAGTATCTATGCAAGTACAGTACAGTGTTGTCTTGCAGGTGAAACCTGCATGCAGTGGAAATACAGGTCCATGGCAATGCACTGAAGCTTGAAACGGCAGCCTGTTTAAAAGGAAGACTGAAAATAGCCATTGTTCCCACAGCAGGGATCTGAGCACCTGTTTCCACCATTTTTGTTAAACACACGCAATTAACCTCATTGACAGGGCCAGGAGTGGCCGTCCCCGGTGGAGGTTTGTGGGCAGAGGAGGCAAAGAAGGCATCACTTCACTTTGCCCTTTAACTGCTATGCATGCCTAATGCAGCTGCCATCTGGCACGGGTGAGAGGATGCCTCAAGACCCCGGGGCCTATCTCCCACAGCATCCAAGGAATCGAGACCCTCCCAATCGCAGGGTAACCGACAACCTTATGGGGTACACGATGGAAAATATGTGGATTACTGTGTTCCTGAAGAGCCAATTATCTCCCTTCTCCTTCTGTGAGACAGGCACGGCTGTGGGTTGCCAGTTCTGGCAGAGCTTATAAAGTTCACCAAATGGTTGTTTATTTTTGGAGATCAGCACAACAGTAATCAGTTATGGTTTAAAAAGATTTTGGTGACCTCTGTACAAATAAATTTTTTCGCACATCTAGATACATAAAAAAAGCTAGAACAATAGCAGGGTTAAGCAGAAATGTGAAGTAGAAGGGGGGGGGTAGTGTGCAATGGACGATGTGTTTACCTGTCAGGTCGAATAAAACACAGCTTTGTCAGGCACTCTCCTTTCCTAGCCTAAGCAATCAGCGTTAATGGAGCAGCATAGTCTGAGGAGGGTGTGTTTTGAGTTTAGAGGACAGGACATTTGGTGCAATATGTAACCTGGGGGGGGCGATTTGTGTAGCTACAAGGAACTACAGGGAGAGACAGGCCATTTAGCACTGAATGTCCTAGTGGACTGCAGGGAAATTTATATATAAAATTTTATAAATTTATAAATATATAAATATTTATATATTTTTTCTTTTCCCACAATTCACTTACCTTCTACAGACTGTCACATTATTTTTTCCCCCAAAACACTAATGACTCAGAAATGCAAATGTGTTTGGCTGAGCCTGTATATTTGAGCGTCCTTCCACATCTTCAAACAGTTTTTACCCTCTGATTTATTTTTCTTGGCCCTCTGTTGGGTGTTGTTCAAATTTGCAGGGTAAAGAAACCTCAGATGATGTCACAACCAACAGCCACATAATGTTTCCCTCATCTGGGGCCTCGTTTATAAAAAGTACTTTAGTACTTTGTTATCAGCCTATAAAATGTGCTTAATTCAAATTATAAAGCATATACATTTGCCCCTTCTGATGGTTCTAATAGGCTTATTATAGAATTTTTAGTCTTATATACCATTATTGTTTTATATGTAGAAACTTTCTCATTAATGACAGGCTACTGTAAGCAAACAATTAACACTCAACCATGGCTGCACTAGCTTTATTGAGTGGCTCAAGAGCCGCTATCTGTTCCCCAGAGCCATTTTATTAAATGTATGTGACACGTTAGCCCCAGGGCGCAATTACAGAGCTCATTCACGTGCGTTCAATTTGAAGTTAATTTGAGATTTATAGATGGAAGGTACGTACAAGAAACCAATTTTATAAATAATGCTTACTTCAATTTAACCCCTTCATGCAGATAGAAAATTTGGTCAATTCTCACCTATTTAGGGGGTGCTCTGTTTAAGGCTTTATAACTCAGTGTATAAACAGTGCTGAGCAGAAAAATGCCCTCAGAATACTGCGTAAGCAAGTTTCCACGCAGAAATTCAAACATATGAAATAAGAGAATCCATACTTACGCAGTGTTTGCAGTCAATGTAATATGGTGACACCATGATGAAAAGGCAGAGGGAGAAAATGCTAAACTTGCATAAGCAGATTTTTGACTTTCTCCCTGAGCGTTCTTTTATGCATTATTCTGCATTATTTATGCATTCTTTTACTCAGAGTTCTATACATGTGGCCCCAGGTGTGAGCAACACAGAAACTTGCTAAATGGCTTAAATGAAACAAGACAGTTGTACCATTTACAATACCAACTTAGATTTTTTTATTTTCTTAATTTAAGTCAAAATAAAGTGCCACAAATGCAAAAAAACTTTTGAAAGTTTTTCTTTAGTTTGCAATTAAATACTGAGAGCTACATACAGTATGTGAAACAGCTAAATCTATACATTTCGTGGATCATAGACTCTATGTCCACAAGTGTGCAAAATCGGAGGATGATGATGCAGAACTACTAAAGATATATGATGCAACATATAGGCAGTGTACCCTGGTGTCCATTAGTGTCTCTAAATCTCTCCAAATGGCTAAATTGTGGACTTCTCCAAATCATAATACTAATAATGATATATTAAGCTACAAATCAACTGTTTTGGCTCATAAAACTCACGATTGCATCATTTCAAGTGGGAATTACTATTGTCAGTATAGGGGGTAGATATCTAGATATCTATGGGTCACAAAACCCTATCCAAAACATGTCATAAAATTAATATAACTTGTTTTGTCCATTATAAAGCATATACATTACCCCTTCTGATGGTTTAAGATGAAAGAAAAAACTAATAGGCTTATTTTAAGTCTTCCTTACATTATATACCATTATTGTATCATATGAAGAAACTTGCTCATTAAGGCAGGCTACTTTAAGCAAACAATTAACAATGAACTTGATATCACACTGTTACACACACCTAAATATGTAGCCTAATCATTCACTCATGTACCTCAATAAAAAAAAAAAAGTTCCCATTCATAATGACTCCAAGGAAAATCTTACATTCATATATCAGCGCAACATTATAATAAAATAATATTCCTCCAACAGGAAAATTCTGCCAAATGTTCTAGCTTCAATGAAAATTGGTACATCAAAAATAAAACATGACTGAGCGTACTGTAACATACATATGAACGTTACACTACAGTGTGTGAAATGCCCTCAAAATGCAAAGATAATAATATCTAACATAGCCTACTGGACAAGACGGTGATTGAGTGGAAAAACTAACGTACATATGTAGCCAGCGAGAAGAGCCGCATATTACAAGCAGTACTACTTTCATATCAAGGACGAAAAACTCCCGTCAGTGAATGCGTTTTCTGTAGCTGTTTGCGTCATACTACATTGATAAAATAAAAACATTCTGTTATGCTGGGCTGTAATTTACTGTTCAAAGTACCCAATAACAATGCAAGTGTTGAGAAGGATATACCGTCATGAAACCGTAATGACGTGAAATACTTCAAAGCTGCAGGTACAGTATATGGGGTGTTTCACACAGACGTTCCATGTTGTGTTATAACGTTCTAAACTGGTGTATATTTCTCAAACAAATTGTCCAAGACAATAAATGACCTCTGAATTTAAAGGAACATTTCTATATGCAAAACTAATGGTAGAATTGTATATGTATTTCATATTTAGTAGCAGATATTGATAGTAGAACGATGTGATATCATTACACAATAATTTCACATGTTTATTTTGCATTCGAGTTTGCAGGGTTTTTCGCTGCTTTTTTGGCATATGATCAGGCTATTGTTAGGTTTATCTTGTTTCTATGATGGAATGCTAATTTTAGATGATGAAGAAAAATATTTATGATCTCACACATTGACGTTATTGTCTACTATGTCATGCATGGGTAGGTAATTGTTAATTGGACTTGCTACGGGAGAATACTGACACTTAAAAACTCCATATTCGGCAGAGTTGTCACGAATCGTGTACTAATAAAGATAAAATGCAGAGTTTGTGGTTCCCACTCATAGTTTGGCTGCAGGAGCAACGAATGTCTCAGCAAAATCTTGCCGCCGGCACCATGGCGACGAGGCATTTGCGCAAAGGGGGTAAAGAAATGTGCTTACGTGAAAGTTAAAGATGACGTCCAAGTACTTTTTTTTTATAAATGAGGCCCCAGGATTACAATGTTAGTCTATTATTATATTATTTAATTATGAAATGTGCTTTTCAAAATACCTAAATGATGCATTGTAGGAGAAACTGAGTTTGATACCAGAAGGCTGGAGAATTCATGTCCCAGCTCCATGTTAGGAAATGTGCTGTTGTCATACATTTATTTAACCTTTATTTAACCAGGTAAGTTAATTGAGAACACATTCTCTTTTACAATAACAACCTGGCCAAGAGGCAGTGAGGCAGCAGCAGTCAGGTACATTTGCACGAAACATAGTTACATAAAATTACAACACACTATACAACACATAATTACAACAATGATTTACAACAATATTTACGCACAACATAACAGCAGCAGTTAATAAAGATGCAAGGTTGGGAAGGGCAGGCGAGATTCCTGAGCGTCTCAATAAACAGGAGAGGGGGGGTAATGAGTGTTGGGTGACGATGAAAGCAGTTGCAGGAGTGGTGAAAAAGGATAGTCGGTTTGTTTATGAATTCAGGTAGGGAGATGAAGTGGCTGAATTTAAGGTGTTTTTGTAGGAGGTTCCAATCAGAGGTGGCAGCGAAAAGGTATGCAAGGAAGTTACTTGAGTTGATTCATTCTGTTCAGTATCACTGTATAAATAGATCTTACTCTGACTAGGCCAGGGTTGGGATGTGTCCATTTCTGGATTTCATACTGAGTTTCATGCTAGCTGGTAATTATATTTATTCGCCCAATCATTCATGTGATCTTTAATTTTAGAAAAATGTATTGATTAACCCATGAGTCACAGCTGATAGCTTTTGTGTCCCTATACAATATTTTACTGTGGTATCATCTACAAGTGAACCAGCATTGGTGTATGGTGGTAATTATCTAATTAAGCCAGGATAACTGGTGGAAGAAAACTTGTATACACACCTTCAAAGATGGAATTGCCCACCCCTCCTCTAAAACGTGTGTAAAAAAATAAGATCATGAATATCAAATGGGTAATCATAGAAGCTTATTGATGTAAACATCATATTGTACAGTGCACTGTACACCACATACCCAGTTTCTTATTTATACAGCAGTTTTTTTTAGGAACAATTGTAAATGCAAGTGCTGTCCACCCCTTATTCCTAACCCACATTAATAATCTGCCCATCACCAGACCAAAAGAAAGTTGAAAGAGGAAATAGTTCACCCACACTGTCTTAAGGCACGAGCAGTAAATCAATGAGGGTGACAGAACGGCTTAACAGAGTACTAAGCTTGCAAGTTGGAAGGTTGTGGGTTCAAATCCCAAGCGGGGCAGAGTTCTTCCATTCCTTGGCAAGTGCTTCTAAACTGAACTGCTTTAGTTTTTATCCAACTGTATAAATGAGTAACAATGTGTTCAAAATGTAAGCTGTTGAGTGGCTCCAATATGTTAACATACATATTGAATACATATAGAAGTAATGTCATTATTTTATTTTATTCTGTGCTACCTCTGTGATTGGCTTAAAGGTTGTCTTTTCTCCTAACATTTATTGTTCATAAATACAATAAACTATAAATACCTATTCATATTTGTTTAGCCAGTACAATAATAATTGATATTAAAAGACAAAAAACAAAATTATATAATATTAACTTAGGTTAACTCTGGCCAAACCCCTCATATAAGCACCAACTCAGAATTAAGTTTTGAACATGGCTCAATGTAGAAATAGCTGATATTTTTGTCAAAATAACTTCTGATTCATTAATAAAATTGAAAAGTCATTGCATTATTTAATTAAAAATAAAGTACTGCTGTCGAGTTGATTAATTAACAGAACAATTCCTCAAAATTGTAGGCCTACGAGAATAAACTTTACAGCTTCTTTTTGCTAGTGGTATTGTGTGTAAACATGCATGCCTTGTCTGCTAAATGTACGGTTTAGACCAGGAGTGGGAAGCTCCAGGCCTCACGGGCCAGTGTGTATGCGGGTTTGTGTTGCCATCAGTTAACAATTATTTAATTAGCCCAATCGTTTACATGATCTGATATTTTAATCTACATTCTACAATATGAACAGCAGCTAATGAATGTTCTTGTGCTGGTATGCGTGTATTGCAGTGTTTTATCGTTCTGTAATTTATGAGTGAATCGGTGATGGTGTATACAACTAATTAGGTGATTGAGCCAGGTTAACTGGTGGCAGTAAAAACCTGCATACACACTGGCCCGCGAGGCCTGGTTTAGACTTAGCTATACCATTACAATAGAAGATCATATAGGCTTAATTTCAAAAGGCTACATTTTATTAGCACCTTTGAAACATTTAATATACAGACATATTCATCCATGATCAAGCAACCATGTATATAGCTTATAAGCCCATGGTCTCCAAATTGTGGGAGGTCACATACATTGTGATGGAGGTCACATACGTACATGTCAAAAATCTTCAAAAAGTTCCATTTGCATTTAAATCAGTCAATTTTAACACTGACCAAGACTACTTACAGTGTAAATGCAATTATATTGAGATTTAAAAATCATTTTAATTTTATATTTGAACATTTGTTAGGCTACATTTTAAGAAGGGGTGACAAAATGTTTAACTCATTATGTGGGTCATGGACTCTGACATTTCGGAAACCACTACTACACACTTCTACATATGGGTCACCAAGACAAATGAGTACCTTTCCTTTGAAATAGTAATGGAGTCATTAAAGTCTTAACATGTTATAATTAGTCCCAGTGGAGCTGTCTGCTTTGTGACTGGAGACTGTTGTGCTTCTGTTTTACTCAGCATTGTGACGCTGTGCAGTTCCATTTGCTGTGGAGCTTTGGCAACCTTTTTTTCACCCTCAGCACATTCAGAGAAACATCCCTGGGCAACACAGAAAGTAACTCATGGCAGATTGTTGCAGCACCAATGGGGTCAGGTTACTTCCCTGCCCGAAATTACTTTGATACCTTTGGAACATCCTGTAAATGCACGTGAACGCACGCACGCACGCACGCACGGATGGATGGATCACTTTAAGGGTTGTTTCTCCTCACAAATTTTCCTATTGAAAATAAGTAATGAGAAGAAACCCTTCAAGTTTTCTGGCAGCACAGTGATGGTTTAAGGCTTTTTGATACGTCCGACCCTTGCTACCTTAAAGCCATTTTACCAACCATGTATTCCATACTGTTCCAGCATAATTTCCATAATTTCATTAGTCCCACCCCCCAATTCCCATAGAGATCTATTCAAATGCAGAGATGTTATAGTATCGCTTGTAAGAATACCAGAAAATAAAATATTCAGAGTCTTTTGATGTTGTTGGGTCACAGACATCAGGAAGTCATGGCATGAAAAAGATATGCGACCAAATATGAAAAATTATTACTTTATTCTATATATAAATGCAGGGGTGCCAATAATTGTAGCACACTTGGTTTTGTTAAAAATAATTATTTCTTGATGAAGATTTTTTTTCCTCATAATATATTTACTTCAATTGAAGGTTGGATTTTTCTAATTTTTTCACTGTGAGCTAATTCACCAAAAGGCAAATTTTTGATAACCTATTTTACTCATCTTTACCCGTCTATATTTTTTTCTATATAATGTAAAAACCATATAATGTGCTGTAAGTGACCCCAGGGTATAGGATGGTCTGCTACTCAAACAGAAAATTGTGATGAGTAACCTCCCCACTGCGATTTGGAACAAAATCACGTACTGGGGTTTAAAAGCAGCAGTTGCGTCAGCCAAAGCAACCGGCTGGCATGGGGTCTCCCCTGCCACACTGCTATTTCGCATCAAGCGACGTTAGTGTGCTAATGTTAGTTGCCCTTGGCATCCTTTGACAGGGTGTCTTATTGTCTGGCGGCCTTCTGTCATATTGTCTCTGATTTGCCCACATCGCCCTCTAGAGGCCCAGTGCAGCAAAGCAGCTCACACACAGGCAGAACTGAGCTTGGGGGGTTCATTTGGCATTCTTGTTTATTAAGAAACGCATCAAAATCTCACTCAAGGTCGCTGCAGGGAAAAAACAGCCTGAACAGATGCTGCTCTGGTCAAAAGCTGTGCTTAGTATTCAATTGGTATAAATCATTCTACATTCATTGCAGAAAGCACAATCATGCGGCCTTGATGTAACTTGATCCATTTCAGATGGCGCATCAATTATAATTTGAAACGACCAGCCTAAAGAAGAATGCATCACCAATTTAGATATCATGAGCATGACCATGTCTGGAACAACTGCCACTGGAAGCCTGTAACCATAGCAGCAACATTGTGCCTCTACTGGATTTTCATGACAGTATACTGTTGAATTATAGGAATCCCTTCCAAATGTATTTTTCAAAACATGTCAGGAGTACTTTAAAGCAATGAACATGAACAAAACAAAGCTCCTGATCAGACTGATAATTATTATTCTTATAACTGAAATGAGTAGGAATTACAAAAGAAACAGACAGTCTTCAAGGATTCATTTACAATCAGGTTTTGCACAATCAACTGCAATAAATATTTTGTAATGTGTGAAATGATGGGAAAGTGTACTGTGTGTAGCCTACTTACTGGAGCAGAGAACTTACATTTGTGTAAGTGCGATTCTGTGTTCCAGTTCATGCCTTATTTCCGTTCCAGTTCATTTAGCTATACATAGAAAGATTATTTGTAAATAACATTTCATTTTTTAAAACCAAAATATTAATGTTAAATAGTGAAAATGAACAAGCAGCTCAAGGCTGTGGTAAATCATAAACTCTGCTGAGCTGTACATATGAATCTCATTACCAAATATATAAATAAATAATGTCAGTAAAACTTCAGAAATGGTATTATCAAGTCTATTAAAATGTTTTTTTAGAATTTTTAAATGTATTTGTAATTTTAACAATTGCATTGAATCATTTGACTTGATGATTTGATTTTAACACTTTAATAAAATATGGGTGTTGCTAACTAAGGTAAATATTTATTCTGAATGTTGAGTAAAAATGTATTTCACTCAAAATGTAAACAAATAAAAAAACAAAACAATTGAATGTCATATTTCTCTTACAGTGGCAGCAATGTTGTCTTACATGCAGTAAGAAAGGCAGCTTTGTCTAGCACTAGAAAAGTCAGCCCTCCTATGATCAAGAAGTTCATATATTTTGAGGCTGACATTGAAAAGCCAAAGATTATGATTAATTGATTATGATCTTTTTATTATTACCAAGAACAATACATTTTCAGTTTTGTTAGCAAGCTACATACTTCAGGGTATATATATTCTCTCTGAAATAAGTTGTTGAATGCATTTAAATATGTACATTTATAGTACCTTGTACGGATCCTTATTGTAGCAAAATGAATAGCTTTGTACTTTCATAGAACAAAGCTGCTACAAAGTCATGCATATTTGCTGAAAATTATTTATATTCATCGGGGGATTTAACAGTTTTTGGAACTCATATGTTTTGTTGGAAAGTCCTCAACATAATTTCTGAAGTTTGTGTGACATTTCTGAATAGCTGAACTTGCCGGCATACTTTAAAATGTACATGTTTTTTTGTGTGAATAGTAAAGAAGGCGCTGACATGTGATTCAGGGGAAACCCTTGGAAACCCTTTTATTTTTTCCTTTTTATCTTCCTTTGAGAACAAGACCAAAGAATATTACATTAAAGCAGTCACTTTTGCAGTTGAAAATCTTGTTTTACAAGCATCAATCATACATGAGCCTGTCAGTGCAAATGTGAAGCCTGCTCCAGTGCAAGGGCATTTCTGGCTTCTCAAAATAACTTCTGTTGTTATGCTAATAACTTGAATGACATCATAACAATGCAAGTCAGGCACCAAAAGAACATGCAGCAACACTACTTTTTTAATAGAATGCCTTATTTTCAGATCCAGCCCAATGCCTCTGTCCATATACAGTACAGTGTGTAGTTGTGTCGAGGAGAAAATAGTTTTAGTAGATTATGATCTTGTATGTAGGAGATTTTGGCCGCAAAATAGACATTTTTTTCCACCTTGCCTTTCAGAGCTTCCGTATTATGCATACACATGAGGCTACAAGTAACTAATAACTCATGGGTAATGAATGTCATTGTTATCAAAGTGCCATACAAATTCACACAAGTGTATGCAAATAAAATAAAAGCTGTAGCACTGTACCTTCGCTTGTGCAATTCAAAATTAAACCGTATAGTCTTCATGTAATCTTAACCCATTAAACACATTTATGGAAAGCCACAATATAACATTCAATCTAATATATTCAAAATAAGGTTGTGTGGAATCTATGTAAACATAATTCTTCCAAAAGCATCAACTTCCTAGCATTTTAAATAAACTCAGGCATTCTTGCAGTAAATGTGAAACCAATTTAGTAGAGCATTCTCAGAATTTTCATGGATTGTTTACTGAAAGAAGCATGCTCTATTTGTCCAATGTCTGCTTTGAATACATGCTACATTTGCATTCTGGAATGGGCTATTCAATTGGACTCTATTGGAGTATGATTTTTTAAAATTAATTGGCTCAAGGAAATGCAGCATCACAATATCCCCAAGTTATTTTATTTTTTTGTTCCTATGGATTAACCAAAGCTTTGAGTGAAAAAAATTCTGGTCTTTCGTCGATAGCATGATTGCATTTATACATGTATCAAGGGATTAGTGGCATTGTACACATGGTGCTGTATGTCCAGTGCAGGCCAATATGACATAACAGGCTCACTCAAACAGAAACCAACCACACACAGACTGCCACAATGATGGATAAAGCAACTGGACTGGTTCAGAGGTGGAAGTGTTACAGCTGCAATGAGTTCACCGTTTGTATGTGTGTAAAGTGTCTCCATACAACCATAGACATATGTCAATATCAAGTGTGTGTAAAAATACCCCCCCCCCCCCCCCTCAAAAAATATAACAATAAATAAATAAAATGTAGGCCTTACACAGAATAAATAATGACACCAGCATCCAGATAATCAGCACGGTACATTCACTCGTTCACATTAGTTCAGTCTAACACACAAGTAATACTGAGTTGTCATCACTCTACTGTATTTATTCACAGGTCCAGTTCTATAATCAAATTTTTAATTATTGAACGCTGACACCTGTGTGTGACAATATTACATTACAGTCATTTAGCAGATGCTTTTATCCAAAGCGACAATATGCTTGTGGTGTGACTGTAGCTAACAAATATTGCATTCTTTTACCTCAAGCATAAACCTAACTTCAATAAAAGCTAATACATTTTACACATTTCATACCACTACAGACATTGTTAATGTGAATTTGTAATTATCTTCACCAATGTTTCCCCCGTGGTTAGCATAAAACGATTACTAGCCGTTGTTAGATTAACAAATGACACCGTAAATGGGATTTATTACATCGGGCACTTATCCTGTCATATTCCTTATTTTTTACATTCTTAAAACACGTTATGTTTGTTTATGAAAACGTTTATACACGTCTGCTTACCTGACAATATATGAAAATACATGAGCAGGAAATCAACACCGTACATTCACTTGTTCACATCAGTCTGACACACAAGTAATACTGAGCCAATCGTTACGTTATCAGAACAGGACCCTAGCTTGGCGGAGCTGCCTGGCTCACATAACGTTAGCTAATGTTGCCTATAAGACGCCCCTGCTCCCCTATCAATTCCTCTAACTATAATAATGATTCATATTGAATGATTAGCATTGAGATATTTATCTTTTCTAGTCTACAATAAATACATTTTTCTGAAGCACGGTTAGGTTAAAATGTGTAGGTGGGGCCAATCGCAATAGCGTAGTCTGCAAATAGCAAGAAACGGTCCTGCCAAGTGTATATACAAATCTCCAAAGCACTGTCTATAAGTCATTAAAAAACGTTTTAAAATTTTATTTCAAAGCAACATAACTAAAAAAAAATTATTTCAGCTAAACTGTCATGTTAAGTCATGTTATGCCAACTAATTCATGAGTTGTTTTTAATAAAACTTAAATTTCATTGTTAGAAAAACTTGAGTTGAGTGATAAATTTTTCTAACAAGGTTTTATAGCCTACCTTGTAGTCATGTAGCTGTCATGAAGGATATTACATGGGGTTTGCATGTTAAATAATAGAGGTTGAATTTCTTATATGTCCAAAAGCATCACATGTTCACATTGTTATATGTCAAAAGCATCATATGCGCACAATGGGCCAAATGGAAAGATATTAATTTCACATTTTTACGGATTAGCCTGAATTAATGTGCAAAAATGGGGTCCCTACATTATTTTGCGAAATAGTGGGAGTTGTTCATGCAAATAGATTACTTTAGCACATGTAAAGTGATTTACTAAACCCGAAAGGAAGTTTGACAAAGGTGTTTGCGGGTGCATTTTTGTACAAATGGAAAGCAGGTATTAAATGACACGGAATCAATGTAGCAAGACAGTACGGGTGTGCTTGGAATACCCATAACTTAACATTCTGAATGATTGCATAACAATGGGGGCAAATTAACTAACAAAATACACAAGAAGAGAATTAGTGGATAGCCTGCATAGGCTACATTATGAACCATTTTTTTGTTCATCATGAAGCAAATCGTGTTGCAGAATACAAAAGTAACTAGTCTTTGAATCAAACAAACAATAGGCTACAATAACGTCTATTATAACAAACAGTGAATAACAAGCAAATCAAAACATTATAAAAATAAAACCCATGATCAAATGGAAATGTGATTTTATTAGGGGTGGGATGATTCAAACCCATAATGATTCGATTCGATTACGATTCTTTAGGCAAAGGTTCGATACATCATAACATCTTACATTTGATCACAATTCGATTCGATTCGATGTAATAGGTATGCTAATGTGATTTGATACCGATAAAGTCAGCAGTAATTAAATATTCAATTAGAACCTTATGCCAAGTTCACAGCATTATGTTTATTGTTAAGGCATGCCATACATTTTGCAGCTGTCTGCAGCAAATAATGCAGCAATAAACATGACTAACAGTGTATTTTCTAAAGTTGTCCTATTTAGGTTATTGTTTATCAAACAGTGTCAGACATGGTACCCTAATACATTTCCTTTATTTACAAAATGAAAATGGCAAAATGTATAACAATTACTAAACTGGGCCAAGAAAAATGAAATAGCCTATAGGCTAGTGTCATGCATAGTACTTTCCTAAATCTTAGTACGATCTAGACCAGGGGTGGGCAACTCCAGGCCTCGCGGGCCGGTGTGTATGCATGTTTTTACTGCCACCAGTTACCAATTATTTAATTAGCCCAATCGTTTACATGATCTGATATTTTAATCTACATATCCGCGATATGAACAGCAGTCGATGAATGTTCATGTGCCGGTATGCGTGTATTGTAGCGTTTTATCGTTCTGTAATTTACGAGTGAATCGTGATTGTGTGTATGACTAATTCGCTGATTGAGCCGTGGTAACTGGTGGCAGTAAAAACATGCATACACACCGGCCCGCGAGGCCTGGAGTTGCCCACCCCTGATCTAGACCTTCGGTGGAGCAAGATGCCCATCCATCCGTAGTTAAAGCTACTCTCGTAGCGTTTTGCAAGGAGTCGAACAGTTTTCTTCACCTCTTCATACAAGGCAGGTATACATTTTTCACAAAAATGTTTTCTGCATGGTATGGTGTATCTAGGTTCCACGACATTCATTAAGTGAATCGGACAGTTAACGTAGTAATAATTAATTAAACGTAAGACATTGGAAATAGTCTTACTATTTTTGTTTTTTGTCTCTAACGTCTACTTGATTTTGAATAGAAAATGGTTTAAATTTAACTATCAGAAAGCACTTTACAATTAACTGTCTGGACACGGTATGTGTATAAAAAGTAATAAAAAACAATTATACAAAAAAATAGAACTGTTTGGCCATTTCTCCAGGAAACAGGAAGTGTCAATGACTCCCGAGTTTAGCTTGTTAACCCGCTTGCTGTCCTTCACGTCAATGGTGTGCAGTCGGCTCAAATGGTTTATCATGTTTGTGGTGTTGCCTGTGTATCTGATTTCTACTTGGCAGATCTTGCATATTGCAGAGGTTTTGTCAAGTACACCCTCCTTCTTTCTAAACCCGAAATGCTTCCATACCACTGATTTTCTGTTCGGAACATTCGTAAGTTTCTGTCTCTTTTGTCGCACTCAGAGAGCACGCAGCTAGCCATTTCGCTCAGATCTGTCCGTCTCATTGTCGCTTGATTCCCGCCTGTCCCTGCTTTCAACTCACGCTTACGTGGGGGTTGGAGCAGAAACATGGATTGAAGCTGGTCAAAACAGTTTTAAAAGTAGTCGTGTCTCAGAAATATATATTTTAAATAATGAAATGATTTTTTTTTTGAAGAAATGAATACATGTGCACATTCATTAAAGATGCGATATTAATCGATGCTTATCAATTATAATCTAACAGATCGATGCAGTTGTATTTACACATTCAGATCGATGCATTGTCCCACCCCTAGATATTATGTGACACTTCCGGCACGAGTAGGCTTAGTGTTAGTAAGCATAGTTATGATCATTTCAGTCCTGACAAACATCTGTAACTCCCGGCAGGAACTAAGAGACATCCAGTGAAACAGTTCAAAATAAACCACCAGCTCGTTCAGTGTTAACAGTAGCCTATACCAGTGATTTTCAACCAACAATGCAGACAAGTGTGCAGTGAGAGATTGTCAGGTGTGCCGTGGGAAATTATCCAACTTCACTTAATTAGTAACACTTTTGGTTGGTGGTGTGACTCAGGATTTTTTTAATGTAAAAAATGTGCCTTGGCTCAAAAAAGGTTGAAAAACACTGGCTTATACCCTTCACAAAATAAAAAAACCCATAAAAACAGCAACATTGCTGCGAGACCTTTCACTGTTTTCTTACAGTGTAACCATTACAAACATGTAAAATCTCTCATTTAAATACGGCTGTTTGCGGCTGGAGTAATTTGCATCATGACTCTTAGTTGATCACCCGCAAAGTGTAAAATGTTAACACGTGCAAATACTTTGGCTGCGAAAAAATAACACCCCTTATTTGGAATCTTCATAAATTGACCCCTTAACGTAGCCTTTGAAGTGCACAATGCAAACGTAATAATTATGACTGTAAAAAGCAAGTACCTTAGATTAAGCCTTTTAATCAATTGTAGGCTATAGATTTAGTGAATTAAACCCATAAATTAATTAATGCTCCAAGTAGGCTACTATTTTTCTGAATTGATTAAATTCAAATGTTATTTGATGTTAAATATGCTAATTAAAACAAACATTTAACCATTGAACAAAATTTGCTCTAAAATGACTTACAGGTCTGTATAGCCAGAGTTGCAATGGCTGATCTTGTGCTGTTGGAGGAGTTGGCTCCTTCGGAAAGAACGCATCTTTAGGATCGCGCATAAGGTATTTGTTGGCTGAGAGTGATGTACAGTTGCGGCCACTATTATTGGCAACCCTGGTAAAGATGAGTAAAAAGGGTTATAAAAAATTAACTGTTTGGTGAATTAGCCTAATCGCACAATAAAAAAATGAGAAAATTCAACCTTTAATTCATGTGAATTTATTATGAGAAAAAATAATCCCTCAGCAAGAAATAATTATTTTTAACAAAACCACGTTGACCACAATTATTGGCACCCCTGAATTTAGAATATATTATATAGAATAAAGTAATCATTTTTAATATTTGGTCACATATCCTTTGCATGCCATGACTTCCTGATGTCTGTGACCCAACAATATCAAAAGACTCTTGATATCTTATTTTCTGGTACTCCTACAAGCGATTTTGCATTTGAATGAATCTCAATGGGAATTGGGGGGGGGGGGGTGGGACTAGATTTAGCTGTAAATTACAATTAAACAACCCTTAAAGTGATCCATCCATATCTACTGCATATCTGGCAGCAGAGTGATGGTTTAAAGGTCCCCTATTATACTATTTTTTGTCAATTTTATATTATTCTACAAGGTCTACCAAACATGTTCATAAGGTTTTTTAAGGGAAAACGTTTTGCAATAAATTAAAAAAATATATAAATCCCGTGAGTTTTTTACTCTTGCAGCTGAACAGCCCGTTTTGGGTGGGCGGTTTGGGTTTTTTCACATGCGCTGCGTTGATTGGCTAACTGACCCGGAATCAGAATCACTCTTGTCTACACTACACTTTAGCACCGAAAAAGCTAATAAAAAAGAGCAAACAAAGACATTAAAGAACATATTTTTACAAAGGCAAATGCATGTAATATACAGGTGCAGCTCAAAAAATTTGAATATCGTGAAAAAGTTCAATATTTTTTGTCACTCATGTCAGAAAGTGAAACATATATTATATAGATCCATTACACATAGAGTGAAATATTTCAAGCCTTTATTTCTTGTAATTTTGATGATTATGGCTTACAGCTAATGAAAACCCAAATTCAGTGTCTCAGAAAATTTGAATATTACATAAGATCAATAAAAAAGGATATTTTAAACAGAAATGTCAGCCTTCTGAAAAGTATGTTCATTTCTATGCACTCAATACTTGGTTGGGGCTCCTTTTGCATGAATTACTGCATCAATGCGGCGTGGCATGGAAGCGATCAGCCTGTGGCACTGCTGAGGTGTAATGGAAGCCCAGGTTGCTTTGATAGCAGCCTTCAGGTCGTCTGCATTGTTGGGTCTGGTGTCTCTCATCTTCCTCTTGACAATACCCCATAGATTCTCTAGGTCAGGCGAGTTTGCTGGCCAATCAAGCACAGTAATACCATGGTCATTGAACCAGCTTTTGGTACTTTTGGCAGTGTGGGCAGGTGCCAAATCCTGCTGGAAAATGAAATCAGCATCTCCATAAAGCTTGTCAGCAGAAGGAAGCATGAAGTGCTCTAAAATTTCCTGGTAGATGGCTGCGTTGACTGTGGACTTCAGAAAACACAGGGGACCAACACCAGCAGATGACATGGCACCCCAAATCATCACTGACTGTGGAAACTTCACACTGGACTTCAAGCAACGTGGATTCTGTGCCTCTCCACTCTTCCTCCAGACTCTGGGACCACTGAGCAACAGTCCAGTTCTTTTTCTCCTTAGCCCAGGTAAGACGCTTCTGACGTTGTCTCTGGTTCAGGAGTGGCTTGACACGAGGAATGCGACATTTGTAGCCCATGTCCTGGATTCGTCTGTGCGTGGTGGCTCTTGATGCACTGACTCCAGCCTCAGTCCACTACTTGTGAAGCTCCCCCAAATTCTTGAATGGATTTTGCTTGACAATCCTCTCAAGGCTGGAGTATTATCCTCGGTTATCTTTGTTAGTTGTGCACCTTTTCCTCCCACACTTTTTCCTTCCACTCAACTTTCTATGAATATGCTTGGATACAGCACTCTGTGAACAACCAGCTTCTTTAGCAATGACCTTTTGTGGCTTACCCTCCTTGTGGAGGGTGTCAATGACTGTCTTCTGGACATCTGTCAAGTCAGAAGTCTTCCCCATGATTGTGTAGCCTACTGCACCAGACTGAGAGACCATTTAAAGACTCAGGAAACCTTTGCAGGTGTTTTGAGTTAATTAGCTGATTAGAGTGTGACACCATGAGTTTCCAATATTTAACTTTTTCACAATATTCAAATTTTCTGAGACACTGAATTTGGGTTTTCATTAGCTGTAAGCCATAATCATCAAAATTACAAGAAATAAAGGCTTGAAATATTTCACTCTATGTGTAATGAATCTATATAATATATGAGTTTCACTTTCTGAAATGAGTGACAAAAAATATTTAACTTTTCACGATATTCTAATTTTTTGAGCTGCACCTGTAAATGAAAGGAAAGTAAAACCAAAGGGAATGAGTGAAACGTCCTTAATGACTGATAGAGAATTATAGAACTAGATTTCCATTCACTTATTTATCAACTTCTGAAAGTTTATGCCCTTAAACTACATTCCTTGTTTTAATTATGACCCTAGCAATTATTTCATAAGTTGTGTAGCCTTAGCCAGCCAATTAGGCAACTACCACTTGACAAACATTTCTGTACATTCAAAGAGGAAAGAAATGTAATTCAGCCACCAGAAATTCCCATGAGTATTCTAACATCCAAAGATATCTTCTTAAAGTCAGAACTTCATATTGGCCTTAATTGGGAAAGGGTACATTGGTTTGGTGACTGGTAAAAAGCCTGGTTAATGGCCTGCTTAATACAGTTTCTAAGCAGAGCATCAAACTGTATAAATTGCAATGCTCTGCTTAGAAGTTATATCTACAGCCCTGTATGTATGAATCATGGCAAAGATACAACAGACCCAATGTGGATAACACTATATTTGCATTTCAATTTAAGTTTTCCCATGTGTATCTGTGTTTTTAATAACATTACGTTTGTTATAAAACAATTGAGTGATGAGACATTATTAACTCTGCTGTTTACATTACCTACTCCAGTTTTCTTTTTCTTATATCAGGGGTTTTCAACCTTTTCTTACCCAGGGACCCCCACCCAGGCTCAAAGGCTTCCAGGCGACCCTCTGTATAAGTTAAGGGTTATATTTACCAAAAGAGTAAAAAATATTTTCCCAAAAGTCATTGCATATCAAGTCTAGCCAGGGACCCCCTGCAGTACTTTCAAGGACCCCCAGGGGGTTCACAGACCTTCTGTTGAAAACCCAGGGCTTATATTGTTGTTGATGTACATAACATTTCTGTATGCTAAACAATTGATCTTCAGTCCAGTAGAAAGAAAGGGATGCATCACTTCTGCTGTGAGATAGGAGATATAACTGGAAGGTCAAAAGGTCATACCTTGTGAATCTTAAATGGTTTGTGATGTCATGATCCCTATAAAAGTCTCTTTGCCCACATCTCATCCCTGTCACTGAGTGCGGACTCTCATCAGTAGATAAATATTTAGAGACAGGTGACTTGCCTTTGTTTGGTAATCAACCACATTTTGTATTTGATTGTTCTGCATGATTAATGAGCATGTCAATTTAAATAGTGATCACTCATTAGCAGATGATTTTTTTATTTTTTTTTATTTGAAGATTTTCCATTTTGGAAGCTCTGCCTCTATATGTGTTACATTGATTATACAGATTATCTTTCATATATGCACACAAAAGTAGTACAATTTTAAGTTTCTGAAGTCATTCTAATCAAAATAATTCCCTGTAAGCTCTCTATTATAATGCAAAAGTGTGCAAAATGAAAAACTGTAAAAAAAAGAAGGAATAATCCAGCAATGGGTGATCCTTAATAACATAATAGTTTGTTAATTCTGGAGAACCAGCATAAGACCATTATCATCTTAAAGTTTAGTTCTCTGCCTCCCTATTCAAATCGTTCCTTCTTCCATTGATTGTTAAAGCACTGCTTTAAAATCCAGTGAGATTTCCCCCATCCCACTGACCTCATCCAGCCCCTTACACCCCTCCCCCCAAAAAAAAGGATGAGATGTGTGACTTTACGAAAATATATTTAGTTTTACTATTAAATCAAAAGAAATATCGAAATCCACTCTTGGGTGGGCCCATTTAATATGCCCACCTCATTAAGCCATGCTGAATGTGCTTGGTGGCAGATGAACACGAGCTTCACAGCTCATAAAGCGGAACTGCAGTCTCCAGGCAATTTGGAAGGTACAAGTTCATACCCCAGGGAGCTTTTAAACTGGGCTTTCGGTACGTTGCCTGCCAATCACAGCATGCAAAACGGAAGGGTGGGGGAGAGGGGTTTGGTGGTGTGGGGTACTGGTGGGCAGCAGGGGGTGGGAGTGGAGTTCCTTCAACCCAACCCATACAGAACAGTCCTGCAACCATGAACAGGATGCCCTCATTTGTGTGCTTTTTACATTTGTTAAAAAAAAAACCCATTTGAGACCGTTTTATGTTTGTGTTTGTGTCAGTACATGTGTATATGTGAGTATCTTTGATTGGAGACCAGGCATATATATATATACAGTATGTGTGTCTGTTTGGGTGATTGCAGGGAAGAGGTATAGTTGTGTGTCTTCGTCTTTGTATGCATGCGCGTGCACACGTGAGATTAGAGAGACGATCTGTGCGTGCCTGAGAATGTACACGTACATTATGTGCATGTGCCATGTTCAGCATGTACGACTGTGCATGTTGAAAATACTACAGCACTCAGATGTCTCTGTAGTCAAATGGAGCCTGGTTTGGGATTTATGCTGCTTCCCTCTCAGTTGAGATGCACATGGACGTGTGAGGGTTGGGCAATATCAGCCATCCGCTGGCATTGATCTTCACTGAAAAGCTTGTCCTGTTTCTCACTTCCTCTCGAGCTAACATGTGATCACTAATGGTTCCCTCAATTTAGGTTTTGCTGTCAGAACACACCACTAGACACCCTCTAATCACGCTCACCCCCCTCACCCCCCTCCACCTTTGGCACTCCCATTCTTACCTACAAAATCAAATCCACAAGGTCACAATAGTACTTCATAATAACTACACCAACAGGTGAATATGAATACATAAACTTTTCCCCTCTTCTTGCTTCATTTTTTGTGTTTTATTTTGTTTGCTCTCACAGAAAGGTGGGAAAACAGACTTCTGAAAGGAGTCGAAAAAGCCTGCTCAGTTTGCACAATGATTATTTACTGAATAAAATTTGGACTGTTACTGAATAAGTTCAAAATGAAGCCAGAATCACAACAAAATGCTCTGGGTTCATTTAATTTTAAGAGAGTTAGAAAGAATTTTACTGCTAAGAGAAATAAACGATATACTGTATATAGTGGTGTTTTATGTCTCATTACTACACAGATACAGTGTTAAACATGACACATATTTTCAAATTTTAAAGCAAGATTACTTTTTATTAATTTATTTTACATTTTCTCAATAATAAAAAAGAAAAACGGCCCTGTGCAAAACTTTGGGAACCCTGCCTGAGTATTTAAATTCTTGCTTTTAGAATTTTTCCCAGAAACATTCTAACTCCTCGAGCTACGAAATATTCTTCGGCCTCCTTGCATGCATGGCATGTTCGAGATCTCTCTGCAGATTTTCAATAATATTCAAGTCTGGGGACTGTGGTGGCTATTTCAAAACCTTTCCTGGAGGTACTTCATGGTTGATTCTGAGGTATGCTTTGGATCACTGTTGTGTTGGAATAACCAACCTCTCTTCAACTTCAATGTCTGGACTGTAATGTAAAGCATACCTCAGGAAATAAAGAATAAAATCTCACTGACTTATTTATGCTCCAAAGAAAAAATCTTGCTTATTATCTTGCACTATGCAGCCATTAATGGTTTGATTGTTGGCACATGCTTAGCTGGGGCTTCATTGATATTTTTTGTGTTCTATAAGTGTTATATAAGTGATATATAAGTGTTTGTGGGCTTGGAACTTTGAGGGAAAACATTGTCAGCAAAGCGAATACTCCTGGATCATGATGTCTTTGCATTAGTTTGAGGTGTAAGGCAAAACAGGTGAGCAACTCTAAATCAATTAATTGCAAATTTCAATCTAGGGTGTGAACAAGCAGTTTCACCAAGAACGATCTGAGAATGCTACAGAGATGGATACCAGAGTCACCTTTGCAGTGTACAAATCACTCATTACACCTGGCATTGCACATTTGCGAATACAATATTGCACTACAAACCAGTGGGGACATGTTATGATCAGATGAATCACCATGTTCTCAACAAAGTGATGAGTGTATGTGTGGCACATACCTCAAAAAGCCCACAAACCTGAGTGCTTGTTTTGTTTTATTTATTCACAACAAAAAAGAACAATAAAGACGTTACAAAACAAAAGGCCTATCACGGAGAGGTTTGAAACCCAAGTGGGCTTATCAAAAATACCTCACCTCAAAATAAAATAATGTAATGTATACAATGTAACAAAGAAAATTATAAATGTGTGTGTGTGTGCGCGCGCATGTGTGCGATTATGTTACAATGGAGGAGGCTATTGAGTAGCTTGATCAGGGGACTGGAGACCATCAACATTCTCCCTGAAGCTTGTAAACCTCAGTGGTTACTGGAGGTATTGCAGCCTCTGGTGCCAAAAAGCACATTTCCCCATTGAAGTTCATTCAAAACTATGAATTTACCCTGGCCAATCACACTATTTCAGCCAGTTTGCTTAAATTAAAAAATTTCTTCACACTGAATAAATTACTCTCCAGGGACCAAGTTTTATTTCTGAGCCCCACAAAAAAATATTTTTTAAATTCCAATTTAGTCTGCATGTTTTTATGGAGCGCATAACTGGTTACCCGGGCACACATGGCTCACCACTATTGCATTGAAGTTATTTTGCGAGTGAGTTGGTTCTAGTAAATATAGTGACAATTTCATCATTATCCGGGAGTTTTCAATCCCTTAGCATGTATTTCATGATAAAAAACACACTGACATAAAGCATAATTGACCGGGACAGTTTATAAGTACATTTATCCGCACTAGGCAATTACATCTTCGATAATTTCCATTATGTTCTCAGACTTCAAGATAATAGCAACATTACAGTACAGTAAATAGAAAGGTTATCTTTGCCCATATTGTACTAAATAATGAAAATTAGACAATATTGCATTTCAGTGACAAGCTCTTATTTTATTACTACACGTCGTTTTTATAGGCTACATAGGCAGTAATACAAAGAATATTGTAGTATTTCATTTTAATAAAAAACAAAAGTTTATAATGGTGAAATATTGTGCTTTCTTTCATGCACTGTGCACTTTCAAAACAAAGCAAGTAGATACATCCAATTCTAGTCTATTAGCTGTTCCTGTCTGCAACTTCGCTTTTCAACAGGCTAAGAATGTCTATCAACCATAGGTTATTTCCAGTTTCATAAAGCACCTGTTTACGTTAGACTACAATCCAATTATTGAGTTACTGACCACATGTCTACTTATTCACAGTCATCTATCTCATTAAAAACAATAACTAGCTAGCTACAAAAATGCTTGACACTTCTTGACTATAACATTAGCTAGCGACTTATGGTAAAGCTAGCTGGTAAGCTTGCTAGCAAGACTATCAGTCAGAAGTTGTAGCTAATCAGTTAGGTAGACAGCTCGGTAACTTGCCGAATATTTGCCAAAAGTTATTTAGTTAGCTAGCTAACCACAGCTTCTGACTGTAATTCAAAGTCTTGCTAACAAGCTATTCCATACAATTTAGCTAGCTAATGTAATGCAACAGTCAAGTGTGGCTGAATACTTCTATAAAAAATATTGATAGCCTTATTTATTTGTTTAACTTGTAGAAACATTATAAACCACATTGAATCACTGATTTTCTTCCTTAAACTCTTGTAGCTAGCTAGGTACAAGACATATGTGAAGCTTCAGTGCTCAATTTGCAGAGCTTGCCCCTTTTTGGGGTGGGATCTTCCAGGATGACAATGCTCTATCCATGGAGCATATGTGGTCACCAAACGGTGTGATGAGCATGAAAACAATATTATCCATGTGAAATTGCTTTCTGAGTGACCACATCTGAACCCAGCAATCAAGCATTTGGGCGGTTCTTCAATGACATCTTGAGACAACATTTTCCAAAAAGGCATACGTTCACTGGCATTCTTGTGGAAGCAGGGCCGGCTCTGACCAATTGGCTGACCTAGGCAGGATTTTATCTGGCGCCCCCTTGCATCACAGTTTATTCACTACCAATAACATGCACTCACACTTTTGTTTTCACATTTAATTTCAAAATGTAATTCTTTGTGTGCACCTGCCAATGTGGAGAGCCTCTCGACAGAATTTATCAATTCTTTTAGGCAATCCCCAGGCATTGGCTGGTGTATCTTTTTCTTTTTCATTGTTCTGTAATGTGGTTCTATTTTGTCATACCTTGACATTGTTCTGTATATATTTCTGATTTCATGCCTGGAAATTAAATAAATAAATAAATAAATAAATAACATTGTATTGTACATGTACATGTATAAGCAGGGAGGTGAGAGTTCGAGTCTCGCTCTCCCTGAAATTAAAATGAGGCTGAAATAAGCAGCACGTGTACCTGTCTAGTTCATTCCTTCTTTGTCATGGTTCTAAATAGGGATGTTCCTAACGACTAATTTCCCTGACGTTTAAACGGAAGTTTATACTTAGACTAGTCTAAAAGTAAGAAAACACTCAGAAAACAGTCAAAATTGAGCACAATTTAATCTATAAAGTTAAACATTGTCCGAAAAAATATTGCGTATATTATAAGAGCCATTTGAAACTGTTTATCACATTCTTCAATAACCAAATCGTATTTTAAATGCCGCTGAAATGTGTGGCACTTTGCGCCTTGCATTATGAACATTGCACATTATCCTACAAAACATGACAACTCACTAAATAAAAGTTAACAAATAACATTTATTGAAAACAATATTCAACGTAACAAAACATTTTTAGGAAACGTGCCTGATTATTACAATGGCATTTTCATTGGGTGAACGCAATCGCATAGCAAATACAGTAAAAAATAATAATCGGTCATCAGAAAAGCTACCAATAATAGGAACACAAAAAAATAACAATTAGGCCGACTGATCGACGTGACATTAGATTCGTTTTATTGGGCTATTCAACAACGCGATAGGCCTACTTACTCTTTCCACCTCGCTGGTTTAACTTGCAGGGCGAACAGGCTAATGCGTTTTGTTTTTTTCCTTCGTTTTTTTAAATTATTTTTTTAATCCGGCGTTGTTAACATTAGTAACGGATTCTCGTTTTTTTATAAAGCAACATTTGACCATGAAACATGAAATTTCAGTGCAAATTATGTCAATATGTAATTTAAATGTGTACATTAATAAAATAGTAAGTTTAACCGACTAGCATTTCTGGTGCCGACTAGCGAGGGTAGCAACGTTTAATCGGCTAGTCGACTAAACGCGCACATCCCTAGTTCTAAATGTCTGTGACTGTTAAATCACAACCAGCTCTGTGATTTTCTTCTTTATCATATGGCTCTTAGTTGTCATAAATCTTCTATTTTGTCATCTTCACATAATCTCTCATACATAGAGAACATAATGGAATACATGGTTCAATGCACTAGCGCCATACGGCGGCTCCGCACTGAATGGACTCAAAATGGCGTCAAATCGTTAGTTGTCGCTACTCTCTCTATAAAGGGACTCTACTTCAACCCAAGCGCCCCCGGTACCGGGGCAGAATGCGCCTAAAGTCAGAGAGCACTAGACAATTCATTTCATCACATTAACGTTACTGTACCTCTGCCCTTTTCACGTTGTTCCTCCTCTTCTTTCCTTCTTTTCCTTCCCTGAGCACCGGACAGCTTTGGTCTTTTCGACATGTTGATAGCATATAATGTGAGGGTCACGTCAGATAGCCACACTTTACCATTGCCCAGAGAGGGAGCGCAGGTAAAGTCTAATTGCCTGGCTGGAGGGGGGCGGGGTGACATGAATTAAGAAATTATTATTATTTAATAGGCTATGCTATAGAGCTACGCTGGCTGTTGTGGGGTTATTTAATATTTCGAAATAACAGTGTTAACTAGTAGTATTAGTAAAAAAAAAGCAAAACTTTTTTTTTTTTTTTCCCCATTTGTTGCGCCCCCTCTGGGTGGTGGCGCCCTTAGCATTTGCCTATGCCAAAAACCGGCTCTGTGTGGAAGAATGATGCTGCATTACTCCTGTAGAATTTTAGACACTGTTTTTTTCCGATGCCGTTATAATCTATTCCGGCAGCATGTGGTGGCACAATGCCAGGGCCCAATGAGCTATTAATCAACTTAATATTGACGTTTATTTTTGGCCATTGACTGTATATGAGTCAAAGGCACACATTTTGTGTTCAAAGTATAGTTTAGCACATTACATTACATTATAGGCATTTAGCAGACGCTCTTACCCAGAGTGACTTACACAACGTCTTACACAATTACATTTATCCATTCATACAGCTGGAAATATACTGAAGCAATTCAGGTTAAGTACCTTGCTCAAGGGTACAACGGCACTGTCCTACCTGGGAATCGGACCTGCAACCTTTTGGTTACAAGTCCAGTTCCTTAACCATTATACTACACTGCCGCCTGACATCTTATAATTTAGCACTACTCTTAGAAAATCAAGCTATTTCTGATCCTGTAGACATCCGTGAATATTGTAGCGAGCTCAGGAAAGGACAACCGAGGTGGATCTTGAACCATGTTCGTCTTCTTTATTAGCACCGTGAGAAGTTACAACAACAACAAAGCATTCCTGGAACTCAACCCCTCATCTGTTCCAGTAGCAGTACTTATTCACACAAAGAAGACCTAATTGAAACCACGCCACAGGAAAAAGGCAGGCAAGATAGATTTGCCGCTACAATATAAATGCAAAACCCTCAATGTGTGGGTTTGGGAGCTGGGGTGGAAAGATAAAATCCCTCCACTGTTTTAGCCCTCATGCTCCGATGTCAGTAATTAAATTATTTCGGTCAAGATCCAGGTTCATTAACAGGACAAATAATGTGCAATCTGTCCCTGAGTGAGCACTGGCAAACTACCCAAAAGCACAAAAAGGCAATTGGTTTGATCAGCTCTCGCAGACGGAAACTCTGCAGGTTCGGGCCAAAACGGCATTAAAATCTAATTTACCGGTATCGCGTAAAGAGTGGAATTGAGACATTAGATACTGTCACAAACCTGGAAGTGCACCTTGGTGACGTTCATTTTTGAACTCATTAAGCAAAGCCAAATATAGTTATTAAACATTGTACACTGTATGTTGGGCATAGCGTAGGAGTCAAAGAAGCTCATTTATAAATGACTAATAATAAGCACGTTATCTCCCCCATTTGCACCTGCATCCAATCACTGTAGTAGTGAAAGATTATCCAGGACCCGCTCAACCCGACCAATCATTGGTCATGCCATTGGTTTTGTGTGTGCTAAAATGTTTTGCACATGCTAAAGCTCTTAGTAAATCAGGCCCTATGTGTTTTTAAAGGAATAACAGAGGTGAAACAAGGCATGTTGAGCAAATTGCAAGAGCATATGCATGTATATATTTTGATGAAGACATGTGTCCTCTATTTGTGTAATTTTGTTAATATTTTGCTTCAAGTGGGTGGGACTGTGATACCCTGTTGTCTGGTATTTAGTATCTATCATCGCTGCTGCCTATTTGTGTGGGTTTTTATAGTGCCCTCTTGTGTTTTAGGTGCATCTATCTCTTTCCTTGTGCAATTAGACAAATAGAATCAGGTGTGGTCTATATCACATTGCATGCCACCTCTTGTATTAATGATCTTGATGAAGACCTAGTGTCGATACCCGTTGGCCATTTTATTGCCTTCTTGCCCATGTAATAAAGGCCTTTTTTTCACCTCGCGACAGAGTGCGCTTGGTTTTCCTTGGTGCTGCACTTTTCACGCTTTTTCTTTTTCACAAAGATTTTGTTCCCCAGTGAACAGCTTGTGGTCTTTGGGAAGTATTTCAAGTTACTTACAGAACAATTCTGATCACTGTTTTGACAAAAATAGCTTTGCACTCCAATGAAATAATCTCTGCTGGGACCATATGATACTTAACATGTCCATATGGCGATTTTTTTCATATGCATAAAGCCATTCTTTTAAAATTAATTTCTTTAAGAGCAATTTGTTTTCTGTCTTCAGGTACAGATGGCGAACAATAGGAAGTCTTCAAAAATTACACACTGCACATACTTAAGTCAAGAGCGTTGGCATTGGAAAACCGTGCGTCCAGCAGATCTTCCTTCTGAAAAAATATATGCTTTTTGACCTCAAAACAAAGGCACATATAAACATACAGAAACAGTCAAAAAGACATGAATACAAGTTTAGATGGCAGTTTTGTGGTCAAGAATGATCCTAACCAGGATCATGTTTGATTCCTCTGTGTTATGCCCCAACGCTACCTCTATCAAAGGTGCCCTACCTAAATTGTTTCAGAAATAAATGAAAGATATATAGCAGAGTATTAGGGGACTGACATTCAAAAAGAAATAAGGATTTTTGGTATTTTGGAGGCTTGGTCTCAGCTAATTTTGAAACTTAAATGCTTAAGTGGGTTTTCTTCACAAACACAATTTGGTGAGTTAATCTGGGTGATCAAAAATCGGAAGTTAAAAACGAATGATTTAATTTGATATGTTCTGGAACAACTAAGATGGGTAATGATTACTTTTTGACACAATAGCACCAAACCATTTCCCCCACTTCCATTTAATCCTGAGATCTTAATTCTCCCAATTTTTTTTTTTACACTGCAGAGCTGTTATTTTAAGGTTCCTCATTTTGGATGTAACCACTGATTGATATATTACCAGTTTCAGCTTGGGAGGTCTTCACACCGAGCTGTGAATTTTCCTTACATATGTATATTTACCTCACAGGGCCCACGTTTGCAATGTTCATCTCTACATAAAAAAGTGGACCGGTTTCCTTTTAAGTAATATTTACATTGCATTTTCGGATTGCATGTTATTCCATTTGGCAAGCAGGTCCGTGGGGTTTAAGTTCAGAAAATTGCAGAACTAAAAAGTTCAGAACTAATTACAATCAACTGTTCTAGTTGTAAATGTGTTCAATAGTCTAGATATATACATTTGATGTCTGTTGTTTACTTGGCCTGACATGTTGGAGCATAGTGCATAGAGCAGACCTCTTAATGCACTTTTCCTAAAAAACATTATTTGGTATAGAGTGGTATATAAATGATGGTATTCCATTGAGACGGTTTGACTCGTCTCAGTGTGAAAGAGATGACGTCATCGAGCAAATTGCTCTGTTATGTAGCAGGAGGATGGATTTGACAGAGAGGCCAGGAAAGCAAGCAGTGATATTTTCAGCTGCACTGTATTACAAGCTTTCCTTTAGAACACGTACGCAATAAACAGGCCATCATCCTCTCTGCCGCAGGTCAACAAATGATGGCCTGGAGATGGCTGGATTTCTCCTGCATATTTTCTCTCTAAATATAGAAAAAGAGAAAACTAGGATGAGAAAAAAAGAAAACTAAAGGTCGGTCCTTAAACTTTTCTCGTTTGAGTGTGCGGGCTGAACATTGGAGCTTGACATTGAATATATTTTCATCCTAGTTTTCTCTTTTTTCATGTTTCTTCATCATGCCGATCTCAGCACCTCTTTGATAGAGACACATTTGTGCAGATGGCTTTCTTTATTTTTTATGTGATTTATAATTTTTATATATATATATATATACATATATAGACACTCTGATGTTCAATTTATATTGATACGGATATACATTTACAGTTATATGGGGATTACAATCCACTATATATACTTTACTTGCCCGTAAAAGAAATTGGCAGGACAAAAAGAGAATTTATGCATTCGAATTTCTGTTCAGTAGAGCTAATTTGGGTTGTGCAGGCTGTGTATACAAAAGCATTGGGCTGTTTTCTAAAGTGGTAATTTGCTCCTGAAGTGGAGATTAAATGTTGTATTATAATTTTTTTTAAAGGCTTCTGCACAAAACTGTACTCTAAGAACAGAAGTGTCCAGCTGATCCAAGCAGGAGGAATGTTTTGTTCAAGGGTGAACCTCTCCCTAAAACTTCTGACCATGAGCAGTGACACACCGCAGAATCACAACCTAAAATTATCTGATGAAAGCAATCACCTGGGACCTATTATTATTTCCCATGAGATTACTTTGGGGAAAAAGAGGGACAACCATGGCTTGCAACAATATACAGTGTGTTGCAGGCAAGTGACAGGTGAAATTACCCCAGAAAATAATAAAGTAGATAAAATGTGCTCTGTTTTATTTTATTTACTTTAACATATTGGCTTATTCTTAAAAGCTACTTGCATCATGCACAATTTGTCAAGATGGTACCATGTGGTAGCACAGCACACCAATTCATCAAGATGGAGTCCAAGTAATTACTGAAATGCCATCAGCTTTCAGTGTCATTTATCTTCATCGTAATTTAATGAGTTTATAACAACAACCAATAAAAACATGGCAAAAAAATGCAAGCTGTGTCCCATGAGTCAGCTCTTCTGCATCCGAGCCAGGAGGACTGCAGCTGTATGTGCACTGCTTTTACACACTTATCCACAAGACACTGACTATTGTATTCTAAGTTGAAGATTCTAAGGCTATGTTCACATTACAAGCAAATGTGGCCCAAATATGATTTTTTTGTTCATGTGACACAGATCAGATTTTTTCAGAGCAGTGTGGACACAAAAATCCGATTTTTTTCAATCAGATCTGGGCCACTTTCATATGTGGTCCTAAATCGGATACATATCCGATCACTGGCCCTGCAACCGCTGTGAGAACGGTCATATGGGAATTCATGTGTGTTTTTCCACGTCATACTTCACTGCGCAGGCACAGATCTCTGTCGTCAACATACAGGTGTCGGGAGTGGTGCGCTCAAACTACAGAAAAAGAACAAAGATGGAGGATGGTGGTCAGTGGAGAGACAGCGAGGTACAGCAATAGCAATTAGCAAGATAGCGATATAGGGAGATGACAAATTGTCATCCGACCTCCGCAGCAAATAATTCTGGAGCTGACTGCTTGCACCGCGATGCCATTCAATTTGTTTGTCTCGCAAATGTGACGTTTTTTGTTGTTGTTCCAATGCGGATGTGGGTCGTGTGTGTTACGTTATTTGTTGCATGTGGTGTGTTTCAAGGCAGAGATACGTTCACACTGAAGTCAGATATGGGTCACTTACAAACATGAATGTGAACAGTCAAGGCAGAAAGATCGGAATTGAGCATTAAGCCCTGTAATGTGAATGTAGCCAAAGGTGATGCGATCTGCTCAAGTCTCACACTGGTAAGTCAGGCATGCCTGCCACACGGATATTTTTGTCTAACTTATCATAATGGGAATGGAAGTGATGAGTATAAGTGATGACTCATCTGATGGGACAGCTTTCAGCAAAAAGAGAAGGCTGGAGTAGTGTTGCTTGATCTAACAGCTGCCTATGACACCGTGGACTCCACCTAAAGCTCCTAAAGACCATCCCTGATCGGCATATGGTGAAGTTCATCATGGAGATGCTTACCAACCGCAGCTTCACCTTAAAGACCAGTGATGGACAATGCAGCAGGCTCAGGAGGCTGAGGAATGGCGTCCCACAGGGGTCTGTCCTCGCACCAATGTTGTTTAATATATACATCTACGACACACCGGAGACAACATCCCGGAAATATGGCTACGCTGATGACCTGGCCATCATGATGCGACGACCAACATGGGAGGCGATGGAAGCCGGCCTAAACCAGGATATGGGAATCCTGGGAGCCTACCTGTGCAAGTGGCGCCTACAGCTCAGCATTGGCAAGACGGTGTCAGCAGCTTACCACCTCAACAACAGGGAAGCAAGAAGGGAACTTGATGTACTCGTCAACAACAACCGACTGGAGTTCCAGCAAGCCCCACGGTACCTTGGCGTACGTCTGGATAGGACACTCTCCTTCAAACAACATCTTGAAGAAGTGACGGCCAAAGTATCATCAAGGGTCTCACTAATCCGACGTCTCGCCGGTACTAGCTGGGGAGCATCCGCCAATGTGCTTCGAATCGCCACACAAGCCCTGGTTTTCTCCACAGCTGAATACTGTGCCCCGGTCTAGTGCAGAAGCCCACATGCCAGGAAAGTCGACGTTGCCATAAACAACGCTCTTCGGACCATAACTGGCTGCCTGAAGCCCACCCCCGCTTTCCACCTGCCAGTACTAGCGGGAATTGCCCCGGCCGGCCTCCGGCGAGAGGCTGCTACCCTCGCCCTAGCAAGGAAAGCCCAGAGACACCATTGGCACATCCTGCACAGTACAACCTCAACAGTGCTGCCTCCAAATAGACTCAAGTCCCGCCACCCGTACAGCAAGGCGGCACAAGACCTGCTCAGGTCCATTCCTGAGGACCTGTCTACAGAGGCATGGCTGGCGGCAGCCTGGAAGCAGGAGTGGGAGTCGGCCGGGCCAACACGCGTCCACTGTTACATCCAGGACCCAGGAGGCGGCATCAAAGGAGAAGAACTGCCACGCCGGCAATGGACACTGCTGAACCGCCTGCGAACTGGGGTCGGACGCTTCAAAGCATCCATGCGAAAGTGGGGCCTGGCGGACGGAGCAGCGTGTGAGTGTGGGGAGCCGGAGCAGACCGCTGACCACATAATCACCACCTGTCCCCTGTATAAACCACCCTCGGAGGCCGGCCTCTTCGATGTGGGTCCTGAGACGAGGGAGTGGCTGTACGCTACTGATCTGGACATCTGATGATGACACACGAAAGAAGATCTGATGGGCATAGCCCATTATTTATAGAATAGCAATTTGGAGTGAGTGATCAATAACAATTCCAACCAAGAAGACTTTATTAACAATAGACTGTTTCCTGACTATAGGCCTCTGGAAGCTGGACCATCAGACCCCCAACTGATTGGCAAAATGATTGATTTAGGGAAACTGGCTTCCTTAAATCAATCACATTATCTTGAATATACATTTCTGTTTCCCACTTCAGAAGACAAAGACTGAGAAGGGCAATTTAAAGCCATTCAATTCACACGTTATTATTCAGATTAACTTGGCTGAATCGAGAGAGTGTTCCTGTATTTCTGACTACTGCCATTCCTTCTTCGATGAAGACTGGAGCTGTGCCATTTCTTCACTATTTTCCTCACTGTAGTTTCTTCGGTACAACAGAGAAGCCAATGCCAGCTCAGGCAAAGATGGCCCTATTTCTGGCCCTGTTTACACTCATATCCAATACAGCTCACAAGTTGGAGTTCTGCATATCCAATATAGCCTATGTTGTTGTCCGTTTACATTTGATTTTGAATGTGAATATTCTGAATATTTTGCATGTATCATTCAAGATAGCATTTCTGCTGGTTGTTGCATTCAGTGTTCCAGCCAACCTGTGACTCTCACACACTTATTATGCGATGTTATTATGTGTAAGAAGCATGCATTTGTTTGCAGTGTGTTGTACAAGTTTGCAACATTAATTTACAGATTTAGATTCTACATATTTGTGAAAGCATTGACAGATTTGTGAGACTTTTGCTACAAAAATACCTCCAAAGGTTTGCCTTATGTCATGTTCCTGAATTACTCCGTGCCTGAGGTACGTATTTTTCCAGCGGCCATTATTTTCCAGGCTAACGCAATCTTATGTTACATTGCAGGTCAACCAAAGCAGGACATTAGTGATATATTGCCACTGTTTTTCCCCAGGATTATTTTTTATATGGTGTGAAGATGGCTCTCATTTTTTAAATATTCAAATTGTGTGGTTATTCACATTCACACGTCCTATTTAAAGTGGCATTGATTAAATGCTAGCAGCCGAACAAAAACAAACAAAACAGAATACAGGTTCTTTGTTAACCATGCCTCAGGCATTTACATTTGCATTCATTCATATGGCAGACATTCTTCTCCTGAGACTTTCAGATTAGTACATGTAACACCACTAAATGAATGATAGCATAGAAACAGAACTAATTTGTGAGAACTGAAACAAAGCAACGTTGCATAAATGCTTCATTAAACTATGTTGTCATGGAGAAGTGTCATAGTGAATGTGACAAACTACACAGCCAGTTATGAAAGTGCTATAAAACCAATCACAAAGTGCACAAGTAATCAGATCTGAAAGTTCTGATAAATCCTAGTTAGTGCTAAGACAGAGAGGACAGCGCTAAGAGAGCTTGGGTTCATTTTACTGGTTCTCCCCTTATGCAGCAAATATACTTAAATCAGGTGCCTTGCCCATCAATAAAACCACAGTGTCTTATTTTATAAATAAGACACTGTTCTCTGATTTATAATTATGGATTGCATTCATATAGCACTTTCCTTTCATGATCTCAAGGCACTTTACAGGAACTCACCCCTACCACCACAAATGCATAACCCCCACATCAGGTAGAGAGGGAGGAAATTATTTAATTAATTAAACCAGGGGAGGATACGGTGGCAGGCTGACCGAGCCAGGTTGAGAATTTCACCAGAACACCAGTGAAGACCATAAAAGAGCCTTGGATTTTTAATGGCCAAAGCTAGTTAGGACCTTGGTTTAATATCTCAATCGAAATATACTGTCACCTTTAGCACAGTCTCTCCAGCCCTGCATTGATGCAGAGATTAGACTGCATTCTACAAGCCTCACAACACCACTTCCAGCAGTTGTCCCTAAGTTTTCCCAGGAGGTCTCCCATCTAAGTCCATGCATGCTTTACTTCAGAAGCTGGGCAGAAAGATACATGGTGGTATCACTGCTGGCATTTGAACCTACAGCCTTCTGTAAGTACTATTTACAACTTTAAATTAACCAAATTTAAAGAGGTCCTTTCAGTTCAACATTCCAGAAATCCACTGTAAATTACTACCAGGACACTACACTAAATATCATAACTGTGGCCATTTAAAAAAATGAATGGACATGTGGTCAAGCCACCAATGGCTTTGGGAGCTTGATATGAATGCACATAATAATTTGCAGGTACTCTGTGGGAGAAGAACTCTGTTAAAGAATTTATAACTCCAGGTGTGAGCATCACAGAAACTTGGTAAATGGCTTAAATAAAACAAGACTGGTGTACCATTTACCATACGAACTAGATTTGTTTATTTTCATATTTTAAGTCAAAATAAAGTGCCACAAATGCAAAAAAAAAAAAAGCTAACAAAAATTTAGTTTTCTTTAGTTTGCAACAAAATACTGAGAGCTACATACGTGAAACAGGTAAATATATACATTTCCTGGATCATAAAATCTGAGGACGATAAGCAGAAATATAGGCAGTGATATGCAAAATATAGGCAGTGTACCCTGTTGTCCATCCATGTCTCCAAAGCTATCCAAATGGCTAAATTGTGCACTGCTCTAAACAAAATACATTTTGTTCAATCAACAGTTTTGGCTCATAAAACTCACTTTTGATTAATTTTCAAGTGGGAATTGCTATCTTTTCATCAGTACAGGGGAGTAGATATCTATGGGCCCAAAACCCTATCCAAAACATGTCATAAAATGAATAAGATTAGTTTAGTCCATTATAAAGCATATACATTTATTAAAATAAGTATATAATAAAAACATTGATATCACAGTGTTACATACACCTAAATATGTAGCATAATCATTCACTCTTGTACCTCAATTAAACATCACTTTTACATGTACTCTACAGTATGTATACTTTTGCCCCAGGATTGCATTTTTCTGTATTTGTTTTTTTAATGTTCCCATTCAAAATGACTACCACATATCAGCACACAGTAAATTGGACTGAGCATCTTCCATGCCCTAAGTGACAAGTAAATACACCATAGCCTATATTATGTACAATAACATGAAAAAAAAAGTATTCCACCATCTGCAAAATGCTGTCAAATGTTCAATGAAAATCAGTAGCCTACATCAGACATAAAATGAACGATTGCACTACAGTATGTGAAATGCACGCAAAATGGGAAAATAACAATAGGCTTATCTATCATATTGGACAAGACAGTGCTTGAGTGGAAAAACTAACGTACATATGTAGCCAGCGAGGCCAACTGCATTTTAGAAGCGCTTGCATATCGAGAAGGGAAAACTCCAGTCGAGGAATGCGTTTTCTGTAAAGCTGTCGTAATACTACTTTAACTTTCGTTAAAAACGAAAACTGCCTTTACGCTGGGCTGTAATTAATTGTTCAAAGCACCCAATAAGACATTGCATATACCATTGCTAAGGTTATAATGTACATTGTTGGATAAAAGAGCCGACAATTAAACCAGAATGAACTGTAATGCATGAAACAGGCTTGCAGGGCATGGGGGGTATTACGATTCGACTTTTCAGATAGTGTAATAGCGGTATATATTTCTCAAACGGATTGTACCAGACAATAAATGACCACTGAATTTAAAAAAAAAACATCTCTATGTGTAAAACCAATGGTAGGATTGTATATTTATTTAATATTTAGTAGCATATATTGCTTGTAGAATACATGGTATGATGAGACAATAATTGAACTTGTTTATTTTGCATTTGAGTGAGCAGGGCTTCTCACATTTTCTTTGGCATACGATCAGGCTATTGTTGGGTTTATCTTACAGACACTATTGTCCACTATGTCACGCATGGGTAGGTATAGACTGGGTGGGGCGTTACTTTTTACATAGACGTGCTATGGGAAAATAGTGACCCTTAGAAACTCTATATTTGGCAGTTGTCACGAATCGCCTACCAATAAAGTTAAAACACAGAGTTTGTGATTTCCACTAATAGTTTGCCAGCAGAAACGAATAGCAAAATCTTGCCACCGGCGGCATGGTCACTAGGCATCTGTGCAGAGGGGTTAAATATTTATGGAAATGTATGCTCAGTCACTGCAGTCACTGTGACGTTTTATTTGAATTTTTTGATGTAGCAGTTTTGAAAGTTTGTAGCAGTTTTTGTAGTTTCAGCAGCTGTGAGCGAACAGAAGACCAAAGAAACTGAGAAAGATCAATCTTTGCATTCCTGCAGAAGGCAGACGTCACACAGAGCTTGGGACAGTAAGTGTCTGACAAACACCAAGATCTCCATTACTGAATGAACTTCAGATACTCCTTAATCACAGACGGGTAGATTCATTACTCACTCGGTCAACACAGTCTCCTGCTGAGAATTACTGTGGTCAGACCAACACTGGGATAGCAAAGGAAGACCGTGGACTGTAAATAGCACTCCCACCCCTTAAACACAAACAAAAAATTGAAAACCACTGCGCCACTGGGGCTAATAGAACCTCGGTAAATGCATGTGTGGTGCATAATGTTTGCATAATAAATGTGCAATTTTAGAAATAGTTATTGAAAGGGGCCGTTGGAAGGGGCAGTTATAAACATGTCTACAGAAAAAAAATGTCTTCAACATGTAAAAGGTGATATGATGTATGTGCTGGTTCTTTTCAAATATTCACAATATAGAACAGTGTCCCAGCAAATAAGTCCTGAATGCAAACAAAATATCTAAACTGTTTAAGGGAAATGTATCATCAATTTAAAACAGCATTTCTTGATTTATCCAGCTCTGCATATGATAAATTAGCCACTGGATTCAGTCTGTTCAAATGAAGGTGTTGCGCATTCTTATACATGCTTCAAAAAGGCTAGAGGAACATATACTCTGTTTCTAAATATGCATCAGGTGCAGAAATCAAGAGATCAGATTGGGGTGTGCTAACAAAGATGTAATGAAAAATGAGGCACTGAGTTATGGTAATGTGTTATTTATGCATAATATTTAACATCACTGCTAACAAACATTTCAGTCAGACAACTCACGATTGAATTAGGCAATATTTTATTTAGATTTAACATGAATGCAATTCTTTGGCGTCAGGCTCTGCCTCTTATCACTCCGTTTGCGTAACATTTTTAAGTATAAACCAGCCAAGATAATAGGGAGTAAAACACTGACCCCACTCCACCCCCCCAACCCACAGGTGGAGGCTGGGGTGGTGGTGGGAGCGCAAAAAACCTCCCTGAAAGGCAAACATGCGGGAGTATACAGGGAAAGCCAAGCATGTTAGCAGCGTAGGACAACAGAGCACATAGCAGGCAGCAGCAGCACGACAAGCAAATGCATCAACGGGTAAGGTTGGGGATTTAAATAGCCCTCCCATTTAAGACGTAGCATCATGTGAGCTGACGCGATTTGGCGCTTGTCTGTCCGAACTAGCTTTGCAGGCATCGCCTCACATCCACGTTAATGTTCTCAAGAGACATTAACGGTCATCTGTACATATAACTGGTAATTATATATTGACTGGCATTCACTATATACATACATTGTCTAGGACCAAATTTCCATAGTAATTGTGAATGGTAGCAGCAGTGGTAATGGTGGTAGCTGATCTGGTCTTGGTACACAGGATTCAAGTCTGTCAAAACATACAAATGAGGCACAGCGTTCATAACACTTTTGACCATAGTGACAACACCGGTCTCGTCTGTCCTGTGGTTTTCACTATATAACCTTCTTTTAGTCTGGAAGGTAAGCTGATTACTGATAAGCTACAAAATTAAGACCAGAGGAAAAAAGATAGCGAATTCAAGGGATTAAAAAGCTAATCAACTGAGAGCGTTAGGGTGCTGCGGGTGATTATGTGAATACAACTATTCACATTAGGACTTCACTGGAAAAGCCCAACTCTCTGAACAGGTATAAATACAACTCATATAAAGACATGACAATGATAATCAGGATGTTAATATTTTATCTCTACATGCATTTAAAAAAAATAAACCTTTAAGGTCATATACAAAACAAGCAGAAGATGAAGATTTGATAGTCAGCGCACAGAGAAGGGAATGATAAAGGTGGGAGCAGATAGACTTGGTTTCCTGTCTTTGGGTATTGTTCCTGTTACTGCCCAAACACTGAAAGGTCTTTGATACTGGCAGCCTCACAAACAGGCACTCACACCCAAATTGGCTGGCGACCAGCCAAGTTACTGTCCATTGCCTTTGTTAGACCTTTTGGAGAGATGACCTTCATGGACATAATCATTGTTCTGGTTCTCACAGTAAAAAAACAAGGAGATAAGCAAGTAAAGATATACATATTCGATGATCAGCCCCTTTCCAGAGCTGGTCAGATATAGACCTGTTCATTCCTTTTTGTTGTACCATATTTCAATAATGGAGTAAAATGGCTCGACAAATGAATGCCACACCCCCCCTTCCCCACAGGAGATATGCTAGAAACCCTTAACAGAACCTGAAACTATCAGGCAAAAAAATGAACAAACCCAGGATCCCTGACCACACACACCACACCATCAACCCCTAACAAAGTAAAGCATCTAACGAGAGATTTCTTTGACCAAATTGAATAGAGCCCATTTTGAGATCACCGGCCACTAATTCAGTCAGTGTCAAGTGTAGCCACTACGGTCAGGTGAGAACAAGATCAAACAAAGGAGTCTAGCCAGGGCTGTGCAGTGCGATATATATGTCGCACGTGCTATGAAAAAATCGGTCTGTGCGATAAATTAATTTACTGCAGTAGCACCCGTGCAATAGCCTGTGTGTGAGGAAAATGTTTTATTTTGCGTGTGAAGTGAGGGTTTGTGTGAAGTAAATCGATGCACCTCGATATTCTATTTGGTAGTTGTAGTCTATCGTGCGATTAAAAACCATGTCCCCATCTGCGTAGAGTCCATACATCCAACACCAAATCCCACAATTCCTAGCGAACAATTCCATTTTCCTCAGCTAGCGAGCTAGCTATCTATTTGGGACACCGGGATGATGACAAAATGAAGAGGTATTTTCACGTATTAAATCAAAGTAAAGTAGGAGAAGTGCAAAACAAAACCCCCAAACGAGCCCGCGAGGAATCACTGCCAAATGAAAAGTGCGAACACGAGCCGGCTAGCATAACCAGTATGTTTGTATTTTTCGTTTTCTTTCAACTAACTTAGTCATTACCATTTCTCTTGAAGGTTTGTATCACAATATACCTGATGGCCACCTCCATTTAATTCATTAGCATATTGATGGTGGACAATTCGAGGGAAACCAGGAAATCTTTGTCTTATATAACCATCACATTAATGTGTGTGTGTGAGAATAGATGGAGCTAACGTTACAGATTAGCCTCTGTTAACTAACTTACAACATTTATTCATTTAGGACAGCTTGATCAGAGTGAACGTGATCTCCTACGCGCTCTATATCGCCATCTGGTGTTCTGAAACTACATAGTATACCTTTAATGGGAAAATGCATATAGCCTAAATTCTACATTTTCCACAAAAAGCTACTAAACACTTTAAGCTCTGAACTCTGTGGATTTACAAAGTCGACGGTCTGCTGAGTAGAAATGCCACTATGCGGAGACATCAAGCATAGTTTTTTATGTACAAAGCAAAATGTACTTGGCTATGGGGAAATGTATTGTAATAGCGCCCCTCTGGTGGTGGGCTCTGGTACATACACGTGTGATACACAGACAGAAAGACAGACACACACACACGGGGATCAAATTAAAGTGGCCAGCAGACATGCTTGATCTGTGACACGTGTGCTCGCGTACACACACATGCACGCCCGCACGCACGCACACACACACCGTTTGTTGTTTTTGTTGTCTTAGTGATTTACACACTTTCTCAATTTAAAATAAAAAAAATATTGTATTATGATATGAATTTAAACTGAGATTTGCACTGCTAATTTGAAGCGTAACATATTGATGTCTTGTATACAGTTGTTATGTCCCTGCAATTTACCATTATGGGCAAATAAAGCAAATCATTTTTTTGTCTGAAAACATTTCTTGTTCAGGTTTGGATTTTGTGTGCCCTGTATGCAACATTCATGTCCTTTGCCAGTCACATACCTGTTTAAGTGATTAACTGCATTACTTGTGGTTGTTTTTAGAGATTTTAGAGACGTTTTATTCTCATGCTACAAGTTTTTGGCCTGTGCTACCAAACTATCAACCTCTGTAGCACCAGTGCTATGTGCAAAAAAGTTAACATACAGCCCTGCTAGCAGCAAGCAGTAGTTATATTTTTATATTACAGACTACATGGGCTGTGAAGCAGCATGAATCTCACACACAAACAAATTATACAAAAAAAAAAAAAATTGTCTGTCTGTCCATCCAAAACAAGCTAAGGGTTGCTGCAGGGGGACCAGACGTGCCAGCCAGTCAATGATAAATCAACAAATATCAACAAAAGCCTGCGAGCTGGGCCTTTATACAAGCTCACTAATGAGGCAATGAACAGCAGCTGCCACGATTATCTACAAGCTACAGCTGCTAGCATGCCTGTGAGCAGGGCCGGTGCTGTCCATGGACCTACAGTACTCCTGGCCTGCTCAAGCACTTGGGCTTCTGGATGGACAGACTTTTCTGCTCCTGTGCTTTCCTTCTCAGGCAGGGCCGAACATAGGATTAAAAAATTAGCTTGTCATGGGAGTGAAAAAAAAACACCAAACCACCAAATAAATATACTGTGGCTCAAACCACCAAATACTGTTAACCAAAGCAAACTTTCCACTCAAAAAAAGAAGTGTGTGTGTGCGCCAAGAAATATATATTATTAAAAAGTGAAGTATGATGAAGGCATCTCATGCAAAAAGCTATCTAATATTTTTGTATTTATATATTATATTTAAAATTAGGCATAAAATACCAGATGATGATTGGTTGGGGGGGTTAGCGACATTCATCTCCCACCTTCATTTACCTGCATGCCCCTGATCTCATGCATCACTCTAACCCAGGATTCTGGAAAGCCACAGGGTATGCTGATAATTAAAATCAGCAACCAATCCAGACCAATGAAACCAGGTTTGGTGAGTTAACTGCGACATCAGCTGCTTTAATTGCTCAATTTAGAGTTCAGTAAACTAGCTGACAGCTGATCTGGCAGCTCTCTATGGATTAGGGATGGGATCCTAAGCAGGGAGAATCTAAATGAACCCTTGAGGACAGTAGTCCTGCCGGTTTTCATTCTTGCCCTTAGAAGGACTGATTTAAACCTGGGACACCAGGCGAGTAGAACGTCTGGCCAGTCAGTGACATTAATCAATCAATTAGCTATCAAGTAGAAAAGGAGGCCAGCGGTACCACCGGCCTCAAGGGCCAGATTTGAGTATCCCTCCTATAAAGTGTTATTGAGATAGATGGTCTACCATTCAGCTTGCTGCTGAACGCAGTGATGCAGACTTATCTTGTGTCTCTAAAGAGAGGTACGAGGGCTGCAGCACATACTCTGCCTTTATAGACTGGCCCTACTGTACGAGGTCTCTTTACGTCCAAAAAAAGCACTGGGATATGTTTTCCTTCTTCCTGAGCATTCGAGAATCACATTCTGAGCTGACCTACAAATAACTCACACGTGCGGAGCCTTTGCCCTGCGACACCTCGACTACATCAAAATGGCTCCCTTAAAATCACACGGCAATCCTCTGATGGGATGCACAGAGACCAGGCTGTCTTTACAAGCCAGGGGCAGCTGGCTTACATTGTTTATGGTGGTATTTCAAAAATCAATGGATGTCTGTCTCTGAGTGGAGGGGAAGTTAAAGCTAATTTTCCAATAAACTTCAGGCAAGTCAGAGTTGGTGGCCATTCTATCTAGTATTTACAAAAAAAACTTTTTTGTGCTTCCGTTTTCTCCTTTTTCAGCCATGGTTAAGATCATGAGCTGATTGCTGAAGTCATCACCAGCCTCCACATTCATCATTAATTGAAACAGTAATTTAGGGATTTTCTCAGTGGAGGAGGACTCCCAGACAGACCTGCAATATGAGAAGAGGAAGAGGGGAAAAAAACGACTCCTGAGACAAGGCGGCTAGGAACCTGTCTGCCAAGGCAAAAAATTAACAAGGAAAATGGGTTTCTCATTTGCCAGTGGGTTTCCACCAGACCAGCGCAGCTTCAGTACCACCCCACCTTTATGTCATGGGAAGTGTAATCGCTGCCTCTGATGAAACCATTGCACATGTAATTTCACTCCACACATACTGCATTCATTATAATGCTCAGCATGAGTTAACTTTTAAAGAAGTGCTTAGGTTAAAAATGTTTAAAAGGAGCGGTCCTATCAAGTCCCAGAGATAATTGGGCCACAATGTTCCCTACAAGCACTGGTATACTGCAGAACATGTTCCTTTAATTCAGCATGATGCGCATTTACAAAGAAATGTGAGAATCAAACTGGGCAGGGATCATAAACTGATATAAAAAGATAAAACCATCAGTGTATGACATTATTTTCAAAGCTCACATCAAAGTTTTAAAATGGGGTGTGTGCAATTTCCATGGAAATTAGACAAAGCCTTCCCTTTTTAATGTATTATTATAATAATTATTATAAAAATGTCAGTTACTTGCCTTTTACACATTCCCTATATGTCATATTTTCTATGTCCAGAGCTGTGCAGAGTGCTGATCCATCTACTTGCATTAATGTCCTCACATCCTGATGTATGACAGAAAGTGTAATGGAAGGCTTTTTGTTTTTTGTTTTAAGGAAAAGGCAGGTGCAAGTCTTTCTCAAGGTGTCAAATGTTACCCAAACGTTGAAATTTGTGATTGCGCAGATAATCATTGAATGCTGAAAGCCTAATTAGCTCCAGTGGACCCCTTTTCACTTCAAATTAATTTGACTGGAGAGCAGGAATATTTTGAAAGCAATTCCTTATGGAATAAAACCTTGAGTGATCCTTCACCATGAAATTAATGCAGGAGAATGAATAAGAAATGTAGAAGTAGAGGTTTATAACACAGCGGGACAATTTTCTGTTGGTAATGAACGCGGGTGCCAATCTGCCCCCTAGATTGCCTGAAAACCGACAGCACAATACTTCTGCTCTAAAAACTTTACTCAGACACACAGCAAACATATTTTATTTGTGCATACTTATTCTATAGAACAATGGCCCCACTGTAGTGCTGGTGGCATTTGGCAGTATAGTAATACCAATGGACTACGGCGGCTGAATGCTGCACCAATTAAGACTTACTTTAATGGTTCGAATAAGGTTAAATTTAAATTTAAAAATCACTTTTAATTTCCTGAAAATCACTTTTTTTTCTCAATGAAAATCCATATCTCACCAGAAAAACCACTTAGGTAACAAACTGGGAATATGAGTAGGTGTAGCTATTAAAAACTACATAATTGAGCAACAAGTAATTAAGAAACATATTTATGATAAAATAAACTTTGAGTGGATCCTGGCTCAGAGGCTGGCATTTCACTCCTGGCAGACACTGGTCAGACTAATTAAATGAAACTAAAAAAATGAAACTAATTAAACTAAAATTGTGACAGATGGAGGGATTTGAGTTACAGCAACAGGCAATACATGGTTTGCAAGAAGTGCCATTTATTTAGATGTCAATGATAGTGGAGGTTATGTCAATGCTTGATTCCTAATGCTTTACTTTAATGCCATCACATTTTCAGTGGGACTTAACTTAGCAGCCTAAAGTAACATTCTGCAATCTTAGGGAGTTGGGGGTATGGACCCTGAGCTGACCATGCAGGTGCTTATTAGTCTGTCATGTCTTCAGATGAACTCGCAGCAACTATCCAGGTGCCTTCAGGTTATTTGCGGACATACTAGGGCTTTTGTGTTGTCCTTGAGTTGGCCCTTAGGTACCATTTGCATGTGGAACTGGCTGCTTTCTCTGTTAATTACTGCCCAGCAAGTGAAACTTTGTGATTCTATCAGCTGTTGCTTGATTTGGTAGTTTCCTAAACTGAGATAATGTCTTTAAAGTTTAAATAGTACACTATAATACTTATTTTAACCCAAAGTAGTGGGCAGGGCCATACTAGTTGGTTACGACCAGGCCAGCACATCTCTCCAACTATTGGATGTACATTCCATCACTTAACTGAGACACACTTAGAACCATTCCAACAAAATGATTTGACCAACTTGCGGAGCGTGAGTTGAAGTGAGGGGGCACAAAGGGTTAATTCAGTCGCCTTGGAAGCTGTTGGCTTGTTCCAGCGCTGCCATAGAACCGGTCCAGGCAAAAGGTGGCGGAATGATCTTTCTGATCCCCGCCCCACTTCCAGGTCCTCACATTCCCCTTGCCTCCCCTCACAAGTGGGCAAAAGATTGCTTGTCAATTATTTTGGCAGACGAGCTGTCCTTGGAGAAGATCTCGAAACGTAACTACATTTTAACTGGAAACAGCAAGTGTCTGCATTGCCATCAGTAGTCATGCTGCAGCAACCCTGATGTGCAGTGGCTTTGTTTCCAAAAGTGAATACAACTAGCAGTTATTTAAAAGCTTCTCCACAGCAGATATTTCAAATTGATCTAGGGAATTAATAAACATGAAATATTTCGGATGTGCGTTGTTGTTTTTTTTCTCACCTCCTATTAATCTACCCTGGCTGTCTAAATGAACATTTTAAAGATTTACTGGAGTCATATGTGCTGTCCTTCTAGATGTAAGTGTTGGTTGGTGTATGCATGACCATAAAATTAAACAATCAATAAAATATACATGAAATATATAGTTCAGACAATCGTCTTTAAATAAAATTGTTCAATATTTTTTTTAAATCTCAAGTCAAAGTTTGGTTCACTGAATGTTCTCATTATTTAACCTTAAACATGTGTAAGGCATTTGAATCTAGAACCCCATATGACCCCAATCAGAAATACGAATCTTCATTCTAGGGATAGCTTCAGAGTGTGATTATCATTAATGGACACCATAACTAATATTCTTCAAAATATTAGGTGAAATGTGGCTGAAATCTCTCTATAGGGCTGTCTCCTACCTTCTAGCAAGTGTGTAAGCATTAAACAATGCAATATAATATATACATAACTAAACAAAAACAATGCGATGCATAATGGCGGTGACTTTTAACTTGTATTTTGACTTCAGATTTTTGGGTATTTTAGCACAAGAGCCCATTACATTTACCTGTGCTGTAAGAAGCAAATCCACCAAGAACAGTAATAGGGAATTTGAATAAAAGAGGTTTATTAGCATGCCTTTCACAATTTGTGAGGATGTACTGCACCTGAGAAGACCAACATCAGTAATGTCTCATTTAATAGCATACGAATTGGACAGTGAAGACAGTGAAGCAAAGCTTTATTCTGTTCAAAAGCTGAATATAATAAGATAAAGGATATATGGAGACTCTTTCTGCACCACATAAATAATTATTCATCAGAAAATGTTTCTGCTGGTGAAATATTTTTTTTTTATTCCAAAGAAAGTTTCTAATTAGGAAGGCATTGTTTATTTATTAATTGATTTACTCCAGAGAAGAGATCTGCTCAAGAGAAATTGGAAAAAAAACCACAAAAGTAGTGTATTGTGAAGTGTATTTTGAAATACACTATTGTTATGTCCCAACAGATAAAATCTATTTATTGTCCAGAACTAATCATATGTAAGTTAGATGTATGAATGGGGTTCATGTTTATTCAGAAAAAAAAAGTACCTTGGCAGGTGAAAGAGGCTGGGTGCATGTTCATGAATTTGCTCAAATAGTCTCCATTGAAACTCCTAGAATGTGAACCTGGACCAGCAGGCAACCAATCATATACAGCTTTTCATATCACAAGATAGGTGACATATCCATCACATGCTTCGGATACATGTTTCAGAATTTGAATTTAGAATTTAAAAAATTTGATTTCTCTCAGAAGAACAGGGATCCAAGAACGCTTGAAAATGTCCTCAATGCTGAACAGTGAATTACTGTAGCTTGGAGGTAGGGGAACAAAGCAAAACTTCTGCATTTCCTGAATATATTTTTTTGGAGGTGTAGATTTTGACAGAGAACAGTGCTGCTCTACAGATGTATCTACACATAAAATACATAATTAGAATCAGAACATAATTAGAATATTCCATTATAAAAAATTGCCATCGGTACCAATAATCAAGGTAAGTGATGGCATTTATGGTAGTTAAGAATTCATGATATGTCAATGGCAGCACCATGGACTCTTGTGCCGTTCTACAACAATATTCTGTGCTTTGCTTAAGCTACAGCCAGTGACACTGACATATATGAACTGAAAGCAATTATTGAAACTGAAATTCAATCTAACCATCACAATACTTTGTCCTTAACTCAGGAATTCAGTTAAGCTTATCCTTCTCACAAAATTGTGTCTTTGTTAATTGTAGCCACTGCCAAACTTGTCAAAAAGTGAAAATGTTTTAAAATGATTGCTTTATTCTGAAATGTACTTGTCACACTGCCAACACAGTGTGGAGGGGTTTCACAGGATAAAGCACTCTGTCCAGGGGCCAATGCCAATCTGTGGTATAAAGCATGGTTCAGAATTCATATCAGCTGAAAATAAAAGGTGCTTTTCATTACAGCGTTTTGGAAAACATCCATATCCATAAAACGTACACTCCTTACACAGAATTAAAAAAAAAAACAAGTATAATAAGAAAACTAAATTCTGAAGAATGCAAACAGAATAATTTCAGCTAGTTATTAATGTCACAGCTATTGAGAGTCCATATTAATAAGCTCTTCAGCAGAGCTTCCTCCATTTACTACTCTGCAGAAACAGATCTTATATAAATTTGAGGTACCCATACCTAAAAGTCATCATCCAATTGTGGCGCATGATACTTAGAAAGAACATATACAAACACCCTCATCTCTTTTTATAAACATGTACAATATACCAAATGAAAGTGACACGCTCCCTTCCCAGATGCTCCTGCATAAGGGACTGACCACTGCAATGGTGGGCACATATTTGCAAACATATTTGGCACGGCAAAACAAAATAGAAATTAACCACAATTTTCTTTTGGCTAACAAAACATTCAGAATTCAGCTTTTGTCGCATTGTTTTCAGGAGGCGTGGATATTTTTTCAAACTAGCAATAATTCTGTAGTTATATCTATAGGTATATATATATATATACAGTATATAATCGCAGTCTCCATCCCAATCATGTGGTTGTCCAGATTTTATTACATTCTCATCCGATCACAATCCGAATTACTGACCCACACACTCTCATACAAAATGGTAGCATAAAGTCGAATGCACCCAACCAATGCATCATTCCACACATTCAGATATTCAATATCACTACATCTCTGAAAATAAGTGTACCCCGGACATTTCTAATAGGAACACATCATGCTTACTTTGGCAGTGCTAACACAGAAAAAAGGACAAATACATCTACACGTCTAGATCATTGGGACAGATTGCTCTGTCACATTGCTAAATGCACTTAAGCCATAGCAATTGAATTTCAGTCCTGAATCTCAAACCTCAGCTGTAATGGACCACTCATCTGACTGCCTGTTCTGCACTGTGGTTTTCTCACTGCAGGTGCTGGTAGTCAGAGTTGAGTGGTTTGTCAGTGCTAATTGTCTACACCTGTGGGTGTGGTTGGCTTGGGGTTTAAGAGGGCTGCTTTCTGTTCCATGTTTTGTTGTTGTTGCTCTTGGCCTTCTGACCTGTTCTCCAAGCAGTCAACTTTTTTTAAGTTTTTTTGCAGTTTTGGTTAGTGTTTTGCTTTTTACCTTCATAACATCCAGTAGTTGCTCGTTTTCTTCCTCGTGTTTGCGTGTTGCCATTTTAATGGCCTGAGGGTGGGATCACACCCTCACACTCGCCAGTTCCTCTGGGGAGTCAGGTGGCTTTGCCCGCCATAGTCTAAACCTCTCACTGAGCTGCCCTCAAGCCCTCCGGTCTCATTCTGAAGCACCTCTCCCTAAAAACGACTTTCCTGCTCGCCGTTACGTCTGCAAGGCAAAGCAAGCTGCATGCACTGTCAGTACAGCCCTCCTGTATGCACAGTCAGTACAGCCCTCCTGTATGTAGTTAGGCAGCGGTAGCTGCGGCTCCCTAATCCTGCTTTTCGGCCTAAGATCCTCTCGCTGTTGTACAGTTCTCAGCCTTTTATGTGGAAGGCTTTTGATCCTCCCCTCATGAATCACTTGAGGAAGCCAGACTTCACTCACTGTGCCCTGTCCAGGCCCTGCGGCCTTATGTTTCCCCACACAGGGACTGTGGTGGAAAACCAACAATGTTTTTACTGTTTATGGAGCACTTTAGCAGGGCCGGGCCTTATCTAACGGCATTTTGCCCACTGGATTGTAGATGCGATTCTCATAGCCTACAGCAGTGCCGGCATGCCCCCTTCCACAGGGCTGATGGCTCACTCCACTCGGGGTGTAGCTGCCTCGCGGACTTTATTTCATGGTGCTCCGCTTTCTGACGATTGTGCTGCGGCTGGCAAGGCTTCGTCCCTCACATCACCAGTGTTTATCGCCTGGAAGGGTTGTCCAAATCGATTGCCTCCCCTGTCTGCAGGGCAGCGGAGCAATCTTGAGTATGACTTGCATTGCCACTTTATGGTGCTTTTATCACCAGTGGTTCTTCCAAAGAACAAGCATCTAATAAAGTGAATATATTTGTACCGCATGGTTGTGTCATGTGGTGTTACCCCACTACATCCCTGCATTATTGGTATACTGTAACCCATACCTTGGCGTGTTGACCGATATGAAATAGAACGAACGGGTTAAGTATGTACCCTCGGTTCTATGAATGCGGTCAACACGCCACATGGCATGGTCATGCGGGGAATTCTATGCCCCTCAGTTGGCAAAAACGGATGGGCAGCGTGCACGCAACATATTTATGGCGTCACGTGGTGGCCGCTGTGTAGTGGTGGTAAATTTGATATTCAGTCTCCTAACAGCTCACCATCTCGGCGAGGATGACCCATACTGTGGTGTGTTGACCGTATTAATTGAACCGAGGTTAATTACGTAACCCATTAGTTTGTACTTCTGATTTTGCGCATGATCTCTTGTTAACAACAAGAGCTATCCTGTATCATCCTAAGACTCCTGTAGGGGACATGTTTTTCTTGTCTTAATTTCAAGAGCCATATATTCTACTATGCTGAAACCTACACTACAAGGAACATTCAATAAAAAATATTTTAACTGCAACATATTTTGTGATACAAGACACATACAAAGTTTTAATGATTAAACTTTCTTTCTGCATGGTCTCAGGAGGATGTGCATTTATTCTAAAGTAAATCAGTGGCCATGTCTAACAATTTGTTCCCTTTATCTGGTAAATATTTTCATGGGGGATGGGGGGTGGAGATGAGGGACAAGAAACTGAAGATGTCAAAGAGCAATAGGCTCTCTTTTCCTCCTAAGCAGACAGTGCCGTTTATTTCTTCCACAGCACTTACATTTAGAGTTTTGTTAAGGGCTGTACAAATCACAGAGGTAGCAGGAAATTGTTTGGGTATTGATTCCTAATCTCTCTCCATACTGATGTGTGTCATGTTTTATAGTGTGTCAAAACAATATCAATGAGCATTCCATCACTGTCATATTTAAACAATGACCAGCTATTGTGATGTTGAGAAAAATAAATATAGATGCTTGATGGAGGAGAACAAGTCATTTGTTCCTGACTCATTGTCGCCTGAGAAAAGGGGTTATGTGCTGCAATCCCACTCAATCAGTTTCAAACACAAAAACCAACATGTCATTACAATCCCAAAATAAAATGTGTGTGTGTGTGTGTGTGTGTGTGTGAACACACAAACACACACACACACAAATAGGTATACTTTCATTTGTATTCATTATCAAATCTAATGATCAGGCATGTTATATCGTGCCCACCCTGGAAAACATGAGCAAAAGAGGCGATAAAAATTTATTTTTATCAGCATGACATGACACTCAAAATATAAAAAAAACAATATTTTCTCAAACGTGTCACAATTATTGGCAACGCTACAAATAGTTACAAACAAAACCTAATTTTTTTTAAGCACACCTGTGTCTTTAGGAACAATAATGTGGTCGTTCTCAACTTCCTATTTCACTGGGGTATAAATATGAGGTGACAGACCAAATCCTCTTTGGGTTCATTCCACTTGTTTTCACTCCTTGGTTGCATCCCAATACTCGTAATATGCATCCTCCTTTCCACCACTTTCCACCTCCTCTCCTCCATCCCCCGGAAACTGATCTTTGTGTCCTCCCTTCCTCCACAGTCCCAATATTGGAGAAGACGAGCCAAGCGGCTTCAAACTCTGCGTCTCCTCTCCTCCGGCGAAGGATACATAGACGTATCCTACTGCGGAAGTTTTTCCACATTTCTGGGTGACATCATCGTGCGCCCGCCCGCAGAGATTGAAAGATGGCTTGAACAAGCCAAACTTCTCACTTGAAAGATAGTTTTTTGTTATTAGTATGACTCTCTAATATGTGCACTCTCCCTTGGCCAAGATAAAAGCACTAAGTACTAAATGCAGGAGTGCCAATAATTGTAACACATCTTTTTCAGAACAAATTTTGCATTGAAGATTTGTCTTGGACAATAAACTGAATTTAATCCTGCGCTTTTTGCTCATATTAATTGAGGTTGCAAATAATTGTGATGGGCACTGTATATTCACATATGCACAGCACGATCTTTCATCAGTCACTAAGAAACTGGAATTCAAGATATATTTCAAAATGTCTTTGACATTATATTTTTCTGCTACAAAATAATTAAAGTTAGTTAACTTAAACCATAAAGACAACTGTGTCATGCAAAGAGTCCAGGCCTGTAAAAGTAATAATAGAAGCTGTCTAATATAGAAAATTAATTTTCATTAAAACACACCAAGTTGGTTGCACCCTTTCACTTCAGAGAACAAATTTGGCCTCCATCCAGGGACCTAAGCGACATGCTGTGTCCATCACCCAAGATTGAGACTTGGCAGTGGGGAGGTGCATCCTTGTATGTTTGTTTATGTGCATCCATTGCCTCCGGGGGATCTTACAGTCCACCACAGGTGCAGCCCAGAGCTGGAAAATCCTCCAGTTTCCAACTTGATAAAATTCACGAAACACAGCAACAGGCCAGGCCGGGTGCTGTGAAAGTGCAAACCAACACGCAACGTAGGTGGAAATAGTCTTGCCTATCAATAGTCGATCAATTTGTATTGAGGGCACTGGGAGGACAGAAAAACAGACTGCTTTTTTTATTATGGCACAAAATATGGAGGGACTATCTGCAGAGAATGACAGCACACTATGACAGCTGATAGGTGGCCCATTGCCATTTTGTACAAGGAAGCTGAAGTGAATGTTTACTTCCCATTTTACTACAAAAGACTGCTCTACATTGCAATAACATGACTGTTTATAAAGAACTTGTATAAGGAAAGTTAATGACTGGAAATGTGTCTGTAATTGTTGAAAATAATACACAGCATGCACTATACTTACATTTGCATAGAGGCTGGATTTTGTGCATCGTACATTGACATTTTACACACACTATTTACTTACAGGCCCTCCGCTAGGGGGGGGGGGTCGAAAGGGGCGCTTGCACAGGGCATCGTGCCTGTGAGGGCCTCACGCCAGGAAGGGGCTTTTTTTAACTTTACATGGAAAACCCTGGGATATGATGTCAGATACATGGAAACAAAAAAAATAATGTGTTGTGAGCAACTGCGAAGAGAGTCTCACCCGTTTCACAGCATTAATTTGTCTGTCTGACAGAGCGTCACTATTCAAGTGTGAATCTTTACTCCCCTCCTTTGCTGTAATGTCTTCAGCATCCACGTACATTACCAGAAGTAAACAAACCATGCTGCGAGGTTGGTGATGGCAAACGTCTGCATGGACATTTTGCAAATGTATTAAAAATTGAAAACTGAAATCTTTCATTTACATAAGTATTCATACCCTTTGCTTTAACATATTTTTAAAGTATCATATTTAATATTTGGTCGCATATCCTTTGCATGCTGTTACCTCCTGAAGTCTGTGACCCATCAACATCAAAAGACTCTCGATATCTTATTTCCAGGTACTGTACGGCTATAGGGATGTTAGACAACTTGAGGCTTTGAACAGAATGTCCGAGACTGTTGGCATGTCTAGTGACTGAATTGTACTTTGCAACCAAGTATTTACAATCGGTAAGTTGTTGGTGTAGCACCAGATGCGCTTACAACGCCCCCTTGTTGCTGCACGTGACCAAGTACAGCGGTTTTGTCTCTGTCGCGAGTTGATGGTGTAAACAGGGCGTAACGTCAGCTGGCTAGCTAGCTTGCTGATAACGTTATCTCAATTCTGACTTCTGCAACATAGCCAGATCTCCGGGCACATGGGATTTTTTACATTTTAATCACAAATGGGCAGGAATAAACTCAGAACTAATTTCTCACCTGTCCTTTTCTTTTTCAAAAAGGCCCAAAGGTCAAGCTGCCCTGGTCTTTTCTAAGCCACCATCACAAACTGTGTGCCTCTGCCAACTGTTTGCTATATTCCGCAACACTCCAAGCCGATGCGCAGAGCCAGCCAATGAAAAGTTGCATAGCGCTCTGACCCCCCTCCCTCCACGTTCAGACTCGTTTGTGAAAGTGAATCAAAACACAGCAGCGATACAATGAAACATTACAAGAAACCTTGGGGAAAGTAGCCAATATTGTCAATGCTCGCAAGATAAAGAAGTTGAGGTCAGAATTAAAGGGATGGAAAGGGTAGGTTGTATTTTTGCAAGGGGGATGCTTTTTTTCATTTCGCCATCAAAAAGGATGCCATCCCCTCCCATCCCCTCTCAAATTGCCCTCTGGTTATCGCTAACGTTACATTTTACATTTTCTAGTATGTGCTTTCTTGATGCTACAGTAAAAACTTAAATTGTGCAATACAATACTGTAGCGACAGGGATGGCAACGTAAATCACATTCGCTCCAGATCCTATTACATTTTATTTATAACTGCTAACTTAATGCTTTTTACATAGACCATTGTTACAAATTGTGCATGTGTTACAGAGATCCCGGGCCTGTATGGATTACTCTGTAGCCTAACTTTTTTAATGAACCAAATGTCAACAATGACGTCAATTGTGTTTCCAACATATACTGTGTTTTGTTTCCTTGATAAGTCAGCTTATTTGAGGAGTTACAGTATTGTATAAGATGTTCAATAATAAATTGATGAGATTAAGTGAAGTCTGGTCCTGCTTACAGAATGAAAATCGTACTCATTTCATGTCGCCTATATGTAGCCTAAAGGGATCCATCCACATCTACGCCATATCTGGCCGCAGAGTGATGGTTTGGGGCTCGTTTGATAGCTCAGACCCTTGATGACTTACAGCCATTTAGCCAGCCATGTGTTCCATACTGTACCAGTGTAATTTACAGCTGAATCTAGTCTCACCCCCCAATTCCCATAGAGATCAGTTCAAATGCAGAGAGGTTATAGTATCGCTTGTAACAGTACCTGAAAATAAGATATCGAGAGTCTTTTGATGTTGATTGGTCACAGACTTCAGGAAGTAACAGCATGCAAAGGATATGCGACCAAATATTAAATATGATACTTTAAAAATATGTTAAAGCTAAATATTCTAATTTTCTGAGACACTGAATTTTGGGTTTCATTAGCTGTAAGCCATAATCATCAAAATTACAAGAAATAAAGGCTTGAAATATTTCACTATGTGTAATGAATCTATAAAATATATGAGTTTCACTTTCTGAAATGAGTGACAAAAAATATTGATATTTGATAATATTTTCTCGATATTCAAATTTGTTGAGCTGCACCTGTACATCTACAGCTGAATATCTTTATCATGTATGAATAAAGTTGAGACACAAAGACACACAGCTGACGTAACCCAATATATCCCTAATTGTTTGACATAAAGTGATGAAACTTGGCAAAATTTTTATTGACAGGTACATAGATAAAGCAAGTACAAGATATTGGCACGGCACAATCAAAGCATATGGTGGCACTATAGAGCTCTACATATAAAAATGTATTTGTAAAATATTCACAAAAAAATCTATGTCAATTTACAAATGCTCCAAATACACCATTGTGACTAATTCCTAAATTAGTAACACATGTACATGTTCATTGGATAGCTGTGATTTTGATGTGCCCTCTACAAGCCAATGAAATCAATGCAGTGCTTTGCATTAAAAAAGGTCCTGAATTTTGCAGGTTGCTCTGAGTGACATACTATATGAAGACAATGGGCTCTATCTTACACTCGGCTAAGTGGCGGTAACCCAAACACAAGTGTCTTAGCTAGTTTAAGACTGACACAATTGTCAGTTGAAACATGGAAACTCCCATCTCAAGGCAATGCAATCATAAATTGCATGTCACCCCTCAGGGCAACCAGCCACAGTTGGAACAGGCACGGTCCAGATTCGATCCGAAATGGTGGAGCTCGTCCATACACTAGAATCATGCCTTAAACTGGATGAGTCACTCCACAGCCCCGAAGCCAGTGATTTTAGATTATTTGACGAGGAGCTTCATTTGGATGCCTTCAGTTAAATGCCCAGCTGCATACATGAATAATTTAAGCAGGTTAAGTCACATGGGAAAGGGGAAGTAAAAAAACTGAAAATAGGAATAAAATGCAATGAGATATAGCAGCTGTGTAATCCTTTTTAGCCATCTGTATGAATAGCTATACTCCAAAGGCAATTTTAATGCAGTCCCGTTGGACACATGTTTTTATTTTACATGTGCAATATGTCATTGTTGTGCGAGTATATATTAATCAGGGCCCACTTAAATGTGAGTCGCACCCTTGTGGGAATTGTTCTCATCTTCAATGAGTGGATTCAAGCAGGTAGTCAGACAATTCATTTACAAATCAGGCTTGAAATGAAAAAACTTTTGAGGTTCATTTTTGTGTTTTACACAAATGGATAATTAAATAACCAAACCCACAACCGAATAAATACTGTTTAACTATTTCTCCACAAGTGAACCAGGAACTGTTGTATGTTTGTAAAAAAAAATAAAAAAATAAAAAACAAGCCGTACAGTGATACACATGTAACCTGTATTTCTCTAAGGAATCACTTAATCTGAATGGAGGTGGGGATTCATACCAGAAAATTAAAAATTAAGGTGTGCCAACTAGATCGAGCCCATTGTTGCTACATATCGCTGAAGTTCACCCCTCATACATTTATACTCAAATATATCTCCATTTGGTAGCCTACTCAGACAACACTGGAGCTCTTCAATGCTAGCTTGGTAGGATAGTGGCTGCATAGCAAGAGGAGGCATGTGACAAATGTGTCACAACTCTGCAAACTGCCCTCTCATAATCTAAGTCTATCACTTCTTGCCTCACTGTTACATAACTGAACCAAGCTGGAAGCCCAGACTAAAGACTTTCTGGAGTCCAAGAATATATACAGTGCCCTCCACTATTATTGGCACCCCTGAGAAAGATGAGTAAAAAGTGCTATAAAAATTTTATCGTTTGGTGATTTAGCTTAATCTCACACTGAAAAATGAGACAAGTGCTCTTCACTTGAATTTATACTGTTGACAATCATTCTATACAGATCGACATTCTACTGATGCAATTCGAGTTAAATTCTCTGCTCAAGGGTCCAACAGCGGTGCCCTATAGCTGTGATTAAGAAATACAATATTCACAAGTTCAATCCCTTCTCCACAAGGTGTTGATGAGGTTCCCTTCAGAAACGGTACAATGGCTTTATTTAACGGCAGGCTTAAAAAAAACAGCGTTTGATTTGTATGGCTCACATTCACACTGTCGGACATCCTCCAGATGAAATATTTAATCTTTCTGTTTTAAAATTTTTAATAAGAGAAAAGGGTGCTGTAGGTGCAAATGAGAATGTCTGTCAAGTAATGGAATCAACTGTATGTCCCCTTTGGTTTGTTCTCGTCTCAATTCAGAGACATCTGATATCTACTGTCTTTTCGCTCTTGCTTTTTTTTATTTCACAAAAAATATTTTCCCCCTTCTTCTGATGTCTGTTTCACTTTTCAGCTCCTGAACAAACCATTTTTACCTCTTCCACAGATATTAAATCAGAGGCATATTGCAGGCAGTCATTTTCCTCCCTCCATTTTGTACTATGTGGAAGTGGAGGCCTTTCAACAGTGGCAGAATCGACTGTGCCTTTCCAGTTTGCTCCTTACTTCTCCCATCTCGCCTTTTCAAATTACCCGTACCCAATTACAAATGTTTTAGAATTCCGTGATGTTTTCAATTCAGCTTGTATGTGGCTGCTTGCACAGCATCTCTGTGCTCAATCACCACAAACAAGCTACAAATACATTTCCCCTCTAGCTTGGTGGAAATAGAAGCCAACATAAAAAAGAGAAAGAGAGAGAGAGAGCTAAATAATTTAACAAAAAAAATTATATTATATATTATATTATAGTCTTAATAATAACATGATTTATTTAGGTAAATCAAATGAATGCTGTGAAATATGCACACAAACACAGTCTTGGCTAATAAACACTGTAAAGGGGAAAGCTCCAAGTGATAATTTTTTTTCTTAAATAGCACTTTTTTGCTATTCCTAAAATTCACATAGGACAAAGCTAGTTTTGCAAAATAAAGCAGATGTTTCAGCTAGAAGGCAAATATGTATTAATTTTTTAATAGTATTAAATAAATAGATAATTTCAATAAACTGATTCAATTATTAAATCAAATCAAAATGTATTTATATGGCTGTACATCCCTATAGTTAATTACTCAAAGCTTTGATTGACACAGTGCACACTAGTGGCATCTGCTGGTCAGAAGAATTTAGTGCATATGTCAAAGTTGGACGTGAAGCAGCCGTCTATGGAAGCAGCCTGCACGTTAAATGTTGCCCAGCAAATACATACTGTATTATGATATACTAATAATATATAATTTAATATTCATATAATATAGGCTATATATTCATCTTGTAGCCTAACCAATGTACTGTCACAACTCAATATTTTTTTTTAAATAATTTTTGGGGTATGACTAATTCTCAAATGAGCCTATTCATACAGCCAACGAACACACACCCTAACGACAAATTCCTACGTGTAGGCTATATACGCATTTAATTAAAGTAGGCCTACAACTACCACCGTTGAATAATATTGGTGAGAGGTTAGCGCACAGCAATAAGCATGGAGAAATCGGGGTTAGAATATTTGTTTATTTCTGTAGCAAAAGTTTAGTCTAGCCTACATAGCCTACATAAATGTTTTTCTGTTTAAGGATGTTGCCAGAAAATGTATACAAATATACAGCTTGCTTCAAACCCAATGCAAAAATCCTACACCAAAACCAAACCAGTGGCGTGTTTGTCTGACGAAACGAAGCTTCGGACGTCATTGATCACGTGCTTCTGGTCATACGAAACAAGCATCAGCGCACAGTGCTTTGGATTAAACTGCTTCACATTTTCTGTAGCGCCCGTCCATTTTGGGAACCAACATGTGTCATAGGCTGTGTCCGAATACGACTCCTGTTCCCTGTCCCCTGTCTCCTATGTGCTTTGTCCCCTCACTTTGCAGTGTGAAAACGAAATCCCACAAAACTCTTTCCAAACTGGTGAGGAAGTTCGTAATATTAAATTTTTAATTTTTTTTATTGAGAATATCAATCAGTTAACATGTGACGATTGTTACAAAATATAGATTATGAATGAAGATGGAATTAACAAAAATAAAAAAAAAGTAGTTTGTAATAGAAACCTATCCTATACCATAGATATGCATACTGTATATATGCTCTATGGGCCTCATTCATGAAACGTGAGCAGAACAAATTAGCACGTAAATCGTTTGTATTACCAGTTTTGCCAGTATTTTGGCATTCATGAACGTTTTCGTATCTGAGATTTGATCGGACGTACTAACAAATTATACACATGCTCAAGACCACGCGTACCGTGTTCGTAAATTCAGAATGCCGCTAAATGTAGCTTCTGAGTGATAATTAGAATATGAATTAATGTTTATTTTCTGTTAAATTCACATGACAGAATGTAGCCTCTGAAATACACAATGCAAACGTAGCTGTAAAAAAGCAAATACATTAGATGATGCCTATCAATTGTAGGCTATGAACTTGTTTTATTAGTCTCATAAGCGTAATGAATCCTCCCAGTACTATTTTTCTAAATTGGTCAAATTTAAATGCTAACTTATGTGACGTTAAATATGCTATTTAAAACGCACATTTGACCAATTAATAAAATTTGCTTTAAATTGCCTACAGGTTTGTAGAGAGTAAGTAGGCCTACCTCTTTCCATCACTTGGGGATCGGGAATTCAAACCACTTCTCCCACTCACAGAACATCAACAAAATGACAAAATTAATAAATTAATTCTTTTATTTCCAGGCCGCAAGAAAGACCTCAGCCTAGTGCTTGGCATAGAGGCAATGCGCTTGTCCGATGCAGATAGGCTTGCATTTTAACGGCTTGTGTAATGGGAGATTCTGCATTTCCTGCTTGTTACATCCTCTTTTTACTTTACCATGTAGGCTACTTTACTATTTACTTTATGACACCGGAACAAACAATATAATTTTTTTTCTTTTCCTTGATTGAACATCTGCTAATAAAACTTTGATTTCTGTGTCGGAATAATTCTTTCTTTGCATTTTCTGGGCCATTTTCACTTTGTATGGAGCTTTAAATTAAATTGACAACCTCCATATAAGGCAATTAATGGGCGTAGATTTATGCTAATCACAAAATAACGTGGACACGCTTCGTATCTGAATACGAAAAAATCTGCCTTTCTCACACGGTTTGATGAATTCAGCGTAGATTTTTCGTATGGACTCGTTTCGTACATAAACGTATAAACGTACGCGCATATTTAGGAATGCTTCATGAATGAGGCCCTATGTCTTTTACGTTTTTACTTCCGGGTTACTTACTGAAATTGTCCCGTTCTGCATGAGTGTGCTTCTGAATTCCCTCAACAAAACCTAAAAAATAAATAAATAAGGTTCATCCTGGTATTTTAAGTGCCCCCATTTCTGATAAAAAGTCGCCCACTCAAAAGCTTTTTGACGAAGTGGACTCAAATATGTGCCCCCTGTAGGGGTTGTATTCGGTCATAGCCACAGTCATGTGCTCCTGGGTGGAATTTCCAAATTGACCAATATGACTGTGTTCTCAAACTTATATAAACTTTGGGTGCGTCCCAATACTCGGGTGTCACCCTCCTCTCCTGCACTACCACCTCCTCTCCTCCATGCCCCGGAAACAAATCTTTGTGTCTAATCTTTTAATCTAATGTCGCTAATTACATATTAATGGTTACACATTAATTCATGTCTTGACGCAAACCGCAATGTCAGATACATTGTATACTGTACATGCACATACTCAAAGCAGTTTTACATACTTCCGGGTAAGAGAAGAGTGGTAGTGGGGGAGTGGAGGGAAGGTGGTGGGGAGTGAAGAATATTGGGACGCACCCTTTGTAAACCCCCCCCTTCCTGCTTGGCTTTTGGCTCTACTCTGATCTCCTGCCCACCTTGGCTGATTGACCATGTTGGTAATTAAAACCTAGAATGGGAGAGAGCCTACAGAAGCAGAGAAACGTCCAGAGAGATCTCTCTCGCTCGGTTACATGGCCACAACCTAGTCCTGAGTTAGCCTTTTATAGCAAAGCTACAGAAACTACATCCACCAAAGGGGTCAGTTTAATTACCAGCTACACTTCGCTACTGTGGGGGACTAAACAGTGGGTGGGTTCGATTAAGTGGACGGGCATGAACCGGGTTAACCAGATCAGCACTGATTGCGTGCAGTTTAAAAAAACCTTGATGCGCCTGGGAATATTCGCCCTGCCCCGCCCCACAGACTATGATTGGACAGTTGAATACATATAGTTTTGTCACTGAAAATGTGGAGCACTTCGATAAATGCAATGACAGACCGCTCTGCAGGTCAATAAATACAATCAAAAGTATTCCTTTGAATTTCGTCTCACCCCGTGCGGCACGCAGTGGCCACAGAGGGAAATGCAATAGGCACGTTTAAAAATTCTAATTTTGGCACGAAAATCGCACAGTTGGTGTTTGAAATGCAATGACAGACCGCTCTGCAGGTCAATAAATACAATCACCAGGATGTCACGTTCGGTGCGCCAGCCTATGCTGACAAAGCTCCATGCAATGGGCTCGTTTACGTTTTGGCACAAAAACCATGCAGCTGGCGTTGAGAATTTTTTTTTACAGAACACACAATGAAATGCAATGCAATGCAATATGCGTTTTGTTTTTAATTATGGTATGAGAAATGCGCATCCTTATGTAAAAATAAACGAAGACCTGTATTACATTTCATGATGTGTCGCAAAAAGCGATTGCATTTAATTAAGTCACAAAAGATCTTCCATAATCTGCAGCCGACTAGCCTCCCATAGCTAATGTTATAACTTCATAGCTAACGTCTAACTTCCAATAAAATAAATTTATTATACAATCCGCCTCCTTTGTAATCAAGATCTGTGCATGTGATCACCCTTATACCAATACCATTAGATGTAAGATCCCGCGCCTGTAAACGGCTAATATAGCTTATTAGCTAACATAGATCATTTCCGTGGCCTTAATATGCAAATATTCCCAGATTCTACTATATCTATACCAAATTCTTATGTAAACTACAACATACTTCACATAAAAACCCTGGACTAAACCCAAACAAGAGCAAGCTAAAGGCAACAGCGGCAAGAAAAAACTCCCTGGTGGTAGATAAGAAGAAACTAGGGGGAACCCATCCTACTGGTCGACTCCTGGTCTAGGTTTTAATGACCAACATTGTCAATCAGCCAATGTTCTTGTTAATATCATTTGCAGCAGCTAGTTGACAGTCCAGCTGGAGGCAGTCCAGATGTGGCAGCTGGGATGTGGGAAAGGCCAGGCGGTGATGGTGGCGAGAGCGGTAGGCAGTGGTGGAGGGGAGGAGCAAGCGGCGACAGAAAGGAAGTCAGATAGCAGCAGAGGAGTCCAGATGAGAGTAACTCTCGCGATGTGGGGCATGACCTCTGCCGGCAGTGTGTAGAGTAAAGAAACTAGTTAGGAAAGTGTAACGGAGCAACAGGAGCACCAACTGGGGATTATACAAGTGCCCCCGCCAGGAGTAATCTATAGCTGCATAGCTATCAACACAGGGTTTGAGTGCAGTCATGAGAGGGAAAACAATCCTACCTGCTTATGGTATGTGTGGTCACAGCTGTTGACAGGTGACAGTAAGAAAAAAAATGGATGCCACCCCACGATACTCTATGGCTACAGGCTTCTCTTGCCCTGTCTCCAGGCTCTACCACCTGTCAAGTTTTTAGATATTCTTGGGTTTACAAAGTAGCCTGCGTCTTGGGAACAAAGGGATCTTATTGGTTTATAGGGTAAAAGCAGGTTACATAGAAACACTGGTGCAAGTCCATGCAGAGCTTTAAAGGTCAGAAGCAAAACGTCTGTCTTACACTTAATCAGTAGCCAATGAAGCGATGCTAGCACTGGGGTAAAGTGCTCATAGTTCTTCAGGCAAGTTTATAGTCGAGTGACAGAGTGTCGTTCGACTGAAATCGCAGAATCTTCATGAACATTCTATTGTCGCCCAACATAGACTGTGGTCGTTGTCGTTCACAAAAAGTATAAATGCAGTCCAGCGACAGTTTACACTCAGGGGACAATTGAGGAAGAAGCAGCTTTAATAGGCTACATCTCATTATGTCTGCTGCTTTACTCCTGAAAACTTTCTCCTTTTGGAGAGAAGCCTAAATCAGCAGACATAACGAGATGTAGCCTATTAAAGCTGCTTCTTCCTCCATTGTCCTCTGAGTGTGGACATATGCCATCTGTGTTCGTAGTCATTTCTTGCACAATTAGATGACGAGTTAGATTCACACTTTTTTGTCCGAGGTCACTAAAATAAAGTTTATAAATAGCCTATAAATTTTGAGGGCACTGTACTGTTTGAAATATTATTCACTATGCACCAATGAATAAGCCTCAAACCATCACTCTGCTGCCAGATATGCAGTAGATATGGATGGATGACTTAAAGATGTGTTTCTCCTGACTTATTTTTCCATAGAGTTCAATAGAAAAATGAGTCTGGAAAAACAACCCTTAAAGTGATCCATCCATATCTACTGAATATCTGGCAGCAGAGTGATGGTTTGAAGCTCATTTGATACCTCAGACCCTTGATGACACAGCCATTTAGCTAATAAATGGATACGGAGAAACCATGTCGGCACAAGTCGTGATATAACCACAAGAACACACAACGCTGTATTACATATACAACAACCATGGAGAAAAGAACATTTTGGAATGACATGACAAAATTTATTTATGAACAGTAGAGGCTGTAAAGAAAAGAAGACGGAAGAAGACCACAGACCACATCAAAAGTAACTATCACAATTAATTATAGGTGCTTTTCCACCTTGGTGGACTGCTTATATGATGGCGAAACAGACATGCTCCTGCATGTGTAGTGCGAGCAAAGAATAGGCTATATGGATCAATAGTATGATCAATATTATTTGGACTAACCATTATAAAACGTTTTGATAGACACAAAAATAATCTTTAACATTATGGTTTATCCTGGTAATTCCAGATAGTGCCTGTTATTTTAAAACATACATTTGGTTAAATTTTGTTAAAAGCACCTGCAACAGCTGAGAATAAGCTACCAGAATATGGCTTCAGTCTCACCTTAGAAAACGCAAAATTAGCCTGCTTGTTTAACATATTTTGTTTGATTAGCTACACAATGAAGCATTGTCAAACATCAATTCCATGAGGCTGTTTTCGAAGTTCAAGCTTCATCCGAAGTTTATTATGTGCATTCTAATATTGATCAATAACATAAATACCATTATTTTGCCGTAATGATGACACTAAATACACTAAAGCTGTCAGGTTCGGAACCCATAGGTTCACGCATATTGTCCTTTGTTTTATAATGTCCTGCTTATGGAAATGTGACCAACCTGTTTTAATGGTATGGCGTAATACTTGAATACAAGTCCACTTTCCCAGAAAGACCATGAAAAGTGTGATTTATAGCAAGCAAAACAGACCTGCTCCTGCATGAAGTTAAAGCACACATGCATGTTTTCGTTTATAATTCGACTCTTAGTTCACTTTAAAATCATTTTGTTGAGTTATGGAATAACAGATGAAATCAGCAGTGTTGTAGTCCAGTCCTCAACTTCCAAGTTCGAATCCACACAGTCCGAGTCCACCCATCCGAGTCCGAGTCAAGCGCAAGTTTTTATTTTTATTTTTAAAAACATTTCCCAAATGTAATGCTTTTTTAAAAAGTCCTAGATACATGTATGTATATAAGTTCCAGACAGGGTAAATTTGTATTTGTGCCAAAATAATGTAAGCTGATTTGAGTGCAATTTATACATACATGTATGTATACTGTTTGTATATGAACAGGTGAACACATATAATGTAGCTCTGTACTCGTTCCGTGCCAGTATACCAACATCATACAGTCAACGTTAAATATCCCAGAAGTCGCGTCACTCGAAAACCCGCGTAAGTCAGTGCTCCACAATGCGAGATTGACTTATTTTAAAATGAAAATAATGGCTAGTATGTATGCACTATAATCCACTTGATGGTTCTCTTCATACTCCTCATGCTCATAGTAACCAAAACATATTATTCGAGAATTTTTTTATCTTTAAAAACTTGGTTGATGTTTCACAAGACGTGGCATGGAAAGCTCAACGATATGGTACACAGTACCAAATATCTTTGACAGTACGTACCAAAGGGGCGCTAAAAAAAAAAAAAAAAAAATACACAAAAAAAAAAAAAAAAAAAAAAAAAAAAAAAAAAACACTTTGTGTTTGACTTTAAATTTGTTTAATTTGCAAACACAGTTTACATTTTTCAGTTAGACACATTTTTTAGTTTTTCTAATGCCAATTCTTTTGCAAAGCATCAGCCAATGTTCAATGCTGCAAAGCCAAAAAATTCAGCCTTCATCGAGCGTTTAAAGGCAAGTAAAAAAAAAAAAATAAGTCTCACCACACACAACAAAGCAGCAGCTCCAGGATACTTTCCAAATTAAAGCGATTTTTAAAAAAAACACAGCGAGAAAGTAAACTCACACTAACACAACTATAACACAAAACAAACACAACACACAACACGGTGTTCACGGTGTCACAGCAACAACAGCAACAAACTACAAATAAATTATAACAACAATAAAAAACAACAATAACAACTATAAACAAAAACAACAAAACATTGAAAAAATTGTAAGTAAACGAAAACAGTTAGCACAAAAAATCGCTAGCACCATGATTTCCCCGCATGCAGCCCATGCGTCCCGCAATCGCTCGACGCGACCCAGCTTCGGGTCGCTAAGATTGTGTTGTCAAGAAGGCTGCTTTTACTTGCGTTTTCGTTTTCATTTTTTTCAAGATTTTTTTTTACTCGTACCCCAAGGCAAAGCATACGCATGCATGACAGCCACATCCAGCTAGCCAGCCCGTTCCCAACATAACGAGAGCGAGCGAGAGAAGCCCGCCCCCGAACGACCGCGATCGTTTTGTTTGTTTTTTGTGAATGTGCAATCTGGTCGCTCCTTGTCCAAATTCCTTTTCTTTTTCTTTTTTTTTCTTGACGCCTTGAGAAAAGTTTTTTTTTGCAAAAGAAATAACCTTTTTTTTTTTTTTTTTTTCCTTTTTCACTTGAAGAAGCCAATTTTCTCTTCTCTCTCGCTCGTCTACTCTCTCTGAATGAATGATTGACTAGCCGACTGAACGTATCCGTACGTATACTTGCGCGTCGTGACTCCCCTGCTAGAATGTGATGCCGGCTGGGATATAATAAAAATCAATTAAATCCAATATAATAATAATGAGGACATATCAAAAAAAGAAAAAGGGTAGGATAGGCCGGGGCGCACAGGCGGGGGGGGGGGGGCTTTTTTTTTGGCCGCAGGGCAGCAGGCAGGGGGGGGGGCTGAAAATGAAAAAGAATGAGTCACCATGCACAACATACAACACCCGCGCCCTGCCCTCCCCTGCCATGCATGTGTATATGTAATTAAACTTTAGCACAACCAACAACAACATATATTTAAGCTAGCTTAAAAAAAAATAAAAAAAAAAATAAAAAAAAATAATAATAAAAAATGATAATAAAAAAAAATAATTTTTTAAAAACTTTTTTTAAAATTTGTATGTGGGGGAGGGGGGGCGGCGCCCCAGCGCCCTCTATAGGCCGGCCGCCACTGGTACGTACACAAGTACCTGGGTGCGTGCAGTTTTTGTTTACAGTTTATATAATAGTACGTAGCGCACTAGCTTGCTACGACTAGCGATACGCACGGAAATCCCTGCTGCGTTTCAGCGACACGGAAATCCCTTATTCAAGGCCTGACTGGACAACTAGACAATGTTTAGTCTTTTATTCACACTGACTGGAGAAAATAGTCACTCTGACTGAACGAAAATAAAAATAAAACAACGACAACAGCTAGCTTGCTGTACAGTTCAGTGGATGTCATGTATCAGAAATGAAAGTATGAGATTTAGTATGTCTATTTTATTGACTCGTACATTTCAGAATGGGTATATTTTTGAGAACTGGACGAACTTTGCAAAGCCGTGTTTTCCACAAGTTCATGGCAATGACAAATTGACGGCAGTGTACCAATTGCTACATGGTTCACCCAATATGGATGTAATAACCCTCAAATTAAAGCTGAATGTCTGCACTTTAACCTCACTGTTCCATTTAAAATCCAATGTCCTGAAGTACAGGGGCAGAACAACAAAAATTGTGTCACTGTCCAAATACTTTCCACCCCCACTGTATATACTGAATATTTTTTGGTATTTTCACAAAGGACTTGTTTATTCACAGTGAGCCACATATGTGTGGATAATTGACTTTGTGAAGCAAAGGACTTTGGGATTTAGATCAATTATATCCAGCTGGTCTCAGCCACAGGGATGGGAGAGAAATGCATCTGTTTGCCTGTATGTACCCGTACCTGGGATATACTGTAAAGCAACTAGAAAACCATGAGTATGTCAATTGCAACAGACTGAGTTATTCTGGGGGTTTGGTGAAATGGAAAAAAGCTCTTCTGAGGTGTCATAAAATATCTATGATAAAGACTTATAACTTGCTCATGGCTTTTTCTTCTTGCTCTTTTTAAAAAACACCTCTCAAAAACTCCTTTGAAACGCCGTTAAAACTCCTCTCTCTTATTTTCTATTTGTGCTCATACTATTTTGTAATTCATTTTCAACTAAATAATTAAAATGGCCAATTAGACAACAAAGTGCTCCTGCAAAGTCATTGGAGGGGGAGAGGCACATAACTTCAGAAATCATCAGAAATAACTTCACCTATATGCCCCAACCGTCCATTGTAAATTTACACTTCACTCTTTCTAAAAATTATTTTACAGCCTGATCAAATTTTTTATTAGCCTGTGGTATTTTTTCACACATCTATTGATTGACAATCCCTGTTGAAATTGAGTAGCACGGCATTTTATTAATAATTCTATCTAAAACATACCTTAGTTTTACTCGATACATAAGTAATTCAATGGATGGAAATAGAGGAAAAATAATCAAACTATCTTTCATGAACAGGAAAAAAATAATGGGAAGTTAAAATCAGTGTGCATCCTCCATGCAGATCTACATAGGTGAAGAGGCTAAGAAAAACAAAAAATGCTAATTTCTTTTTTTAGCAAAAACTGGATAGGTTCTGGACTATGTGGGGCGTGTTTAAAAATGTAACCTGCTTACAGGCTATTTTCACTTCAAGTTGCCTTCACATGTAAAAATAAAAATAAACCCAGAAAAAATATTTCATAGTGGTATTTTTATTGGGCCTCGGACAGAAGCCTGCAGAATTAGTCACTGACCTTTGGGCCTGTGTGAGAGTGGGTCGCATTAATTAGTGGGGTGCCCTCGGTTCTGTCGTGTACAAACTGTGGTGGAGGAACAGTTGGTCATGGCGCAGCATTGCACGGTTTCGGTATGAAGGGCTCATGGGTTCTGAAGCAAATTTAATTACACCCTGGGGACCTGTGGTCTGAGGTATGCTCTTGCATGCTGAACCCATGAGGGATCTGCAGGACTGGTTCGAGTGGTGAAAGGTACATGTACAAACCCAGGCACGCCAAAATCTGCAATTTTTTATTTATTATGTACATTAATTAATTACCTGGTTATTAGCTCTGTATTTTGTTATTAATTACTTTTGGTACACTGCAGGTGGTGGTTGCTTCATTTATAAGAAAAAAACTAATTCTATCAGGAAAACTCACCTATTAAAATTATATGTTTTAATGAATGTGATGTCCAATTATTTTGGTTTGGTGCTGAATGGATCTGCGTTAGGTAATACTCTGGAGCAAAGAAATCTCTCCACTAAACAGGAGATCACCAAAAAACCCTGCCCCCCATACCAAAGCAGATCCAAACAACAGGTGGAAGCTGGGGTGCTGGAGGGTGATCACAATTTTTTTTATGCAGAAGCAGAAAAGCAAACAAAGAGCAGCACAGCAGTGAGCAGCACAGGGAGGTCTGATTCTTGGGGTACTCCATTAGAGATGTGTGCATGTGATTGGTTGAGAATGAGACGCGTGGTTGCTAGCCGACTGATGGCCGACTGCAGCAAGAGTTTCCTTACAGAACTGACTATGCACACTTAATTTGCGACACTCGTCAAGTAAATGGACCAGAAGCTTGTTTTGTGGTAGACTGACTCTGACCAAGTATGAGTAATGAGAAAAAAAACATTTCAGTTGGATAACATAATGTTGTTAGTTCAGCAGATACCCTTATCCACGGCAGTATATTTACTCTAGCAGTTCAGGCAGGGTAACTTGCTTTAACCCCTTTGCACAAACGGCAAATTTGGTCAATTCTCACCTATGTAGGGGGAGCTTTGTTAAAGTTTTTTCTTTAGTTTGCAATGAAATACAGAGACGGACATAGGTGAAATGGGTAAATCTATATATTTCCTGGATCATAAACCCTGTTCCCACAAGTGTGTAAAATCTGAGGATGATATGCATACTAAAGATCTATGATGCAAAATATAGGCAGTGTACCCTGTTGTCCATTAATGTCTCCAAATCTATCCAAATAGCTAAATTGTGCACTGCTCTAAATCATAAAATAATGGTATATTTAACTACAAATCAAATGTTTTGCATCATAAAGCTAGCTTTTGCATAATTTTCAAGTGGGAATTACTATTTTTTCATCAGTATAGGGGGGTAGATATCTATTGGATAGGGTTTTGGACCCATAGATATCATAAAATGAATAAAATGTGTTCTGTCCATTATAATGCATATACATTTGCCCCTTGTGATGGTTTAAGATGAAAACATTGATATATATTACACACACCTAAATATGCAACCTAATCATTCACTCTTGTACCTCAATATAACATCAGTTCCCCCTGTACAGTATGTATTGTTTTGCCCTGGGATGGCATTTATCTGTAGTTAAACAAAAAGAGAAAAAGTTCTCATTCATAATGACTCCAAAGAAAATTTTACATTCATCTATATATATCAGCACACAGTAAATTGTAATGAGTATTTTCCATGCCCTAAGTGGCAAGTATAGCCCTGGAAGATAAGCCTATAGTCTATATTATGTATGATAACACTCCAATAAAATTATATATTCCACCAACAGGAAAATGCTTCCAAATGTTCTAGCTTCAATGAAAGTTGGAACATCAACCAGAAAACACAACTGAGCAATGAATGTTTACACTACAGTGTGTGAAATGCACTCAAAATGCATAACCAATAACCATATCTAATATAGCCTACTGGACAAGACAGTGATCGAGTGGAAAAACTAACGTACATATGTAGCGAATTACAAGCAGTACTTTTTTCATATCGCAGAAGAAAAACTCCTGTCAGCGAATGCATTTTCTGTAGCTGTTTGTGTCATAGTACATTGACTAGATTCAAAATTCTGTTACGGTGGGCAAATTATTGGTCAAAGCATCTCAGAAAAAATTACAAGCACCGCTGAAAAAGAAATACTGTCCTCTATCGGATAAAACAGTTGTGAATGAAACCGGAATCACGTGAAATACTTCAGAGCTGCAGGTACAGAATACGGGGTGTTTCACGTAGACGTTCGATGTTGTGGAGCAGGGCTTTTCACAGCTTTTTTGGCATACGATCAGGCTACTGTTGGGTGTATCTTGTTGCTATGAAGGCAACATTAAACATTAAAGGCAATGTCACTGACGTGTTGAAAATGCATACCCCCACACACATTGTTTTAGTAGAAAGCTGGCAACTCAGGGGGCAGGTACAAGAAAAAGGTCATTAGAATATCATGCCCTGTGCCACCCACATTTTGAGAAACGCACCCGCGTAGCACAGGTTAGAATACGACGTATCTCATCTCACATTACATCCGCGCAGGGGCGGGGCCAGTAGGGGGCCAGGGGTGGCACTGGCCCCCACTGGAATCTGATTGGCCACCCCTGGTGCCCCCCCTACCAGAACCGGAATATGATAGGCCATTGTCTTGTCAGTATCGATGAAAGAAGCCTCTGTAGCCCAATGGGAATGGACATAAATTGCGTCAGCTCACAGGCCTATTGTTGCGTCAACACGCGTTTCCCAAAATAGTTTTTAAAGCGCGAACGCGCACTCAACTCATAAGCGCTACTTAACTGTGGTCTGTGGTGCTGCAGACACGGTTAAAAAAATGTATGTGCAATTTAATTTAGGCAGACGTTCCTGAATAAGCGTGGCGTTAGTGATTCATGTAGGTGTTTTAATTCAGATTTATTTACCATGGTATAACGTTACGATAGTTATGATGTCTTCTAGATATGTTACGAGTCATAACGTTAAGTATAACGTTAACTGTCTGCATGGTTAACGTTAACGTTAGCTGGCTAAGTTGGAGGCTGTAGGCTACGTATGAAATATATATATTAGTCTATATGTACATCATAAACATATTTTTGTTGTAGAAAATCGTGGTTGTGCATAAACAAGCTTCGTGCCTGCGAGTTAGCTAACGTTAGCCTATCTTACCTGCCGGACCAGTGGCATTCGCTGCCGCATTCATTGCTCATTATGCCGCGTAACTTTAACGCGAAGTGTCAGGGGTTTTATAGCTGTTTTGTTAGCGAACTTGGTATCTTTCTACCTGCTTTCTCTAGCTGTAAACAGCTTCAGATTGATTTATCATAGTTGGCCTATACGGTAGTTATGATGTCTTCTATTAGAGTCATAACGTTATACGTTAACTATCTAGTCATCTAGTCTAGCTGGCTAAGTTGAATGCTGTATGGCATAGATAGCTGATCTGTAAAGAGATAAAAACGTATCTGTTGTCACTTCATTCGGGACCATCAGAAGCGAGAGATGGAGAAAGTTGAACGCAACTTCGTTCACCATTGTGATCTCCAACGATAGCGTGCTAACAAAATGTTACCGCTAGCTTAACGTTATGTTATCTGGAATATCTGCTCGTAGCATAGCAAGCAGAGATAACTCGTCATGTAGCGATAGCTGGCTAGCTAAGTAACAAGCAGGCTTCTTTGCTCACTGTCTAAATGGACAATAAGAGTAACGTTAATGTGAGTAATAAAATACAAGAACTTTCCTCTGCAGACAAGGAAGAAACACTGAATTGCTATAACGTTTTCAGTCATGTAAGTTAAAGTCAATAGTTTAGCTAATGCGAGCTGGCGAGTTGATTGTTTAACCTAAGTTCACTAACGTCGACACCTGTTGAGTTAAGTTAGCTAGTAATTGTGAGCTGGCGAGTTGGCAAGCTTGCTAGCCAGCCACTTCTGCTTGTGATGTTTTCCGTCAAACCATTAAAACCAACATTTAAGTCCTACCTTCCGCCTTTACAGGTAAGCATTTTCAACCATTCTGAAAGGTAACGTTATTTGTCGTTAAATGTTTTGCTAAGTTAACAAGTTACGTTTTATTTAATAATTTAGCAGCCCACTAGCTGGACAGCTGACGTTAACGTTATACACTTTGGTAGCTAATGTTATGTCGTAACTTGCCAGTCGAACGTTTATTTCATAAAACTCAAAAGTAAGCAATTCAATTTACAAGCAATGACTGATGGGTCGCAAGTGTGCTTTCTCTGGGTGCAAGAGCATCCGCGGATTAACGTTAACAGTTACACTATGCCCAGGTTGAATTGGGGTACCAAGCCCGACTGATATTTCTGTCCCTCCAAATGCGGTAAGTTAAATTAAGTGCAGCCTACGGCGGCTTGTTGGCTTGCTAACGTGATGGTTATCTTGTAGCCTCAAAGATATTTACTTGAGTTGTTTTCGTATCGTTAACCATAGTTAACTGGCCGGTGATATTTCACTGCCTTTTGCGTATAAGATATAACGTTAGGTTTGATAGCTACTGCGTTGTCGATCTTACTGGCCTGAGGATTGAAGCAGGAGGTACGGAGTTACGTTTGATGGATAACCGTTAACTGCACTATCTGGAACTCCCCATGGCTGGAACATGTATTTACTTTTGGAGAGAACTCTTCATGAGTTGCTACACTGTATAGACTACGACAAGTTTATTTTAATAATGTCAAAGTAGAGAAAAAAATACACCCATTGCTGTAAAGGCTTAAAAATAAGCTCTGGTGTATCCAATAGTGAAATAATCAAAACATTTTACTCCACTTTGACATTATAGAGCACTTTGTGTAGATGAGTAACAAAAAGCCCATTGAAACATATCTTAATTTGAGCTGTCAAACAGCAAAATTTGAAAGAGTGTTCATACGAAAGCACTGTATATGATTACCTAGAATCTGGGGCAGGTATAAAAAAAAGGTTAGGCTAGGGTTAAGGCTAGGGCTAAGGTTTGGTCGGATAAATACACGTGTGTCTGCTGTACGCGGCAAAAAAAAAAAGAAGGTAAGCCTTGATGGCTGGCCCCCCTCCTCTGGGTCTGTGCCCCAGCCTGGCCCCCCCATTCAAAATGTTCTAGACACGCCCCTGCATCCGCGCAAGAGAGGCACTTAAGCGAATGACTTAAGTTGGCCATCTCTGAATCCAACCCAACCTTTTTTTTCCGAACAAAGTTGCACGGAAAAAAAATATTAAGTTTAAAGTGAATACGCGTATCTTGCAGACTTTTCCTTTTCATCAAATCTCCACCCCACACATGTAATGGCGCGTATGTACTGGAGAGACGCTTAAAACAGCGGATAAGTCAAATGTCTGAATCACAAATAGCTTAAGCTACGCGGACTTTCGGGAGTAAGTCCCATTTGTCCGTGCTTATCTCAACTCTGAATCTGGCCCATAGTGCTGGGCTAAAACAAAAACTGACACCCGCACCGGTTTTTTTCAGGTAAGGTTGGACACTCCTGATCTATATCAAAACATACCATGCAGAGGACAAGATTAGATATATTTCATTTGAAATGTTTGATGGACAGCATCAAGTTGTTCTTCAATTTACAAATATCAATTTTACATTGCTCAACTTCCCACTCGTAGTCGAGTAGTGATTGGTTATTTGTCCTGTTCGAGTGACGGATCCGAAAGTATCCGGGAAAAATTATACGCTGGCTACGCTACACCGGCCCATAACAGTAGAACATCAGATGGCCAGTCCGGGCCTGGGTGGAGCTAAGGACCGAGGAAAGGACACGATGAAATGATGCAAGAAGTGAAAATAATTGATTGGACTGAACCCAATGCGTTTCATTTTACAGAATTGCATATTCCTTTAGCAAGGGGAGCAGCGCTCCCCGCGTTCAACGACAATTCGAACACTGGTTATAGACACAAACCATAGATAAACACACACAGACACATATCTATGCATTCATACCATTATATAGTACAGACACTATAAGACACACTTCAAATGTGCTCTCAGAGGCAGAGTATGCGGTAAAACTTTTATGACACCGTATGTAAAAATTCTATAAATGCTTTTTGCACAAAAGCATTGCTTCTTTAGTCTCAGCCATGAACCAATAGCATTTGCCATTATCACAGCTCAGGAAATAACAGACATTAAAGTAATTCACTCAATCCACTTTATCATTTTAAAAGACATTGAATTCACCAAACCTCATCGCCCTGAGGTCTGACAGGAATTTGAGGATCAGCCTGAAGCAGAGCTGATTACGGTGGGGATGTGAACCTCGCTGTCTGTTCAGAAATCATCCCCGACAGCAGCTTGCGGGCCCTTGCTGTCACTTTCACTCACAGTTACCTCAAGAGGTGATTCCACCTCACGGGAGCAATGGCTTTCAGAGGCACTGCCAATATACCCGGCTTGCTTTGAAATGAACTTTGATCTCTTCATTCAGTTGTTTTGCCTCTTTGTATCTTTTCTATTGCCTCTCATAACTTCTCAGCCTCATCCATCAGTTCCATAACTAAAACAGCGAGAATAGGGGCACGATGCAAACATATAAATGAAATACCGCTCGACCAGAGCATCTTTCCTTACTTACGCAGGTGAAATAAATTCAAGTGTGCACGCCTGATACTTGCATTACAAGTAAAGACAAAATGTTAATTGAATGAAAAATAGTGAGCTAGTTTTAAAGTTATACATTGACAGAAAAATACACTTGATCGGTTAAAAAGTTTTTTTTCTGCACAGATTAAATAAATTATAAGAAAGAGGGTGTAACAACCATACGAGTGATGCTGGACTGACAGCACCCCCGACACAGCACAGAACATCAAACCAGAGCATTCACATGCAGTGACAGGGAGACAGCACTGTCAGCTCACCTCACATGACACCTTTATGGTCCTGACACATTTGCTTCCTGCACACCTTTAACTATAGGATTCACAAAAAAGAAGCAGATTTTTTTGAGCCAACACTGAAAATAGAGTGCATCTGAAGGCTGAACAATTATCTGGCTAACCATAAAACATAATTAAGCTACTCATTTGAAAAATGATTTTGTAAACGTAGATATGTCCAGGTTTAAATGATGGGAACTGTTGACTGATTATGATTTGGGGTCTTGTTGGTATGGAACTGACTGCAAAACTTCACCTTGATTAAAATAAGCACTCATTGGGCCTCATTTATTATTAAATTATGGACCAGATTCAGAGTTTAGATAATCGCGCGCAAATGCGACTTACTCCTGAAATTCCGCATAGATTAAGCTATTTGTGATTCAGACATTTGACTTATCCACTGTTTTAAGTGTCTAGTATAGACATGGCATTACGTGCGCGGGGTGGAGATTTGATGAAAATGAGGTGTGGCTGCAAGTTTGTGCAAGATACGCATATTCAGAGTTTTCACTTAATAATTTGTTTCTGCGCAACTTTGTTCGAGAAAAAAATGTCTAGCGCCGCCAATAGATGATTATGAAAAATACAGCCTCTTTCACAAAAATGGATATTAGAATGAGTGAATGTTCTTTGAAAATAATATTGGTCTTATTTTCCTTTGCTTAGCCTACTTACAATTATCAAAGAGCTGTCATAAAAAGAAAAATATGTAAAAGTAGGCTATGATTGACCGTCTGGAAAATCATCAGACCAATATTAGATGGATTCATTGATAGACAGTGTCTAGATCATATTCGCTTTGACAGAGAGACAATTTGTGTCAGCACAGCTTCTCCAAAATTATGTTGAAGACGTCGCATATAGGCTATTGTGTTCAACCACCGTTGGCGACATGACTTTAGTAGGTAAATCATTCAAAAAAATAATAGATTTTTAGATAATTTTATCAATGCGACGGATTAATACGTTCAATGCCTTCCCCATCACACAAGAGCAACTACGATGCACAAAGATAGGATTTTACGAAGGCAAATACGGTTATTAAAGGCAATGTCACTGACACATTGAAAATGTATACCACCACACACATCTTTTTAGTAGAAAGCTGGCAACCCACGGGGCAGGTAAAAGAAACAGGTCATTAGCATATCATGCCCTGTGTCACATTTTGAGAAATGCACCCGCGTAATGCAGGTTAGAATTCAGCGTATCTCAGTCCGCGTTAAATCCACGCAGGAGAGGCACTTAAGTGCATGACTTAAGTTGTTACGCAATCATTCCGAATGTTCAGTTATGGATATTAACACACCAGTACTTGTTTTGCTACAATGACAGCCGTCATCTTATCGATTCCATGTCTCTTAATATCTGCTCTGCATTTGTACTAAAATGCACCCGCAAATACCTTTTGTAAACTTCCTTTCGGATTTAGTAAATTACTTTACACATGCTAAAGTAATCTATTTGCATGACCACCTCCCACTATTTCACAAAATAATGTAGGGACGCCCAATTTTGCATATTAATTCAGGCTAACTCACAAAAATCAGAAACAGAAATCAACATATCTTTCTATTTTAGCACACGCAATCCTCTTTACACCTCAGACGATGTTTGCGGGTGGTAACAGGTTTACTACTACTAAACGAACTAAACTAATAAAACTAGAAATTTTGTTACACCCGGCTGTAATTTATTGTTCAAAGCATCAAATAAGACATTGCAAACACTGTTGCTCAGGTTATAATGTCCTATATTGGATAAAAGAGCCGTCAATTAAGCCAGAATGAACTGTAATGAATGAGAAAGGCTTGCAGGGCATGGGGGGTATTACGCATCAACATTTCAGATTGTGTAATAGCATTATAATGTCTTGAATAATTCTCAAACGGATTGTCCCAAACAATAAATTACCACTGAATTCTGAAAGGGACATCCCAATGGTAGGATTTGATATGGCTCATTTTGAAATTCCTGTAACCCCTTAGTGCAGATGGCATATTTGGTAAATCATGGGGGTACTCTGTTTAAGGCTTTATAACTCCAGGTGTGAGCATCACATAAACTTGGTAAATGGCTTAAATGAAACAAAACCGGTGTACCATTTTTAGTACAAACTTTGATTTGTTTATTTTCATAATTTAAGTCAAAATTAAGTGCCGGAAATGCAAGCAAAACTTTGCAAAAAATGCAACAAAATATATATTTCTTCAAAATACTGAGAGGTACATAAGTGAAACAGGTAAAACTACACATTTCCTGGATCATAAACTCCTTGTCCACAAGCATTCAATAATCGCAGGGTGATATACAGAACTACTAAAGATCTATGACACGAAATGTAAGCAGTGTAGCCTGATGTACCCAGGGTCTCCAAACCTATCCAAATTGGCTAAAATGTGAATAGCTGTAAATCTTAAACTAATCATACATTTCAGTGCAAATCAACCGTTTTGACTCATTTAACTCACCTTTTTTTCATTTTCATGTGGGAATTATTTTGGATCAGTACAGGGGGGTGGATATCTAGGTGTCCAATAACCTACCCAAAACCTCTCCGAGAAATTATTAAAAAGCCTTTTGTCCTTTATAAAGCATATACATTTTACCTTACGATCACTTAATGGATGAAAACATAGATATTGCACAGTTTCAGTTCAGTGTTTGATGCCAAGTGTGCCATTTTTTCACCATTATCCTTCATATACTGCTTCATCCTGTGCGGTGCCTTCGTGGCCAACATGCACTCATCAATGGCACGGTCTTCAGTATGCTGTAAGGATCTGGTCCTGCAGTGGCTTCACTCTGAACAGTAGAGGGCACTGCTGGAGTGGCAGAGGTGGAGGGTCAAGCATGTTATAGGAACAAATTACATAATGCAGAAGCATTATAACACTGTGGTACACACAGCTAAATATGAAATCATTCACTCTTGTACCTCAGTAAACACTTTCTTCTGTATGCTACATTATGTTATATTTTGTTGCGTGCTCTAGGATGGCATTACTCTGTAGTGTGTTTCACAACTGTTGCTTATTTATTTTATTTATTTATTTTACATTCATCTTGCACACATCTGGACACAGTACATTTGAATACATATTTTCCATTCCCTAAGTGAAAAGCATCACCCATGGATATACTAATACCCCATAGCGTACATTATGCACAAAGAAATTACAATACAATAAAATAATATCGGAAAACACTACCAATGTTCGAGCTTCACGGCAAATCGAGGCATAAAATAAACTCCTCAAAAAAAGTTTGGAAACGTTATTTCGGTCGATTATTCCTCCCCTTTAATAATACCAATTGGTATTGTATTTTATATCGTTGGAAAGCCTGATTAGTCACCTTTACAACGAGGTACAACTTGTAAGGATCATGCATTCGTGGAATGAGCAACACAGCTAACCGTGTGGGTAGTGGCCCAACAAAATGTGCCTAAATGCCCTGCAATATTCTTCTGTTGGTATTCACTCTCGTTTTGAGCTTCAAGTGCTGGCAGGTGTATGCCAGTGGGATGGAATGGGATGCCATCCCACAGCAGTGTGTGACCAGGCTGGTGACCAGCATGAGGAGGAGGTGCCAAGCTGTTGTGGCTGCGTATGGATCTTCCACACGCTACTGAGGTCCCTGACAGTGTAAAATGAATAAAGTGTGAAAATGGCCAATATGTGTTGTTTTTTCCTTATTACTGTGGGAGAGTGCAATCATCCAGTCCACCAAGCAACTCAAAACGAGAGTGAATACCAACAGAAGAATATTGCAGGGGATTTTGCCACATTTTTTTGGGCCGCTACCCACACGGTTAGCTGTGTTGCTCATTCCACGAATGCACGATCCTTACAAGTTGTACCTCGTTGTAAAGGTGACTAATCAGGCTTTCCAACGATATAAAATACAATACCAATTGGTATTATTAAAGGGGAGGAATAATCGACCGAAATAACGTTTCCGAACTTTTTTTGAGGAGTTTATAACTTACGACTGAGCAACCAAACAGAACAGCGCTAAAATACGCTATTTCATTGTGAATGCTATGAATTCTAACAAAGCAGGCCACCACGAGCCACTACGGGAACGTCACGAACACAATAGTATCAATACATTACAGTTATTTGGCAGACGCGTTTATCCAAAGCGACGTACAATAAGTGCATATTGAAGGTCATAGACACAATCTACGAAGCTAAGTCACAAAAGCGCTTTCTCACAACGTAGAAGCTATCGCTAGTCATCAACCGAATACAGTCAGCTATACATTATAAGCTATGAGATAGCTAAACCAAATAGAAAATAACAAATAAACGGAAAGAACGTACTATATAATTTGCCGTATACATGTAGTTATTCAAGGTGGAGTCTGAAAAAGTGTGTTTGCAAATATGTTCAGCATTATTAGCAGGCTAACAGTGGTCTATTACGACCGATGCAAATACAAAAAGAACGAAAATATAGCACGCAGTGGAAAAATGTATATACTCAAAATATTTCAAGCAGTAATACTTACATGTCGAGGAGGATATCTTTCCCATATTGATAGGCACCTCTTCCACAGAATCTATGCTACAGGGATTAGAAGAATCTCTGTTGTTGTCCTCTTCTGACCGACTTCGGGGGAAAAGTACTAAAAAGTCTCTTCAAAGTTGCGCGCCGTTTTATTGCGTAAGACCAACTGCGTCATACCAAACGCGTCAAACCAAATGCGTCATCTGCGCATGCCTGCGTAAAGTTGTCGTGATATAACAAGTATTGCAGTTACGCTCGCCCTTAAATAGTTAATCCAAGCTTTCAATTACACATGTAAATTACTTTTGGGAAGCTTGTCGTGCCTTCTATTGGATAAAACAATTGTCGATCAAACCAGAATAAAATTGAAAGCGTCACAGCAGTGCTATCAGGGAGGGGGGGTTACGCAGAGATAGTTTCGTTTGTCTAATAGTGTTCCAATGCGCTGTGTATTTTTCAAACGGATTGTCCAAGACAATAAATGACCACGGAATCTTGAAAGGGACATATCTACGCTTAAATCCACGGGAGGATTGCACACGAATTCCATATTTAATAGCAGATATTGATAGTAGAATGGCATTGTATGATTTCACTTGTTTATGTCGGTATTGATTGAGCAGCGATTTGCACCGCTGTATTTGCATACGGTCGGGCTATTGGTGGGTTTATCTGGTTGCTGGACGGAATTCTGATATTATATGATGAATACATATATTTATGAACTCCCAACATAGACGCTATTGCCCACTATGTCACGCATGGGTAGGTATAGGCTGGGTGGGGAGTGCTTGTTAAATGGACTTGCTACGGAAAGATAGTGACACTTAGAAACTACGCATTGGCCAGAAATTGTCGCGAATCGTCTACCAATAAAGTTAAAATACCGCGTTTGGGTTTTCCACTAATAGTTTGGCTGCAGGAGCAACGCGTGTCTCAGTTGCGTAAAACTGTCTCGCAGGCGAGAAAAAATAGACTATCTGCACTAAGGGGTTAAAGATAGTGCCTTAGATCCAGGGCTTCTTTTTCTTTTCTCATCCCCACCGGGTAAAGCTACACTCCGTCTCCAAGATTGGAGATTACTAAAAGAGCCAATAATATATAACATAGGTGTGAAAAATAAGGGGTTACCAGAGTTAAATGTCTAAATGGATAACTTGTACCTGGGAGGCAAGGCTTTAGGCCCTCCATAATCACAGCGAAACGTTGATGTTTGGATTATAGACTTATGGCAATCAAAAGCAATTCTGTTTCTAGGGAAATTGCAGAAGTGTTCTATGTCAATTTTGGGGGCAGCACTTGGGGGTTAGCAGCTTTCTGATGTGTTTGTGTGTGTGTGTGTGTGTGTTTTGGTGGTGGTGGTGGTGGGGTATCTAAATGTACTATTTGTATTCAATTAAAAGCTAGTGCTGAATCTTGACTTGTGAAGGTAATGCACTGATGTTGCATTAAAATAAACTATATAAATACTTTATTAAAATAATATAAATATAGTTACAAAATAAACATATTCATAACAGCCCTTGCATGAGCATGGATTAAATGGCTATGCTTCCCACTAGATAATAATTACAGTCACACAAGAGGTCACCTGGGCTATTGCACAAATTGTATATAAGTAATATACAATAGTACATAAATAATTTAATCTTATTCATCAAAGGTTTTGCTGCAAAATACAATAAATACAATGTCATTAGGACAATAATCTCATATGAGCTAAATGATCTCCATTTCCCATGTACATACATTTTTATTTTTATTTCAGGAGCAAAATTGTATTCTTTGAAGAGTTCTTTTAGTTTTGAATCAATGTTTTTCATCTTAATTTCTTACTTTATTGATTGGACGGCAAGAAATTACAATGTTTCAAAAAACTATATTGTCAAAGTAATTATTTGAGCATGTATGATAATAACACCTTTTAAAATATCTGTTTTTAACACATTTCATTCCACGATGAAGGCAGGATAGTCCCAGAACTTTGTTTTATAACTTTCATTTGAAGTAATCTGGTTAAATAAAATATAAATCCACAGGAATTAATTTAGCTATAAGCCATTTATCAAAGATCTATTTGTAAATTTGTATTACCAAAGCACTTAAAATTCAATAAGTACTCCATTTACCTTTAAATTATTATACAGAATGGCCATGCTCTGATAAACAGAGTTATGTATCTGCTGAATACATTTTAACATGGTTTTATTTGAATGATTTTGAATATCTTCAGGTGCAATTCTTGAATCTTCTTTGAAAGTGCAGAATGTTGAGAGAGTACAACCCACTGAAGCATTCCTTGCCTTTCTAGAAAGCATCTGCAATGAATCGTTAATCAAATGTATCTTGAGAAACATATTTCAACAATATTTGATCTGTCTTGAGTTACGGGAATGGAAATAAGATATCAACCTGGCTGTAATCCATCACCAACCTGAAATTACATAACCTAGGTTTGGGCTAATTTCTTCATCAGAGTACATTCTCAATAACCTGAAAGACAATAGCCACTTTAGTTACGTGTGAAGAATAATTAAGAATCCAACTCAGAATATAGTTGTGGTTGTATGAGATGGGAATGTGTTGAAGGGCAGACAAATTGCACAAATGTGGTGCAGAAGTTTAATTGCCAAATGTGCCTCCTAAAAGGGTAATTCCACCCAAAAATGATGTTTAGTTTGTAGAAAAGTAGCTTTCCTCCTGATTAAATTGAGCTCTCAGCCAACTTTATACCTGTAGTGAGAGCAGCGATAGCCCCAAACTAATGTGCATGTACCAGGTACATGGTTTACAATAAACTACAACAGCCATGGTGCTTACAGTTCAGATAACAGGTTGCCACGCCCACTGAATGACGTTACCGAAGCGGGGGCTGAGGGGCTGGGCATTTTACTGCTGCTAGTGCCTCTAACCACTTTCCTCATGTTTACTATATTTTAAATTGAAGTTGAGGCTGACTCCATCGTATTAAATGACAGTGATTAGTTAATAGGTTTAACTAAAGTTCATATTTCTTTGCAGATTTGTAAATCTATATTAATAATAATAATTAATAATATAATATTAGTCAAATAAATATAGGCAGTCAGATAAAATTGAACAGTCATCTTAACATGCATAGCCAGAGCCATGGTTTATCACTTGTGATTCCTCATATTGGCCAGCGAAGGATGGGCACCCCCTCTCTAGCCAGGTTCCTTCTCAGATTTATTCCCACCGGGGAGTTTTCTTTTGCCACTGTTGAGTGTTCTTCTTTCCACCGAGGAGTTTTTACCTCGTTTTGCTGGTTGGTTAAGGCCTGGTTTTTTGCTCAATTTTCCATCTGTTTCTCAGTTCTCTGTAAAAAGCGCTATACGAATGAAATTGAATTGAATTGAATATTGCGATAAAATTTTGAAAAATGTGGGACAGCTGCAATGTCGAAAGGTGACTGGTAGCTACTGGGATGTCATGCCGTTAACATTATGGACAATTTCCTGTTGAAGCCTACGACATATCTGGTTTATGACGGGACAACTCTGAACTCAAGCTTATGTTTTACTTTTTCATATTTATTACATTGAAAAGCATATGAAAAGGTTTCACATCCAAATCATGTAACATTTAATCATTGTACTAACACAACGCATATCCTATTGATAAGTTTGTGCCATACAAAAACAATGTGGCAATCAGGCTGCCTTAAGTAGAATAGCAAGTAACATACTTTTTTTCAAAATGAAACCCAACTTTGACTTGCTAAAGACAATCAATCAATTTGCCAAATTAATAAATAGCAATTCATGTTTGGACTAGCTAGCTGGCTAGCTCATTAGATAACGCCCAAAGTAAATAGCAATTCAGTGTGGGGCAGCAAGGTGAAGATGCTCGTCATGAACCATGCAGTAACATTGAGTGTTTTTGGAACTAAAAAAATAATGTTATTAACAATAATGTTTCTGTCCTGGGACAATAAATGTGATAACGTTTTAATTTCAGTTTCTCTTCCTAGCAAACGTTCGTTTCCGGTTTTTTGTTTTTGTTCCTCAAACTGGTTCGAAGCCCTGATTTTTACCAACCTGGTTGCTAACCTTACTGCTCACCACTGGTCAGAATTTTCTGGAACTGCTCTGGAGTTTACAAAAAGTCACAGGCAATCTGCCCTAACCTAATCCCTGACTGTGAGGTATAATTTGAAGTTTTCTGACATTTTGTGGTGAATACTGCATAGTTCAAATCTCTGGCTGGATTACAAAATACTTATCTCCTGGGTAGCTTACAATTGCATATTGTGCCAATACTCTGAAAACCAGTGGGGTATACTATGAAGGAGGTTTAACATACCCAGGGTTTCTTTGCGTTAGCTGGCTTCACACAACCTAACCATCGCAATCTGTCACGGGTTGTGTCTTTCTCCCTCGTTTGCTACGGTTTTCTTCCTCTCTGCGCCGGTTAGCAATCTATCTGATTCCGCGTTCCGTCTCGGGGTTTTTCTCTTCCCCGCTAATTATTCTTTTCACCTGTTTCCCTACCTGTTAGATATTTAAGCCTCTCACTTCCGCTTCTGGATGCTTTGTGATCATTTTGTGCCTTCACAAGGTCAGGGTTAGTCTTTTAAAAAAAAATCTCTCTGCAGTTTAAGAAAAGATTATTTCTTTGGTTTAGCAGCTTGAGATATTTTCTGGACTTGAAGCCAAAGAAATTAGTTTTTCTATTCCCTTTTCTTTCCCCCTCCATACTACGAACGTGATTATCAACTTGCTAAGTGAACACGGGCTTTGTTAATGAAGCTCTGTGTGTGTTCCCATAACAGTGTATCTGCAACAACGAGCCTATAGCGGTACAGCATGGGCTGTACTCGAGCAGCGTATTTCTCTCCTGAAGAAAAAATACAGACATATATAATGGTGGGATACAAAGATCATAAAACAATGCATGCATGGCATGCATGACAACATTCCAACCAAAAGGATGCATTGGTTCCTATCTTTAGAATGTCTCTCAGTTAAAAGAACAATTCTACTTAACTGGACGGAACATAATATCCATAGCATGTCCAAAGATAAATGGCTAGAAGATTTCCTGGACCTTATGAACATGACTTCACTACTACAAGAATATGATAGGGGTGCCCAAGGCCTATGGAATATAGTACGACAATATCTGGGATGATTTGTAAAATTCATATTAGCATAGCTATTTGTTTTTCTTTTAACACTTTTTACATATATTTTATATGTATTCCACTGTATTCCACTAGCAATATGTATGCACTACACGCCAACTCCCTCCCCACCCCTTCCCAACTCTCAAGAATGGCCTAAATATAATTGGAATGGTAAAGTATTAATAAAGATAATCAAATAATAATAGTAATAATAATATTTGACACAACAATAAATAGTAATAATGATAACAATACCGAATCTTAGAAGGAAAAGGGAAATAAAATGATCTAAACAAGTAGCAGTAGTAATAATAACAATAATGAATAATGATAACATAAAATAATGATGAAGAATTTTTAATTTTATTTGATTTAAATAGTGAGCACTATTATTTGTATCATTTATGTATCTTATCTATTTACTTTCTAATATTCACTTGTTTATTTTGTTAGTTTTTTTTGTTCTCTCTTCTCTTAAGATGAAATGTAAACGGGTGACAATTGTATAAGGTATTGTCTTGAAAATTATTTTTACAATTCAATTTTTTTAGTTTGTATTTTGTTTACTAAAAAAAAGGCAATAGAAGTATTATTGGAAAAAAATAATTTAAATACATTTGTAATTAATACCTTATTTACCTTACCACTCGTAACAGATAAATCTATACTCTCAGTGAATTGTCATAGTTTATTTCTAATGTGACAACTGTACTACTACATTCTAGAGCTCCTAAACTTGATACAGTATGTTTAAAATATTGCTGAAGTAATCACACCAAAGTTTATTCATAAAAAAAGTCTCTCAAGCATTTTTCCAAAGTTAGAATTTTTTTTGCAGAACTCAATAATCTCGCACTGCGATGTTTCCGATATCCGCACATATCTCCGGGATCCTTTGAAATGGAGAAGCCTTTTTCCAAAGCCAAGGAGTTGACTGGTCAAAGGGCGGTTTTATACCTTTCAATCCGTTAGCCAGAACATAACCTGCCCCGGAGCAGGTTAGCTATGCAGAGTAAGTTGCCATGGCAATATACCCCGATTAAAAGTGAGTCGGCTTCGTGATACAGAAAACCCAGGGTTGAAGCTTAAGTTAGCTCGCTAACCCCTTCAACTCGCTTTGTTGTACTGGTCTCACAATTAGTTGTGCTAACGTTCGGTGATCAACTGCCATCATCAGACTTTGATACTATGATTGTGCGGGAGGAATGTTAACATTTCTCATACTTACCCGCTTTAGTCTGTGTGAAATCCTAAGAGGCAGTGGCATAGACCTATTAAGGTGAGTAAAGTTACCCTGAGAAATGCATCCCAGTGACAATAGTGTGCCCATTCACAGCACCTGTCATGGTGCAGTATGATTCCCTTCATTGTTCAATTACATTGTTCAATCAATTAAAATAATTAAGCATCTGCATTAGGGGTGGGACAATGCACCGGTGCATCGCGATGCATCGATCTGAATGTGTAAATAAAACTGCATCGATCTGTAAGATTATAATTGATAAGCATCGATTACTATCACATTGTAAATGAATGTGCACATGTATTTATTTATTTAAAAAAAATATTCATTTCATTATTTAAAAAATATATTTCTGAGGCACGACTACTTTTAAAACTGTTTTGACTAGCTTTAATCCATGTTTCTGCTCCAACCCCCACGTAAGCGTGAGTTGAAAGCAGCGACAGGCGGGAATCAAGCGACAATGAGACGGACAGATCTGAGCGAAATGGCTAGCTGCTCGAGTGCGACAAAAGAGACAGAAATTGACAGAATTTGCGATGTTCCGAACAGAAAATCAGTGGTATGGAAGCATTTCGGGTTTAGAAAGAAGGAGGGTGTACTTGACAAAACCGCTACAATATGCAAGATATGCCAAGTTTAAATCAGATACACAGGCAACACCACAAACATGATAAACCATTTGAGCCGACGACACACCATTGACGTGAAGGACAGCAAGCAGTTTAGCAAGCTAAACTCGGGAGTCAATATTTTCCTGGAGAAATGGCCAAACAGTTCTTTTATTTGTTTTTATTAGTTTTTATACACATACCGTGTCCAGACAGTTAATTGTAAAGTGCTTTCTGATATTTAAATTTAAACCATTTTCAAGTAGACGTTAGAGACAAAAAACTAAAATAGTAAGACTATTTCCAATGTCTTACGTTCAATTAATTATTACGACGTTAACTGTCCGATTCCAAACCTCCCCTTCCCCTACATATCACACAGACAAAAACTTAAATAAAATTAAAAAAATCAGTTCTAAGCAGGCAAAAGAGGTGACATCTGCTATAGCCACGTTCATCTGCAAATACCTTAGACCATACAGTGCGGTAGAAGAAGAGGGATTTAGTCACTTCATGAATGTCGTGGAACCTAGATACACCATACAGAAAACATTTTAGTGAATAAAGGAAAGGTATTAGGGTACCATGTCTGACACTGTTTGAAAAACAATAACCTCAATAGGGCAACTTTAGAAAATACACTGTTAGTCATGTTTATTGCTGCATTATTTGCTGCAGACAGCTGCAAAATGTATGGCATGCCTTAACAATAAACATAATTCTGTGAACTTGGTGTAAGGTTCTAATTGAATATTTAATTACTGCTGACTGTATCGGTATAAAATCACATTAGCATACCTATTACATTTTTTAAAAGTATCAAAATTAATCGAACCAAATTGTATCGAATCGAATCGTGGTCAAATGTAAGATGTTATGATGCATCGAACCTTTGCCTAAAGAATCGTAACCGAATCAAATCTTTATGGGATTGAATCGTCCCACCCCTAATCTGCATATCTGTAACCTGTAACAACCTGAAAAGAGGTCTCACACAGATAAACACACTGTAGAGTCAAATGCTTAAATCGAGGCCGAAATCCTATCTCTAGTTTTTCCATAAAGGCCTTGGCTAATTTCTATCATTGCTCAAGAATTGTGATCTTTCAATGCAAAACATTGACACATTTTTAAAAAACGCGATCAAGGCTGCACAGCGACCAGAATCTTAGATGTACCAGAGGCTTTGCTCCCCACATTTCCAGTGTAAACCTTAATTTCGTATGAATACATTCATAAAACAAATAGGGATTGGTCCACCTGTTTGACAGGCCAGGAGGATTAATTCACAAACTGAGAACGATTAACATTCATGACAAAACATGAATCTGGGCCCCAGGAATGCAGCAAATGATTCTTCCTTCTACATGATGGATGTGCTAGCTTGGTACTACCTCATATGACACAAAACCACACTAATCTGACACTTAAAAATTACTGCTGCGCTGAACAGTGGATCACGGTTGAGTATCCACTCTGCAGCAAAGCATCATGGGAACCACCAGACTAGACTGCGGATAAAATTAACAGATTTTTTTATACTGATGCATCAGATGCAATGATGTCTTCTGATTGGAAAATAAATGCAGCATTTATGAAGAATATGAAACGGATCCAGAACACATGGCGATAACACAAAAGCTACTGGTGGAAATAATGCAACTTCTGGTCCAAATTATAAAGTAATGGCATAACAGTACCCACATGAATGGCCAGAATTTAATTTTATTCCATCAAATTCAAAGCAGTTAAAGCATTTCAGTCTCCAGAGGATACAAAGAGATTTGGATTAGTTCAGTGGTTTAGTTCCTCACACTCCTCCTCTATCACACAAGTATAAAATATTGGTCATGTGAAATATTGATTGATGGATCCTTTCCCATACATCCAGGGATACATTCTGTGTGCTCCTATACAAAATATGAGATGGGTTCCAATTAATGAAACCAAAGGAAATTCACCTGTACTTTTAGCTAGAGAAGACTGTGGAATCACATTACTTCCCATGAGGGAGGAAATTGATGGGGGGCATTCAATCTAGTGTTTCAATCTAGGTAAAAAAATCCATCTCTGCTTTATTTATGCAAGCATTCTCTAATTGCTGTTGTTGCTTCAGACTGTTGTGCTGGGAATTTTCCATGCAAACCAATCTTGCTAAAAATAAACTGTAAGATGTGGGCTCCCTCTCCCTAATTACTTTTGTGTCTCCTTTCAACGGTGCCAAATTATTTGATTTGACGATTTAATGCGCTTCACTAAACGCCTGAGGCACAAAACAATGGGCTAGCTCTGAGAAATTGGAATCTGGATATTAGTTAAAGTAAAATTATTACTGATATCTTGAAGGTTTTTTTTGTTTATTTTGACAAAGAGAGGAACCGCGTACCAGGGCATGCACTCGAAGTAGAGACCGTTGTTGAAGATCGGGCTTAACATAGTGCTAGATACTAACTACACCAGGGATGTCCATGCCCAGAACTACCAAACCTCAGTCTACTGAACTTGTCAGGGTTTTAAGTGAAGACCTTAAATAGCTGAATCAGGTCCTTCAGCGCCAGGCTAGAACAAAAAACAAATATGTGCACTTATACTGGTCCTCTGTACTAGACGTTTTAGTTAAAATAATGAGCCTCATAATGAGGTTCAATGCTATGTTTTGAATGCTATGAATACTGTTTTGCAGCATGCAGATCCTTCTTGACAAACCATGCATACTTGAATGCCATTTCCTCATGTACTTACATGCTTTTTATTCATTCACAACAGTACACAATACATTACCACAATATTCTCTTGGAAGTTCTCAATAGCAGTTAGCTTGTTGACTTTTAAGCTTGTATATGTCTGCCTTGCTCATGATGCCCCTCAGCCTCCAGGATCTGTGGTGTTATTTGTCTGCTGAATTTTCACACTTCATTGCCGTTTTAGATTTCAAACCAGACACCCTTGTCTGGGCAGCTCCTGGTTTTACATATAACCCATTTACACAGTCACGCTATTTATTGGAAGTGTGCCTTGCACAAAAAAAAAAAATAAGTGTGCCCCCCCCCTACACACACCTGTGATACAAACCTGTAAGTCCCCATTAATCACTATACCACTCCTGGTGCCCCCAGCTCTTGATGTCAGATGAACTCTCTGAAGGACCTAATTCATGGTACTAAATTTTCTTTAATGCCGCCATCTCCCCCCATTCTGCTGCACCACAGCTGCACAGTGGGCGTGGCCAGATGACCTTAGCACACTTCACTGACTGCATCCACTTGTCATTTAGCCACCACCAAATTATTTCCATGGCCCAACATCATCTCTCACTGCCCACCCACCAAATTCACTGCACTTAATGCCCTGAGGAGGACGAAAATAATCTTGATTTCCATTCGCTAAGATAAATAGAGTGTAGCCAGCGACAGAGGGGTCTGGAGAGAGGCTCCAGACGGCAGAAAGTGCGATTGACGCATGTTTAGAAACATATTTGCCTTCGCTGGAGCATGGAGCAGGGAGGGAGCCGGGACGCGGGCAGAACACCGGCCGCTTTCGCCACTTTGAGCTTTTATCTGCCTCTCCTGGGGACCGTCACCAGGAACAGCGTAATTGACTCTGTCCTGATTATTGGACGCTTTCATTTTCACAGCAAACAGGTGACTCCAAATCAATGTCAACCTAAAAGAGGTGGTAAATGAGAAACAAATGTGCTTCTGGCCAGCTTGTAAGAGCAAACATCTAAGCATTCTGACTGTTGAGAAGTTGTTTATCACCACAGCAGTAATTAATTCAATGGGTAACCCCCCCCCCCCCCCCGGTTTTTTGGTTTTTTATGAACTGCTCGAGGGCTTTTCAGTTCAATGTGCCTATGCATTTCAATGTGTTCTGCCAAACACATGTTCAACTGCATCCTAAAAAATCCTGAATAATTTATACTATTGTCTGCAAACAACAACAACAGAAGCAACAACAAAGGATGCAAGATGACCAATTATTTCACTGTGAACTAGCTGTCCTCAAAGGACTATACTCTTACTCCCTCAGTGGCAGCTCTTACAGCACATTCAGATAAGGACAAGCTTCCTCTGTACTGGGGAACTCTTTCTGAAGGATGTTCTTAAGCAGCGGTGCAAGAGTAAACGATTTTACCATGTACGACATGAAATGTGTGCGGTGAATGCTTCCGACGGAAAGACTCCTTGAATTTGAGCAATGAGTGACAGGGAGGTGAGATGCAAGAAATATGAGAATAATGTAAATCAGAGAAAAGGGTGATGAAATGAGGTGAAATTTCTCACTGAAGGGCAGTTACTCATATTTACTGTAACAAGTGATCCAATTTAGATGGATGGCTCTGTGCGCCTGGGTCCTCCGCGTGACCGCTGTGCCCACAGGGGTAGCTGTCACAGAATCCCTCTCTCCACTATAACAAAAGTCAAAGATTCATCAAGCATTTCATTTTTAGTTTTTTGGGAGGGTGTAACTTTTCTATAATTTTGTTCCTTTTTTTACCAGACCCCAGCATCATTCCCTGCATTTAGCAGGTTTTGCTGTTTCTTTTTTCTTCTTTAAAAGGATGAACAGATAGAGTGATTATAACACCAGGAGACGGGGTGCCTATTTCTAATTTCCCTGGAGCCCTTGAAATTTAGTGCTGTCTCCAACAATCCTGCTTTCCTTTCCAGACAAGCTCAATTCAGGGCATGCCACTTGCCGGAGGTGCTATGAGAAAATGGAGCCCAAATAAAAAAATAAAAAAAAAAGAAGAAGAAAAAAACCCATATATTGGACATTGCTTCTCGGAACAGCAATGTACCTCCACCTGCTTTCCTCTAACAAGGAGAAAAACATCTGCTGTGAAGTTCAGCTCTGCATCTCTGTTGGAATACTGCAAACGCATGTCTCTCCATGTGCTTCTGCAGTACATTTATATTCCATTTATAACATTGCAGTGCTGTTTCTTTTATTTTCCTCTAACACCTAAAACATGTCCGTGAAACTATTTTGTAGTTTATGAAAATCTTAACCAAATATTTATGTTATGTTATTATATTGTCACCCTTCATCATCATCATCTTCATTGCATGGTGTCTTCCATTAATGTTCTAAGCAGTGAGGGGCACAATTAAAGCACTGTCTGCAGTGAAATTCGGAAGAGAGTGAGAGAAAGGCAACACATGAACAATGGCCAAAGGCATGCCTGCAGACCACATTTTTTCTATTAATTAGAGAAGGCAGACCCTTTACAATATCTTTTACAGGTTATTACAGGAAAAGTATTTGCAGTAATAGTGGTAGAATTAATGTCATTCCTTACATACAATATGAAAAAATATCTGCAGTAGTTGTCATTCTTCAAAATGTTAATTAGTACACATTCCAGCTTGCATGATGACATTTTTGTTTCTGTCCTAATGACCGCAGCATCAATTCATTTGTGTGCAACATGGAACTTTATGTTTCTTGAAGCTTTGTGATTTAGCAAAAAGAGTACTAAGTAAGGCTCACTTGTGCTAATTTTGACTGGGCTGAAACCCTTGAAACCCTTTTTTAAAATTCCTTTAATGAACGGGGTTGATGTCTACTTTGAGGTGTCTTTGGCACTTGTGAAATTATATCTCTTATTAGAAAGTGGGGAAGCTGTTTTTTTTAGAAGCTCTTTGTTTGTTGCTCTTTCAGAACGGCTGTATTTTAGGGAGACAGTCATATTCCAGTTGGGGTCCTTACAAAAGAAATTGCACACATTTGAATTGGACACTGGCATTCTGTTCAATAATGTGCAGGGGGAGTAAACAGAAAGGTTCAAAGCACTGCACACTCATTATTAGTCTTGCCATTCTTTTTTGGTTTCTTTTGTTGGGTGAGTGTGGGGGGTGTATTTGCTCCTCAAAAATGGCAGAGCTATGACAGCTGGAATGGGAGCCAAATAGCTTTATCATTCTGTACTCTGTTGACAGGCTGAGCTTCTTTTTCACAGTCAGCTTTCCATGCTTTCCATTTTGAATGTGATATCCTGTTTCTCCCTCTCATCTGAGGCTTGGTATGTGGTACTATCGACCCGTAAGTTGGAGAAAGGCTCAAGTAGCCGAAGAGGTATGCATCACAGAGTGCATGCATCACAGAGTGCACCCCCAAAACACAACTAATAATTTCAATGTAAGATGAAGATGGTGTTATGACCGGTGGAAATAGGAACCCAGTAGCAGGCAGGATACAAAAAACCGAAGTTTAATCTCAGGAAAAGGTACAAAATCAAAATCCAAAGACAGGCAGAGGTCAAAAACGGGAAGGCACGGCAGAGGTACAGAATCACAGTAGCGAGAACACGGGCAGAAGTAAAAAAACCGGGAAATCCATATGACACAAAAAATAACCAAAAAGGAACGGACAAAGAGAGAAAAAAAAAAACGAACAGAACTCGGAAAAACGAATACCGGGGGGGGGGATACTCGGAAAACAGATACGATGAAAACTCAAAATACACTTGCAAACACAAAGCTATAAAGATTGAGGAACTCACGAAGAGGGACTAGGACGACTGGGTTAAATACACAGAGGGAGACAAGAAACAATGAGGATCAGGTGTGAAGAAGCAGGGAGGGGAGATGGCTCACAGGTAAGAACAATGAGGGTAACAAGGACCAATAACAAGCGCAGACGTAAAACACGGACTGGATCTTCACATAAACAATGATGACAACAGACCTGGAATTTAACAGGTAACAAGTGCACAGCTCGAAGGGGAGGAACACGGAAGTAGACACGTGCAGAGAATGTGAAATCACAGATAGATACAGGGATAGGATAACAAGGGAGAATGACAGCTGCAGTTAGAAACTCAAGATAATTTAGTAATTAGTAATGTTAGTAGATCCCTAATGTTAGTAAGTTAGTATTATTTACAATTAAATAATTTAGTAAGAAGGAAGGAATGAGAGGAAATACAGAGAAAACCGAAATCCCCACAGACTCCCGAAAGGTGTGACGAAGACAGGGAGTGACAGAAATACAAAACACAGGACAGTGAAACCACAAATAATCAGAAACATAAATACATGAATGAAAATGAAAATACAAAACAGACAGACTCAGAACTCAGAACATAACAGATGGATGCCCTTGTGGATGCTCCATTCATATATAATGAGTATTTCAATAGCACACTGCAGATATCTATAAAATATTATTTTATATATACAATAACATGAGGTTGTGCATACAGGCTTATTTCAAGTACTTATCTTAAATATAAATCCTAATTTAATTAGCCTTTTCATTAACCAAATCTAGCACTTAATGTGTGGAGAGCATGTTAAAATTGTGAACATAGTGTTGGACACCTAGTTTTTAGATTACAGCATATGAAAAAGAGGGACAGAATGTTGAGAGACAGGTTATTTTTTGTGGTTTATACAATATCATTGTTACAAAGTTGCTGGCTCTTGTCAACCTGATTATAATCCTATTGCTAAAGCCATATCTAATGCTATATAATGCTGGTTCTCCTGTCTCCTCCCCAATAATCCATGGCAATTCCTTTATCTATGCAAACAAATATTGGGTGTATGGTGTCTCATCTCCTAAAAACCTGTTTTACCTCTCTGAAGAAACACCAGAGCAATTGTAAATGTACTCTAAATAATGTAAATGCACTCATTATTTTGAGTTAAAGTGATTGATTAAACTGTGATTTCAACAATTTGGGGTTACAAACAAATAGCCATTTTGTTCTTCGATAAGCCAGTCTTTGCCATAACTGAACCCAAGCACCTTTTCAGTGTTTGAACTTGGTATCATACTCTGATAAACATACTCTTGCTGGTGAAGTTTTCATGACTGTTGAAGGGAAGGTTAGATTTGGTTTAGGTTTGAAAGTAGAGAATAAGTGTTTTTTGTTGTGTGTTTGTACCATAATTGCTTTCTACCTAATTCTCTTTGTTTCTGTCACACTGAATTTTGAAAGGTAATTCTCTAGCAAGGTCTTGCCTACTGGTCCCCTCCTCTCTCATAACTTCAAATGAATTCCTTTTTTATTCTTTTCACAAGGCTATCAAACTAACCTATCAAATTATTTGAGACTTATTATTATTTATTATTCCAGAGCACCACTCTGCCATTTATAGTCACTGCAATACTATAATTTGGTCATTCTGTCAAAATTACTCCATTCTTCTAGCACTGTTAATACATTTAATCAACAGAGGAAGCCATCCAAAGATCTGTGCTTGTATTGAGGTTGTACAGTGTAGCCCTGCAGAACATAGATGAAGTTACAGCAGGGCTATTTAACTGGTGGCCAGAGGGCCAAATGCGGCCCACCATAGACTTACTCTTATTATTCAAAATTCAGAAATTTTGCTGAGGTCTGCATCTGCACAGTCAAGCTATCTACCACTAGTGGCAAAATAATAAGTAATACTTATGAATATTTTAAGAAGGCATCTCATGTTCTTGCACATGTAATGATACATCTTATTCATACATTGTTTTATAAAAGGTACGTGGAAAATTGTTGGCCTGTATCAGCCATTTTAAAAATCTGGCCTGCAGGAAGATAGTAGTTGAAGAACCCTGCACAATAGGAATCTTCACAGCATTTATATTGATGTTTGGGGATTTGGGCGCAGCAGAAGAGGCTGCATGTTGAAAAGATTATTTTAATAATCATTGTTTGCTTAGACAATATGAGAACACAGGTCAAAAATAGTGAACAACATAGCATAGAACAGTACATATAATGGAGCGAAAAACAAAAGGCCCTATTTTACACCCGGCGCTAAGCGGAGGTAACCTAAACGCAAGTAACCTAAAAGTGTCTTTGCTAGTTTCAGAACGACGCAGTTGTAATTTTACCGACCAGCGCTCACATTAGCAACATTGCCAAACTCCGACCTGCTCTAACTACTGCAGATGTCGAGAAGCTCATCCATGCTTTCATCTCCTCAAGGTTGGACTACTGCAATTGTCTCCTGGTCGGCCTTCCAAACAAAATTGCAATAGATTCAAAACAGCACCACCCGTGTTCTGAGGTATGAACACATCACCCTTATCCTGGAGTCCCTTCACTGGCATCAACTCACACAACACATCAACTACAAAATAGCCCTGCTCACCTTCAAGACTAGATACCTTGATGCTCCAACCTACCACAAAAAGTAAGCTTCACAAGTCCCCCCCGGTCCCTCAGATCTGCAAGCTCCAAACTGCTCGTCATCCATGGGACTTTTATTCTTTATGGCACGTTATTTCTGACATAATGTGGTTCAAGAATGTAAATAATCCTTCTATATTTTTTCTTAATTAGCTTGTTAAAATTCTGGAATTGCAATTGTGGTTGGATCGAAAATAGGCATACACAGGGGTCCCCCCAAGACTGAGTTTGGGAACCACAACACCTTCATAAACATATAAAAATATCAGAAAATATTGCAAATGCAAACAAAATGCTTTTGAAGGCTAACTCAACAGATCTTGTGCAAAATGCTGTCCCCCAAAAATAATGCTCACATCCCATTAACCCTTTGAACACTTGCTTGAATGATTTGTAAAGATACCATACAGTGATAATGAATTTGTTGTACATGCTTCATGAGAGTTTAGGAAGATCTACTGTGCATAATGTCTGACCGAATATTGCTACCCTTAGTGAAGGTAATGGCTTCATGTTCTCGGGTGAAATTGTATTACAGAATGTGTGGATTCTGAAAATGAGTGATACTGGCTGGTGTCTTATGCCTGCAGTTGATGGTCCCGTCTGATTAATGACTTAATTAGTGACTCGTGTTGTCACCAACCAGCCTTTCTCATTATTTGTTTTGTAATGGATCTCAGATGTAGATGAAAAAAGCAAAAAAAGTAATTTAGTCACATTTTAGAATAATTTGCTCATTATGTCCATGTGCGGTAACCATGGGATGCAATACAATTTAGTTCACTGACATCATATCTTTTTTTATGTTTATTTATTTAATTTTCATACAGAAAATGGATAAATCTGGCAGAATTTTTTTCCATTATTCAGGATAAATGCACTTCATAATACCAGAGCATAATTGAACTGAAAGAAACCCACACATTAGCAGATTGGAAACCTGTCACATTAATTTTTTTGTTCCCTTCAGTACTGCATTTGAATTTTTCTACTGGAGCATTTATGAGTATGCGCATTGAACATGTTCATATCACCATCACTGAATGAATTTTCATGGCCATTTTAAAATAATATGCAGTAGGCTCCATAAAATGTTCTGTCACATCCACTAAACATTTTAAAGGATGTTTTACATTGTAGGATTTAATTCTGTTGCCATGATCATGGAAACTGGTCAGGGGTGATTTCATTAACAAAACCCTGGTGCTCTGGTCATGAATTACTGTATCGGAGACCTAATCCATACAGTACGTAGTTCAAAATATACTTGAGCTATGGTGATTCGCATTTTAATATTGAATATGCTTATTTGCATGAAAATATTAATATCAGTGATTGCCAACAAGTAGCAGTAGCAATCTTTGGAGAATAGTGTCGCTTGTGCTTACACTATTGTTATACAACCAAAATGTATTGTGATGTTAAAATGATCAATCATTGCATATCTGTCAGCTTTGTATCACATATTATACTATACAACTTATTTATATATAGGAACACGATTTTAAGAGAAAATGTGAACAAATGGGGAAAAGTAGATAACGTATATAAAGTAAACAAGTATTAAATCATTAATTGTCATCCTTGAAATGAATGATATGCCTGAGTTCAGCACTGTGCGTATGGGCAAAATAAGCTTAGCGAGTCCTGCATTAATCTCCATGGATTCCAGTTAGAGATTAATTTTAAAAAAAACCAAGAAATACATTTTAATGAAACTTTAAAAAACAGGGATCAATATCTAAATAAATGAAATGGTCAATGATACAGTCGTCCTGTTTCCATAATTGGCACCTGTGGAGCAACCGTAGGTGAATAATTCTGAGAGTTTTAGTTTTAGAAGTTTTACTAAGACAACTGCAATACTAACATATTACCTCTGGTCAATGAACATACCAAGAAAACATTTGCTACTTTAAGGACTGAGGATGACATGCAGGGCACTTACTTGAGTGCAGGTACACAGTTGTGCCACTCTGCCATTTGTTCTTTGTTTCCATTTGTTATATTTGCCTAAAGCAATTTTTTTGCTTACGGGGATGATTGCAAAATCAATGAATGTTTAATTAATTCAAATGTCGTTTCCTTTCAGTTTGATATTTTCTCAATCCGATACCTAAATAATATTAATATTTATATCCACATTTTAAAGTCATGTCCAAGCAAGCAAACACTAAAATGCTTATGCTCCATAAAATTAAACCATATGGTGGCGCTGGAAAAATACCTAAAATATTTTTTTTTTAAAAAGGACACTTTATTTGATCACTTTGTTGATCTGAGCTAGCTGCCAGCTTCTTTTTGCCAATTGCATTTATGTCCTAAAAATATGGCCCTTTTTCTCTTCGTGTTCTGCATTCATCTCCCCATCTCCGTTCTTATCTCTCTCTCTCTCTCTCTCCTACCCCCATAGTCAGTACGGATGATGACCTGTGTGTGACAGCCCCATGTGTGTGCTGCCTGCCCGCCCGCACTCCACGGCCTCCCTGCCAGGCTCCCAACAGTGCCCAACGGGAGAGCCTCTACGAGAAAAAGAAAAGAAGGTGACCCATTCTGTTCATGTTTTTACTTTTAATTTTAACCAGAGGCATTTTAAAGAGTCCACTTCATGTCCATTGTGTTCTTTTCATTGTAGCAGTAATTGCAAAATGTTGTTTTTGACACTCAGTCTCCCCCACTGCCACTCCACAATCCCCCCAGCGTGATGGGCAGTGTCAAGTGCCCCTGGTCATATTACAATATCAATGTGCCAGTGTGTATCCGGCCAGTTTCTTTCACAATGTTAGTTGTTTCCAGAATATATGTGTTGCTATAGGAATACATTGTGCCCAGGGCCGCTCGTTGTGGTGCTGCCATCTTATTGTCTTGTCTTCTGATCACAGTCATTTTCAGGCATCTCTGCAGCACTTTGGGATGAATCAGTCCCAGACATGCCACACTGTGCAGGGGTGGCAATTTGTGGCTTCCCAGGGCACTGCCGATCAGACCACAAACCTGACAGAGTCCTTCCAATTTAAGCTCAAATTTTATTTGTGAAACGTTTGGAGGGGAAGCAGATGAAAATCCTTGGTGACATCTTTCTCTCTCTTAAGGCTAATAAACTTTATGGTTTGGGTAAATTTGTACAGCCGTGTAAAAAACACAATGAATCAATGAGATGAATGCTATCTTGCAAGCTGAGAAATACTTCTGTTTATTTTTTAATGCATCTTTGAATGACTAAAAACCTAATTTTACATGCCTAGGAATGAAAATGAAAAAACAGACCCACAATTGACCTCAGTTTTCAAATATTAAAGGCTCCTTGTGACAATACAAATTTAAAGCATATTATGACTATATTTTGGCCAATGCCTGGATAGGAAGTACAAGTACTATGTACCTGAAGTTCCCCCTGGGAAAAATAAAGTTATTCTATTCTACTTAATCATGAAACTAGCTAGGTTGTGCTGAAGCTTGAAATGGAAAAACACAGGTGCAACTGTATTAGTATAACAATATAATAATGTATTTCAGTATAATAGTGTGTTCGATGAAAGATTTTACACAATTTTTGTGATGTCTACATCAACTTTAGTACATCTGATTTTTCCATTAGTGTATAGTTTTTGCTCAAAAAAAATCAGAATTTTATATACTTATTAAAGTGGGTTTAAAGGGGGAATAAAATGTAATTTTTTATCACAGATCCATCTCTGTGAGACCACCTTGCATTTAATTTTACAGAACAAAACCAACCGAAACCCCCCAGAGAGTGTCAGACAGGAGCCATATTTGCACAGAATTAATTGTGTCATGCATACTGGTTACTGCACTTTGCGGTACAGTATCAGATGACTTTGTCAAGACACAAAGGAAGAGGTTTCTGTACAAAACTATGCATCTTTTTTTATTTTAATACTGTGCATATTGAGCCCAAACCCATGTTCACAAAGATTTGTTGTTGTAGAATTCTACAAATACTGCTGCATTATTTTCTAAACAATAATACTACATAAACATTACTAGTAATATATATTGTTATTTAAGTAAAAACATTTAAAATACCTATTTAAAGGCTATAGATATAACATTTTTATGGAGACAACATTTTATATATATATATATAATACATCCACAGAGCTTGATGAAAGATGCAGAATAAAAATATTGCTTTTCCCAAAAAATAAATATTGATTATGAATTTATCATTACAAAAATGGTTTTACAGACCTTAGACAGAGAGAAACACTGCACTCTTTTAAGATGTCAGAGTTTGGTTCCCGGCTCTAACAAACCCCCGAGCCAGTAGTATTACAACGTTGGTACCACACCCAACTCTGTATCAGGAGTCTCAATTGGTTGCTACATTCAGCGAGTCCAACAGTGATGGAGGAATTTGATGCCAAGTGAGCGCCCGGCTCTACCGGAGCACTCATCCAGCAGTAACATTAGACCCAAGAAACCCCGGTTCCAGTCCTTAATGACAAGAACTGGAGCAAGAGGAGGGTCAACATTGGTTCGGTATTTAGTCATTGGAGGGATCTCAAAGAATCACAATGCTTGAGACGCGATGCACTTTTCTACTCGACCGGTAAGCTAACATGTTAGCTTGCAAGCAAACTATTTGTCATGGTTATTAGCAGCCTCTGCTGTTTCTGCATTCGGTTTTCACTTTGGCGTCGTTTGACACTCTATCAAATTTTTTGCGCCTCTGTTCCGGTGTTTGAATCTCGCTTGGCAATTATTCCTCGCACCTGTTTTGAGTTTCCTGCCGGTTATAAATAGCTTAGGATTTCCGTCTTCCTACTCTTCGATATTGTCTAAGCAATGTTGACAAACAAAGTTGGTAAAACAGTATAGGAATTCGATCACTGCATTTCTGGTTTGTATAAATAAGAAGCGCAGCAAGTCCGGTTATTATTTAGGATTAGATTGGATTTGCTTTATCCTAATATCTCTCTACCTGTTACGTTTTGGTGTTCAGCTCTTTTGTTACTAGAGCTTAGGTAACAGGTTTGATTTTTGTTTTCTGGGTTTTTCTTTTGTTTTTCTCAACCTCTTGTTATGCCTAATGATTTAGTGTGTGAGTTTATTTTGTTATTTATTCTCACTAGGGGTGGGACAATGCACCGATGCATCGCGATGCATCGATCCGAATGTGTAAATACAACTGCATCGATCTGTAAGATTCGAATCGATAAGCATCGATTAATATCGCATTTTAAATGAATGTGCACATGTATTCATTTATTCAAAAATTATTTAAAATATATATTTCTGAGACACGACTACTTTTAAAACTGTTTTGACCAGCTTCAATCCATGTTTCTGCTCCAACCCCCACGTAAGCGTGAGTTGAAAGTAGGGACAGGCGGGAATCAAGCGACAATGAGACGGACAGATCTGAGCTAAATGGCTAGCTGCGTGCTCGCTGAGTGTGACAAAAGAGACAGAAACTTACAGAATTTGCGATGTTCCGAACAGAAAATCAGTGGTATGGAAGCATTTCGGGTTTAGAAAGAAGGAGGGTGTACTTGACAAAACCGCTGCAATATGCAAGATCTGCCAAGTAGAAATCAGATACACAGGCAACACCACAAACATGATAAACCATTTGAGCCGACGATACACAATTGACGTGAAGGACAGCAAGCGCGTTAGCAAGCTAAACTCGGGAGTCATTGACACTTCCCCTGAGTTTCCTGGAGAAATGGCCAAACAGTTCTATTTTTTTGTATCATTGTTTTTATTAGTTTTTATACACATACCGTGTCCAGACAGTTAATTGTAAAATGCTTTCTGATATTTAAATTTAAACCATTTTCTATTCAAAATCAAGTAGACGTTAGAGACAAAAAACTAAAATAGTAAGACTATTTCCAATGTCTTACGTTCAATTAATTATTACTACGTTAACTGTCCGATTCACAAAATGAATGTCGTGGAACCTAGATACACCATACCATGCAGAAAATATTTGAGTGAAAAACCCTACCTCTCTGTATGAGGTAATAAAAAAAAAACTGTTGACTGTCCAAAAAAAAACGCGAGAGTAGCTTTAACTACGATGATGGCATGCATTGCTCCACCAAAGGTCTAGATCGTACTAAGATTTAGGAAAAGTACTATGCATGACACTAACCTATAGGCTATTTCATTTTTCTTGGCCCAGTTTAGTAATTGTTATACATTTTGCCATTTTCATTTTGTAAATAAAGGAAATGTATTAGGGTACCATGTCTGACACTGTTTGAAAAACAATAACCTAAATAGGGCAACTTTAGAAAATACACTGTTAGTCATGTTTATTGCTGCATTATTTGCTGCAGACAGCTGCAAAATGTATGGCATGCCTTAACAATAAACATAATGCTGTGAACTTGGTGTAAGGTTCTAATTGAATATTTAATTACTGCTGAATGTATCGGTATCAAATCACATTAGCATACCTATTAAATTTTTTAAAAGTATCTAAATTAATCGAACCGAATCTTATCGAATCAAATCGTGGTCAAACGTAAGATATTATGATGCATCGAACCTTTGCCTAAAGAATCGTAATCGAATCGAATCGTTATGGGATTGAATCGTCCCACCCCTAATTCTCACCGTTTATCAAGATACGCCTCCGTTTCTGAGGTTGTTTTTATTTGCCTTGTGCTAGAGAATTTTTGTTCCCGTTCTTTTGTTTAAAAGAATTAAAAATTTTCACCGGCTGTAGCCAGACTTTACCTTGGGCTAAATTGACACGTTTATTTAAACCCCTCTAGACATCTAGATTCCGATTTTTCTCATTGGGATTACATTAATCTTGAAACACCAGCGCATAGAGTAACCTAAATCTATGGAAATAATGCATTGCCATATTGCTAAATTTGAATATGAATTAATTACTTATGTCTCTGACATAACATTTGTGTTATGTACACAAAATGCAGGTTAAACAATCTGGCAATCAGTTAAGGGTTCTGTGCTTCTTGTTCCGGCTGTGTTATTATGAAATGTGATCTCCATATGGGACACGAAAGGGGGTGAAATGCTGTATCTATAGCTTTTAATATGTAACTAAAGGCTGTAAATACAGTAACGCTCACATTAAGACAATTTTAAGCGTGTTGCTGTAATCTGCTAAGGACAGCAGTAGTGCTTTCCTTAATGACATCAGAGAAGAATCCTCACATGAGTAACCCTGGGTCTCAAATACACTCACCAGCAATATACAAATTATTGCTATATGACTGGTTGGATGAGCAGTCACAGATAGCCACACCCCCTCCCTCCCTTCTCCTCCCGACTCCCCCCGATGTTACAACATCTTGTTTATTTTTCTCTGGTGAATCAGAACTTGTGTCACCTGTCTAGGTCTCCTTCGAGCAGCGTTTGGTGAATTTATGAATTCCTCTCACCTGCAACCCGTTCCCCATCTGCCGACTGGCCAACCCTGACGTCCCGGCCCATCACTGCCGCACCGGCAGCTGCTCTCTCACCTTTGATACCCTACCTGTCAGCTTCCTCCTCCCTGAGCTCTCAATGTGGCCTGGTGCCCTGCCTGCCAGAGACAGGAACACAATGACAAACCCAGCAAAGAGCAGCTAAGGAAAAACGGCCTTTTCCGCTTAGTTAACACTCTATAATAAAACACACACTCAATTATAAATCACTGACACAACGTACTAGATAAAGTATCAAACCACACAATCATCAAAACTCTGAAATAACAGGAATGATAAAATGTTTTGTCTCAATAGAGGTAAGATCACAAATTGTGTAAAAGAGAGAAATATTGAATGAAATTGAAAAAAGCTAAATAAAAAAGAGTAATGTTAAAAAGGGAATAACCACACCATCATTTGCATTTATACTACCTCACACAAAACATAAACTGAGGTGTCAAAAGGGTATTATTCCTAATTGTTCTGTATTAGTAATGTCTGGAATCGTCTTTATCTGAATACTCGCAGTAGATGTGTGAACCAACTTCTGGCACTGTTAAGACTTTCTCGGGAATAAAACATTGTATTTTACATTTCAAATACATGGCATCATTTCGTCTTTGGAGTTCAGTACATTCAAGAGTTTTCAGTGACTTAAACTTATTCATGTGGTGGTTTTGATCTCAAAATGTCTTTGAACTGGTGGAGAGGTACAGGGCAATCAAATACTAAAGCTTGTTGCCATTGGATTCCCTTGAGGAACTGATTGTGTCATTTCTCTCCTGGTATCATTAAATCAACTTGACAGAAGTTGTGATGCTGTCATTCCCCACAGCAGTTACGAAGACATGAAATATGTGGCTGATTAAATATGTCTAAAGCATGAATTTGTATGTTGTACAAATAAAGTGCCAGGTTGTATATCTCTGTAAAACACATCCGCGTACACAAGATCACACACAGAAGTGACAAAATTCTCATTACTAAAAAGCTCAATGATGACATAATTTTCAGTGGGCTTGTGAGAATCATAAATAAGAGATGTTATTCACATCTGACAGCATTCTGTACATTACATTTACAGTGCAACTTAAAGTAAATCAAATAACTGGTCAAGAACATTGTGTAACACAGCTAACATCCAACTTAATTTACTACAAATTACTGTTGGATTTTGCAATATCCTGGTTATTCAGCCAATCAGGGATCAGACAAAGGTATGGTCCATGGAACATTGAGATCACCATTCACTGGTGCCATTCAGAACAAAATTAAACATATGTTTCACATTCAAATTCAATGAGAGGGGTGGGGTAGAGGAAGAGTGAGATGTTGGGGTTGACATTTTAAGCATGGTGATTTTCCCCAAATACTCCTTTAATATTTACACCCAAATTTCTGACCGAGTTCATAGTTAAATGTACACTATTAGAGTTAATTTATCTGATTGATGTAATATTTCTGAACCTTAAATTGGAGTAAATTACGACTGGATTTTCTATCTGCCACTGATCCTGGTAAAGCTGCGTTTTACCCAGTTGTGTCAACATAGCATCTACCTAGTAAATCATAATTGCTCTGTAGCATGGTAAAGTTAGTGATAATAATGTATGATGTTTAATGGCTTGTAAGTCATAATTGTTGTGATTCCTACAATAAAATATGATTATAGATATTATGATGTTCATAATTAGTTTGATTTGTATGGGATTTATATACAATTAGACCGGAGTATATTCAGTTCCCTTAGCTAGGGACATTGGTCTTTAGCACAACAAGCTAAATGAAAGTACTTTGAGGATCATATGGAGGATGAGGGCTTTTTGAAACCTGCAGCAACCATACACATGTATAGTTTAGAGAAAACAAAAACGGCAGAAACTCCACTATCCGGCAGACTAAGACCTCAGATAATATAGACACAACGTGCTTTGTCTTTAGATGCTATTGATCAATATTCACAAAATCATACCGCACAAGCTTGCACAAACAATATTTGAGATTGGCCACTGGTGTAACCGTTATTGAACAGAGATAGAGCCAAATGCATATGACCTGGAACAGGTTATCTACAGGTTCTGTAGTGTGAGGGTGTGCTGACCCAAATACCAACATTCATTATTAGTGGCTTGACTGTTCCAGGCCTTAGAAGTTTTACTGAGACAGACTAATGAAATGTGTTACCAACACTGCCTCTGTGTCTCTCTGTGTCTCTGTCTCTCAACATGCGATTTACAAAAAAATTCAGAAAGAGTTGTCTTTGAAACAATTACCTTAATTTTATTTGATTCAGGCAGTTTAAAATTGTATATATGAAATTAACAAAAAGGATGTCCATTGGAAAAATAAGTGCTTAACAAAAATTCAAGTTAGGAGCACTCAAGCCAGGATTGGGCCTCCTCTTGCTGGATAATAATTTCCAGATCCCTTGTTTTTGCCCTTCTCTGCTTCCTCTTACAAGCATGATAAAAAAAAAATATCCGTGTTGACAAAACATGGAATCACAGACCCCCCTCCTCTCTGGACTGATTTCTCCATTATTGGTGCCTGCATAGTCATTTACCTGAAACTACAAAGCCATTTTTCCCCATCGTACATCCATGCACTGTACACCATTAGAAAGATCATAACATACACTTTCTTTTGATGTGTGTTGTAACAGCAGTAGACAAGCAATGCAATGAGAACATTCTGGGAAAAAATTTAAAGTCACTTTGATCATCCCAGCCAACCTATAAAATAATGCAACTGAAATACGCTTATACCCATAAGCTCTTGAAGCTCTTTCATTCCAGTTAAATTCAGTTTGGAGCATTCAAACAGTTTATGGGTTTTATCCAGTGATGTTATTTATGGCTGTTATTTAAAATATATTGATAGCGGTTAATTAAATATGAATTTAAAGTCGGTGGAAATCAGGCAGCGAGGGGCTAATAAACAAGTAATAAACCTAAGTGTGAAATCATTCTTAGTCGTCATTTAAAAATGTACTTCTGCTATGTTCCCTTGTCTTTAATTGAGTTCAGGCTTTAACATGCCACAGTTTATTCCATGGAATGGTTATTGCTGGTTTTCTGTGAGTTTATTGACCGTTTCAAAATATTAATTATCTTTTGAAGTTTGAAGTTTTTATTACCTAGCACATTGCTTTATGTTTGGAGGTGTGCATGCTTTCAGCATTTCTTGATCTCCATTGTTTATATTGGAATAGTACATCATACATGAAAATACACCTGTAACATGAATAGATACTGTATGCTAAATACTTGTACTTTTTTTCCACAATACAAAAAAGATGACTGTGCTGGATCTTTCAGGCTGTGGACTATGGGTAATATGCATGTGTGCTGGATCTTTCAGGCTGTGGACTATGGGTAACATGCATGTGTGCTGGATCTTTCAGGCTGTGGACTATGGGTAATATGCATGTGTGCTGGATCTTTCAGGCTGTGGACTATGGGTAACATGCATGTGTGCTGGATCTTTCAGGCTGTGGACTATGGGTAATATGCATGTGTGCTGGATCTTTCAGGCTGTGGACTATGGGTAACATGCATGTGTGCTGGATATTTCAGGCTGTGGACTATGGGTAATATGCATGTGTGCTGGATCTTTTAGGCTGTGGACTATGGGTAACATGCATGTGTGCTGGATCTTTCAGGCTGTGGACTATGGGTAATATGCATGTGTGCTGGATCTTTCAGGCTGTGGACTATGGGTAATATGCATGTGTGCTGGATCTTTCAGGCTGTGGACTATGGGTAATATGCATGTGTGCTGGATCTTTCAGGCTGTGGACTATGGGTAATATGCATGTGTGCTGGATCTTTTAGGCTGTGGACTATGGGTAACATGCATGTGTGCTGGATCTTTCAGGCTGTGGACTATGGGTAATATGCATGTGTGCTGGATCTTTCAGGCTGTGGACTATGGGTAATATGCATGTGTGCTGGATCTTTTAGGCTGTGGACTATGGGTAACATGCATGTGTGCTGGATCTTTTAGGCTGTGGACTATGGGTAACATGCATGTGTGCTGGATCTTTCAGGCTGTGGACTATGGGTAAAATGCATGTGTGCTGGATCTTTCAGGCTGTGGACTATGGGTAATATGCATGTGTGCTGGATCTTTCAGGCTGTGGACTATTTACTGTATTACAAATTTATATGGGTGAATTTAAAACTTTAATTTCCACAGAACACAACATATGAGTTTTCACCAAACACCTTTAAAGCTGCTCATGCATTCATTAGGGCATTGTAAGTATCTTGCGGTCTTGAACAATACCCTTTGTCAGCAAGCCACTTGTGAATGAGTGTTATTTAGCTTAATTTAAAATAACAACTTTTGAATCAAGGTAATGTAAGGGGTAGCGTGGGAACGAGGAACCAGACGCGACAGTAGGGGGTCAGAAAGTGCTCGACTGAACACCACAGAGCGGGAGGGAAACCCCGCAAACAGGGAATAACAATACTACAATCAAATAATAACTCTCCATACCAGGAGAGATACCGGTACAACTCAAAGCGACCCGAAGCGGGCGAAAAACTCTTAACTAGATATTAAAGCAAACAACAACGAAAAACCCTATAGCTCACAACGAGGGAGCCGAAACACATAAACAAGAGGTAATAGAGACGGAGAAGACAATCTGTCAAAGACAGAAGACAGGGGTGAAAAAAAGAGACAGGATAGAAACGACTAGCCTATTCTAAGTTTCTAACAAACTCTTGAACACATGCACCCTTGTCCCGTGGAACCACAACACGTTGAGGTGATACGGTCGACGCTTAATGTCCGCAATAACCCGTAAATTACCGGCTTTCCTTGTCAAAAGATTGGCAATATGGAAGCGTCTACCACAGGTGACGCGAGGTTTAAATAATGACAGGAACTACAGAACAGGTGAATACACTGAGTAGCAAACCCAAAAACATGAAACGGACAAAGAAACAAAGAGAAGAGACGCAACACGAGCGCTCCCCAGGGAAGTGGTCAAACAGAGAACAGCAGGCTGAGAAACCATGACAGGTAAGTTTGAGCAGTTTCCCTGAATAATTCTTTATCTTATACCGTATAATGACCGTATAATCAAAGCTCTCAGCAGAAAATATGGACATCGCTCCTGTTCCAGACTTTAGTGTCCCCAATAATCAAATGCGCATTGGCCCACGGATGAGTCATTGAGCAATCACAAGTAAATGTTCGCCATTTCTTGGCAATTCAAACATAATTATATTCTTTCACACTAAAACATTATGGGCTCTATCTTGATGAGCTTAGCGCATGGTCTAAAATAATAATTTATTTTCTAATAAAGAGAATTCTCTAATTCTCTAAAATGCATGGCACAAGTGCATTTAGGGCGTGTGCAACTCCACTTTTTCTAGTTAGACGTCGGAAAATCTGAACGTAAAGTAAGGCGCAAGGTACAAATGGGCTGAACTTAGTCTCTTCATTAATTATATGTGTCTTGGGCGTAACATACAATAAAACAATCTGATTGTCATCTCCCATTCCCTTTAACCTGTGTTTGCAACTTGTCGGATTGCTATTATAATGGCGGATTTATTAAAACTGTGAAAAGAGCGATTTACAGCTGGCGAAACAGACCTGCTCATGCATGAAGTTAAAGCGTGCATGCAGAAAATATATGGCAATAATATTCTCCCATAATTAATTGTGTAATGTGCTGCAAATTCTAATTGTTGAAAGTGTTTATTTTCCTGAATGAGACTTAGTTCTTTTTGAAATTGTTTTGTTCAGTTATGATATAACAGGTGAAACATGGGACATTTATTCTACATAGCATGCATAGCTATTTTCTGACATAATTGGGTTTAAGAGGGTAAATAATCCATCAAAACATGAAAAGTGCAATTAAGAAAAATTAACAGCTTGTTAAAATTCTCGGGTTACAATTGTGGTTGGAACGAAAACCAGCATACACAGGGGGTTTCAGGATCTAGTTTGAGAACCACTGGGCTAGTGTGTGCTTGCACATACTGTCAGGGCGTGCTGGGTCAGAGGACCAGGCGCGACAGTGGGAATCTTAAAGCGCTGGAAACAGCACCACTAGAACGGAGAAACACTCCGTGATAGAGAAGAGAAAAACCAAAAAGAAAACCAGACTCCCTCTCTCACGGAGAGAGGATATTTTAGGGGGAGAATGAAAAACAACTCGCAGTAAGGCGAGCGAACTCGTAAACACGAGAGATGAGCAAATCCTCACTATGAGAGAGAAAATGCGATAACTAAATAATAACCCAGAGAAACAAAAAGAAAGAACCTCTCGCTCTCTATAATAGAAAGCAATATAACCGAGAAGAAAAGGCGAAGAGAACTGTCTCGGCCTAGGGAGTAACAGAAAATAAAGGCAGAGGATGGAAAAGAGTAGGAGACTTCCTAAATAACTCTAAAATATCAGAGTCAAGTCCCCCGTTGCGTTAACAACTTTGTGTTGAGGGTAATGAGGTCCAACTCGAGCTGTCTGTCCTGTACCGTACCAGCATTCCGTGTCAAACAATAGACAATATGGAAGCGTAGAATAAGAAAGACGCAAGGTTTAAATAAGGAGTGGAAATGCGGCGCAGGTGAAAACACTCAGTAGCAGGACAAGCAAAAACACACTACAGGAGTGCTCCACGGAGAAGTGGCCAACTCACAAAGAGCAGGCTGAGAACCAATGACACATACAGCTAAATATTTGGATGCAAACATTGATAGAGTTAACACCTACACAACAAAAGCAGTAAAAAGCATGTGAACAACGGAGTCATGAAAATGGCATGTAATAAAGCATGTGAACAGCAGACGCATGACAATGGCATGTAATAAAGCATGTGAACAGCAGACGCATGACAATGGCATGTAATAAAGCATGTGAACAGCAGACGCATGACAATGGCATGTAATAAAGCATGTGAACAGCAGACGCATGACAATGGCATGCAATAAAGCATGTGAACAGCAGACGCATGACAATGGCATGCAATAAAGCATGTGAACAGCAGACGCATGACAATGGCATGCAATAAAGCATGTGAACAGCAGACGCATGACAATGGCATGTAATAAAGCATGTGAACAGCAGACGCATGACAATGGCATGTAATAAAGCATGTGAACAGCAGACGCATGAAAATGGCATGTAATAAAGCATGTGAACAGCAGACTCATGAAAATGGCATGTAATAAAGCATGTGAACAGCAGACGCATGACAATGGCATGTAATAAAGCATGTGAACAGCAGACGCATGACAATGGCATGTAATAAAGCATGTGAACAGCAGACGCATGACAATGGCATGTAATAAAGCATGTGAACAGCAGACGCATGACAATGGCATGAAATAAAGCATGTGAACAGCAGACGCATGACAATGGCATGAAATAAATATTGTTTGCACAGCTTCAAAATCTTCCAATCTTGGTGCACTGTAATTTTTGTGTAGAACAAACAGGGCTTGACACATTTGTGCTACAATAAGCCACAGTAACAACCAAAAGAACTCTCTCAGCTTACTTTTGAGAGCACAAAGTCCTCTTACAGGAAATAAATCAATGAAGTCCCTGACACTGGGAGGGACAATGATTGAATTTGAAAAAAAAATGTTTATAAAAAGATAAGAAAGAGGAGGCAGTTATTTAAAAAAAAAATGTTAATAGTATCGAAACATAAAAGGCCATTTAGAGCCAGGATGAGAAGACAGACACCTGAGAAGTAGAGCATTGCAACAAAGTATTGTGTTACAGGAAAGGAAACAGTCAAAAGGTTATTGCAACTTAATTTTAAAATGGTAATGCAAACCAGCAATCCATTTATATAAAAGTAACATCATGCATCATGAATACTTTAGAGGCAATTCTTCATGTTGTGTGGGATTATCAAAAGCTTTTTTCTTCCTTTTCTCCAGAAGAAAAAATGAAAAATGAAAAGAAAAAGGTTGTTTGAGGATAAACCTGCATGCACCTGTACAACAGAAAAATATCGAAAATAGAAAAGATCCACATGAAAAATGTTCATAAAAATATGATAAATAATGTATGTGTTTAACTAAAATTATATATATTAATCCCTGTCTAAAGTGGACTGTGATTGTTCATGTGCAGGATGAAAGTGGGACAGCACAACACACTGTATTTATGGCTCTCTCTTCTGAAAAGTATGTGCTTTTCCAGTGAGAGGCTGTTCATACTGAAGTACTATTGTTAATGACTCTTACTAAATTGCCTCTAATTTAAAAGCCATTCAAACAAGTGTGCTTTTGTGTGGTCAATAATATAGCTTTTTATTGTTCTGTGTTATGCTCCAAACTAATCTGTATGCTTTTTGTAGTAGCAGTTGTAGTAGTAGCAGTAGTAGTCGTGATAAGAGTGACATAGGCAATGGAAATTATAATATTTGTAATAGTATTTATGAAAGATGTAGTGATACTTATAACAGTAGAAGCTGAAGTTTATGAAATAATAATTTGTTTGTCTTGCTATAAGACCTGTCTTGATAGTGCTGCATTGGACTGTTAACAATTATAAAGAATAACAAAATTTATCATACAGCGTGACCCCAATATTTATCATGCAGAAAAAAAACAAGATGGGAAGTCCATATTGTCCGTTTTGTGGTTGTTCAAGGTGTAAAGAACACATTTTAAGGCACCCTCATGTCACTCAGTTATTATCTGTGATAATTTACCGTTTTTCTTGTTTCTAATTCCTCTGTGCATATTTATCATTATTTGTTTTCTCATTACTCTTTACAGGCCATGTAGAAGAAGCCTGGGGCTGATAAATACCAGGATTGACAGTAGGCAAAATGATGAGCCTGGATGGGTTGAATTGCATCTCATCTGTCCTCACCGAATTCTCATATACTTCAGTCCATCCCTGATAGCTGTTGTACATTCAGCTGTAGCAGTTTGTTCTTGTAATAGTTCAGCTGAATGCAACTTAATCACATTTGAGGCAGGGTTTTACATCTTGTTAAAACAATATTTCTTATATGAAAAAAGTAAAAAGGCTTTAAAAGCAGAAAAGCAAAGTTGGCAGGCATTGGCATGGCCTCACATTTTTTTGTGCGCTCCATCAGTATATGTCACGGATTGGCATTCCGCCTTCCTTTAAGATTCAAGGGTAAAATTGATAGGATGATGCTTGGTGAGATGTCATCTCCAATAAAGTATCAATATGCTCCCTTCACAGGAGCGGCACAGAAATCCGGGCTGGTTTCTATGGCAACCCTGCCATTCTCAGCATCCCCTTTCACCTCATGCTTGGCTTTCCGGGCTTTTTTTAAAGGCGAAGAAAAACCTCATGGCCATCATGTACTCTTACTTTCCTTGTTGTGTGATTTTGCAAACTTGATTGAACAAGTTTGAAAAGTTCATCAGGGGAAGTTCTTTAGCTCATATGATGTTTATTAGCAGTCCTATGAAAAAAATTAATTAATGGGATAGCTACATTTTTAGTGACTAAAGAGGTAGCTAAAGATGTTCATATTTTAAATGTCATCACGTTTGATTTGTTAACTAAATATACCTTCAGGAATAATAAAATGTTCCAGAGCAAATGCTGAGGTACTTTTAGGCAGTATATAGACTTCAGATCCATGTGGCAGGTATTTAGAAATGCATTAAAAAAAACTTTGAAGAAAAACTATTGTTGAGAATTTCTTTCAGGACGCTAGCAGTAGGACTCAATTTATTCTATCAAGAAAAACTAATTGTTTTTTAGGTCTTGGAGGAAACATCTTATTTAGTAGTGATTCGGAGAACCCACAATGCTCTACTTAAGACAGACACATGGAAAGCACTGGCCAAATAACTCCATTACTGACTGGCTATGAGATGTGCGGTGTATTGTTTTCTGAGCCCTCAGATTTGTCTCTTACATCATTACGAGACTGATCCCAGATCCATCTGGGCCAGAGTCTTGTTGATGCAATTGCATCCAATCCACCATCAGAATCTCCTCATAATAACACTGTTTCTCCAACCCCCATGCTCTGCTGTTACTCTGTGGAATGTGGCTTTTTGCCAAATAATTCTGTTGGTCGTGTTAAATCATATATTTCTTGTTTAATCAGAGTGTCTCATTTAATTTCATATCAATACAGAGATCTAACACAACGACAAAATAAAATATGTTATTAACCCCTGCTCGCAGACCCCCTAGTGGCCATGACACCAGCACCAGATATTGCTCAACTTAGACATTAATTGCTGCTGCAACCAAACTATGAGTGGAAACAACAAACCCCGGGTGCGTCTCAATATTCTTCACTCCCCACCTCCTTTCCTCCACTCCCCCACTACCACTCCTCTCCTGCCTGGAGTACTACTTTGAGTACAAGTATTTGCATGTACTGTATACAATGTATTGTATACGTTGCGGTTTTGCTTCAAATAATTAGTAACTACTAATACGTACTTATGTAATCAGCAACATTAGATTAAAACACAAAGATCTGTTTCCGGGGCACGGAGGAGAGGAGGTGGTAGTGGAGGAAAGGAGGGTGCATTTTTTCAGTATTGGACGCACCCCCAATGTTCTAACTTTATTAATCCGCGATTTGTGACAACGCTGCCGAATACAGAGTGTCTAAGTGCCACTATTGTTGGGTAGCTCCCGCTCCCAGTCTCACCTGCAACTACACCTACCCATGTGTGACACAGTGGACAGTATCATCTATCTGAGTTTATAAATTTATTTTTTCACCCCAAAAAAATGAGTATTCCGTCATAGCAACAAGAAAACCCAGCAATAGCCCGATCATATGTCAACAGCCATGAAATGCCCTGCTCACTCAAATGCAAAATAAACAAGTGAAAGTTTTGTGTAATTATACCACCTCATTCTACTATCAATATCCAAACACTGGTTTTATGCATCGAGATGTTCCTTTCAAAATTCAGTGGTCATTTATTGTCTGGGACAATCCGTTTGAGAAATACACAACAATTATAACGCTATTTCACAATTTGAAACGTCAATGTGTAAAACCCTGCATGCTGTTCAAACCTGTCTCATGGATTCCAGTTATTTCTGGTTTCATTGACGACTCTTATCCAATATAGGACATTATAACCTTATAGCAACAGTGTTTACAATGTTTCATTGTAACAGCATTTCTAGATTTATTAGTTTGGTTTTACACAAACAACTTAGAATGTACATTCACTCGCTAAGGTATAATAGTTGTTTTTTTGCTATTTTTGTTAAGTTTCCTGTTAAGTTTTTACTAATGGCTAACTCATCAGCTTGGCTACAGAGAATCCTTGCCTTGCTTACATAGATTTTGGGAGTGGGTCAGAAGAAGATACCATTGTATTGATTTTATCAGAGAATATGCCTACGAACGTGAGGTAGATTTTCCTCCTCAATATGTAAGTATTACTGCTTGTAATATTTCAAATATGTATATATCTATAGCCCTAGACTGATTAAAAGATAGTAATTCCCACTTGAATATGATGGAAATGTGAGTTTTATGAGACAAAATGAGACGGGTGTGTGCGGGTTGGACCCGTAATGCACGACTCAGAACACGGACGTAATAATAAATGCCCGCAAGGGCTTTATTATGGGGAAATCCAAAATCGTAGTCACACAAGCAAAGTCCAAAAACCAATAAATCCAGCCAAACCAAAAATACAGTACCGAGGGAGAAGGCAGTCTCGAAATCGGTATCCATGCACAAGTTCTGTAACCAGAGTAGCTGTCAGCGGAGCAGAAGTACAAAACAGCGTTAAAGCAAAGTTCGTTGGTCGTGGGGCGTAGCAGGAGTCAGACCGAAGTCCTATCTGTGGGGCAGAGGTACAAAACAGACAGCAGGCAAAACCCGTGGTCAAAAACAGGCAGTAGAAACGATAGGCAGGCAGTAACGATGGTCAGTAAACAGGCTAGAACAATAACGGTAGACAAACAATGGAAAACGCTCAAAAGTGACAGTAGTAAACTAAAGGCAACAATTTTGCAAAGACATGACATGAACACTGATCTTATACGCAGGTGTAGACAGGTGCAGACACTTATCTTGAGAGCAGCAGGAAATGAACAACAGCTTGAGAAAATGAGACACGTAACAAGGCAATTAGTAAATCGTTAGTAGTTATCCTATCCTAGACCTGACATTAGTAAATTAGTAAATGACATGCACAAGAAACGTAAGGTAAACATGAACACATGGTTAGAGAGTTAGTATTACCCAATCCTGATCTAATGTTAGTAGATTAGTAAATAGACATGGGAGAATGAAACAATTAGGGAAGCGTGAGCGACAGCAAGAGAAACAGCATGAATGCAAGGCTGCGGAAAAACATGGAAATGTGTATGCAAACAATGAACTGCATCGTAACATAAACAGAACACAAGCATGACATGAACAGAAAATAAACTGTGACAAACACTAAACATGAAACGTGGCATAAACATGACATAAACGTAACACAAAATATTTGATTATTTTATTATTTACAGCAGTGCACAATTTAGCCATTTTGGATAGATTTGGAGACACTGTCTACATTTTGGGACAACAGAGTGCACTGCCTACATTTTGCGTCATAGATCTTTAGTAGTTTTTTTACACTTGTGGACAATGAGTCTTTGATCCAAAAGATGTATGGTGTTACCTGTTTTACATATGTAATTGCAAACTAAATACTTTTTTATTTTTTTTGCATTTTTCCAAGATTTCTTTGCATTTGCGGCACTTTATTTTGACCTAAATTATGAAAATAAACTAATCTAAGTTCGTATTGTAAATGATACTGTCTTGTTTCATTTAAACCATTTTACAACTTTTTCTGATGCTCACACCTGGCATTATAAATCCTTAATTATAATCCTTAAATAGAACACTCCCTAAATTGGTGAAAATTAACCAAATATGGTATCAGCACCAAGGGGTTAACAAAGGCTGAAACCCAAATAAAATCCCTGATGAAAGCACAGAGGTGGTGAAACATTTGGAAATGAATTAATACATGTAATTATGGAACTAACAAGGATGTGCAACCTCATTACATTTCATATTAATGCAGGATGAAAATAATAAGTCAATTTACTTTTCATGTAAATGGTAAATGGACTGCACTTATATAGCGCCTTTATCCAAAGCGCTTTACAATGGCCTCTCACTCACCCATTCACACACACATTCACACACCAATGGCGGCAGCCACCATGCAAGGCGCTAGCCTGCTCATTGGGAGCAATTTAGGGTTCAGTGTCTTTCCCAAGGACACTTCGACATGTGGACAGGAGGAGCCGGGGATCGAACCGCCAACCCTGCGATTAGCGGACGACCCGCTCTATCTCCTGAGCCACAGCCGCCCCCACATGTAAATCATTACTTGTCTTTAATACAGGTTGATTGTATCAAAAGGCAAAAACATCGGGAACATGGAATACATTCAGATTTTATAGCCAGAAATAACAGATCAACTAGTTAAAGGCATACTGAACTTTGTTCGAACATAATGTTGTATAGCTACCTGGCCCCGATATGAGTCATAATATTCACGGTCATCTTCATTATTTGCTCCAGTGGTCAGCAACTGACCAACAGAGAATGACGTTTCTTCTCTCTTCATTCACTCCCATTGCATGGAGAAACAGGTCTCAAAAGCAAACTTTTAGCACATAAACGAATGCAAACAACACAGATTATACTGATGTACAAAATCACAACATCTTGAACGTTGAAACTTTAATTTAATTTTTTATAAATTTATTTAGGATATTTTCCCATTTTCTCCCAATTTCGTAGCCAATTGAACCCCTATTCTTATTAAATTCCCCCCATGTAGCAACCACTAGAGAATCACCGCTTCACAACCCTGTCAGCCGGTAGTAGGAAGAAGGGCGCCACGTCCTCTTCAGGGCGCGACTCATTTCTGACAACTAGCAACTGTTGCTAGCTTCTTTGCTGCTCGGTTTGTTTACTAAGGCACGCTTCAGGAAGTGAGTGGGACCGTTACAGGTGCATTAATAAATTAATAATACATGAATATATTAATAAGCTAAGGACCGGATCTTCTTCCAAACCTTTGTTTGGAAAAAGTGTAAAATATCATAAATGGAGCAACTTAAGGGCCGTTCACACAGCGGACGGTAGACGGCAGGACGAAACCGGATGTCATTATTTTCAATGAGACAACGACGGCAAGACGACAGTCGAAGCCAAAATCGCTGACGGCAGGATGAACTTGCCGTCAAAATATATTTATATTTTTGCCGTCTACCGCTGTGGTAGGGTCACATGCTGATGGAACGGAAGTGGTACGTTTCAAAATGGATGAGAAATTTGTGCAACATCGTGGTAGAGAACGAGAGAGGTGGGAGGAAATATCGAACCAAAAAGTAAGAAAATACAGAGATCTTGACAAAAAGTCTGCAGCAAGGAGTGTTGTAAGTACTGACATGCAGACTCCAGGTACACATTATTAACAGCTGTATTTTCAGAAGCTTTTCTGTGTATGATTTGATTTGTAACTAACTAGCTCACAAAGCTACCTAAACTAGCTGACATTATGATACATACACACACACCGCCCATTTATGAAGACACAGACTGAAACAATGCAGTAATACACACACACAATGTATAAATACACTTTCGGTCGCGGTCCATTTTGTAAAGGCGCTATTTGGTACACCGGTAATCTGTTTCGCACGGACCGTAAATATGGCAACAGATATAAACAATGTGTTACCGCGACGGACAGTTCTGTACCGTCCTGCCGTTGTACCGTCTAACGTCCTGCTGTCTACCGCCCGCTGTGTGAACGCCGTCAATGATTAATTCAGAAACTATCGCCCTGTGTCTCTCCTGCCCTTCCTGTCCAAAGCTCTTGAACGAGCTGCCCTTAACCAACTGTCTGTTTTTCTCCACCAGAACAACCTGCTTGACCCTCATCAGTCCGGCTTCAGAACCAGGCACTCTACTGAAACTGTGCTCCTGGCTGTGACCGAGGCACTCGCCACTGCTAGAGCCTCCTCCCAATCCTCTGTCCTGATTTTCATTAATTCACATGGCTTCTCTTACCATAGTTATGCTGATGACACTCAAGTCTTCCTCTATTTCCCTCCCTCTACCCCAGTGGTGGAACGAACTCCCCACTCCGCTGCACACAGCTCCAACACTGTCTGTTTTCCGTCGTGATCTGAAAACACACTTTTTAAGACTCCACCTCGACTAAACTACCTATCTAGGACCAATTCTATAGTACTTGCTTCCTGTTTTTTTTTAAAATTTGTTTTTTTTGCCTGTTTTCTATTTAACTTGTGTTTTAGCTTACTGTGTACTATATTCTATGTTCATTACTAGGGATAGCTCCTATGTTATGAGAAAGTTGTGCTTTGTCGGATCTGCTTTGTAGTCGCGTCAATGACCTTCAATATGCACTTATTGTACGTCGCTTTGGATAAAAGCGTCTGCCAAATAATTGTAATGTAATGAGCAATTTTATCTTTTCAAACTCTGGTTCTTGATTTTGTGATTTTTCTATATCGGCGTAATCCGTGTTGTTTGCATTTATTTGTGCTAAAAGTGTGCTTTTGAGACCTGTTTCACCATGCAATGGGAGTGAATAGAGAGAGAAAAAACGTCTTTGTTGCACAGCAAAAATGTTGGTGTAAATCTAACACTGCTGGTGTACATTTAACACCCCAGGGTGTTATATTATTTTGCTCTGTGGTCAGTTTCTGACCAATGGAGCAAGTGATGAAGGTGAGCTTGAATATTATGACTCATATCGGCGCCAGGTAGCAATAGAACATTATGTTCTAACAAAGTTCAGTGTGCCTTTAACAGCACAAGTTTGCAGTCATTGTAATCCACATTAAATACAGTGAATATAAAAGTAGAGCCTTGTTCATTTAAATTGTAAAACAATGAACCATTGAAATTTGAAACGGCTGGCTCCACCAACATAAAATGGCACGAAAACTATTGACAATATTATTTTTAAACTAAAACAGCAAAAGCATGTAGCCATGCAGACATGTGAAAGTAATCTCATTATAAGTAGTTATGCTGTGATATCCATGGTTCTGTGCATTCAGTATCATGACATATCACAAACCAATGACTTTTTAACATCATGAATGGTTATAATAAAATTGGCTCAAAGATCATGCCCTGCTTTACACCATGGCGAGGACATCTAGAAAACATTATTTAAATATCAAATACAGTTGAGTGCTTTGCTGGTTTTTGAAATAATAATGCAGTCTGGAGCAAACAGTGTGTGATGCCTATGAGTGAGCAATGAAAAACATAATTTTGGTGATTACTGAATTTGACATCAATACCTACTTAATCCAGGCTACAGGGTTAGTTTTTATTGGGAGGTTCAAAATATCTATCGTTGCTGATGAGGTGGTTATTAAGGTTCTGACCTGTTTGGAAACCAGATTCTATAATTCCCCAAAACATTACTTTGAGAAAGAAAGCTGATTAAAGGTGCTGGATCTTTACCTTGAATATATTATAGAATAACCATGCTTTTTATTATTCTCAGACCTAAAGTTAGAGACACATTCAGAAGCATTCAATTTAACTTTATTCTTATTTAAATCAAACAAACATTTCCATTTCCTGCTGACAGAGGGTGTGGCCGCATGCTTACTTCCTACGTCTACGGTTCAGGACGTTTCTGGGCATGGTGCTCTTTTCTGTGTGAGGAGGGGTGGCTGTGGCTACAAAGTTTGTAGGGTGAGATCAGGTTTCAACTGAGCTTTTGTAGCTAGACAGCTACTGCAATGTTGGATGTGAAGTAGCGCAATGACAGCTAAGCCAAACAACAAGCCGACAGGGTGCGTTCAAGAAGCAGAGTCAACTTAGGATTTGCTTTTCCTCGATGGCGACAGCTGAAGTTTAGCAAGGCGATTGAAATATCTTCTGTTGGACCTGTAAGTAGCGTTACATCTAGCAATCCAGCTAGCTACATTAGGTACCTAGATGGCCAAAGTCAGGTACCTTGAGTGGGCGAGGGTTGAGGACAAAGGAGGATACTTCTTTGATTGTAAAAACGGCCACAGCAAGGCTAAAAATTCTGCATTGTTTAACTTGAATTAAACATTTTACTACGATCTGGGGCCTCATTTATAATACATGTTCTTTAAATGTAATATTGAGATTATACTTGATTTATAAAAAATAACTGAGATGGAAAAGTTGCGTGTCTGCATCTTTACACACCTTTCATGATATATAAATCTCAATTTGAAACACTTTACAAATACCCGGTCTTGTGAATACGGCCAATAACAACTATTTTCCTCTAATAATATTGTATTTCAACATTTCTTGCCCTCATCATGCCTAAAATGTATTACCAATTAAATGTTATTCTTAGCATTCTTACCACAGCCCACTTTGCGGATTTGTGTGCAGCCCTCAAACATACAGTACCTCCACATAACCAGCAAGTCACAAACCTACATTTGGTATACAATTTATGTAGAGATGCAATTATATCAAAGCAAAAGTGGGATTTCATAAATAACTACTTAGTCATAGTTATCGGTCTAAGCCGCTATTTAAGACAGATTATCAAATAAAAATAAAAATATATGTGTTCTGAGATGATTTTATTCATAAGAACTTTATAATTAACTTTCACATTGGACGAGGCTTGCCAAGGTACCTCATCACAGTTCTGAATCGCTGTTCGTAAACAATTCCAAAGCCAGCATCATTGAGTTCTACTCTTCTCAAACAACATAATGTGCTCAGGAATAAATGATCAACAGCCATTTTGATATTTGAAGCTATTTTGAAGATATTTTTGAGAAATTTGGCTTTCAATTATGGCAACATGAAAGACAGTAGAAGAGTTTGTGGTAATAGGCAGTGCTTCTTCTGAAAACCCCATCAATTATGTAGAGAAGTCCAACAAAAAATACTTTGTGAACAAAGCAAAAGAGAAATTCATGAATTCATTTTGTGAGTATGAGAGTCTAATTAAATTTGTAATGCAAGCTGTTAAACTGCATTAAATAAGCACAACAATAGATGAAGCAATTCATTTTAAATTTAATAATAATAATAATAATAATATGTGCATGGACCAAATAAAAAAAAATAAACATTGTTATTTTTTTGTCCTGGGTATCTGGAAAATAAATATATTTAGTTAATATTTTTAAGATGCTTAATTCATTAGTTTACATAACTACTTTTTACGAACTTATATTATTTATTAATTACATTAATAACATTTAATGAAGAAGAGCTGCTTTCGGGTTTTATACTTCATATTTTGTTGCAGTGAGCTGTGCCTAGGAAGACACGGTTGTTTTGTGTTGTAAAAGTCCTGTAAGGATTACTGCTTCAGACAGTAAGGGGTTTCCTGGTGTCCTGACAAAATTCCCAACCTAGCTCTTAACCCTCTCAAACCTGGCCATCGAGTCATAACCAGTTTAACTGGCATAATTGTCCTTCCCACCCCTGATGGGAGCTACACAGTTGTGATAGCTGAGGTCAGACCCTTCTATTCACTGCAATGTACATTGAGATTCTGCAATGAAATACGATATATAAACATGATTAGGGGTGGGACGATTCAATCCCATAACGATTCGATTCGATTACGATTCTTTAGGTAAAGGTTCATAACATCTTACATTTGACCACGATTCGATGCGATAAGATTCGGTTCGATTAATTTTGATACTTTTAAAAAATGTAATAGGTATGCTAATGTGATTTGATACCGATACAGTCAGCAGTAATTAAATATTCAGATAGAACCTTACGCCAAGTTCACAGAATTATGTTTATTGTTAAGGCATGCCATACATTTTGCAGCTGTCTGCAGCAAATAATGCAGCAATAAACATGACTAACAGTGTATTTTCTAAAGTTGTCCTATTTAGGTTATTGTTTTTCAAACAGTGTCAGACATGGTACCCTAATACATTTCCTTTATTTACAAAATGAAAATGGCAACAATTACTAAACTGGGCCAAGAAAAATGAAATAGCCTATAGGTTAGTGTCATGCATAGTACTTTTCTAAATCTTAGTACGATCTAGACCTTCGGTGGAGCAAGATGCCCATCCATCCGTAGTTAAAGCTACTCTCGTAGCGTTTTGCAAGGAGTCGAACAGTTTTCTTCACCTCTTCATACAGAGCAGGTATACATTTTTCACTAAAATGTTTTCTGCATGGTATGGTGTATCTAGGTTCCACGACATTCATTAAGTGAATCGGACAGTTAACGTAGTAATAATTAATTAAACGTAAGACATTGGAAATAGTCTTACTATTTTTGTTTTTTTGTCTCTAATGTCTACTTGATTTTGAATAGAAAATGGTTTAAATTTAAATATCAGAAAGCACTTTAAAATTAACTGTCTGGACACGGTATGTGTATAAAAACTAGTAAAAACAATTATACAAAAAAATAGAACTGTTTGGCCATTTCTCCAGGAAACTCAGGGGAAGTGTCAATGACTCCCGAGTTTAGCTTGCTAACCCGCTTGCTGTCCTTCACGTCAATGGTGTGTCGTCGGCTCAAATGGTTTATCATGTTTGTGGTGTTGCCTGTGTATCTGATTTCTACTTGGCAGATCTTGCATATTGCAGCAGTTGTCAAGTATACCCTCCTTCTTTCTAAACCCGAAATGCTTCCATATCACTGATTTTATGCTCGGAACATTCGTAAGTTTCTGTCTCTTTTGTCGCACTCAGCGAGCACGCAGCTAGCCATTTAGCTCAGATCTGTCCGTCTCATTGTCACTTGATTCCCGCCTGTCCCTACTTTCAACTCACGCTTACGTGGGGGTTGGAGCAGAAACATGGATTGAAGCTGGTCAAAACTGTTTTAAAAGTAGTCATGTCTCAGAAATATATATTTAAAATAATGAAATGAATATTTATTTTGGAATAAATGAATACATGTGCACATTAATTTAAAATGCGATATTAATCGATGCTTATCAATTCTAATCTTACAGATCGATGCAGTTGTATTTACACATTCAGATCAATGCATCGCGATGCATCGGTGCATTGTCCCACCCCTACACATGATCCGTTATCATATCTTCCTGCTGAAGATCACTTTTATGGACCCAGCAGAAATAGTGGTTGACTTTTCACTTCCTTCAATTTTAAAAAGAACGAAAAGTGTGTTTTGTTTTCCACATTGAGAGATGTATCCACATGGTATGATTTTTATATATATGCATATATATATATATATATATATATATATATACAGTCAAGCCGGAAAGTCTGAATACCCGTTTCACCTTCTCCACGTTTTATTACATTACAGACATATTCTACAATAGATTGAGTTAATTTTTTGTCACAAAATTCAACACAAAATAGCCCATAATGACAAAGTGAAAACATGTTTTTAAACATGTTTAACAATTTTTTACTGAAATTTTTCATTTACATAATTATTCATACCCTTTGCTTTAACATATTTTTAAAGTATCATATTTAATATTTGGTCGCATATCCTTTGCATGCCATGACTTCCTGATGTCTGGGACCCAACAACATCAAAAGACTCTTGATATCTTATTTTCTGGTACTCTTACAAGCGATACTCTAACCTCTCTGCATTTGAATGGATCTCTATGGGAATTGGGGGGTGGGACTAGATTTAGCTGTAAACTATGCTGGAACAGTATGGAACACATGGTTGGCTAAATGGCTGTAAGTCATTAAGGGTCTGAGGAATCAAATGAGCCTCAATCTATCACTCTGCTGCCAGATATGCAGTAGATATAGATGGATCACTTTAAGGGTTGTTTCTCCGGACAAATTTCCCTATTGAAAAATTTCTCTATGGAAAAATAAGTCAGGAGAAGAAACCATATTTACTGTATTTCTGGCAGCAGAGTGATGGTTTAAGGCTTGTTTGATATGTCAGACCCTCAAGGTTGCCCCTCTAAAAAAAGTTTTGTCTGACACCATGTCAGCTATCAGCTAGTAACATTAATAATGTCATTATCACCGCGGCTATTATCACAGTGACTAGATTAGCTAGCTAACGTCAGCTAACTTCTTGGCTAGTTATACAGAATAGCCAGCTAAATTCAGCTACATTAGCTAGCTTGCTATTATCAAAGGGATGTGTGATTATTTTGCATGACTCCCCCATTATCATGTAAATTCAAAACATTGATAACTGCTCTCCCAATTGAAATATAGCAATAATACTTCAAAGAGAGCCCACACATTTTGATAGCCCTCATCAACCAGTAATGGGCCTATTTCACATCGCTATGGTAACAGCTTCTGCTCCAGCAAAGCAGTGTATGACAACTTCCGTTTGTATCAAGGGCAGCTAAGATCACACAACTGAAGAATGTATCTTATTTCATTTTGCCAATGTCAAGACATGTCAAGAAGGGCTACACTTGACATGTCCACAATCTATCGGCAGCTGGCAGCTGTAATACTTTGCTATTGTAAAAACGCACAACTTTGTTGTAAATGAGTTATCGTAGATTTTATCAGGGGATACCTGCATTCGTTTGATTACGCTGATTTTAAACACGACTGCGCAGACCATGTTATCTCAACCATGTTATGACCCTCAGTTATGAATGTTTCAACTTTGTTTAGGAGAATCATGTTTTTTTTTGTGTAAGTTTGGTATTTCAAATACTACAATATCCATGATGCTCACCAGATATTCCATGTGTCTACTCCACAGAAGAAGAAAAAGAGGCTCATTTTGGACAAAAAAAGAAGAAAAGAACAGCATTTACACTAGAGCAGAGTATTACGTTTGATTGTAACTTGTCATCGCATAGACCGATAAAGTATGATCTCTATCTTAAAAACCATATCAATGACGGACATGTTTAGACACGGGAAAGTTTTGTTTGGAACTCGAACATGTACGGTGAGTCAAAGTTATTTCTTATGTGTGGTGGGCTCTGGAGGTCTAACTAGTCCCTACATTCAAAAAAATTAGATTTAGAAATCTAGGTGAATGGTAGATTTGATATTCAGGAATGCGATTCTGGTATTAACTCAATTTTGACCGGAAAGTGGTTTTATTATGTCTTGTGGCTCTCCTGTGCAATGGTCAAATGTGAGACATGTATCTGTAGTCTGTACCGGGACACATATTAATTCAGGTGATGTTCCTTGCTCAAGGGAACAACAGAAAGTCAACATTCCAATAATACCATTGTAACCTCAAACCACACTGCAGCCCTGATCAGCCAGTCAAATTATTATCGATTTCAAACTGCGCTCTTTACCAAAGGATCGGATTCCCCACAGAGCTTTTCACAGATTGGATTTTATATAAACACATTTCACGCACAGTATATGTTTGATACCAATGCACAGATCAAACCAAAACACCTCCCAAAAAAAACAAAAAAACAATTGTAATATTCTGGGAATATTTCCTGTATGAAGGAAGGGGTTGTAGTCCAAGTTCACCATTTGGTATGTGTTGTTTTGGATGAGGCCACTCATCATTTGTGTGATCCCACAAGCTTCTGTGGGTCTCAAACATGTCTGGATTGCTTAGTAAAATTGAGACAGCTCCAGAAAGCAGCAGGGCTCCAGTCCCTGGGGATGTGGCAGGTATGAGTAGGAAGCCAGCGGGACTCCAAACTAGGGGGACCCAAGATGGCCAGGGAGGTGTCCGTGCTCTCCCCAGTGACATCAGCTGACCCCTGAGCAGGGCTTCGCAGGGGGGTGGGAGGAAGGCAGCCTCACATCCTTAAGTGGCTCAGTATTACCAGCCGTCCGCTCTCAGCCCAATTTCAAACATCTGATCCTAATTTACTAAAATTATGCAAATTGCCTACAATAAACACCATCTGCCTGACTGGAATTCTTTGGCACAAGCACCACATATTTCAGACACAGGTAATTAAATTCCGCCTAAAACAGTGATTTAATTTCAAAAACAGCCATATACATTACATTATGAAGTGTGTTTTTTTTCTTAACATTGCTTCCAAAGTATACACGCATGATATCAATGCAAGAAAAAAATATATAAAAACCTACATGATGCATTTTATGGCAGTAATATTTGTTATTTCAACTACAAACATTTTTGCTGAAATATGGCTCTACCTCCTGTTATTGGAAATGGTAATACCTCTTCTGTGTTCACTGCCATAAGCAGCAGAATTTTTCTAAGAACCCCTTAGATCTGACGTCGCGCAGGCGCGACCTTTTTATGCAACTGAGACACGCGTTGCTCCTGCAGCCAAACTATTAGTGGAAAACACAAACGCGGTATTTTAACTTTATTGGTAGACGATTCGCGACGATTTCTGGCCAATGCGTAGTTTCTAAGTGTCACTATCTTTCCGTAGCAAGTCCATTTAACAAGCACTCCCCACCCAGCCTATACCTACCCATGCGTGACATAGTGGGCAATAGCGTCTATGTTGGAGTTCATAAATATATGTATTCATCATATAATATTAGAATACCGTCATAGCAACCAGATAAACCCACCTTATGCAAATACAGCGGTGCTAATCGCTGCTCAATCAATACCTACATAAACAAGTGGAATCATTCTCTAATCATACAATGCCATTCTACTATCAATATCTGCGATTACATATGGAATTCATGTGCAATCCTACCATGGATTTAAGCGTAGATATGTCCCTTTCAAGATTCCGTGGTCATTTATTGTCTTGGACAATCCGTTTGAAAAATACACAGCGCATTTGAACACGATTACACAACCAAAACTAGCTCTGCGTAAAACTTACTTCCTGATTGCAGTGTCGTGACGCTTTCAATTTTATTCTGGTTTGATCGACGATGGTTTTATCCAATAGAAGGCACGATAAACTTCCCCAAAAGTAATTTACATGTGTAATTGAAAGCTTGGATTAACTATTTAAGGGCGAGCGTAACTGCAATACTTGTTATATCACGACAATTTTACGCAGGCATGCGCAGATGACGCATTTGGTTTGACGCATATGGTATTACGCGATAAAACTGCGCGCGACTTTGAAGTTACTTTTTAGCAGTTTTCCCCCGAAGTCGGTCAGAAGAGGAGAACAACAGAGAATCTTCTAATCCCTGTAGCATAGATTCTGTGGAAGAGGTGCCTATCAATATGGGGAAGATATCCTCCTCGACATGTAAGTATTACTGCTTGTAATATTTTGATTATATACATTCGTTTTTCCACTGCGTGCTATATTTTCGTTATTTTTGTATTTGCATCGGTCGTAATAGACCACTGTTAGCCTGCTAATAATGCTGAACATATTTGAAAAAACACTTTTTCAGACTCCACCTTGAATAACTACATGTATAAGGCAAATTATATAGTACGTTCTTTCCGTTTATTTTTTATTTTCTATTTGGTTTAGCTATCTCATAGCTTAGAATGTATAGCTGACTGTATTCTGTTGAGTACTAGCGATAGCTTCTACGTTGTGAGAAAGTAACGCTTTCTTGACTTTGCTTCGTAGATTGTGTCTATGACCTTCAATATGCACTTATTGTACGTCGCTTTGGATAAACGCATCTGCCAAATAACTAATGTAATGTAATGTATTGATACTATGTGTTCGTGCCGTTCGCGTAGTGGCTCGTGGTGGCCTGCTTTGTTAGAATTCATAGCATTCACAATTAAATTGAGTATTTTAGCGCTGTTCTGTTTGGTTGCTCAGTCGTACGTTATATTTTATGCCTCGATTTGCCGTGAAGCTAGAACATTGGTAGTGTTTTCCGATATTATTTTATTGTATTGTAATTTCTTTGTGCATAATGTACTCTATGGGGTATTAGTATCTCCATGGGTGATGCTTTTCACTTAGGGAATGGAAAATATGTATTCAAATTTACTGTGTCCAGATGTGTGCAAGATGAATGTAAAATAAATAAAATAAAAAAGCAACAGTTGTGAAACACACTACAGAGTAATGCCATCCTAGAGCACGCAACAAAAGATAACATAATGTAGCATACAGAAGAAAGTGTTTACTGAAGTACAAGAGTGAATGATTTCATATTTAGCTGTGTGTACCACAGTGTTATAATGCTGCATTATGTAATTTGTTCCTATAACATGCTTGACCCTCCACCTCTGCCACTCCAGCAGTGCCCTCTACTGTTCAGAGTGAAGCCACTGCAGGACCAGATCCTTACAGCATTGCCAAGACCGTGCCATTGATGAGTGCATGTTGGCCATGAAGGCACCGCACAGGATGAAGCAGTATATGAAGGATAATGGTGAAAAAATGGCACACTAGGCATCAAACACTGAACTGAAACTGTGCAATATCAATGTTTTCATCCATTAAGTGATCGTAAGGGAAAATGTATATGCTTTATAAAGGACAAAAGGCTTTTAAATAATTTCTCGGAGAGGTTTTGGGTAGGTTATTGGACACCTAGATATCCACCCCCCTGTACTGATCCAAAATAATTCCCACATGAAAATGATAAAAAGGTGAGTTAAATGAGTCAAAACGGTTGATTTGCACTGAAATGTATGATTAGTTTAAGATTTACAGCTATTCACATTTTAGCCAATTTGGATAGGTTTGGAGACCCTGGGTACATCAGGCTACACTGCTTACATTTTGTGTCATAGATCTTTAGTAGTTCTGTATATCACCCTGCGATTATTGAATGCTTGTGGACAAGGAGTTTATGATCCAGGAAATGTGTAGTTTTACCTGTTTCACTTATGTAGCTCTCAGTATTTTGAAGAAATATATATTTTTTTGAATTTGTTGCAAAGTTTTGCTTGCATTTCTGGCACTTTATTTTGACTTAAATTATGAAAATAAACAAATCTAAGTTTGTACAAAAAATGGTACACCGGTTTTGTTTCATTTAAGCCATTTACCAAGTTTATGTGATGCTCACACCTGGAGTTATAAAGCCTTAAACAGAGTACCCCCATGATTTACCAAATATGCCATCTGCGCTAAGGTGTTAATATGGTTTCTCTTGACTTAGAATGTCAAGATCAAGGTACTGTATGACTCAAATATACCAGCAACTCTATCAGACATCCAAGCACAAGCCACTTTGACTTTTCAGGGCTGCTTTGTGGCTCATCCTGTTTAGGCACTGTTCTAATGAATGGAACTGTCCAGGACCAAATCCCAGGCTACATGTGACTTTTGCTGGTAGCCACACAGGGTGATGCATAACTGGCACTAACATCGGCCAGGGTTAGGGACAGTTCAGTCGAACAGGATTGTGTTCGAGTAAATCTTGCACGTGAAGTGCCATCCGCTTAGCTTCTGGGACGCAGTGTGACAAGAAGCTGTCGACAGCACGTGCTTCACAGGCAAATATGTGTCTATGGTCTCCCGCATCATTTGCAGAGATTGCAGCATGTGGATGGCTATATGTGACGCCAGCTGGTAAAATGGTCCGCAGGTTGCACTTCTGCAATTCACAGTACAGCGCAAAATAGGAGAGAAAAGAAAAGTTTTTTGTTCGGTTTTTTCCCCCACTTTGACAAAAGTTAGTGTTTTAGAAGTCACTTAACATAATATACAACATCTTTAAACACCTGTAATAAGTAACACAATTATGCTTGTTAAAATCATGTTTGCTGGGGTCTGGCTTCAGTTTGAGGGGGCAGACTAATCAGCTGTCCATTAACACCTTCCTAGTTTCAACTGGCTCTGAGTTTCGGTATGCCTCGCCCATAAAGAAACTCACGCAAGGTGCGTCACAATATTTTTCACTCCCCAACTCCTTTCCTCCACTCCCCCACTACAACGCTTCGAGTACAAGTATTTGCATGTACAGTATACAATGTACCTGATATTGCGGTTTGCATCGAGACATTAATTAATATGTAACCATTAATACGTAATTAAGATGTAATCAGCAACATTAGATTAAAACACAAAGATCTGTTTCCGGGGCAAGGAGGAGAGGAGGTGGTAGTGGAGGAAGGGAGGGTGCATTTTTCGAGTATTGGGACACACCCGTAGCCTCTATTTACTTACTCACTTTCAACATTGGAGGTCAGAGCTGAAAATTCTGCTACTGCTTTGAATAATATAGCTGCCAGGAGAAGCACAGACAACAGATAATTGATGGAATCCTTTACCCTACAATTCATGAACAATAGTACTAATTTGGATTCTGAACGTGATTGGGAAGACAATGACGACTGGGAAAACGAGGACAACATTTCTGATCTGGACTAAGACAACAGTTTGTGTTCTGATGAGAATGACTGTGTCGCTATAACGTCCAAATTGGGCAGTCCAAATTGTGGAGAAAATGGAAAAGCTAAAAAAATTGACTTTCTAGTGGAACTGCCCCCCTTCTCTTTGCGGAAAAAAAGCAGTGTATTTTTTTGTAATTCTTAATTTTTTAAATTTATTTCCAATACATTTCTTTTATTTATTAATACATTTGTCACCCATGCTGAGCATATTCAGTTCCCACCCTAATTTGGAATGGCCAATTATCTGCAACTGCAGCCATGTATATGTGCAAACCCCCACTGCTGACTTATGCCATGCAGTGAATGGAGAGAAAAAAGGTATTTCTCCGTTGGCCAGTTGCTGACCACTGGAGCAAGTCATGAAGATGAGTGTGAATATTACGACTCATATCGGGGCCAGGTAGCTATAACAAAGTTAAGTATGCATTTAATTGTGCCTGAAGGCAATTTTCAAGCTTTTCACAATGACTAGTTATAAGAAATCACGTTAGCGACGTTGTCATGATTTCGCAAATCTAAGGTTACAAATGCATAATGGATTCTCTGTTCCTTCACCCACTGCTTTACCATACCCTTACATGTGCATCCATGGATATGTGGATAGCTTTTGCAATATCGTATGAACAGAGTTTAACCCCACACTAGCTAGGTAGTTCAAAGAGCTACCTACATCTTATTGTTTATTGTTAATTTCAGCAAATTTACAGGTTCTTAAAAACACAATGTTATTTAAAAAACTGAATTACATTGTTGTAACAATTATTTAATTAAAAAAATACAACTAACTAAATAAATAAATAAATAGATATATCCTAAGACTAAAATGTGGGAAGCTAAAACCCATATCGATTTAAAAGTCCAACAAGATAGGGTAAAGGTGAGTTTGAAGCTCTCTCTGTTCGGTGCCTACCTGTTACAGACTTTTTGCTGTTGCGAGTCTGTCGCCCTGAGACTTCCTCGCGAAGGGGGGGCAGCCAATCCCTGAAGCTGGATTTGAACAGATTCCGCGCAAAAGTGAGACTCAGACTGGAGCGTCTGTCAGACAATTTGAGGGCCGAGTAGGTGGTATACCTACAACAAAGAATAGTCCGGCAGGCACGCGTTTCTGCATCTTCTCCATCCTTGCGGTCTGCCTAGTAGTGAGAGAGCTATGCCAGACAGGTGCGGCATACTTCAAAACGGGGTGTATGTAGCCAGTGTAAATGGAAACCATGTCAGAGTCATGGATGCCAAACTTTTTTAGCCTGCGCAATGCAGTTTCCTGTTGGCTGCAGTGATCATGTGATCAACCTGTTTATCCCATTTGAGGTTGCTTTGGATAGTAACTCCTAAGATTCTGATTGCTTCACATGTTTCCAGGAGGACCTGATCGATGGTAAGCATGGGTAAGTTTGGGTAAAGTTTAGCATGGCAGACATGGAGAACCTTACATTTTTTAGGGTTGAGCCTCATTCTTCAACCCAAACATCCAGTTAATGCAAGGTGTGCTGGAGTGTGCAAGGCTGGTCTATTGTCCATATTTGAGCCAATATATTGTCGTCAACATATTTTCAGTGATTTGGGAAATCTTGAAGAGCGCTGTTAATTAGTGCCAAAAAAATCCCAGGCCCCAGTTTAGTCCCTTGTGCAACCCCACAGGTGAGGTATTGCCAGTTGGAGAGGTGACCTTGATAATGAACTCGCTGATGATGGTCACTTACAAAGCTGCAGATCCATGAAATCAAAGCTGGTCTTACTCCAAGGTCAAGCAGGCTTTGCACCGCTGTGGTGTGATCTACACTGTCAAATGCTTTTGCAAAATCAGTAGTCACAGATGTGCAGGTTGTATTAAGGACATCGGAGGATTTATACAAATAGTCTATTAAACTGACTAAGGCATATATGGTGGCGTGATTCTTCCTGCTCCTAAATAGTTTGGAATCAAGTTTATTTGAAATATCCTCTAAGATCCAATCTATGGCAAACTGCTCACATAGCTTGAAAAAATTAGCTGTTAGGAAGATTGGTCTTAGTTTGTCAAAGCTGGGTACAACGTTAGCCTCTTTCCATTGGCTTGGAACAGTTTCTTCTTGGAAAAACATGTTTATAATTTTGCATAGGGGGATACTAATTTCACATGCAAAATCCTTTAATATCTTTGGCAGGATTTCATCAGGGCCAGGGGATTTGTAGCAGTTAATCGCAGCAAGGCGACTGTGCACTTCCCACACAGGACTAGAAGGCAATGATGATTCTTATTCAGCAATGGGAGGTCTGTGACTGCACATAGCTAGGCGCTATGCTGTGTGCGACTAGGCTGTGTATTTCCCCTTTGTTGTGTAACCTGTGACAGCGCACTCTGTCACAGTGATGAGCTACAGGCCCACCCCTGCATGAGCAGAACCATTCACACTGGCCAGCCTGCCTGGCACTCTCCTCACTCCCACAGTTGAGGCGTTAAAATGAACCACCCACACCTCTCGGGACCACTGAGTCACTCGCCACTTTCCATTGCCAGCTATACAGCTCTATGAAACTCCCATGCAATTTTAATTTTAGGATCTTATGTGTGTCACACAATACTGTCTTGTTCAGCGTTAGCTGTTGTTGATACATGTGCTTAGTATATGAGTTTGTTATATTGATCAAGCATACTTGTTTTTTGTTGCATTTATCATATTGGATTGTACACTATGCCTCTCATATAATAATAATAATAATAATAATAATACTAATAATAAATCTCTTCCCCCTTTACCCAAAGCTGAACTGTAAAGAACATATTATTCTTCTCATTCTGTCTCACAGAGAGGCCCAAAGATTCCATGAGACAAATTCAATCGAGACCCCCTGGTGCTTTATCCCAATTTAAGATAAGTTAGTGCACATGAAACAATGCTGTGTAGCAGTAATCCTTGAGTACACAAAGTACCCAATCAATCAAAATGTCTAAAATGTATGACTCAGTTCTGATGTTTATTCCTTTAAAAATATATTTATGCAAATCAGCTCAGCCACTGTGAAACACATCGTATGGGTGTCACAACTCCCATTTAATTTTTGGAAAGTACTCAAGTACTTTTGGACATATTAGACAATATACATAGACTATGTATCATGCAATATGCATCTCATACACTTAGGTCAGTAATAATATAATAATTATAATATATAATTCAGCTATCATTCAATACAAATTAAGTACTCATTCACTATTCTTTCAGTACACATCCTACATTATGTAATAATTTGGTAACCACTGAGTAGATATGGATAATTATTTACTGTTCAAGTAATGAGTAGCTGATAGTTTGATGAGTAATATGTGCCAATTAATCATGATATGCATTCACTAAACATGAGTCATATTTCTGTAAACATTTTGCATTCTGCAATAAGTCAGTATACATTCCCAATTCAGTTTGTTACACTTCATTAGAATTTTTGCCTGGACGCAGAACGTGCAGATAATTTTTTGATTGTGGTCCCGGCAAATATGCGACCTATCGAGTGACAAATAAATAAATAAACAAACAGCAATTCAAAGTATTTAGCCTGCTGTTCGTCAAATGGTACCGTACATCGACAAGTTTTTTGCACAAAGGTACAAACAACGACATGCCTAAATTAAATTATATGCCAATATATGTCTGAATTAACGTTCTGCCTCTAATAAACTAAGCGGATTGCTACTTCTAATTTGGTTTGGTGACAGTCGAGATTTGAATGAGTAGGCTGTATCTCACTTAATATTTATTAAATAGAAAGATAATATTGTCATCGGCAGAAAGCTGAGACTATCCTATTTATAACGATTTATAATAGGCCTACTCAAAATGGTATAATGCCCGCCCCGTCCTCTTTATAAAAAAAATGTAAAAAAATAATAATAAAAAAATACCCTAGGTCACCCTATATATACACTTATACAGCTACAAAAAAAACCTCGATGACTACTACTAGATGATACCAACTATAGTAACATAATTTGTATTATATTAGAACAATAAACAACTTGTAGGCAGTATTGCCAGATGCCTGAATTAATTTCCCCACCAAAAAATTCCGAAAATCCCCCATCTTCAATTGAGTCCCATACCATTTTCTCACAATTTCTCCCCATACCAACTTTTAAAATCCCCCATCTATCATTGACTCCCATAAATTTTTTCTTTAGAAATTCCCCCATGAATTTTTTGAATCCCCTACATTTATGGGGCTTTCCCCAAGTCTGGCAACCCTGCTTGTCTGCGCTGAAATGCTGAACGCTCTAATCACGTATTTGTGACGGTAGCCTACGCTTTTGGGACAGTTTTGGAATGATCACATATTTGTGATGGTATACACGGAAGGGTTAAAAGCAAGGGTCGCCATGCCTAAATTTAGAGTAATTACGGTAAAAAGGCTGCAGCAAAATAATCATTCATTACAAACAACCGATCAGACTTAAACCACCCACATAAAAGACAACGTATGTAGACTATTTGCGGGTGTCATCAGCTACTGTTGGAATTGATTTGTTCTGTCTGGACGCTGCACTTCCGTAAACATTCTATTTTGCAGAGGAGTGGAGACAAGCAAACTCCAAGTAGATCAGAGGATATTGTTATTGAGAAAATAAAAAAACGTGTGAGAATGCTGTCAATGTGTGGATTCTCTGTGTACAGCAAATGTCAACAGGTCATTAAAACTTAACTCTCCATATGTCAACTCTCCATATAGGCTGACAAAACAATTAATACATTTATATTTTTTTAACAAAACTAATGTGGTATCTAAACAAAATGCGATGTTCATTTTTATCACAATATATGAACCAGAGCGAACTGGAGCTTTCGGAGTGGCAATGTCCTAATAGTGCTAATAGTCCGAATAGTGCTCATCACCGCTTCCTCTCCTCGCTCGCTCCCGCTCATATACTCTGACACACACACCTTTGAGAATCAGATGCACTCCGTCACCCTGGTATGCAGGCCAACCAGCATGCTCCAGAACAATATCCACCATTCCTTGTAAAATGTTCCCCACTGGCTGCATACAGGCGTCTGGGCTGAGCTAGGCTTCACTAGTCTTGTTTCTTATGTAACATTATATCTTGAGTGCTGTGCAGTGGATCTTAACCACTGTCAGCATGCATGCAAATACCAGCATAGTTCATGATGGAGACCACAGTTTTATGTAATATTATGATCTTCTAAGTGCTTCATAACTATGCCAGTCATTATACGGTGGTCATACTGTTTGTGTGTGCTTATGACAAAGGCCATGGGATTATTTAGGGGATGATAAAGATGTTATGAAGACCCACTGAAGTGTAACTGTTCGGTGAACATTGGGTACACATTCAGTGACAGCTAACTTGTGATGAAGTGAAAGATAAGTACCACAGGAGTTATACTGAATGACCCTCCACCTTCAACTGCTTCTCTGTCATGTATATTTGAGACATTTATACTGTCACTTGATCAGCATTGGGACTTAGTGGTTATTCTTGGCGCTCGTGGTCCTCCATACTTGTGCAAATGTCCTGTTCTGCTTCTGTTATTTGGACTAGATTAATGGGTTCTGGTGTCTTTTAATATGTTTTCAAAGTGACCTTTCCATCAGCCAAGCTCACTCGCTTCACTTATGATGATGTCGACATTTGTGTCCTTGACTGCTATGTTGGCTGACTTAAATGCCATGGGTATTTTTATTAATATTTGACAGGAAATTAAATCAACAATTAATTAAACCAGGCTGAGAATAAAAATCTCAAGTGGCAAGAGCAATAAATTTTTTTTGATGAGTTGAAACTAGTGAAGCTTTGTGAACTTTGAGCCACTTAAAAATTAAACAAAACAACAGCAGTAATAATTTTAACATGCTTTCAGCCTTCGGAAATAAGCAAACTATTGCATAATCCGGTTCGGTGTAATTGAGGTTAACTGTGACACCACAAATAATGCAAACGGCACATCCGTTATCCGCAGAAGAGCCAACCTCTGCATCTCATGCGCCTCCTCGTTTGTCACTGTCAGATTCTGCCAGATATTTATTTAACACCCAATTTCATTCCAATTTAACTAATCTCAGCATGGCGCATCAAACAGAGTGAGTAAGACATCAATCTACTCAAGGTTTTACTACTGAGCTCGTTCGAACACAGCCTTACCTAAGTGCTTGAGAAAGATTTGCTCTTCTGGGGATTGGCTGGGTGAACGTATGCAAGGTCTTAAACCGTGCATATCCCAGTCATGATTATTCAGGGCTGCTGACCTTGAACAAAATCAAACCTTTTATAGACAATTTCTGAATAATCAGCAAAATACATGGCTCTGATAATCCATGGTGACCTTTTTATTTATTTATTTTTACATCATTTAAAATTCAGGAGAGAAATTTACTTTAATTTAATTAACAAGACAAATGCTTGTGAAAGTATACATCTTTATTCTTCTGTATGTGTCATACTCCCTTGTGGAGGACTCCTTAGTTCTGATGTTTATTCCTTTCAAAATATAGTTCTACAAATCTGTTTCATAAATTCAGCCACTGTGAAACACATCTTAGGGGTGTCCATTTTTGGAAAGTACTCAAGTTTTATTATTTTTGTACATATTAGCCAGTTTGAAAGAACTTTTCTGCTTGAATGTTTTTTAAAATGCATTGAATGTACAAACAAATAACACCTCTCACACTATTTCATGGTAGAAACCCATGACTCTGAATACAATTTTCTGAATCGCAAACTATGATATTAGTCGGTGACCACACACACCTGCGGTGTGCACTTGAAGAGCAGTGAGTAATGAGGGAAATATAAAATGTGCAAAGAAAAACAAACATGCTGGCGCACACCTGGAGGCGATGAAACCTGTCATAAAGCCGAGGTGTAGCTCACTACAACAGGACCTAATTCTGGCCTTCTCTGTGGTGTCCATAAAAAAAACAAAAAAACATTCACCATGATTTCTGCGAGATTGAACCAGGGAAGGAGACTGAAAATGTCAAAAGACATGCCTTGTCTGAGTCTGCAGGTCCTTTAATTATCCTTTTGCATAATGTTTAACAATTAGCCCATTCTTGATCATTACCAACATACTATCAAAAATATACACAAGTCACCTTTAGCATTTCGGACCATTAGAAACTAAACGGAGACAAAGATAAAGGCAGCTATGGTTGCCAGGTAACTGATAATAACTGATATTATTGAGGACCAGATATAATATATGCAATCTATAAATAAATTAAATAAATAAAAAATATGATGGCATGTGGTACTGCCACAATGTTTTTTCCCAGTACAATCAGTGTACAGGTCAAAGACTAACACTATTATAATAACAGTTCATGGTTATGGCTTAGTATTAAGACTTTTATTAAATTTTATTAAATTTCCCTGAATTATTTACTTTAGCGTCTGTGACCAGGTAATAAATGTTTGCAATCCATCAAATGTAATTGCAATTTCATTACATTACTAAGCATAGATTTAAATGAATAAAAAAGGTTTCTATTAAATTATCCAATCAGTAACACTATGTTACTATTTGTACATACAGTAATTGATTGCGCTCCATGTTTTTGAATGTCAGGCGTGTAAGATGATATATATTTTAAAAATTATAATGCACAGATGTTTCCAAGAAATAATTTATTTTTAATAATCATATCTATTTATGACAAGGTGATGTAAAAAACGTAGTGCTAATTACAAATATTCCTGCAGCTAACCATGCAATTTCTGCAATGTTTGCACAGTTATCAGTCACAAAAAATACATTTAAATACAAAATTACAAAAATACTCTGAAAATAATTACCTGAAATATATTTTCAGAGGCAGGCAGCATTTGTTTTGGTTTAGTGTAAATCTGTACCCACGTTGGAGCTGACCCTGCTTCCTCTCGCGCTCATATGCTCTGTGTGTTTGGCAGCGTTGCAGAGGGATTTCCTGCCTAACATCTGTGTCTGATGGTTGATGAAGTGCGGGAAATGAAAAACAGAAACACGGCAAAGATTCCCTACATGCCTACTTTAATTTTCCCTGTTTCTCATGCCAATGAAAACCTTCAAAAGTTTTCTTGTGCTCATGCATCTTTTGGTGATGTGAGTGAAATGTAAAATGTAAACAAAACAATGATGGTAAAAAAAATTATAAAAATAACAGTAATCATATCAGTAGGATTTAGAGTATGATCAACACCATTTAGATAGTGAACAACAAATTCAATGAAATCGTCCACAACAAAAAGTGGCATTTTTTCAAGTCCCAGAGACAACATTTATTTCTACCATACCAATTTAAAATGCATAAATTATATTCTGGAATAGCTGACGTTGTTTTAATATGCTGGCATTTATGCTTCTGTTATTTTATTATTATTTGTAGTGAGTTACAAGGCTTTCCCAATGAGATGGCACCACTTTAGCTCCTTAATAAAGGCGAAATAACTCCATCCCCACTACATAAATCAGACTAAACACTGGACTAAGAGTAACTATACAAGCTGCACAACATACATGTCATTAGCTTCCACACAATGCCTAACCCCAGGACATTACATAACATTGCATTGTGTGTGAGGTGTATGAAGGTTTCAGTATCTACACACAGGAAAGCTTCCTGGACCAGATTAGTATACTGAACAGGTAGGTTTAGACTGAGTGGCAAGATATCACAAGTAATCCTTCAGCTCTGATGCTTGTAGGCAATTCAGTCCACCAACAGGGGGGCAGGGAGGAAATGAGTCAGGTAAGATTTTTCAGGTGACCCGAAAGCCTTTCAATGTGCTGTCGGGGGAGCTTGTACTTGAGTGCCCAGTGAAAAAGAAGCAGGGTCCCGAATTTGATGTGTGCTGTGATCAGGAGCCAACAGAGAGAGGTGAGGAGGGTTGAGACACAACCTTTCCTTGGAGGCGGAGCAGCAGTTTCACAGACACTCCCGAATGAGTGGAAGCGATCTGGTGCCGTTAGCTGGGAGAGCAGCTGGCGGCGAACTGCAGCCATCCTGGTCAGATGCCGTGAGGGCAGTGGAAGGGTCAAGCAGGCCGTGAGGAACGGTCTCAGTCTTCTCATATTGTTTAGGTGAAAGTTTTCTTGGCCAGGTTACCGATTCAATGGGACGGGAGTGTTGCAGAACTGTCCAGGGTTATGGAGAGGTTTTAAAAGGGAGGAGAGCACATAACCGCTAGTTTAACCTTTAAGTAATGCGTTTGTCCAGGCAGACCTCCGCAAAGCACAGGGTAATGTATGAAGAGGGCCATCAGTCAGATAGCAGAGAGAGAATACGTGTAGTACCACTAGAAATACCATAAGCAGAGTGACAACATAGGCGAGTTGCCTGGTGTAAAGAGAGAACAGAATCTTCTGGAAGGATGGGGTTGACTGAACCTCTCCAGGGGCCTCATTTATAAAATAATCGAAATGTGAACATACGATCATTTCCTAAAATGTTCTTATGAATGATTTATAAATCGTCCATCCTAATTAATGTCCGTAAAGCCTTCCGACGCACAATCCATTTATAAATCACAAATATTTCTAAAATTCGGCACATGTGAATGAGCTTATCAACTCCATTATCAACGCGCATTGATTTTTAAAATGTTAACAGCAAGTGCTGCAATAGCATAGTTAATGGCCCACAGCATTGCACCTCACAATGTTTATCACAAAAATAAATATGATGCGTGCATGGTCTAATAGCCTTCATATCTCCATAATGTGAGGGGACTGGCAAAATATTATCACTTATGAAAACAAATGTGTGCGAATAAGAATGTTTTCACATTGGTTTCAAGTTTTATAAAACGATTTATGCGTAAGGTTAAATCTACTGCTCATTTTATACACAAGGTCCCAGGTAACCTTGTTTGGCTGGCTTCAGAGAAAGGAGGTGAATAAGTTCCGTTTCCCATCCACCATCCCAACCTAATGAATAAATAAGATTGTATTATGAGCTGTTCCACTTTGGAGAAGAGACATGATGCTACTTCAGAAAGGTGATGCAAACTTTAAATATTAATAGGAGAGAAATAAAGTAAGTAATATTATGTTCTTTTTCAGATCTGCTAAAATAGATTTACTAAATAGAGACTAAATAGATTTGGTTTATAATTTGTCCTATGTTTTAGGACCTACATTGTATTGCATTGAGCAGACAGAAGAACATACAATATAGGTGAAACAGAAGTTTGTTTAATTAAAATGAGGATAGTGCCAGACTCACTTTTCCAACCCAGAAAATGCAACAAAAAAAGCACTCGTAAACGGCCTACAGCAAGTGCTTCCCTGAATTGTAAAAAATACTATGAAATAAATAAATATTGTACTCATGAACAAAATATTTATTCCCATATTTCAAAGTTGAAACCTTGCCTAAGACTCTGTGCAAATGTTTTGATTTGAGTTGGTGACCGCACACACCTGCGGTGTGCACTTGAAGAGCAGTGAGTAATGAGGGAAATATAAAATGTGCAAGGAAAAACAAACATGCTGGCTCACACCTGGCGGCATAGCATTCTGTCATAAACCCAAGGTGCAGCTCAATAGAACAAGACCTTATTTTGGCCATGTGGTGTCCATGAAAAAAATGTCATCATGGTTTCTGCAAGGAAGACACTCAAAAGATTAAATGAGTTGTGACCTTCCAGGTTGAACAGTGTGGTCCTTTCATTTGTCTTTTACTAAAGTTCTTCATTAACTCACTACTGAATTTACAACAAGCTGTCAGAAATAAAATGCTTAGCTAATAGTATATTCGGATATTAAAAGATGAAAACGGACCAATATCATAGCAGCAGTTTCAGTTCCCAGGTAACAAGCATTACCTGAGATTTATTAATTCATTAAGACAACATATGCAAATGCGCACAATGTAAATTAAATGGTCAATTTCAGCATAATTACATGACAAAGGGAATCGATACTGACACTATTACTGATACTGCATGTTATCTGGTTTAGGTTAACAAGATCAACATGATCGGCAGACCAACATGCTCTTACAAACACAGTTAATGGTTGTTTTTATCTTGTTAAATCTTATCTTATTCAGTGCCTCAGGGTAACCATAGCAATATTCCGTGGGCATATCTGATTCTATTTAAAATCAAGCACCATGAGTTCTAATGTTTCTTACACAATCAACTGCATGAGTCAAATTAATTGTATAAAAGTGAGTGAAAAAACCCACAGCAAAGTAGCATTATCCATAGGATCAGAGCCGTCAACACCACCAACTATATAGTTTTATGACACATAAAACCGAATAGAAATCAAAGTTATGAACTAGAAGGGCATGCATTGCACTTCAATCCACTGTGCTATTCAGATAAAAATGAAATGCCACTCTGAATAGAGTTTATAACAATTTATCCTTAGAAATGGAATAAAGTTGTAGCTGAATGTCATGGGTTTTAGCATAGATGCTGAAGAAAACAAAATAATTATTCATGTATATTACAGTGCAGACAGAATACATGTCATCACATTTAGAGAGAGAGAGCTTTGACTCACTTTTCTGAAATATAGTGGGTGAATTTCATTCACATTGACCCTTTTAAAAGTTTAATCATGGTAAATCTTTCCATGAGGGGTTTCAAGTTTTTGTTTTTCTCCACAAGAGCTGGATGAAATTACTTGTCTTACTGATGGTTTTGGACAATGTAAAAGCAATGCAAGTATGAAACAAATAGGGGTGACTTCAAAATCATGAAAAACGTTTCTGTAAGACCTACCTTGGTGTCAGATCATGTGGTTGAGTCACACTAGTGGCTCTAGCTATGAGGCAGATAATGACTTTAGAAAAATATTTGATTGGTTGATTTATTTGGCAGCTGGAATCATAATGGAGTTGCAAAAGTGGACACCTGATGACAAAGCCTACACATGAAGAGGTCAGAGGGATCAACAATTTATTTTGCCTTATTAACAGAGATTAGCTTAAAGAAAATGAGTGGGGAAGAAGAAGGAACTGAAAACAGAGACACAAAAAGGAAAGAGAAACTAACTCTAACCTAACTCTTAAGGAAGTTCCTGCGTTATTGTTTAAAAAACAATAATGCAGTTCTCCGGTTGTACCTTTGTGACGTTGGCGATTAGACAACAAAGCGCCGGAAGAAGAAAGCACGGCAGAACAGCCGGCGGTATCCCAAGCTTGCCCCAGTGCTGCTAGTGGTATGGTTGATTTAAGTCAGCCAGGGCTCTTCAGGTTACCTCTGCAATGGTGTGCCAGAGGCCAAGGATGAGTTGGCTATGAGGAAGTGTTTTCTCAGCAGAGCGCTTCTCTGAGCCATTGTGTGCTGGTGATTTCATTGGTTGAACGGGCACCTCCTGTTTACCTGTGCCAAGAAGCAGTGACTGGCTGCACGCATTTTTGAGAGTGAAGGTACTCATCTGTACCCTTCCACTTTAATGGAGGATGTTGCAACAATTGGTTGGACAGTTCCAATTAAGCATTCCATGTTGAATAAATGGTAGAACTTTTGCTACAAAGAATGAATATCTCAAAATAATTTCAGGACTTTCTATAACCATACACATTCTCTCACAACAAATCAAACAATGTGCTATGAGTAGGGCCTCTTGTTCTCACATTAATTGTTTTTAAAAACATCACAATTAACCACTCAGTTGTATAATTAGTCACTTGACTGTGTCATCCGAGTGACAAAGACTTATGGAGGGTAACAATTGAAATACTAGTTTGAATCACTGCAGGTCATGTGGTTGAGTCACACTAGTGGCTCTAGCTATGAGGCAGATAATGACTTTAGGAAAATATTTGATTGGTTGATTTATTTGGCAGCTGGAATCATCACGGAGTTGCAAAAGTGGGCACCTGATTACAAAGCCTACACATGAAGAGGATCAATATTAACAGAGATTACCTTCAAGAAAATGAGTGGGGGAGGCCCCAGGACAACATGTAGGAAACCCCAGTCTTTAATGCTGATCTAGATAGTTCAGACATAGACCACATCTGTATGTCCTACAGGTGACAGGGCTGTGTAGGTCCAGTGGGAGCTGTTGCTAAAATGGACAAGGCAGATTAGATGGCCTTCTTCCCCCGACACCAGTATGATTCACCTCTAAAACTAATAAATATGTCTTATTAAAACATATTAATCTGCAAAGCCACCATCTGTTCATTATAATCTCACATTCATTTTCAACCTGTACAGAGAGGTGCCTATTATTATGGTGTATAGGTCAATACTAATATCTGAATATTATTAGGCTGATAGGAGCCTTTGTGTTCAGGCCTCTATAATTAAACAGCTTTTATATGACAGGTTATTGCCTCAGGGGGGAAAAATTCCACCTGTCATATCTTTGACAAATGTTTTGTTGACAGGATTCACAAAACTCCAGCTCTGATATGTCCTGCTCAGGTTTGAGCACTTGGACTCAAAGCACTGTGGTAACGGGAGTTTACATGAATCTGTGCAGATAGCTTTGAGAGTTCATATTTAACTGTATGTCTACGATGAATCTTTCTTATATTAAGATTAATGTTAATTCTCCATTTACACTAATCATATGGTGCAGTAAATCATCAAATTTAAATTAAAAAAACATTTAAATTAAAAATCTTCATTTTAGAATACAAACACTCCACACCTGGTTTTGTGTTTTTGTTTTTTGTTATTTCACTTGTCCCCTTTTTAGTTGTATAATATTGTATAATGAATAATATTGATTTTAAAAGGTGCATCAAAACATTTCATTTTAAAGCAACAATAATGCTTCAGATGAAACCGGTTGCCTAAACCTAAAATGTACAGTTTGTGAAGTGATGAGCTACAGTGAGCACCTAATTCATAATTCATTTGACAGTGACACAATTTTGTTCTTTTGGTCCTGTACTCTAGCACTTTGAGTTTGAAAGGATACAATGACAATGAGGTTGAAGTGAATATCGGATGAACCGTTTAGAAATTATAGAACCTTTTGTACATAGTCCCCCCATTTTCGGGCATCAAAAAATATTGGACAGTTTAACATAATGTAGAATAAAGTAATATTTTTTTTTATATTTAGTCGCATATCCTTTGCATGCCATGACTTCCTGATGTCTGTGACCCAACACTATCAAAAAACTCTTGATATCTTATTTTCTGGTACTCTTAAGCGATACTATAACTTCTCTGCATTTTAATGGATCTCTATGGGAATTGAGGGGTGGGAATAGATTTAGCTGTAAATTATGCTGGAACAGTATGGAACACATGGTTGGCGAAATAGCTGTAAGTCATCAAGGGTCTGAGGTATCAAACGAGACTGAAACCATCACTCTGCTGCCAGATACGCAGTAGATATGGATGGATCACTTTAAGGGCTGTTTCTCCTGACAAATATTCCTATTGAACTCTATGGAAAAATACATCAGCGTGAGGGGGTCTGGTTTCAGAGGACCAGATGCGACAGAGAGGGGATCAGAAAGTCTCTCACAGAAGCGGAGACCACAAGAAAGGAGTCCATGAACAGAGCAGAAAACAAATAAGGAAATGGGAAAAAACTCCTGGCTTAGAGCCAAATAATATCGACCCAGAAACGTGGGCGAACGCCAGGGCCGGATCATCACGTTAATGGGCCCTAGGCCCTAGGCCTATTCAGTAGGCTACAATTAATACCACGTAATGTCCAATGGGTTGCTTGTATGAGAAAATACTGAGATTGAAAAACTGAGTGCTGCTTGATTTAATAAGTCCACCAGAGGAAGACAGCTTGGGAAAGGAAGTTGAAATATCTGAAATGCGTTTCTGTGTTCAAATGCTGCTGATTGACATGTCATTGAATAAAACCTATTATCCTTTTTAAACCAACAACCTCTTGTCTGGACTTCATCGTCTATCTGTCATTGACCAGTGGTCTCGAGAATTCCTTTTTAACTTGTGTTGTCCCGAAAGAGCTTGTTTTTATTATAATAAATGTTGACTTCGGTGACACACACAAAATGTAAATAGAAAACAACAGACGGCTGGCTAATAAGGACGGAGCACGCACAGAATGCAATAACCAATTATAATTAAATATTTATATAAGTAATTACAATTAATTCCGGTAATTGATCATGTCTTGCCTGTTTGACGGTAGATCATAAAAGCCTCCGACGTGTCTTGCTCATGCAGAATTCCTCAACAATGTCATCGAATGACAGGGATGACGTGAATGTGTTCTCAATTGCCAATAAACGAATGGCATTCAGTCTTTTCTGGCCCGTTGTTGATCTCAGATGATGTGTTCTGAGAGGAACGGATCGAAACGACTTAGCAGTTCTAAACAGCCCAGGTAATTGCCGTTGTTTGGTGAAAACAGCTGTTCTGTTTCTCCGCGAAACGGAAGACCACGAGAGGCTAGAAACTGTATAGTGCTGACGACTCGCTTAAGAACGTTTCTCCAATAATCTCTCTGATTCGGCTTTGTCAATCAGACTGCAATCAATTCTAGCATTTGTGTCTGTCCATGCAGCCATACAGAGGATTGCGTTGAGGTGATCAGCGGAATTTTCATGTTCACACAAGCGGGAAGTGACATTCTTCCAGTCATTATACCCTGACGTGAGCCGGGTACTGGATTTATTGCTGAATAGTTTGCAAACATAACAGAACACGACGCCAGTAGATTGCGAGTAAACGAGTCACTCTCTTGCTAGCAACTAACCATTTTGTGTCCATCTGAAAAAGTGTTCACTTTTCAGTTGCCTTTTCTTGTCGCCATAAATCTAAAATCTCCGATGTTCTGCTCCGGCTTTTTCCGGCTGAAATATTCTCTTATTTTTTCGTTAATATCTGTCCATTGAGCAGGGTCACTGCAGTACCCCCTCAAAAGTGAAGTCACGTCGTCTTGGTTGCAGGCGACAGAGTTCTCATCATCCAGGGTAAGGGTTGACACGCCTTCCGTGGCGCTTGAGCCAGGCAACGGTGGTGGCGGATATGCTTCAGTTGACAAATCGTTCAAATGACCCTCTTTGGCGTTCAGCCTCTTCCTCTTCTTGTTTTATTTTTTTACGTTTTGCTGCACCTGCATTCTAGCTGTTTTCCAAAATTAAGTGCGGATGCTGTTTCTCTGCTGTAACTTCTGTTAACAGTTACAGTTCAACGCAAATCCGGTATGGCATTCTGGGAGATATAGTTCTTAGAGTTAGATTGAACGATGCCACGGTTTCATTTGCGTTATTTCTTTTTATGGCATAATAATAATTCCTGTTTAATGCACATATATTTATTTTGTGTGCAAGTGTAATAGGAATTGGTGATATGTAACAATAATAATAATAAGAATTTTTAAAAATACAAAAAATATATATATACAGTTGTGTTGAACCTGATGAACCACTGTTATTAGTAGTAGTGATATTTCTGCATGGCAAATAATTTACTTGTAGATGTAATAGTGTAATAGTCTGTGTCCGGGCCGGGTGAGGTTTCCCGTGTTGAGTCAAATTAAGCCGCAGGCTCCACTCCTGGTGGTGCCCTTCCTCGTGGTACTTCATTTTTCTGAGTAATTGACTCATTCATTGAAAGGGGCGTGTTCAAAATAATAGCAGTGTGGAGTTTAATTAGAGAATTCATTCATTCTGTGAAAAAACAGGTGTCATTAATTGTCCTTTATTAAGGAAGAAAGGAAGCAAATGTTTCACACATTGTTATAAAATATATTTCCTTCTGAATTACTAAGTAAATTGGGCCGTTCCAAACATTGTTCAGAGGAACAACGTAATTTGATTAAAAAGTTGATAACGTATAAAGAAGTGCAGCAAATTATAGGATGCTCAGCTAAAAAGATCTCAAATGCTTTAAAAAGGCAACAAAAACCTGAAACATGCGGAAGAAAACGAGCAACTACTGTTAAAACGGATTGAAGAATAGTCAGAATGGCAAAGATTCAGCCAATCATCACTTCCAGAAAGATCAAAGATGATCTAAAATTACCTGTAAGTGCTGTTACAGTCAGAAGACGTTTTATCAAAGCTAAGATATCAGCAAGAAGCCCCCGTAAAGCACCATTGTTGAAAAAACGGCATGTGCAGAATCGGTTAAAATTTGCCAAGAAACACATCGATTGGCCCAAAGAAAAATGGCATAACATTCTGTGGACTGATGAGAGTAAGATTGTTCTTTCCGGGTCTAGTGGTCGTCGACAGTACGTCAGATGACCCCCGGGTACTGAATTCAAGCCACAGTACACTGTGAAGACAGTGAAGCATGGTGGCGCAAAAATCATGGTATGGGGATGTTTTTCATACTACAGTGTTGGGCCTATTTATCGTATACCAGGGATCATGGATCAGTTTGAATACATCAAAATACTTGAAGAGATTATGTTGCCGTATGCTGAAGAAGAAATGCCCCTGAAATGGCTGTTTCAACAAGACAACGACCCCAAACACATGAGTAAGCGAGCAACATCTTGGTTCCAGACAAAAAGGATTGAGGTAATGGAGTGGCCAGCTCAATCCCCCGACCTCAACCCCATTGAAAACTTGTGGGTGACATTAAAAATGCAGTTTCTGAAGCAAAACCCAAAAATTCACAGGAACTATGGAATGTAGTTAATTCATCCTGGGCTGAAATACCTGTTTCTAGGTGCCAGAAGTTGGTTGACTCGATGCATATTTGAACACAACTGTATATATTCCCTTTCCCCCATAATTGTGGGCCACCTCAGAAGTTTGGGCCCTAGGCCTGGGCCTTGTCAGCCAATGCGGAGATCCGGCCCTGGCGAACGCTCATAGACATGAGCAGAAAAATGAAAGTAAACAGGGAGGTGAATCCCGCCTTCAGCCAAACAAATAGTAACCCCAGAAATAAGGGCGAGAGGCTCGTAGATGCGAGCAGAGAAAATAAAAACAGAACTGTATGTCTCAAGCTCAGCAAACTAGATGAGAGCAAAAATAATGAGGCAAACAGAGAAAAAGCAAGAAAGGTAATCCACCAAACGGGAAATCAGAGGCAAAGGAGAAGAAACTGAAAACAGAGACACAAAAAGGAAAGAGAAACTAACTCTAACCTAACTCTTAAGGAAGTTCCTGCGTTATTGTTTAAAAAACCGGTTGTACCTTTACCGGCTTTGTGACGTTGGCGATTAGACAACAAAGCACCGGAAGAAGAAAGCACAGCGTTAATACAGCCGGCAGAACACCTGAACAGGTGTGCTAACTGATTGCCGAGTGGAAGAAAAAACACGGACCGTACGCCGAACTGCGAGGAAACCCTAAGCAGAGGAGGGGCGGCAATCAGCAAAACTGTGACGTGACAGTCAAGAGAAGAAACCCTTCAAGTTATCCATCCATATCTACAACATATCTGGCAGCAGAGTGATGGTTTAAGGCTAGTTTGATACATCAGACCCTTGATGACTTACAGCCATTTAGCCAACCATGTGTCCGTACTGTTCCAGTGTAATTTATAGCTAAATCTAGCCCCACCCCCCAATTCCCATCGAGATCCAGTATCGCTTGTAGGAGTACCAGAAAATAAGATTGCAAGAGTCTTTTGATGTTGTTAAGTCACAGACATCAGAAAGTCATGGCATGCAAAGGATATGTGACCAAATATAAAAAATCATTACTTTATTCTACATTATGTTAAACTGTACAATATTTTTTGATGCCCGAAAATGGGGGGGACTATGTACAAAAGGTTCTATAATTTCTAATCGATTCATCCAATATGGGTGAAAATGCCATTGTCAACCTCATTGTCATTGTATCCTTTCAAACTCAAAGTGCTAGAGTACAGAACCAAAATAACAAAGAAATGTGTCACTGTCCAATGAATTATGGTGCTCACTGTATGTTTTCTGAAATGGCACCTCTATTCATGTTAACATTTAATAACTAAAATGTAAAAATTACACCTTATTCAGAAAACCAACTCTCTCATTCCAACTCAACCAACTCTTTCACAGGTGCAGGTAGTCAAAAAAAACTCATTTCAAATTTTCAAATATTGCCAATGTATTCCTATAAAATGCAACTAAAGTTAATCATACAATATTTTCTTATACTGATCAATAAAGGTGAAATACAAATACAATTCAAGGTAAAGTCAAGACTAATAAACGCTAAAAGCGTGCAGGATGCAAACTTATAAAATGCTTTTTGTTCTGGAAAATATATCTTGTGCATGTGCATGAAACAAAGTTAATTGGTGTGAAAACAGTCAATTTTTTATTTTGTTTAGTTACATGTCTCACACTCACAGGACAGGCGAAAAACGTTGCAAAATCACTATCTGATCAAAATTGAGTTAATACGCATTAAATCGCATTCCTGAAGATCAAATCCACCATTCACCTAAATTTCTAAATTCAAATTGTTGCATATATGTGAAATTGTCTTAAATATTGGGACTAGTTGGTCCTCCAGAGTCAGACATGTCTAAAATATCTAGGATTTACTGTAATCCCAAACAAAACTTTTGCGTGTTGAAACATGTTTGCCATTGGTATGGTTTTAAAGATTGAGATCATAATTTATCAGTCACTGTGATGACAAGTTTCAATGTAACATAATACTGGTGCTCTAGTGTTATTAACAAGGTATTCTTGTTTAATGATAGAAACAGCTGTTCTTTCTTATTCTCTTGTCCGAAGTGCTTTTTTTGTCTGTGGTTGACACCTTTGTTCTATAGTCACTCTGTTATGACGTGGCATTGTTTTTGTTTGTGCCACTTCCTGAAACAGAGAAAAGTGATTGAACTTGGCTAACACTAGCGAATGGCTAACTAATGTCATTTTATCGTTTATGTTGAAGGTGATGGTCAATGGAGTCTGATTTAACTTTTGCCTGGCTCCAAAGATTTGCGCGTTTCCATAGGACTAGTTGAATGTCTTGTATTGTTCATCATATTTACTTGGCTTACTAAAGAAAGCTAATGGCTAAGGCTGCAGCCAGAACAGCTGCGCAGCTAATATTTATCGCCAAGTGAACCAGATAGCTGACTTGCATGCATGTTCAGAATGTAGGCTAAATACCGGAATGGATTGGGAAATTTTATAATTTGATTTGTATTATGGATGGCTGCACAGTATAGCTACCTCATCAATATCTTAAATATAAGCTGAACTATATGTTCCGTTTTATATCCCAAATGATTATCCATAATTTCTTGCACAGCATGTGTGTAAACACATTTAGTAAACTCCACCAGCATTTGAAACGGTATGGTCTTGTTCCTAACTGTCACAACTGACAAAGGTGAGCATAAAAACAAGCATCATCTACAACTTGAAGATATACAGCGGGTCCATTAGTCCTCCAAGACTGAAATGCAAATTAGTGTGTGGGCAGACAAAAGAGACAGTTGGCAGACAAAAGAGACAGTAGGCAGTCATTTTCCTCCAAGCATTCTTATGCAGGGTATTGTGGGATAGCTACCTGGCCAGAAGTAAGTACCTGTTGATGAGGGCTATGAAAAATGTAGGGTCACTCCTTGAAGTATTATTGCTATATTTCAATAGGGAGAGCTCTTGTCAATGTTTTGAAGTTACATGAAGATGGGGGAGTCCATGCCAAAATAATTAGGAAAATTTAAGAATGGAAAGGTATAAGGTTTTAAAGCTAAATCAGAGGTTAAACCTGAGTTTTTATGAATTTCTAGTTTAAACACTACCACAATCAAACTTATTCAAAATCATAGCAAGTAAGGACTACACAAATAACAATTTCATACAATAGTTCCTAGTTTGAGGCTGTGGGCTCTATTTTCCAGCTGGCGCATGGCGGGTGGTGAGTCAACGCATTGGCGAAGTGACATTTTCAGCATGTATTTTCACACTCCTGAGCCCGATAATTCCGACAGTGCTTCAAGGCAGCATGAAAATAACTGAAAAGAGGTCATTTGATTAGCTATGGTTGAATCCAGCTGAAGCACACCCACTGATAAATATTCAGCATAACCCAGCCCATTTTCAACCTGCGCAGCGCGCTGTTTGTTCTCGCCTCTGGTCTGAAAATAGTGAAATTCAGTAGCCACGCCCAGTGCGCCATACGCTTGCCGGAAAATAGAGCCCTGAATTTTAAGAAAGGGTAAAATTCACAACAGAATCTTTAAAGCCAGTTTTGCAATAACACCATGTTCAATCAGTCATATCTCCAGAAATATTTACTCAATCTCGTCAATGATACCTCATCTTCTAGCTCTGATTCTTCTACTTTAAGAAGCGATGAAAAAATTTAAAACTGGTGAACTTTTTAAAACAGATATCCAAAGTATGTCTCCGGTCACAATTGATTTTTCAAATGGTCCCCCAATGGCAAAGGCCGCTTATAAGTAGGATTAAATAGTTTCAGGCTCATAGCAGCCTGCCATTTACCAGATTTGAGATTAGGGATATGTTGCCGGTATTTGGCTAAACTTTAAGATCACTTTGAAGAACAGATATTTTACACTTGTCCCAAGTTATCCAGAACCTTAGTTGGCTGACACCATTATCCACATATAAACAATAGAACCCAGACCTTTATAAAGGCAATTCAGAACACAATCTGTCACAAGTCTCAGTGTAGATGGGTGAATATGTCCCAGCGCAAGGGCTTCCTCAATGTAACTCTCCATAGCTTTAGTCTCTGAACCCGAAAGGGAGAAGATCCTACCCCATGGAGGAGTGGAACCTAGTACAAGCTCAATGGAACAGTCGTATGGGTGACGGGGTTGCAACTCCTGGGCAAGGTACTTGCTGAAGATGAGGTGGAGGTGCCAGTATTCCGGGGGCACATGGAAGAGATCTGAGTCATCGTTGCCCCCAGAGTCAGAGAGATTGGGGCAGCAGGCGGTGAGCAGCTGAGGGAACTGGTTAAGAGAGTCAGAAAGTCATTGGAATAGTTACACCCCCGCCTCAGAATAGTTCCCACAGACCAGTCAATTTTAGGGTTGTGCTTCACCAACTAAGGATGCCCAAGTACTTGAGGGAGTTCAGGTGAATCTACCAAATTAAACTGGATAAAACTGGGTAACAAAACTAGGAGAATTCCTTTCTAAAGAGACAAAGAATTCCTGAGGCCCCAGAGTCAATGAAAGCTTGTAAATCCAACTGAACGAATGCCCACTGGAGACAAGCAGGGTGCGAGAGGCAAACAGAATGGGACGCGCTAGCTGACTCGTCAGAATATGGGAGGAAAGGCGTTGCGAAAGTGTCCCTGCTGACCACACTAAATGCAGCACATCTGCCGGATCAGTCGTTCGCTCTCCTGGCAAGAAAGTCTCGTGAGAGACTGCTTAGGCTCCTGAGGCTCATGAGACAACTGATTAGGCTCCTAAGGCATTAGTAGTAGCCAACAGAATAATCAATAGAATAATGAACTAGACTCTGCAAACTTTGCAGAATTGAAAAAAGCCTTCTCCCTGGTTCTCGCCCACTTCCGGGTTGGTCAAAAACTTTACTCTTCTGGCTCGGGAATAGCTGTACACTGAAAAAAGCAGGCGCTGACTGCTCCTACATAGCCATAGCCCAGGCATGAGCCCTGCCTGAGAGCAGGGAAATTACCAATGCCACCTTGGAACATTTGGTAGGAAAACTGGATGGTTGTAAAGCCAGGGAGCACCGTTAGAAATCCCTACCACTTTTCCAGTCAACCGTCATAATGATTGGGCGGAGGAAGGTGAGGCTCTGGAGGTGGTGCTGACTGCTGGTGGTGGGCACAGAGTGAGGAACACAAAACTACGCTGAATGATGTATGGCAGCAGCAAGGCATTGCATAGGCGCTCATGTTGACTGAGCATGGTACCTTAGCTTGACAGGGTGATCCTTACTTGGCTGAACTCTGTTGGGTACATAGGTGGCTTAGTCTTTGTAACAAGTCTTAGAGTAAGAACCCAAATGCAGAGACAAACTCAGAAAACAAAGATAAGGGTACACAAATATATTGAATGGGGAACAGGTAACAAAACAATAAACAGGAGATAACATGAGGAACATTTTGGATAAAAGCGTCTGCTAAATGACTGTAATGTAACATAAACACAGGAACTAGAGCAGTGAAGATAAAGTGTTAGGAGGCTGGCAGTGCGATACAACAACCAAGCAAGGAATGATGGTGGACCAGGAACATTAACACACATGCACACAGGTGAGTGGAATTAAATAATGAGAAAATGTGCAGATGAGACTAAACCAATAATACAATCATAACACGCTAATCACAAGGGAAAGATAGGAAAAGCAAACAATATGAACAGGGAACTGGCGGCCTCTGGTGGCTGTGACACATTCAGAACTCATTATGAACTGCTGCAAAGTTGATCTTTGAAGATTCCTCTATTTGTTTTCCAATTGGTTTTTAATTGAATTTAACTGATATCATTTAATTGGTTCTTAAAAATCTTGAAAGACAAATTTTAAATCTAATTATTGCTCATTTAAACAAATGCATAACTGTTACTCAATATTCTCTGACAATAACAAATAATGGTTGTACTGTGTGAAACAGGCTGTCTCTCTAGCAGAGATTGAGGGCGAGTAAAACATTGGTCCACTGCCACCTACCATGGCAGCCATTTATGGTATGAGGACTACATGTTTATTTGCTCCCTTTATGCAGGTTTAATTAACATGGGGAATGATTTGGTTGAACTCTGCAGATAATTTCCGGCCAGGATAATTAACATCCCATTGTTATCGGCACTGCAGTTGAAAGAGCACTTTTAAATTGGAACACGCCGATCCTTTCATGCCTTCAGGACGTGTGGCCTTTGTGATGAAGACCCCGGAAGTGGACCGTCACTCAGACGTGAACAGATTGAGCAAGCGTGATTGGGTCTTCAAGAGATTCCACATTTATTTCTTTCCTTCTGTTTTGATAAATATGCATGTCCATCTGTGTCAGTTCTTGTTATCTACAAGCAGATATCATCCGATCCAATCTCTACCCCCCAACACCCCCACCCCCAGCCCTGCCCCCTAACACCCCCCCAGCCCTTCCCCCTAACACCGCCCCAGCCCTGCCCCCTAACACCGCCCCAGCCCTGCCCCCTAACACCCCCCCAGCCCTGCCCCCTAACACCCCCCCAGCCCCACCCCAAACACAACAAACATTACATTTGAATGTGGATGACTGAACGGGGGCTAGTAAACACTGGTTGATAAGAGAAAGACATTCATCTAATTGTTCAGCAAATTAAAACCCATTGATGATAGTTGGAGGTTGGTGGGCGTGTGTGCGTACAAAAACAAATGCTGCAGAACATCTTAGTGTTTTAATTCAAATATGAGAGTGAAAACAAAGGAACATTTCTTGATTCTATCTTCATTACAAAATATGAAAACAAGCACTTACCAAGCTGAATGAAAGGTATTTCTGATAATGTGTGTACAACTGCTGCAGTACGAAGATATGTTTGATGCATATCATGAATTGTGAAATGAACAGCTTTGTTTTTGAAACAATGCAAGTTTTGATATGAAGATGTGATCTGCATACCAATGCTTTACCCTCTCACTGCCATCTCTCTTCCCCTACAGCCTTCTTTATTACCAGACTTAATAATTATTTTAATAGGTTTGCAGTTGACACAAAATGGAGCCAGCAATTTCCATATTTTATCATTTGACTAACAGCAGTCATGGTCATGCTGCCACATTCAGCAAAAAAAACAAAAACAATTACATGCATTTCAAATGCAAAATTTGTGGCTGATATTTTCGAGGCGTATCATTGTCTCCTTGTGTTCGCTAGCATGGTGGAAAATGGAACCAAACAATGGCTCATATTAAATATGTCAACAGACCAGTTTCAGTTTTTATAATTCAAATAACAATCTATCCAAGAGGAAGAAGCAGCATAATCGCTCAACCAAATAATTGATGGGTTTATTTTTTACTTTTCCCCCCACGTTACAGGTCACGCAAACAATTGCACAGATTGCAGGAGAGGTTTATCTCTCAATGGTGACAGCTAGGCGCATGCTGGTGCCTGTACATTGTTGACAGGAGCTAACACAAAAACACAAACCCCCTACTCCTAGAAGGATAAAGACAATAGTGTCCTATCACTGCGGACTCCCAGTCATAGTCAGCTAAAGATGTGACACAGATTGAAATCTGCACATCTTGCAAGCCCACTTCTATCATTCAGTAGTGAGCTGGTCAGCACCTGTGTGATGTCTTTACAGCTGAGCATCGCTCTGTTGCGATTAGACCAGAGGAATAGCTGCTGGCTTGCAGACCGAGACAAAAAAATCAGTAAGTTGACATGCTAACTATAGTTACTCCTATTATTATTATTAGATGTAATGATTCAGATACAGTAAACCTACCAGTGGCGGCCGGCCTATAGAGGGCGCTGGGGCGCCGCCCCCCCTCCCCCACATACAAATTAAAAAAAAAGTTTTAAAAAAAATATTATTTTTTATTATTATTTAATTTTTTTAGTAGCTTAAAATTATTATTTTTTATTATTATTTTTTATTATTATTTTTTATTATTATTTTTTATTATTATTTAATTTTTTAGTAGCTTAAACATGTTATATGTTGGCCTTGCGTTGTCTAAAGTTTAATACATTACATATGCATGTTCAGGGGAGTGAGGGGACTGCGGGGCGCCGGTAACGTTATGGTGAATCAGAGCACTCATTCATTTTCAGGCGAGCCTCCTGGTACTGCTGCCTGATTCGCGGCCAAAAAAGGAGGTCCCCGGGCGCAGGCCTGTGCGCCCCGGACTATCCTACCCTTTTCTGATTAGTCCTCATGGTTTATGATATTATTTGATTGGATTTAAGGCATGTTTATCACGCCCAGCCGGCATCTAGCAGGATATCACTGCGAGTGCGCAAGTACGGCTCGGTTCAGTCGGCTGCTACTCATTCATTAGTAGATCTAGACCAAGCGAGAGAGATAATTCGAAATGGCTTCTTCAAGTGGAACAGAAAGCAAAGAAAATTCGGTTATTTCTTTGCAAAAAGAACCTTTCTCAAGGCGTTCATTGGAAGAAAAGAAAAGAGTAAAGGAACTTGGACCAGAGCGACCAGATTTGCACATTCAACAGCAAACATGTGATCGCGGTCCAGCTTATAACCGGGGCTTCTCTCGCTCGTGTTATGACAAACGGAGTTGGCTAGCTGGATGTGCTGTGAGTCATGCGTTCTATTGCTTTCCCTGGGGTACGAGACCTAAAGGCTACAGAATTATGTTTCCATCAACCTAATTTTATGCGCATTTTAAAGTATCGCATCAGAAAAGGTTGATGGAAACGGCAAAATTCGAAAAAACTTACTCTAATTCGCAAAAAAGTTTATACGCTCGCTTGAGGTGGTTTTTGTCTTTTGCGAAAAAGAGTTAATGCGCAAAACGGTAGATGGAAACACATTTGCCGAATAAGTTCTGACGTAGCGAACATTGAACTCACGTGACTGATCAGCCGTTTCCGCTGTCGGCGTCTTTCCGGATATCAATTCGGCCAATATTAGTTGAATTGAAAGGACAATTACAACTTGCCCAGCTGAAACTAATTCCTGCAGACCTCTCTCCATTTTATTGCCAAGCGTTATGTTCTCCACGTGGGTATGTTACCAAGGCAACTGGTTTTGTTTACGATATGCAACCTCTACTTCTTCGCTCCAACTCAGTTGGTGGAAACGCACCTAATTCGCATTTTCTTTTTTTTTCTTTTTGCGAACTTTCCAAAAGTTCGCTTAAAATTCGAATGACATTTAGATGGAAACATAGTGATGTCTTACTTGAAAAACTGTCCTCCACTGTTGCCAATTAAACTGTCTTATGCAACTGAGACACAAGGTGGCTTGTTTTTTCTGTTTAAAGTCAAAGTCAGATGTATTTGTTTTTTTTAGAAATGCTAGCGCCCCAACCTATATTTAGATCACCAGCCGCCACTGAAACCTACACAGTAATTTCCTATCCTTTATATAACATTAACACAAAATACATATTGAAGCAATTCAGGTTACGAGTCTTACTCAACTGGGTTGCACACCCAGTAAAACAAAAACAGGTCCTTCACTGTTACACTACATTGCCACCTTTAAATGTGGAGAGAAAAAAATACTTTATTATTACCGTTGATTTAGGCCTAGGATGCAGCAGTCATTCCACTGCTATCCTCTGCTGCCCTTTCAAAAAGAATAAACTAAGTGGCCTCAGCTTTGAGGCACAGTTCTGAACACTCCTGTCATGTTCAAGTGGAGCTTTCCAATTAGCAAAGCCGCGAGAGCTGAACACAGTATCTTCATCATTTTAGCAACCAAGTGTCACAGTAATAAGCACGTAGGCATGAACCAGAACCTAGAGTGATGCCAAGTGATTGTGAATGTACCGTAAACACATTGGGCCTCATTCACCAACCATTCTACGGACAAATGTGTTCTTAAGACGTTCTTTAAAGTGTTTTTATGAACATTCACCAATGTTTTCTTACTTGGAGTTTTTTCTTTGGTACAACAGAAGCTCAGAACGCAAAACATCAGTTAATCCCGAAATGTTTGTAAAAAAGTTTTTTTTTAAGTCTTAAGAACAAATTTGTGTTGGTGAATGAGGCCCATTGATCTTCCATTATCGGGCATGCTCCTCACAGACAAAAGCCATTCATGTATTGTTAATAGCCCAGGCTAAAAAAACAATTTGAATAATATTCACAGAAACTATGTTTAGTTTTATAAATGAATGTCAGTTGGCGACACCATGTGTTTCGGAGGAGAAAAGCGGATGTCTACACTCTCCCAGCGGGGTTCGCACATGAACACAGTTGGACATGCCAAATTAGGGGTGGATTGGATATGTTCAGCCCCACATTGGGTGCCAAATCTATTTATTTGTATCTCTTACACCAACAAATGAATTGTCCCACCCATTCGCTGAATTAACCTGTATGTCAAATCTAACACAGCATCACTCAATATCGAATAACAACGACGCTCCATAGTTCCGCCGTGCCATGTTTTGATGACAAAAAACACAAAACTGTGGCAAAAGAAGTAACTTTTCAATTAGCTGCCGGCAATGGCTCGTGGATGACAGCTGTAATGCACCACACTGCCCTTTCGACTCACAATGCAGGTTCTTATCCATCGTATTACCTTAAGCCCTAGGGTGCTGGGAGGCCTCGTCTTTTAGAAACATTCGGGAAAAAAGACCACCACAACATTTTATGAACTTTGTACAGGCAGTTATTTATGGTACCGTTCTACTGGACCCGGTACAGGGTCCGTCGGGCTCAAAAGATTAAACTAGAGTCAACATGCAAATTCCCTGTAAGATGTCTATACCGCGTTGTGTTACGCAGCTGGGCTGCCAACAACCATAACGTGTCTCCTAAGATTTATGATCTTATGCTTTTAAATTAAATTGTATTACACCGTGAAGGGCACATTATGCATTCAATATGCGTCGTATATATTCCTGAGACCATTTATCCAACTCCAGTATTAGCAGCTGAACTTGAAAGGAAGTAACTGTCACACATGCCATGCACACCCCAAACACTGGTTCTGGTGATCCCTTTACCTCCTGAGGAGAACATAAACTTCCCTTTCATTATTGCTCAATTACATGTCTGCAGCCACGTTTAATATAAGGGATTATATTAAACGTGATTCTGAGAAAAATATACTGACAATACTAATGGAAAAATCCTTACGCTGCACTGTCTTTCTCCATGTGCCATATGGTCAGGAAGCATCACAAGGCTTCTTTAAACATTTATCATAGGCAGAAAAGTTGTCAGCAGTTCTATTCCAAGCTGGAATGTGGGGGGAAAAAGCCCTGAGCATGAATTATAGTCGGCCAAAAGCACATATTATGATACAGTGGAATAATAGCATGCCAAACATTCATATGATGTATTTCTGCTCTCTGGTATGGACTACATTGGAATAATCTATCAATGTAGGAAATGAAAGATGACCTTTCCGGGGGTAGGGAAGCCAGTGAAGTAAAAGAGGGTAAGCTTAAGAAAGTCTCATTTATATTACCCATTAGCCACTGTGAGCGTGTCTGTGAGTGACAGCAGCACCATGGCTAAATATCTGCAGCAATCTGCTTCACCTACTGGCCTCTACTCTTCAAGCAATACAGCATGAATTATATTATTGCAGTGTGGACATGGTAATATTCAATTTCATTCACTCATTCATTCATTAATAGTTCTAATGGTTGCTTTGTAATGGTAAAATGCCATAGTCATGAAAGTGTTAAGCATGCTTTACAAGAATGCAACCCCAGAAATACAGCTGCCATGAAAACTATGTATTCTAAGAAAAAGACATGCAGATCAGAGATGTGATTTCTTGTGATTCCTATTATTTTTATTATCACAATAAAGTCATTTTGACCTGTTGGATGGTCAGGTAGCTGTCTAAGGACAACCTTTAGGGAATTAATTTAAATTGTACATTGACCATCCGTGTCCTCAGACTATGACTATGACCAGTTGCCATGGAAACCGCAAAGAGCCATCGGGCCCACACTTCAAGAAAGAAGGGGTGAAATGAAGGCCTGCTGAAAAGACACTAGCCTACTACCACCTTTATTCTCCTTGGGCCTTTATATAGGTCTATATCAAGCCCATTACACAATAGGAGTAAAATATTAAAGTGCTATATTGTTCATCTGAAAATCATCAGTGGGTCAGTCAGGGTGGCTGGAGTGGTGTCCCGTTGATGCTGCAGTCATTTTTGACAAGGCCAAAAAAAACAATTTTGTAAAAAAATTCAACATTTTTCTTACATAGTATGTCATTGTAGTGTAGTTTACATAAATATGATACTGCACACAGAAGCAGGCCAAATAATTTTTTTGTTCAGAAACCAATAATACAAATGTTATTTTCAGGTTGAATACTTACACAAACAGTTCCCAAAAGATAAGAAAAAAACCTAATCTCAAATATGAAATTTAACCCTTTAAGCAAGAATGGCACTAATTGACATCAATTATACAGACATTGCATTGTTCACGTCAAATCTCCATCAATTTAATGATAAAGCAAAACATTTTTATGTACTGTAAACAGAAAAATCTCATACTGAAATGAGTGAAATATCAATTAAATTTGCTGTGGTTAACATATTGTGTCATCAGGGAATAGTCCCTCTCCTTCACAGCATAGAGATGAATGGTATTGCACAGGAGATAAACTCTGGAAAAATATTGCTGAAAGTAAATATTAGCAATAAAAAACACCATTCAAAACTCAAGTTTAATGATGTATGGAATGCAGTAGGCTATGCGAGGATCTAGCTACACATTATGATTTTTGGGTAGCGTTCCCCGAAAATATGCAAGCTCGTCTCCTTTTGGTAATGGAAGAGGCAGGCGTTCATAACGTGAAGCAGAATTAGTGGAGGAACACGCAACAGTAATGTCACACCTACATCTTAGGAACGAATGGCAGACCTATATTTATTAGAAAATAATTAAACCATAAACTAAATACATATACAGTGCCCTCCACATTTATTGGCATCCCTGGTAAAGATGAGTAAAAAGGGTTGTGAATTAGCTTAATCTCACACTGAAAAAAAATCCAACCTTTAATTGAAGTAAATTGATTCTGAGGAAAAGAATCCCTCATCAAGAAATAATTATTTTTAACAAAACCACGTGTGCCCACAAGAGGCCAAGACTGGGCTTTCGTTTTGAAGCTCACTTCCTGGTTGGGCTGGGAGCCGCCATTGTGCCGTTGCTCACTAGTGCCACTGCGGTTGGCTCCAGTATAGGTCTTTCACCATGTAAGTCAATGGCAGAAATGTGGTCAAAATACTCAGTCAATACATTTTTCCCACAAAAAATTTTAATTTCAATAGGTGCCCTTCCTTCATCTAATGCCTGTGCATGTGCTGATTTTTTAAAATATTGTGTCATTTGGACAGGGTGTTAACATTTGTTCAGGACCAATCAGAGGGACAGGTTGAGTCCTGGGGTCACTGCTAAAGATATGTTCTAATCTATATGGTTCTCACTGCCCTCACTCAGAGAGGCGGGACAAAAAGCGGGAGACAACAGTCATTGATCTAAAACATGCCCTGGCATCTTGGGACCTGTATACAGTCTATGCTTGGGACAGGGAGACATGCTGTATTTTTGAGTGGAAGTCAATAGAGAACATCATTTAGTAGTCTGCCGTGAACAAGCTGTTGTTTTGTGGATGCAGTTTGTAACATAATAAATTGACTGCCTTTTCACTCATCTTCAACATGTTTGTCATCACGTATTAATTTTGGAGCCATCAGGTGGAGTGTAAGATTTGGAGAATCAAACACGACAACTAAGGGTTCTAAAAGCACACACCATAGTGTGCACCAAAAAGACGGATGGGTCCGTACTATGAGAGGGGGATATATCTATATGAATAACCAAGGAATGTAGAATAGAAAACACTCCAGGCCCAAAGACAAAACAAAACAACCCCAAATAACAGGACGTACTCGAGAACCAAGTGAATAACAGAGGTAAGAAAACAAATAATTTACAGGAAAAGAAAATAATTATCTCACTCTCAATGTGGGAGAGTGCAGAAGTGAAAAACAAAAAACAAGCAATCTGCCTCAACGAGAACAGAATGCAAATCAAAGCAAGAGACAGACAGCAACAAAGATAAAAACAATTCCACTAAGGAATAACTCAAGATGCTAAAGCAAGTCCCTTGTAGTATCTCTTAAGCAAAGCTTAAAAGAGAAAAGGACGCTTGTAATTCCAAACACAGAAACAGAGGCGGAAAAAAATTGATAGAGAGCCCTGACGACACCAAAAAGAATAACGACCGCAGCCGAGGCTGACAATAACCATGAAAGGAGCAAGCTATAATGTGTCTACTACTGTTTTGTGAGATGAGAGACAGCAGAGGATGTTGCGGCAACATTACAGGCCCAGCATCTTGGAGCAAGCAGCCAAACTGTGGGTTAAGTATCTGAAATTCATTGCTCCATACCTGTATAACCTTATTCAATAATATCTAATCAATTTCTATATTGATTTAGCTATTCCACCCACTCCCGTACGTGATTGCCGTACTCCCCCTGCCGTGAACGTTTCCATTGCTTAGCAATGCTGGGCTAGCTAGCTAGCAAGCTGCTCACGGCAAGTTGTTTTAACATTTAGCTAGCAAGCTAATGATAGCTTATGGCAAGCCATTTTACTTTAACAGTTATTTGACTTCCTTAGTCATCCTTATAAGTTGGCTAGCTAGGCTACTGTGTGATTGCCTAGCTAACATTACTAATGTTAGCCAGCTGCTCCAACTAGAACGATAACCGGACAATGTGTGAACCCACTAACCTACAATGCCGACTTTATCTGGAACAGTTTTCAGAACGGGTTTAAAATGCTGCAGAAAACTGTGACAGACTGCTCTGTCTTGTCAAAATAACATACAGTATGTGATTGATTGACCGTCAATATAGTTGATGGCAATAGCATTACCCTATGTTCGTCTGTATGTGGTTATGCAGTGCGTCAAGCTTGGCTACCTAGCTCAGCTGGTATGCTATCTAGCTAATCAAATTAGCTGATGAATATAAATTGAAGATAACTGAATGAATGTTAATTAATTGACGAATACCACACATTCAATGTGAACAAATGACACAGTAAAATCTAGGATGAAAATGAAATGTTATATTGTAAAACATTAGCAACTTAAGGAAGTTTACTGCAATTTCGTTTTGCACAATTGTGGGTTTGGTCAGGTCATGGGCTTCCCTACCCTGAATGGTCAATAATCTGTGCCTGAACCATGAAGACCATATCCGGTTGACCCTGCTCCAAAAAACGTCACTTTAGATCCATGGAGCAGACGCAGTTTGTACAAACGGGTGGCGAAAAAGACATCCGGAGCCTCAAAACTGTTTTTACGAGGCCGTGGGAAAGCAATGGGTGACGTCACAGTGACTTTGTCCATATTTTTATACAGTCTATGATATAGCCTAGCTTTTTAGTTTTTCCTTCTGTAAACCCAATCGACGGTGGCCCCCTAGTGGTAGTCATATCTGTCCCAATTACAGTATTCATGTTTCTCTGAAATTATAAGACCGGCATTTTCCCTTGCTTACTGTACTATGTACAGTACCCAATGTACTTTTGGCTTAGTTGACACCAATTTTTTTTCTTCAAAATCTCTTGGATAAATATGTTTATGTAACCACATATCCTACCCAGTTATGAAGATACAACTGTGTTCTGATTAACCCAGAAGAGTTTCTTGTTCAGGAGCACAAACCTATTCGTAAATACTCATTATGAATATATCTTATATGCCGTCCTCGCCGTGTTATTAATGTGTCCTCCATGACAAAAAAAGGGAATGAATGGGAAACTAAATTTTGAAAAGGGGGACAATTTACACAAGATTAAATCTGACTGGTTACTGCGACGCAATGTTGTGCCGCCTTTGGCTTGAAGACAAATTCTGGCCACCTCCCCCGCTGCTTCTCCAGGTAGCCATGCACCCGCACCAATCCCAACACAATGTAATGGGTTTCTTAATTGTTCGGAGATTCAAACGCGAAGGTGGGAGGAATCTGAACAAGTCAGCTCACAAGACGCGAGGACCAATAATTAAGGGAGAGAAAATAATAAATAAAAATGCTGAATTCATAAGGGGAAGTGGGTATCGGTTCTTTATCGTTATGGCGTTTAACGTGCAATAATCAATACATGGTCTTCAAGTACCATCCTTCTTTTTTACGAAAAAGAACCCCGCGCTAGGGATGCACCGATACCGATACCAGTATCGGTATCGGGGCCGATACCATGCTCATGTACTCGTACTCGTAAAAATGTACCGATACTCCAAAACCGATACCAACTGTCAGGGCTAGCGTGGGAACGAAGGACCAGACGCGACAGTAGGGGTTTCAGAGGATGCTCACTGAACACCTCAAAGCGGGAGCGAAACCCCGCAAACAGGGACTAATAATAAACAAACAAAATATAACTCTCCACCCCAGGAGAGATACCGCTAACAACTGAAAACAACCCTAAAGGCGAAAAAACTCTTAACACTTTATGCAATGCAATAACAACGAAAAAACCCCTATAGCTAACAACGAAAGAACCGAAACCAAAAACTCTCTTGCAAAAAGAGATAGCCCTGAATACACGGGCAGTAACAATAATGGTAAAAGGAAAGACAACGCGAAAACAATTGCACCCTCGGTACGTGGCTATAACGCCCGATAAATGGTGAAAGAAATGAAAACAAAATAACGCTTACAGTTTCCAAACACGAAGAGAGCAGGGCTGGAAAAGGACGAAGGTCCAAGGATACCGGCTATCTTCGTAAAAAGATTGGCAATATGGAAGCGTCAAATAATGCTGACGTGTGGTTTAAATACTGCCAGGAAACCCTGACCGGTGAACACACTGAACTGAAAACCAAAACCTGAAACGGACTAGGAAAACAAAGAAGGGACGCAACATGAGCGCTCCCCAGGGAAGTGGACAATATACACAGAGCAGGCAGAGAAACCATGACACCAACGTCCAAACGTCCGCACGCTAATGCTATCACCTTAGCAACACCTAATCCTGACCTGCGTGCTCACGCTCACGCCACGCCCTCCTTCACGAGAAATCAAGACAAAATGGCGAAAGTTTGGAAGTACTTTGAGGTAGACGAATCTGACCAAACTGTAGCAAAATGCAAGCTCTGCTCAGTGAAAATATCAAGAGGTGGCACGAAGGCTAGTTCATTCAATACTAGTAACTTGATAAAACATCTCAAAACTCGACACGAGTAGTATAAATAGAATGATGCACAAAAGACTACAGTTTTATTTTGGTTATTATTTATGTTTATTTATTTATTTTTATTGGACCTCATTTGATTTAAATAATCAGTAAATTGATAGACTGTGCTCCATCAACAGGAGAAAATAAACACAGTATCTTCAAAATCAGCCGTCTCATTATTGTGGTATTATTATACAGTATTATTATAAAGTACTCATACTTAAAAAAACACACAAAAAATGGTATCGGTATCGGTATCGGTATCGGCGAGTACTCAAAAGTGAGTACTCGTACTCGTACTCGGTCTGAAAAAAATGGTATCGGTGCATCCCTACCACGCGCCAGTGGGTGAGGTCGATAGTCTTACGAAACCGTTAGCCAACGCCTCATTAATATAAGCCTTCATAGCAGCACTCTCAGGAGTCGACAAGAAATAAAGACTCCCTCTCGTAGAAGTAGTACCCGGATACAGCTTAATAGCGCAATCAAAAGGGCGGAAGGGTGGTTGCCCTCTGTTTGCTAAATACCTCTGATAACTGCGTATTCAGTTGGCAAGTTGAGAGGTAAAGAAAATTCTGCCTGCCATCTCAGTATCCTCCTTCTGAATAGGTGACCCAGGAGGAGGTGACCACTGAATCTCAGTCGGAGAAACCCAATCTATCTGCATGAGTCCCTCTGTACTAGGCGATAGGGATTTTACTGTAGGAGAAACGGACTTAGTAACCGCAATAAAAGAAGACTTATTTTGTTGGTTCTCTCTGTGTTCTTTATGACTTCAATGATCCTGTAGACGATTGTCTATCCGTGGATAGTGGAAGACACTAACTCATCTAAGGAATCAGGTTGCTCGGGAATAGCTAGGGCATCCTGAATAGACTCGTCCAATGCCTCAGAGAACGACGTCATAAGAGGAGCTTCTGACCAACCTGTCTCGCCTGCCAACAATCTAAACTTTTTGGCGAATTCAGCCACAGTATCGTTACCCTGGCGAAGGCGATGAAGCCGTCTAGCCAATTCCCGACCCGAAATGTTATGGTCGAAAACCGACTCCATCTCCTTCATAAGTGTCGTAGTGGAATTTAAAATAGGAGATTTATCCCTGATCAAAGGTGTAGCCCAATCAAGCGCAGACCCAGAAAGTAGTGACAGAATAAAAGCTACTTCGGAGTCTGGATTATTAAACCGTGAGAATTGAGCTTTAAAAAATTTTTAACATTGAGTGAGAAACCCCCAGCATTTTCCTGCTCTACCATCATAGCAGAGAGGAAGTTGTAACTTGGGTTCCCTACCAATTTGAACAAAGGGAATTGAGGAGATGATAGCCTGAGCGGGAGGTATGAATGCTTGGTGTGAAACTGTGAGGGATTGCATATCCTCCATCAACTCGTGGAACCAACCCTCTTGAACCCTCATTTGGGCGCTCAGCAGACTAACTTGATTAGCCAGCAACTGCTGATTGGCCTCAATACCCCTGATGTATTTGTCTGATTTTTTATCCCCTGATTGATCTCCCTGCAACCTTGCTGAATCATCCATGATTGGCTTGATTGTTCTGTAATGGGTTTCTTAATTGTTCGGAGATTCAAACGCAAAGGTGGGAGGAATCTGAACAAGTCAGCTCACAAGACGTGAGGACCAATAATTAAGGGAGAGAAAATGATAAAGAAAGAAAGAAAAAAAAGCCTTCAGGCTAAACAGCCGAAACTAAAATAAACCCACAAAAACGGGTGAACTAGAAAACTAGTAAATAACAACTAAATCTCCCGAACACAAATAATGACACAATGAATGGGAAACTTAGTAAACAAAAGAACACCCTCGGCTGCCTTAGCTCAGAGCCGGAGAAGTGTAAAACTAAAACGAAAGTAAAAAGAAAAACTGTCTCAGAGAGAACAGCAAAGTGCTAAGTAGATAGCACAGAACGCTACCAGGAAGAAAAACAAATCCTATACCCGATTAAGTAGCTAACTAGCAAGTCCCCCCTGAACATAAACAATGTTTAATATCAGGAGGTTGCTAGTCACCTGGCTATACCTGGCTTGAATGCAATGTTCTAAGACAATCAAGCACCGGAGAAGCGGAAGTGAGAAACTTAAATACCCTGCAGGTAGAAGCACAGGTGAAAACAATAATGAGGACGGCAAACCACGGAACGGAACGTGGAAAAAAATCTGATTGATTCACAATCGGGAAAGCAGGACGAGAGCCGCAAAATAAAAGAAAACAAAACAGCCATGAACCACTACACACAATGCTTTAACTGATACACCTATTTAGTGAACCTTGCTCTGAATTTTACCCCTGCACTAATACTAATATATCGACCTCAGGCAGCATAATATTGTCTCTGCTGAGTGACGTCATAAAATAAAACTCGAGACTCCTGGGGGGAAAAAAGACTATTCATGCAATGTTTTGTGGAAAATTAAGCGTGTGTGTTTCTCTTTTCCATGCACATATGCACATGTGTTTGTGTACGTGAGAAAGAAAAAGAAAGGCTAATTGAGTCCTATTTTCCAGTCTGGCTTCTCCAGAAGGTCAGTCATGGAATGAAAATCTCCTGCTATTAAATTTTTAAAATGATGAATGTGGTTTATCGCGTTTTTCCAGGACACCCTTTAAATAATGGCTCCACCGCTGCCCTGTCTGTTGTTGCGGTAATCTTATTTTTGGTCCACTTTGAGCATCTTAATTTCTCAAAAAATAACGTCTTTGGGCTGAGAGCCTGTCCTCCAAGTGCCTCTGCCCTTGTCCAGTGTTCAGGTGTCCAGCCTCTCATGCTGTCAGCTTTATCCTCTTTTCTTCCTCTTCTTTTTTTCTTCCCTTTAATCTCAGCTGCTGGTGTTCTTGCCAGATTGGCTTCCGTCTGCAGGGCTCCACCACCTGATCTATGGTCCCCTGTTCCCCTTTTTTTGACACCTGAATCCCAGCTCTCCCTCCACTAATTAATTATTAATAGATTATACATAAAAATACAACACAGAGCATGAGGTAATGTCAATAATTGTTGGAAAGGAGGGATGGTTGGCCAGACTGCAAAAAGATTTGGCAGTATGTATGAATGTTGGACTAACACTCAACGGCCAATGCATTCCCTAACAGAGAAAAAAGATTTTATTAATGCATTATTAACTATGAAAAAGTGTATTGTCATTTAAGGTGTTAGCTATTATTTTTCTCTGCCTAAAGACATCCTCAAGGAATTCCAGGCAAGCGGTCTCGAGCGCTTTCACTCTGAATGTCGCAAGGGTTTATATCGCAATGCAACCATTGCATCCTCAAATTAGAATCACAGATTGGCAGTGACAATGGAATTAGTAGTAATGAATAATCAGAATTAATCACATCAAGAAAATTTGTATAAAAACAAAACTCTTCAAGTTATTACAGCACAGCCTGTGCTCTGCCTACACTTTCAATTTCTTTTAAAAACAACAACAACCAGTACCATTTCAGCACAACAACACACTATTACTAAACCTAAAACAGATCCGATTTTACACCGTGGTAAAAAGTCTAAAGCAGACGTACATGTTTTCCCTCACCTACCCAGTTCTGCAAGGCTAGCTGTAGAACTTTAACAGTGAAGACCGGGACAGAGGATCAGACCATGGATAAACAGGCCCTTTGATCCTGTGAGGAGAGACACAGTGGCCTCTGAGCGCAAATCAGCCGGCACAGCTAATGAAAAGGCCCCCAGTCTGCCGAGAGGCCTGTGGAACTGTTGAGACGTGCCAGCCTGTATATCTGCTGTAATTGATTGCACAGTCTGTCTACTGGTGGAAACGGCACCTGGAGCGGTGGGCATGTGTCCAGTCTGTGACAGCAGCATGAGACGGGTGGGGGGGCTTTCACTCTCAAGCGATTTCACTCTTCCAATGTTGCAAGAGTTTATGCAGCAATGCAACCATTGCAAATATCTTGGTAAAGCCTTAAGAATAAGAGTCAATATCCATATATTAACTTCTCGTTTCAGCCAGCATGCCGTATATTCAACTTTACAAAGTAGAAGTGACTCCGTTTTACATCTGGTGCAAGGAAAACATGGGCATAGCATGTGTTCAGTTTTATTCAATATTTTTTAACTGGTTAATGGAGTAATGCATGTCAGAAAGTCCTATTTAACGTATCTGTAAGATCTTCAGGTTCTTCAGCCACCTTTCTTTGCTATTAGCATAACATTGACCAATGAGAGCACTGCAATGGGAGAGTAATTTGACTTTATAAAGAAATAGCCATTGCAGCAGTGTACTTGGTGCTTGCCATGTCTTGCTGTGCCTGGTGCATTCGCACATAATGATCATTATGTATTAGCTGCTAATAAGCAAGCATTAACACCTGATAACAAGACAGGTGACAGAAATACTGTAACATTTAACAAGTGCTCCTACAGATCCTAATTAGCTACTTACCAAAACATAGACTCGTATGCAATTACATTTCTGTTCGGACCAGTGATGAAAATGGATGCTGCTTTTTAAACTGTTGCTTTTTAAATCTGAGTTGTAAGGGTAAGTATACAGTTAATGACCTCATTGATAGTGACTCCCAGGGTGTCCAAGAGACCACTAATATGAGATTTTTATAGTACCCATGTGTACAACTATTTTGTGCTACGAAATAACTAATTAGAGATTGAACATTTGAGTTCCCCTCATATCCTGATAGTGGGAACTAATGTTCCTATATTGGTAGATAATAAGGCACTACTAACCCAATAGCCCATTCTATTGTATATAGAAGCTATGTTTTTCAATTGACAGCTATTCAAGATGTAATACCATTTTTTCTTGAAGAACACAGATTGGTGAGCACAATTCCCGTATTAACCTAAGTAATATGGAGGTAGATTTCTATCAAAAATAAATAAACACAAAAGTATAATCCACAATTATTTTTACCATCCACACACAAACACCTCTCAATTTGTGTTCGTAGGTATAATCCACAAATGTGTTTTTGCCATCCACATGCAAACACCTCTCAATTTGTGTTTCGTAAATCATCATTTGGATGAATGCAAAAATGATATTCACAAATGCAAATAACATTTTCAGATATGTTTCCAATGTTCACATTTACAAATCAAAAGCTTGGCTTGCGAATTGGCGAATCTACATTTGGCGATCGAAGGACACGCTTGATCTGCTTTGATTTACGTACGGAATTTTGAGACAAAATTCAGTGATTCCACTGTTTTTCCCCGTGTCGATTCACACATGATTCACTTGTGATTCACACGCAAACTTCTTCTTCTTCTTCGGTGCTACCTAACAAGGCGATGTGTGTTTGGCTCATCAGCGCCACTTTTAGAACAAGTGGCCAAAATCGCACATTATCTTTAAGAAGTGGATGCCCCCAATAGGGTCTGGCTGCGGAAGTCACCCGCCAAGACCCTGTCAAGCACCAGGACCGTGTCAATCGCTAAGACCCTTGGAAGTTACATCACGTGGAAACAGGAGCATAGCTATTTATATTCTGAGCCAGATCAAATAACCAGACGCATCGACTCCAGGAGCCGACATCTAATATCAAGGTAAATGATACAACCTAAATGCTATACGTTACGTTATTAGCGTTACTTAAACGAACAACGTTAGCTAGCGTTAGATAGCTAACTTGTATGAGTTGGTTTACTAGTTAGACAGTAAAGAGTTGGCTAGCTAGCTAGCAAGCTAACATTATAGCTAACGTTAGATATTACATCAAATTAGCTAATGATATCCATAGACAACAGATTTAATGTTAGTTTATTTAGCAATAGCCAATGATGAAAAAAAAACTTGTTTAACATTAGCTAGTTAGCTGTTTAAATAACTGACTGCGCAGTAGCTAACTGCTATTGTTGCCTGTATTATTAATGAAGGACGTTAGTGTAGCTAGCAAACCCTTATTTTTGGCAAACAGTAGTTGGGTTGGGGTATAAATAGGTTGGGGTATAATTGGCCACCAAACTGAAGTGTGCACTAAAATATACAAATTTTAAGTTTCAATAATCTTTGTGTTTATGTATTTGTATTAAAACATGTTTTTAAACTATAGAAACGACTGATGATGGTTCACCTCCGGGCCGCCGCCCAGTGGTACCAGGACCACCAACAAACACCTTTTTTTGGACCCAGTCTGCCTGCCCCATGTCCTGACAATGGAGGCGCTGAGACGCTGAGGTAGCGGAGGCGCTGAGACGCTACACCACACTCAGTGAAATGTGGGAGGGGGAAGGTGCGATATTAGAAAATATTATCTCCATTTCTTTTTATTTCTGAGCACAAGGAGGACATGGAAGTCTTTTTATATGAAGTGGTAGACAGGCTGAATGTGTTCTGCCTTGTCCCTTGTGAGCCAGAGGAAGAAACGCACACACACACAGTAGATAATGTAGATTTGATTATTGGTCATAGGGGGTGATGGTGATTACTTGTTATTTTTATTATTTATTACTCCCTTAGACATTATACTGTTGCGCCTTTTCAAGGATGTTTTTGTTACAATCTGCCCCCTTATTCTGGCTATAACTAATAGCAGTTTAACAAATGGAGTCGTCCCTTCCAGTTTTAAACATGCTATTGTGCAACCCTTACTAAAGAAACCTAGATTAGACCCCAATGACTATAACAACTACAGGCCCATCTCTAAGCTACCATTTATTTCTAAGATTTTAGAAAAAGTTGTCTTCTCCCAGGTCTCCTCCTACTTGAACACATTCAACATTTTTGATAAATTCCAGTCCAGTTTTAGAGCTCTGCAGAATACAGAAACCACTTTGTTGAAGGTATATAATGATATTCTTCTCTCTGTCGATTCTGGTTCTTGTGCCATCTTAGTCCTGCTCGACCTCAGCGCAGCATTTGATACGATCAACCATTGCATTCTCTTAAGACGCCTGGAGGGTGAAGTTGGTCTGCAGGGCTCAGTGTTAAAATGGTTTACTTCCTACCTGAAAGAAAGAACCTTTTCCGTTAAAATAAGAAACTGTTCTTCATCCCCTGCCTCCATTAAATGCGGCATCCCCCAAGGTTCTATTTTAGGGCCTCTTTTATTCTCACTGTACAAGCTTCCCCTTGGCTCTATTTTTGAAAAATATAATATTTTATATTATCACTGTTATACGGATGACGCACAGTTTTACCTGCCAGTTACACCTGACAACGTTTGTTCATTGAAGAACCTTTTTAACTGTCTAGATGACATTACATGTTGGATGGCGGGGAACTTCCTTCAACTAAATAATAATATAAACGGAAGTAATTATGTTTGGCCCTCCTAGCTCTGTCACCAGCCTAAGCAATGCGCTTGGTCCCCTGTCTACAAATTTGCAAATTGTAGTAACAAATCTTGGTGTCTTCTTGGACACTTCTTTGAATTTTAACAGACAAGTCAGTAGTGTTGTGAAGGGCAGTTTTTATCACCATAGCTAAGTTAAAGCCGTTTTTATCTCATAAGAACCTGGAAACAGTTATCCATGCTTTTATTACCTCTCGGCTGGATTATTGTAATTCCCTGTAAATGAGATTGACCCATTCCACTCTGTCTCGACTGCAAATGCTGCTAGATTTTTAACTGGAACAAAAAAAAGCAACATATTACTCTGGCTCATTTGCATCGGTTACCGGTGAAATATAGAATTGATTTAAAATTTTTATTATTTATTATTATGAAAGCCCTCAATGGATTAGCTCCACAGTACATCCCTGATCTGCTGATTCCATATTCTGCTCCCAGGTCACTTAGGTCATCCACAAAACAACTCCTCTTAGTCCCGCACTCACGTCTCAAAACTAAAGGTGACCGGGCTTTTTCTGTTGCTGCCCTCAGGCTCTGGAACAATCTCCCATCCCACATTAAGTCCTGTCCCACCGTTGATCATTTTAAATCTAATTTAAAGACCCACCTTTTTTCTCTTGCTTTTAGTGCAACTTGAGGTTGTCCCAAAACTGCTTGACATTGATCCTCGTACTCCTTATTCCATGTATTTTATTGTGTTGTATTGTTAATACATGTATTGTACTGTGATGTTATTTTGTTGTGGTTTGTGCTGTATTGTAGTGAATGGAAAGCACTGTGGCTCAGCTCCTGTTGTTTTAAATGTGCTATATAAATAAAAGTGACTTGACTTCTACTACTTATTATTATTATTACAGTATTATTATTACTACTACTACTTTGACTACTACTACTAGACAATCATATGAAGTGATGAACACAATGTTATGTTTTCCCTCTCGTATAATGCTGTCAGCTAGCCTTTTCTGTGATGCTCACGTTTATCAAAGGTTTAAAATAATTTGGGGTTATTGCAGGCTACCTATGGTTGGGTAATTCATAATTTCTCAATACAAAAAAGTGCATTATACAAATTAATTGTGATTCTAAATTCCGATAGAATGTGACAATACCCAGTTTACCCACATTATACCCACATTAGAGGCTGCCTTAAAGTGGCCATACTGTTATCTTGTAATAAGATAAACAATTTCAGTGACTCCTTAATCTGGACGGGGACCAATAACCATATCAACTGGGAATACATTATACTGCATGATGAAGTCACACCTTCATACTGTCCCACAGCAAAGCAGCAGAAGCCAGGGGGAATTTTGCCAACACTCCTGGACGATAGGCGATTTTTAAGTCGCGCTTGGCAGGGTCTTGGCGGGGGACTTCCCCATCCACTTCTTAAAGATAATGTGCGATTGTTCTAAAAGTGGCGCTGATGAGCCGAACACACATCGCCGTGTTAGGTAGCACCGAAGAAGAAGAAGTTTTGCATGTGAATCACAAGTGAATCATGTGTGAATCGACACGAGAAAAAACAGCGGAATACTTCTCTCAAAATTCCGTATGTAAATCCAAGCTGATCAAGCGTTTCCTTCGATCGCCAAATGTTGATTCGCCAGTTCGCAAGCCAAGCTTTTGATTTGTAAATGTGAACATTGGAAACATATCTGAAAATGTTATTCGCATTTGTGAATATAATTTTTTAATTCATCCAAATGATGATTTACGAAACACAAATTGAGAGGTGTTTGCATGTGGATGGCAAAAACACATTTGTGGATCATATCTACGAACACAAATTGAGAGGTGTTTGTGTGTGGATGGTAAAAATAATTGTGGATTATACTTTTGTGTTTGTTTATTTTTGATAGAAATCTACCGCCATAAAGTAACACTAGTGTTTATTTATAAGCCAAAGTTAAGGGCAAATGTTTATTAAATTCAGGCCATTGTACTTAGAAAATTTATTACATCTGCATGTGTATTCTGAACTGGGCTGGTGGGGAGACACTCGCCTCCTTAACACATTTGGGAGACAGGGACAAACACACACCTTGGGGTATATCATTTATTTTAATCACTTGAAAACAACTAAAATGGATACTGATAAATATTTTCACTTGTGATTTCATGCCACAGATTTAATTATGCCTTGCTGTGAATGTCGAAACACTCCTTCATAATTGCATAATGCTAAATTTCTAATTTTGCTAATGCCTTTGCATTATTCAGATGCAGAAATAAAGACTGCCAGAAAATATAGTCTTTTTTGTCTTCAGAGTATGACTGAGTTGGGGATCAACCACCTAATGCTAATACAAATTAAATGTTCTCAGTGAAGAACACATGTTTAATTAAGATTAACATATTATTATGTTTATTCAATATTTTCCAGAATTTAGGCTTAAGTTGTTTATTTAATATCTGAAGGAGGCATTACCCAGTGCTGTCAGGATAAATTAAATAAATATAACAAACTTAAAGATGGTCACAATATTAACTGGAAAGCACCATTATTTTCTGTACACACATCTACTGTAGGCATTTTATATAATAAAAAATGTGAAGTGACAGAACAATTTAAAAATAATTATCTGTTCACAGTGGAGTGATTCCTTCATTTAAAAATAAAGTCATATGGTAGAATTCATTTTCTTAAAATTGTTGGTCTTTAACTTTAAATGTTTTCTTCTTAAAATATACTGTGAGAAATTATTGTAGTTTAGACATTGATAAACTGATCATTACAGAACCATTTGTATATATTATAAAAAAAGTATTGCATTTTGGCAGTGCACAATATGAACCAAATCGGTCATTATGTTACTATAACTGTCAATTACCCATACAAACCTAATTATCTACATCCTTATCTACATCCTAGGTACTCATCTCTTTCACAAGTATTCACAAAAGAAAGGTTTATTGTCTACACCAGGGGTAGGCAACCCTGGTCCTAAAGTGCTGTAGACAGTCCTGGTTTTTGCTCCATACGCACCTATTACTACATAACTGGCTTAATATTAATTAATCAGGCATAATGAATGCAGATGACCATGTGCTGGAGGTACTCTGTGATCCACCATACACAATATTCAGGCTCAGACTTTTAATCATCCATAAAACTCTTCTGATCAAGATCAGATGGAACAAAAAACAGAAACGGATCACCGTCACTCCAGGTCCAGGGTTGTCTAAACTATTCTCATGAAAATGGTTACGTATTAATTCTTTAACATTTTGTCTGGTAAAAATCTACTAATAGACTTGCTCAAAAAAACCATTTTGAATGACCAACTAATAATTTTATTTCCCAAATATATAGATGTCAAAAATATTGGCACCATCGTTTGGTTCATTCCAATCGCTTATTTTCACTTCTTGCATATTTTGGTCATGCCTTTTTCTTGCTCCTTAGCTCCACCCAAGGGAGGACTTGAGAAAAAGATGCAAGGATGAGATACGAGGAATCGAGGCAACATGCATTCGGAAAATGCGTTCCTTGCTCCATTTTTCATGAATAACTGTGGCTTTTGTTAGTCATAAGAAATTAGTGTCATTATGGATTGAAGTGCTTTATAATAGGGGTGTACCAGCCACATGGCAGATGTGGATAATTTATACATGTCACGCGTTCCGAGAAAAGGTTTCCGCAAAGGCTACACTTGTGTTCTCACTGAAGCATCCTCCGGGAGCCTCCTCGTTCCTCGCTCCTCCGAGGAGCATTTAGTGATTTTGACTTGTCCGTAACCCCTTCGTGCAGATGCCAAATTTATCAATTATGTAAGGGGTGTTCTATTTAAGGCTTTATAACTCCAGATGTGAGCATCACAAAAACCATTTACAATACTAACTTATATTGTTTTATTTTCATAATTTAGGTCAAAATAAAGTGCAACAAATGCAAAAAAAATCTTGAAAAAATGCAAGAAGCATTTGTTTTTCTTTAGTTTGCAATGAAATACTGAGAGCTACATATCTAAAACAGGTAAAACTATACATTTCCTGGATCAAAAATCTGAGGGTGATATGTAGAACTACTAAAAATCTATGACACAAAATGTAGGCAGTGTACCCTGTTGTTCATTAGTGTCTCCAAATTGTACATGGCTGTGCATCATATAATCATCATCATCCATCAACCCGCTTATTCCTATTCAGGGTCACGGGGGGTGCTGGAGCCTATCCCAGCATGCATTGGGCGAGAGGCAGGAATACACCCTGGACAGGCCGCCAATCCATCACAGAGCACTCACACCATTCACTCACTCATTCATGCCTATGGGCAATTTAGAGTCTCCAATTAGCCTAACCTGCATGTTTTTTGGACTGTGGGAGGAAACCGGAGTACCCGGAGGAAACCCACGCTGGCACGGGGAGAACATGCAAACTCCACACAGAAAGGCCCTCGGCCGGGATTCGAACTCTGTACCTTCTTGCTGTAAGGCGACAGTGCTAACCACTGCACCACCGTGCCGCCTCATATAATAATATATTTAACTACAAATCAACTGTTTTGGCTCATAAAACTCACCTCTCTCTCATGTTCGTGTTTGTTAATTTGAATGTGTTTTGTTGTGTCTGGCTTTTGTCTTTTGTTTTTTTAATGCGCTGTGTGTCTGTTGTGGAACAGGGAAGCGGGCTGGCTGCTCGTTTTTATAATATTGACAAATTGTCTCGCCGGGATAATTTGTTTGTGGTCATCACCATGGAGACACATTCGCATTGGATCTGCAGCCACAAAGTTTACCACTGCTCTTCACAGGAGTTGAAGATGTCAGGACTAATCCAGGACTGCAGGCAATCTTCAAAAGGCCACCAGGGAAAGAGAAAATAATGCGGGGGAAGAGTGAGGCGGTGACTGGGAAGGCTGAGCTCCGTTTTGACAGTGGACAGAAACCGCAATGCTCCGTGTAACCTATGGAGGAAAGTCGTGGAGGCACAGTTTGTGTGTTGGACTGGTTGATGACATTGGACATCTCGGGACAGCGGGGGCATTTTAATCATGACATTTGGCTGTATTTTTTTATATGTGTGTTTGTGTGTTGTGGGTCTGCCCCACTGTCTATGTCTTTTTTGTTGTTGCTGGTGGCTACAACTGAAGTTACCTATCGGGAAAATAAAAGTTATTCTATTCGATTCTATTATATTCTATTCTATATCTATATCTAAAACCTGTCATAAAATGAATAAAATATTTTTTGTCCATTATAAAGCATCTGCGATTGGTCGAAACAGCTCAGAAAGATGACCTTGTCCATAATTTGGCGCTGGCGATTGGCAGATTTTCAAGAACGAAAGTTTTTATTAAACCAGCGCCAGATTGGTTTTGTGAAGCCTTTTAATGCAAATAGTCTGTATTCTCCTTTATAAAGTGGTTATAGCCTATTTATTGTGGTAGCTGGACCAGTGTTTGTTGATGTCCACATATAGTGCATTGTTGTGAAGTCTTGTCATTTTCATTCAATCATTCAAGGCTTAAAGTTAGTTTGATATGGTTTGCTAAATTTATTTAAATAAATGTTAAGAAATAATTAGATTTATTGTTTGTTTTACACAATACACAATACCTGATTTAAACACGTAGCCTACACAATACCTGTTCTAAACATTACCCCTAACAAATGGGGTACCCGCCCAGAAAAATGTTAGTAAACGAGTAAAAACTTGCGAATATATCAGGAAAACAACAATTATGCCTCGGCGAGCGAATGTGCATTCTAAGTTGTTTGCGTAAAACTAAACTAATAAAACTAGAAATGCTGTTACGCCCGGCTGTAATGTATTGTTACATCATGCAGGGTTTCATGCGTGTGGGATTCAGATGGTGTACTATTAGCGTTATAAACAGATAAATGACAATACTAAACAGGCCAAGACAATAAATGACCACTGAATCTTGAAAGGGAATGAAATAAGTGATTGGAATGAACCCGCTGTCTATAGTCTTTTACGAGACTGTTGGACATACTGTATGTGTAGGGGGAGGGGATCTTTGACCATTCCTTCAAACAGTATCTTTCCAGCTCCTTCACATCCTGCATGTCTGGACTAGGGATGTTCCTAACGACTAATTTCCCTGACGTTTAAACGGAAGTTTAAACTTAGACTAGTCGACTAGTCTAAAAGTAAGAAAACACTCAGAAAACAGTCAAAATTGAGCACAATTTAATCAATAAGGTTAAACATTGTCCGAAAAAATATTGCGTATATTATAAGAGCCATTTGAACCCGTTAATCACATTCTTCAATCACCAAATCGTATTTTAAATGCCGCTGAAATGTGTGGCACTTTGCACCTTGCATTATGAAAATTGCACATTATCCTACAAAACATGACAACAACTCACTAAATAAAAGTTAACAAATAACATTTATTGAAAACAATATTCAAAGTAACAAAACATTTTTAGGAAACGTGCCTGATTATTACAACGGCATTTTCATTGGGTGAAAGCGATCGCATAGCAAATACAGTAAAAAATAATAATCGGTCATCAGAAAAGCTACCAATAATAGGAACACAAAAAAATAACAATTAGGCCGACTGATCGACGTGACATTAGATTAGTTTTATTGGGCTATTCAACAACGCGATAGGCCTACTTACTCTTTCCACCTCGCTGGTTTAACTTGCAGGGCGAACAGGCTAATGCGTTTTGTTTTTTTCCTTCGTTTTTTTATTTTTATTTTTAATCCGGCGTTGTTAACATTAGTAACGGATGCTCGTTTTTTTATAAAGCAACATTTGACCAGGAAAACATGACATTTCAGTGCAAATTATGTCAACATGTAATTTAAATGTGTACATTAATAAAACAATAAGTTTAACCGACTAGTATTTCTGGTGCCGACTAGCGAGGGTAGCAACGTTTAATCGACTAGCCGACTAAACGCGCACATCCCTAGTCTGGACTGCTCTTTTCAATTCAAACCAGTAATGTTAGTTTAGTTCATGTCTTGAGACTGAGATGGCCACTGCAATTTTGTGGTCAGTTTACCGTTTCCTACCGTTTTTTGGTGTTCTTGGGATCACTGTCTTGCAGAAAGATCCACCTGATTTAAATCTCTACTGAATTTAGGAGATAATGATTTTTTTTATATAACAAGAACCTTCACATTCATGAGTTCATCAATTTACAGTAAGTCAGACTGTTTTTGGTGTCCTTGAACTGCTCAGATTTAAAGTTCACAGCAAAAGTTATTTTCTTAGGTTCATGCTCTCTAATAGACAATACTTTCACAGACTTGTGGGTAATGGATGTAATTATTACCAAGACAGCTGTAAGCCTTTTTTGGGACCAAAACAAATGCACTAAATATTTGATGAGGTCACATGGTAGGAGAAGAATAGACTGACACCTAACATTTCTGATCCATGATTCAAAGCCTATGTAATAAGTTAAATATCAAAACTGAAAACCTAATATCAAAATCATATCAAATATTTCTGAATTATTTCATTATTAATACTGAGTGTAGTCCAACATCAGAACATTCCCTTCTCTCAATACATTTTTGTTTGGCTTTACTATCAACAGTTTTTAAAAATATATATAAAATAACCCATACCAGTCAGTGGCTAATTTCCTGGCTCTTAATTCTATCTTCACATACTGTGGCATTATTTTTGCTTTAGACCTGATTTTGTGCAGCATTTTTATATATCTACTATGCATTTTGAAACTGTGACTGGATTTGCTTTACATAGTTATCCATGCTCACAGCTAGTTTATAAATGTTTATTTCAATCTGCACACAATGCACATGTATTTTGACACATATTGCACAAAACCAGGGTTCCTTCAGTTACATTAGTTCCACTGAACAAGATTCCACACCTCCACATGCTATACACATAGTTTCCCTGTTTCCCTGTACAGCGTCTTTGTGACAGTTCTCTGTAAAACGCGTTATACAAATAAAATTGAATTGAATTGAATTGAAATTGAATATACCAGTCATTATCAGAAAGATATTGACCTCTCTTCCAATTAGTGCCAACTTGACATGGTAAAAAAATAAAAAAATAATAATAATAATAATTACAGAACAACATAACATGATTGATTGGACATTTCAGTAAAATATATGTGATTGCCTAATCTACTTTTAGCAGACAGATTGTATCTGGGTGTGTAAATAATGACTATATTATTTTGTAATGCATGGGTAAACTTAGTAATACCAATATAAATTTGATAAGGGCATCTAGTCTTTATGCAGTTATTTATGTATTTGTTGTTTCTTTGCCCGAAACTCTTATCTACAGAGACTTACAAAGCCATTGGTGCAATTATGCAAATTAAATACACATCACAGAAGCAACAAAAAAAACCTGAACATGGGTACAAAACGTATAGTAACAGTAAATAATCACCAAGCTGAAAACAACACAGTGTCAAAATATTAGCACACGGCAGAAATTCCTAGTGTGGACAAACTGCCTGAGAATACAAGCAACATTCATATATCCTCTTGTGCACATGGTGACAAATGTTGAGCCTTAACTTGAATCTAACAGGAAAATAGCAGCTTCCACTTAGGGATTTCACTGATGAGATATTGGGTAGGTCCAATTTCTGGCAAACAAGGTGATTTAATGCCATGTGTGGAAATTGGAATCCTGGAATCCTTTATCATACAATTCATGAACGATGGTAATAATTCTGATTCTGAATCTGATGCTGGGAAAGACAACGATGAGAGAGAAAATGAGGAAAATACTTTAAGAACAATTGATATCGTGACAGTGGACCACGATTTCAAGGAAACTCCGGGACTCTTGTAGTCAAAAACTGTCTCCAGAATTAATCTATAAAATGAGAACGAACACGGTGTCATAATCAGCAAACAACAGAGACATGCTTATTTTGGGAACTTTATTGACATTTATTGAGGCCTTGGCCTATTAATGATTCCGAAAATCTTTGCTCCCTTTTTATGTAATTTGTCTGTAATATAGCACAATGTGAACATGATACTCATGGCATCCATAGGTATTTCTGATGTAATGTGGCTTAAGAGGGTAAATTATACCCTCTAACCATGAAAAGTACCTAATTAAGAAAAATTGCCTTAGCAACAGCTGACAGCCAGTGACAGATACTCAAGTGGGGGAGTGGTTAAGGGTGGGGTTAGCCAGCTACTGTTCACACTCATTAAGTTTGCCAGCCTGAGGTGTGAATCATTGCAAATCTTTGAGAGCCGTTTTATCAGGAAAGTGTACCGACATTAAAAAAATCATATCTTCTTCAAATATTTGCAGTTTGCAGTGTATGAGACACAATTTGAAAGCTCAGGATTTGTACTTTCATAAAGTATAAAAAACTGAAAAATGACCCTGTGCTACTTGTGGGCCGTTTTACCAGCACCTGTCACATATTATACGGTATATAAACCCGTTTTACATACCTACAGACACACACGCACACACACGCAGCGAACGCACACCTATAAGTAAGATATGCCCATGCATAATAAGTCACCTGAGCACAAGCACTGATTATGCCTTCCTCCATCTATAATTTGATCTATTAAATATAATGTACTTGCATAAAGACAGCTCTTGATGTAAAATTACATAAATTAGAGAATGTCTTCCCCACCTGCCTTTAAGTGAAGGCGTTCATACTCTGTTCTGAATTAAGACAATATGACGTTTTCCCCTATTGAATGAAGACAGAATTATTGCTCTTTTAATTGGATTTTGAAAGCCTATTATACTCAATGTCCTTTAAGCTACTTTCATAGTTTTACTTATTGAATTTAAAAAGTGATACTTTGGTCAACTTTACATTTACAACAATAGATATCCATATTGAAAAGTAATTATGTTGCACTCATTATTATTATTATTATTATTATTATTATATTATATTATTATATTATTATTATGTGTTTTATTATGTATTTAATTATTATTTAATATTATATATATATATATATATATAATATATATATATATATTTTTTATTTTTTTTTTTTTTTTTTTTTTTTTTTTTTTTTTTTTTTTTTTTTTTTTTTTTTTACTTTTTTTTTTTCTTGTATGTTTGTTGTGATGTTGTTGTGAGCCCCACAAGAAAGATTTTTACTCTTGTATTTTGTACCTGGATGTAACAATAAAAGGAATCTGAATCTGAATCTAATTAAATGTTTTAATACCCTCTTTTCGATTCATGCCCTACCAGAGGAGACCTCAGTTTATTGATTTAGGTTAGGTCTTTATTCAGTGTCATTTTTTGTCAGGGCTCCTAAACCCATCACTGAATCTGAGAGCTCAACACCAAAAAGACCACCAAAATGAGAGCAACAAGAGATCCGATATCTTCACAAAAATGTCTCTTGGGTTTGTATTAGCTAACCTTGAAGCCACCAAGATACTTTTACATTAACTTTTTTGACTCATGTTATCCTATTCCAAGGACAGTAGTTGTTAGAAACCGAATTATTCAATAACAACTATGTATGTTTTATTTGTGCCCGTCCAGACAATATAGTATATCCTGTTTTCTGTCTACTGCAAATTATTTACTGCAGTACATTGTGAAGTATAATTCAGTGAATCAGGCTCTCTGGTATTACTGTCCCTTTCCAGCCCAGTATATTATGTGACATTCATATGTGATGCTCACCATTTGGAATACTGCACACAGCATACATTTCCCATGATGAAGCATGAGTTAGAATCCCTTCTTGTTAAACATACTGCAATAACGGTACCTGGCGAATAATTGATAGCCAAGAGCATATACCATGTAATCCGGTGTATGCATACACACATTTATGTACACCACTCATATTATTAGCATTGTTGATGCTCTCCCTGCTTCAGTAAATGATGTGAATGCATAACAAATATGGATTGACAGCCTACCGCATACCATATCACCATATCACTATGGCGGCTGAAACTGAATGAGCATACGAAATAGCTCATTGAAGTGTCCAATCTCCCTGAGAAGGAAGGAAAGAAATGTGCTGCATTGATGCTTGGAATCCATTACCTGTGAATAAAAAAAAAAACAAAAAAAAAAAAAAAAAAAGTCTCAAATTGTTTTTCCTCAGACTGGTGAATTAGCTTCTGTTGCCAGCCTGTGGATTAACTTTGAGCAGACTTTTCCCGAGCAAAAGCCATCCAGTGAAAGCTTCTTGAGGATTTCTCCTACCCTCGGGAGAATCATTGCGCAGCCTGTTTCTGAGGTAGTCATGTTTTAGCTACACTAAGAATTGTGATACAGCTGAGAGAAATATGGGCAAATATCCCATTAAGTTGTTTGTTCATTGTGTTGTGCACGTGTGTACGTGTGTGTGTGTGTGTGTGTGTGTGTGTGTGTGTGCGCGCATAAGTGCATGTGTGTGCATATGCCTATTTATATAATATTCTGCCGTTTTTCAGTTTTGGATCAGTGTCCAGCTTCTGCTGACCCTCATTTTATACCTTATATCGGTCTCTCTCCATATGCCGACTTGTCAACCACTAACTAACCATGTGATACCTTCACGCCACATGACTCATTCATCCTTCACAGCGCATGACTCATTCATCCTTCACAGCACATGACTCATTCGTCCTTCACAGCACATGACTCATTCATCCTTCACAGCACATGACTCATTCATCCTTCACAGCACATGACTCATTCATCCTTCACAGCTACTGTCTCATTCATCCTTCACAGCACATGACTCATTCATCCTTCACAGCACATGACTCATTCATCCTTCACTGCACATGACTCATTCATCCTTCACAGCACATGACTCATTCAACCTTTAGCACCAGAATGGATTTTGAAGAGCCAGTCCAGTATTACGGGTGTACATTTGCATGCCCTGAGACGCATGAAAGTTTGTGAGTGATTCTAATACTTTACAATTGCTAGATCAGTTCCAGTACTCCAAAACAAAATTGTACATGTTGGATTGACACATGTTTATTGCATCAATATTGTGGTACACCACATGCAAATTAACAATTTTCATAAGAGCTATGTTCAAATCTTGCCATTTTTTCAGTTCAATACCATATTCAAGACAATATGAAACATTTGCTGTCAACATTTATATCAGTCAAGGGATTTCAAGGTAGTCCAGTGCTGGGTGTAGTTTCCCCCTACACACTATTTAATTGCACTTATATTCATGACCATTCTGAAAGACATGACCAATGGAAGGAAATGAGAAAGATCAATCAATTCAACTATATATATATATATATGTCAAGCCGGAAAGTCTGCACACCCCTTTCATCTTCTCCACGTTTTATTACGTTACAGACTTATACTACAATAGATTGAGTTCATTTTTTGCCTCAAACATCTACACACAATAGCCAATAATGACGAAGTGAAAACAGGTTTTTAGAAAATATGCAATTTTATTTTACTGACAAAAATTGGTGATTTAGGGGTTACATATCTGTACACACCCTTAGCCTAATACTTGGTTGCTGCACCTTTAGCAGCGATTACAGCTTCAAGACATCTTGGGAAAGAAGCTACAAGCTTGGCACACTTGTTTCTGGACATTTTTGCCTATTCCTCTTGGCATATCCTTGCAAGCTCCGTCAGGTTGGATGGGGAGCGTCGGTACACAGCCATTTTCAGCCCTTTCCACAGATGTTCAATTGGATTCAGGTCTGGGCTCTGGCTGGGCCACTCAAGGACATGCACAGACTTTCTCCGAAGCCACTCCTTTGTTCTCTTGGCTGTGTGCTTCGGGTCGTTGTCATTTTGGAAGGTAAACCTTCGCCCCATTCCCACTGCTGAAAAACATTCCCACATCATGATGCTGCCACCTACATGCTTCACTGTTGGGATGGTATTAGCCAAGTGATGAGCGGTGCCTGGTTTCCTCCAGACATGACGCTTGGTATTCAGGCCAAAAAGTTCCATTTTGGTTTCATCAGACCAAAGAATCTTGATTCTAATGATTTGAGATTCCTCTAGGTGCCTTTTGGCAAACTCCAAGCGGGCTGTGATGTGCCTTTTAACTCCAAGCGGGCTGTGAAGTGCCTTTTACTAAGGAGGGGCTTCTGTTTGGCCACTCTACCATACAGGCCTGATTGGTGGAGTGCTGCCTGAATGGTTGATCTTCTGAAAGGTTCTCCCATCTCCACAAGAATACGCTGGAGCTCTGTCAGCGTGACCCTCGGGTTCCTGCTCACCTCCCTGGCTAAGGCATGTCTTCCCCGATTGCTCAGTTTGGCCGGGTGGCCAGGTCAAGGAAGATTCTTGGTGGTTCCAAACTTCTTCCATTTACGAATGATGGTGGCCACTGTGCTCTTTGGGACCTGTAAAGCTGCAGAAATTTTTCCGTACCCTTCTCCAGATCTATGCCTTGACACAATCCTGTTTCTGAGGTCTGCAGATAATTCCTTTGACCCCATGACTTGGAGTTTGCTCTGACATGCACTGTCAACTGTGGAACTTTATATAGGCAGGTGTTAGAAATCCCCAATCATGTCCAATCAATTAAATTTATCACAGGTGGACTCTAATTAAGTTGTAGAAACATCTCAAGCAGTATCAGTGGAAACAAAATGCACCTCAGCTCACTTTTTGGTGTCATATCAAAGGGTGTGCACACTTGTGTACGTATGATATTTAACATTTAGATTTTTAATAAATTAGCACAAATGTCTAAAAACCTGTTTTCACTTTGTCATTATGGGCTATTTTGTGTAGAATTATGAGACAATGAAATGCTTACTCGCATAAAAACTGAAAAAAGTACTGAGAAGCGTTGGAACTACTGTTACCAACCTTCCCGAATGTGAACAATACCAACCTTCCCGAAATTGAACAATACCAACCTTCCCGAATGTGAACAATACCAACCTTCCCGAATGTGAACAATACCAACCTTCCCGAATGAGAACAATACCAACGTCTCCACATGAGACAATACTAAAAAGTATCCACAACCAAAACCCTGGTGAAATGTGTCTCCACAGTCCGATGCCTCTAGATCTCCTCTCAATTGTCACGAGTCTCCGTGTTTACCCTTACTTCCGGGTATCATGCGTAACAAAAGCAGCATATAAAAAACCCAAATAGGCTACGCTTCCACAAAGCAAACTAAAACCGGCTTCCAAACCGGGAATCACGCAGAAATACAATCGGAAAATGCACGGCAACAACCACGACAAACAATAAAATGTAGCCTAGTAAGTGCTGCATACAAACCAAGACAAACGCCACAGCAATATTCAAAGATGAACTTCAGCACAGCAGCAAGCTGGCAACATGCTCGTTAGCATACAAAATAATTAAAGGGCCGTACTTACGAGGCAGCGTATGGATGTAACAATGAGTCACAGTGACACCTGCTGGCACAACTGCACACTGCATCATTCTCTTGGCCAGGATTGCCAATGGTTGGCGGAAGAGTAGCAAAGGGCAATCATGGCCCTAACAGTGTTTGGGAAAGTAAGGCTTCATGGACCTCAATGTGTGAAGCCATTGTGAACTATCAGTGAATGATAATGATAATCAATGACAACATTCTTCTATAGAGAGCAAAGTCATTTGATTTTATTTGTAGAACTTTGTGACTGACCAATTAGAGTTTCCCACAGTCATGTGTCCTTGTGCGTCCATGAAGCTTCAGAAGCCACAGTTTGACCCAGGAGCATTTCTAGCATTGCTAATGTCAGTGGTTTAGCCCCTATAGGGGGGTCCGGGGGCAACGTCCACCGGGAGAAAATTCTCAGAATGTCATGCAGTAAATCGCGAACTCATTTCACACCTGTAGAACACCATGTGGTTTGTAGTGTAGAAAATAGTCACAAGTTCATAGTAGTGCACACACTCAGTTGCTGTTGGGTGAGTGGGTAAGCAGTTATTTGAGAGCACAGCACGATTTGTAGTTACAAAAAATGAGGGACATCTTTGAAATAAACGTATTCCAAATATATACAAGGACGCCATGTGGATGCAGACCTGAATCTTTGGGTTAGTTTTTGAATGCCCCAAGCAAGATACTGTATATCTGAATTGCATCAGAAAGCATTCATCTTCATTAAACACACAGCTAAAAATGCAACCCTCCATACACTGTAAATACTGTAACGACTGAAAAATTATCTTATCAGTTAGCAAACCATAACGGGGTCATTTAATTGTTCTTGTCCCCAGGCATCCTGACACAGGGTCTGTTATGTTTTTTCAAGTTGTTAAATTTGTTTGAGTGAGTATGCCAAACAGTAATATTAAGGGGAAGAGATTTTTATTTTTATTGCATCTGAGTCAAGGGATTTATATTATGCAGGTAATGAGCCATACAGGAAAAGAATCAAACATCCCTCTGCAGCCTTGGATTTCTCAAACTGATTTACAGCCTGTAGTGGTGAACCTACATGAGTGGCGCATGGTCTGTGTGTGCACAGGGCTGATCCCCTTCTCTCTCCTGCTTGTGCCCTGAACCAAACGGGAGGGAGTCCAGCGACATTAGAGCCTGAATTAGTACACCTTCTCTCCATATTTTTCCTCCCATCTTTTTTTCCATCATCCATCCCTCACTTTCTCTTTTCCTCACCATCTTCCTTTCTTTCTCTGTCCATCTCCCAGTTCACCATTTTTTCACAGCTTCTTTTACTCGCTCTATACTTTCTCCCTCTCTTCTCTTTTCTCCTCTCTCCCTCTCTTCTCTCCTCTCTCTCCACTCTCTCTCGCTCACTCTCTCTCTCATTTTTACTCTCTCAATGTCTCTGTATTTTCACATTCTCTCTTCCTCCATTTCCCACTGTCTCACCCATCCTGTCTATCTCTCCATCTATCTGTCCTTCATAATTCATTCCCTTCTTCAATGTTATGTAATATTGCACCGTTGATTTGCTCTCCAGTTTACACATTGCACTTCAAGCTGCCAAATAATTGCAGTCAAAACACTGAATGAACTAAATCTATCAACATTCCAAAGAAGTCGGGTAAATGCAAAGCCAGCCAAACCAACCCACAATAAATGGCCAAAACCATCAACGTCCAAGAGCCTCCTGTCTCAGTGTTTGATGGTGATTAAATGGTCCTCTCCATCAAGCGTGGGTAATTACAGCCCTGAGGGACTGTGCTGCAGGAGCTTGCTACCGTTTGTTCCGCCTCTGCTCTTAATTGATTAATTGAAGTCTTTATTTGGATTTGAAGAGCCTTCACCTGCCGTTCCAGGTATTAGCCAGCTGGCAGTTGAAAGGTAAATCTTGAAAGCTGCGGGATGCGCAGTCCCCTGGAGGGCCGGAATGGGCCATCCTTGCCGGTAATGGTATGCAGAAGTTCCACAGAACCATTGGTGGGCCTTCAGCACAGCGTGCTGGGTTATCTGTTCCTCTCAGTGGCAGGCTTCATCGGCTGCTCTCTTCAAAGGGCGCAGTGGCCCGGAGCCTCTCCTTGCATCTCTGGCTGCTAGGCGGCATCCATAAACATTTGAATTAAGTTTGTTAGTAAATGAAATGAGCCACTTGTGCAGATCTCCATGCAGCAGATACGCCAAAGCAAAGTGCCTTAAATAAATATGCGAAGCAGATTCACTTTAGGCTCAGACCCTTTGATACCAATCAAAAATAAGGCAGTCATAAATGGAAGATCTTCGTGTACACATACCGGATACACACACACACACACACAATTTTACACACACACACATGCAGAATTGTATACACGCACACCTCTTAGAAACGTGGAACATGCTGAAATATATAGAAAATTCCGATAAATATATTTGACAAAAATGTATTTTAAAAATAAATAGCTGAACGTGATATTCATTTTTATATGAGAAGCATTGCACTCTCTGTTCTGATATTGATGTGGTACTTTATATCAGGGGTGCACAAACTTTTCCAGCGACAACCCAAAGATATTTATCCATACTTTTCGCGACTCAAACGAATGTAATTTTCATTCATTAACAATTCATCGTTAAACTGCTGACCAATAGCCATGCTTATATAAAAGCTAAATGATGGGACAAATTACTGAAATTAGCAGGAAATTAATCACAAAAAGCATATTGAAATTAACTGAATTTTATGCCCTATTCACACTGGACTAGTATCACCTGGGGACCGCATGTGATTTTGGAACAAATTTGGAAGATTCACATTCGATTAAGATTACAGACAACTGCAATTATTATCCTACAAATTACACAAGGTCCCCAGGTAAAACTAGTCCAGTGCAAATAGGACATTAGGCTTTATCATTGAAGCATAGTAGGCTATTGGTAAAGCACTCAAAGCTGCCAGACAGACAACCGTAATGCAACTGGTAGTAGGCCTACCACAAGTGGCAGTGATACATTCCAGTAATATATTCTATTCAAGTAATTTAAGAAAAACGATTGCACACATAAATCCCTGTGGGATAAGTTTAAAAGCACAAGGTAAACAATAAGTAACAAGTAATAGAACCAAGAGCTGAAAACGCCAAAAAATGAAGTGCTTCAATAGGCACAACACAGAACATGTAGTCAGTCTTTCTTTAAGGCTTCTCCGTCGGTTACAGTTCTGTTCCACTCATGTTTGCATGTGACAAAACCAGGGGTCATTTGCAGCAGGTGCATGAGTCCACCACAACCAAAGTGGTTACATCTTAACATAACAGTTAACGTTACCGTTAATGTTTATAATTTGCATGTCTGCAAAAATGGCCGATAATACCCACAACGCAACGCTGGTGTGAAGTGCCTGTATACACTAACTGAGGTATCTATGTTTGTATATCTATGGTACCAGTCAGCTTCTGAGCCGATCACAATTCCATAAACTAACTTCCTTCCATTTCATGTAAGTGCCTTCCGTATATATACATATTTTCTCTCACATACATACATTCCAATCTTACATACATATATTATCACTCTCACTCATAAGAGAATGTATGTGTATGAGAAAGTGAGAATATATGTATTTGAGAGTGAGAGTGAGAATATATGAACGTGAGAGTGAGAATATATGTATGGGAGAGTGAGAATATATGTATGTGAGAGGTCCAAAATGAATTATGGCCTAAACGGCCCCTCATATACAACTGTTCTTTACATATGGCCTCATACTTGCTTTCATACTATTTTGTTTTCTAACAGGCTAATGCTCGTCACTGAAGTCAGTTTTGAACAATGCCAGAATTTCAATTTCTGAAATGTAGTTTTGTATTTTGGAAATAAATAATCCACGTACAGTCAAGCCGGAAAGTCTGCCTACCCCTTTCATCTTCTCCACGTTTTATTACATTACAGACTTATACTACAGTACATTTTTTGCCTCAAACATATTCACACAATAGCCAATAACGATGAAGTGAAAACAGGTTTTTAGAAAATATGCAATTTTATTTTACTGACAAAAATAGGTTATTTAGAGGTTACATATCTGTACACACCCTTAGCCTCATATTTGGTTGCTGCACCTTGAGCAGCGATTACAGCTTCAAGGCGTCTTGGGAAAGAAGCTACGAGCTTGGCACACTTTTTTCTGGACATTTTTGCCCATTCCTCTTGGCATATCCTTGCAAGCTTCGTCAGGTTGGATGGGGAGCGTCGGTACACAGCCATTTTCAGTTCTTTCCACAGATGTTCAATTGGATTCAGGTCTGGGCTCTGGCTGGGCCACTCAAGGACATGCACAAACTTTCTCCGAAGCCACTCCTTTGTTCTCTTGGCTGTGTGCTTCGGGTCGTTGTCATGTTGGAAGGTAAACCTTCGCCCCAGTCTGAGGTCCAGAGCGCTCTGGAGCAGGTTTTCTTAAAGGATCTCAGTGTACTTAGCTGCATTCATCTTTCCCTCTATCAGGACTAGTCGCCCCGTTCCCGCTGCTGAAAAACATCCCCACATCATGATGCTGCCACCGCCATGCTTCACTGTAGGGATGGTATTAGCCAGGTGATGAGCGATGCCTGGTTTCCTCCAGACGTGACACTTGGTATTCAGGCCAAAAAGTTCAATTTTGGTTTCATCAGACCAGAGAATCTTGATTCTCATGGTTTGAGAGTCCTCTAGGTGCCTTTTGGCAAACTCCAAGCGGGCTGTGATGTGCCTTTTACTAAGGAGGGGCTTCCATTTGGCCACTCTACCATAAAGGCGAAAATTGGTGGAGTGCTGCCTGGATGGTTGATCTTCTGAAAGGTTCTCCCATCTCCACAAGGATACGCTGGAGCTCTGTCAGAGTGACCCTCGGGTTCCTGCTCACCTCCCTGGCCAAGGCCCGTCTTCCCCGATTGCTCAGTTTGGCCGGGCGGCCAGGTCTAGGAAGATTCTTGGTGGTTCCAAACTTCTTCCATTTACGAATGATGGTGGCCACTGAGCTCTTTGGGACCTGTAAAGCTGCAGACATTTTTCCGTACCCTTCTCCAGATCTATGCCTTGACACAATCCTGTTTCTGAGGTCTGCAGATAATTCCTTTGACCCCATGACTTGGAGTTTGCTCTGACATGCACTGTCAACTGTGGGACCTTATATAGGCAGGTGTTGGCAATCCTCAATCATGTCCAATCAATTGAATTTATCACAGGTGGACTCCAATTAAGTTGTAGAAACATCTCAAGCAGTATCATTGGAAATAAAATGCACCTCAGCTCACTTTTGCATGTCATATCAAAGGGTGTGCACACTTGTGTACATATGATATTTTACATTTAGATTTTTTATAAATTAGCACAAATGTCTAAAAACCTATTTTCACTGTCATTATGGGCTATTTTGTGTAGAATTTTGAGACAAAAAATGAACTCAATCTATTGTAGAATATGTCTGTAACATAATAAAACGTTGAGAAGGTGAAAGGGGTGTGCAGACTTTCCGGCTTGACTGTATATTTTGCTAAACCAATCATTTGTCATTTATATTGATACATTTCCCCACTGTATGTGTATGTATTTGCAACTCGCTACATTTTCTTGTATTTCTGCCCATCTCTGACAGTAACTTTAATTTTAGAGTACTTTTACAGTGATTTATATAAATTTAAGGTAGGATCAAAGGTAAATTTAGCATATTCATTATCAAATTTTTATCTCATAAAAAACTTTAAATGTTGTAGCAATTTAACAAGTATTATCCCTTCTTGAGAGAAACCAAGCCTTTGTGGAGAGCACAGATAATATTGTCCTCCTGAGGACTGGGTAAATCCCCTCTTTGTTTGGTAGATGTCGTTCAGGTCCCCTGTTGGCTACTTAAAAAACAAAACAAAGGTGAAATCTTGAAAGCATGTCTCTTTTGTTTCAAAGAAATGTCTAGAAATTATGGTCTCCTCTTAGAGTGATAGTCCCCTGTTAGTAACACAGACATGTATGTGTATGTGCGTGGTGTATGGAGCACTTACATTGTGGTCATTACATCATGAATATAAATTTCATTCAGTAGTATTAAAAGGGGGCAAATATGTTAATGTCATAAAGGGATAATTTCCTGTGGTTAGTTTTCCCCACAAGTTTTAGTGCCTTATTGCTTTTGTGTTTAACACCTGCATATCATATGATAACAGAAAAGTCTCATGGAGATTTGCATAATTGACATAGTATGATGAAAATAAGGCAAACATAGGACATTTCTGACATAACTTGGTTTATACCAAGAATAAAATAAAATATTTTATATTCAGTGTGGTAACAAAACTACATAATTTTTTTCACTAAATGTTCCAACGAATCATTGAATCATGAATCTCAATTGTCTACCTTTATGTTTCTCTTCTGAAAAATAACAAAATGATTTAATACCATTTGAATGGCTCAGTTACATGTGCAACACTGCCATCTTTTGAAGGGTGAAGATCATGTTTTTCTGCAAAATACCTTCATTTGCAAGAAAAATCTCCAGGAATGTCCTTTTTTCACATGAGTCTTTATATGCAGTTTATTTACACAAGACCGCATCCCTACAAGTCATTAAGAATTAAATGCATGCTGGTTAGAGTTGGGGGAATGCAATCTGATGCCACAGCAATGATCTGCCTCTAATATATCTGTAAAATACAAAAAAAAAATGTATATCTTGAGAGCAAATACGTCCACTCTATCTTTTTTAATTACATTTTTAGATGTTTGCAAGCCTGGCTCTTAAATATGTGTATTATAACATATAATGATTGTTTGCACTATATATCACTGGTTCAAATGCTAAGTTAAATCTCCAGGATAGATATTTGGATAATATATATTTTCGAGACATACACACACTGGGCCTCATATATCATTCAGGTGTAAGTTCAAATCTCTTCGTAAAGTGATCGAACGGCCATTTTTAGGGAAATTTCCAGATTTATCCAAATGAACGTGGGTGTACGGTACGATGAAATCTCACGATAGCTCTCGACCTTGTATACGCTTTTCCCAGTGACAAAGCAGCGACATTGTATGCAATGAACAGCGAGGGACTAGTTGTGCAGCCTATAATGAAAACAAATAACTTTTGTTCAGAGCACTGTGGAGTCAACAGGTGATAAACAAAAATGTACTCTTTGAAAAACATAGGTTATGTGAGCTTTAAAATCAGAGTTCGCCTTAAATGAGTAGCTGATCATAACAATGGCACATCCAAGTCATTCCATTTATAAAAATATTAAAAACAGGTAATGCATCCGGGAAATATTTAAAAATGCACTTGACCTATGCATTCCTCTTGTTTCATGTCGTGTTTTTTTGTTCACCCTGTCTGTCTTGTTCCTTGTTTGTGCAGGCTCCTCAAGTGAAGTCAGGCAAAGGCCAGCCAGTGGACCACTCTGTCCAACAGGAGATGGCTAGGTAAAGAAATATCAACGTTTTTAGATCACATCTATCGTCTGACTATGGTGGTGCTTTAACTAACAAAAACAGAGTGGTGGCAGAGAGAACTTTCCCAGTATATTTGTACTTAATTGCTCACAAACCCCGAAGGGTCAGATGAGCTGATGCTCAGGCAGCAGGCATAGGCGCCAATATTTTGGGTGCTCAGGGGCATTTTGGCTATTACTACTTTGCATAATTTAGCCTTCCGTAACTACATATTTCATGTCTTAAATACAGCGTCCAATAAAACAGTAGGCTACATGCCATTTTCTGTAGTAATAGCGTCAAACATTATTTGCTTTGGAAAAAGACAGCAAATGCACATAAATAGATTTAAATGTCATTATTCTTTCTGAGTCGTAGCCTACAACAGTGAGGAAAAAAAGGTTTTGAACAAAAGGCAACTTGTATGTTCATGTTTATGAGCTGTTGAAAACGTGTGCCGCGATTGTAGAGTCAACTATGTTTTAGTTATTTACCAGATGCATTCAACTGTAGGCTTATAAAACGAGACATATTGCACAGGCTGCATACGGCGCAATTTTAATATAGTTTTGAAAGGCCCGGGGTTAACGATAAGCATTGAAGGTTGTGTTTCCTGTGCAATCACAAACAAACTGCATGGGAAACGAAAATGAGAGAAATGTTTTTTTTGTTTTGTTTTTTGTCTGTGGCTGAATTCTTTTCAGGCACACCCTGGTAAAATATAAACCCGGCGCCTATACTTCACTCTATAATACGATTTGCCCGTGGGTGCCCAGGCCCCTGAGAATCCACAATATCGGCGCGTAGCCTATGCCCGCATGCTTGCTGAGCATCAGCTTGTCTGACCCTTTGGGGTTTTGTCCACCTCCTTGTGGAGAAATATACTGTGAAAGTTCTCTCTACCACCACTCGGGCTTGTAACGGGAAACCTTAATTTCACACATCCAGACTCCCATCTGAAAAGCGATGGGAAGGACCTACGGATGAGATGAACATGTTAGTTAAAGCACCACCATATATCGTCAGATGACAGATGTGATCTAAAAACATTGATATTTACCTAGCCATCTCCTGTTGAACTGAGAGTGGTCCACTGGACTAACTTCACTTGAGGAGCCTGGACCTCACCGTGCATTGTCTGATTTAATGACTGCGTAATTTAATTAATAAGACTCTGTGTAGCCGACTCAATGTCAGCATGTCCCTGTTAAAAATTTTAAACACAGGTTTACTGTCTGTAACCTTGCTACTTTTACGCCAACTGCCTGTAAGATTGCTTACGAGTGAGCGAACTAAGATTAAGTCATTGCAATGAACGTTAGCTGGCTATCTGTCTTGCTGGCTAACAAGGTATAATTTGCCATCAGATCTGCACAAAATAAAACAGGGTAAAGCTGGAAAACCATTCAATATTCAAAGTTAGGCTAAATTCGGGACTGGTCACTAGGCGACCACCAAACTGCCCGATGCCTTTTTCCACAAGCATAAATAGTTTAAATAGTATACATTTTTTGTTTTAATCTTAAATGTAAATTTTAATTGAATTGTACATTTTATGTTATTAAATTAGTTACAAATAACTATAGTAACTTCTGAAGAAAATGTGAGTGAGTTTGTTTGCTGAGTCAAAAGCGTATGAATCATTGTGCTGTAAGAGCAATAAGAGGGGGCCAGGGCCAATGGTAGAGAGGGCATTAGGGGTAGAGGGGGTTAGGGCCAATGGTAGAGAGGGCATTAGGGGCAGAGGGGGCCAGGGCCAATGGTAGAGAGGGCATTAGGGGTAGAGGGGGTTAGGGCCAATGGTAGAGAGGGCATTAGGGGTAGAGGGGGTTAGGGCCAATGGTAGAGAGGGCATTAGGGGTAGAGGGGGTTAGGGCCAATGGTAGAGAGGGCATTAGGGGTAGAGGGGGTTAGGGCCAATGGTAGAGAGGGCATTAGGGGTAGAGGGGGCCAGGGCCAATGGTAGAGAGGGCATTAGGGGCAGAGGGGGCCAGAGCCAACGGTAGAGAGGGCATTAGGGGCAGAGGGGGCCAGAGCCAATGGTAGAGAGGGCATTAGGGGCAGAGGGGGCCAGGGCCAATGGTAGAGAGGGCATTAGGGGTAGAGGGGGTTAGGGCCAATGGTAGAGAGGGCATTAGGGGTAGAGGGGGTTAGGGCCAATGGTAGAGAGGGCATTAGGGGCAGAGGGGGTTAGGGCCAATGGTAGAAAGGGCATTAGGGGTAGAGGGGGCCAGGGCCAATGGTAGAGAGGGCATTATGGGTAGAGGGGGTTAGGGCCAATGGTAGAGAGGGCATTAGGGGCAGAGGGGGTTAGGGCCAATGGTAGAAAGGGCATTAGGGGTAGAGGGGGCCAGGGCCAATGGTAGAGAGGGCATTAGGGGCAGAGGGAGCCAGGGCCAATGGTAGAGAGGGCATTAGGGGTAGAGGGGGCCAGGGCCAATGTTAGAAAAGGCATTAGGGGTAGAGGGGGCCAGGGCCAATGGTAGAGAGGGCATTTGGGGCAGAGCGGGACAGGGCCAATGGTATTTTGATAATTTTACGAGATTATTCCCTAAATGGGCAATGTATCCCAAGTGATACAAACTGTAAACATTCTAATAAAAGTAATATTTTGACAAAAATCATGAGATTATGTTATTCATAATGATGTGAACGCGCTTCCTAATATATCTGATTTATCATATATTTATGCTCAGATCAGTGATTTACACAAGTTTGATGAATCACATGTGAGAATTTTGTACGCAAGCTGGATCCGTCAAATATACACTCTTTTTTACGACCATATTGATAAATGAGGCCCATTGTGAGGGGAGATAAGTCTAAGAGCCATATACAGCACATGCTAAGTTATTAAGAGCCATATACTGCACATGCTAAGTTATTAAGAGCCATATACTGCACATGCTAAGTTATTAAGAGCCATATACTGCACATGCTAAGTTATTAAGAGCCATATACTGCACATGCTAAGTTATTAAGAGCCATATACTGCACATGCTAAGTTATTAAGAGCCATATACTGCACATGCTAAGTTATTAAGAGCCATATACTGCACATGCTAAGTTATTAAGAGCCATATACTGTACATGCTAAGTTATTAAGAGCCATATACTGCACATGCTAAGTTATTAAGAGCCATATACTGTACATGCTAAGTTATTAAGAGCCATATACTGCACATGCTAAGTTATTAAGAGCCATATACTGTACATGCTAAGTTATTAAGAGCCATATACTGCACATGCTAAGTTATTAAGAGCCATATACTGCACATGCTAAGTTATTAAGAGCCATATACTGCACATGCTAAGTTATTAAGAGCCATATACTGTACATGCTAAGTTATTAAGAGCCATATACTGTACATGCTAAGTTATTAAGAGCCATATACTGCACATGCTAAGTTATTAAGAGCCACATACTGTACATGCTAAGTTATTAAGAGCCATATACTGCACATGTTAAGTTATTAAGAGCCATATACTGTACATGCTAAGTTGTACATAGCAAGTACATAGCAAGTAAAAGCAAAATCAATCTACCATGTTGTTTGTGCTGTAAGATGCTATGGTATCTGTGGTAGTGCTGCTGATCACTGCTGGCCAGACTGGAGAGCAGATTAGTTCCATCCATCAGTTTCTTGTTGTAGGATAAGTGTGTGTGTGTGTGTGTGTGTGTGTGTGTGTGTGTGTGTGTGTGTGTGTGTACGAGGGAAAAAACCGCTCCCTTCAGTAGTTTGCATATCCATGTTCTTTCCTTTGTCGGAGCAGTGGAAGTGCCCTCATCTATTTGCACATCCTATTTAGATTTACTGCCTCTTTACTTAATCTTTACTTAATCTGTTTCAAGGATTAGAGTCGTGGTAGTGCGCTGAAGGCAAGAGCCTTAAAGCCAAACAACTCTAAAAACACATAACCATACATCAACAGAGGAGTGTTTGCTATCTGTGAGCACACTTACTCAAATGCATATACACCTCTCACCATTAACCGAGGCCCCACACGGGCCCATGAAGCCATTGTTATATACCTTAAGGCGATATTTGAAAGCTGATTAGAGTTAAGCATTTGTTGTGGCTCTACAACAAATAACCACCAATTTTGCTCTCTCGCTCTCTCGTGATCACTACATCATTGCTGTTCTGCAATATACACACTTGTCAGTGACTATTTGCCACATGTGGCACTACATGAGTTAACGCCAATAAAAGGACAATCAGCCAATAAACTCTCACTGATGTCAACAGCAAAGAAAATTACTTCACGCAAAATACATTTTATATAAAATGAATGCCTGGGATCTGGGTTCAATTCATTTCAGGGATCTGTGTTCATGCGACTCAGGTCACGATAGGCTTAAGTCATGAGTAATATTTCAATTCTTTGACTTGTGTGACTAGATTTTTGGTGAATATCTTGATGTAAAAGGAATTAAAATGGAAATGATCTAACAACATGTCCTTCAGCATGATGCAGGAGTACTTGGAAGGGGACATTTAATTGAGTCGAAAAAAAACTGGATAAACAGTACATGATGACAATAGTCTGTTTTTATTTACGTTACAATATGAATGTGCACATCAGAAGGCATGCTTTTTAAATTCTCTAAACTGTCATTTTCCTCTTTTGTCACTAGAGAGAGACAAAGTCTGCACAGTACCAAACCTCGAAATCATCAGCGACATAAATGAGAAAACAATCAATGCCAGAATGTCACATTGTTTCTCTTGCAAGATAATAGGTCAATATTGTCCTCATAAGCTCCAGAGCGATGCAGCTCTTGAGAAAATGGGCTAAAATGGGGAAAGAAAATGCAAACAAAACAAACCATCTGCATCGTGCAAAGCCCCAGAACCAGATTCCGTCAGTCGCAATACCACATGTGTCCACGAGATGGCAGTAGGCAATTTAGTATAGAAATCTAATATGCCGGATCTCTTTTCCGTTTCACCCATTGCTCAAAAGAGACAACTACCATTCAGTGGAGGCTCCGGGGAGGCAAAAAATATACCAGTGGCCTGATAACTGTCCTGGACTCAATTTTTATTAACAAGTGTTAATTTTCAATGATACACACCCATCTGCAGCTGATTGACAATTTTACTTGATTGCAAAGGCAAAGGGCAGTTGGGGGGGGGGGGGTTAACCTCAGCCGACCCTGTTAGTTTTCTGGAAAAGACCCCAACAGATAAACATAAGCATTTAAATGAGCCCTTAGTGGGTAGTATGAGTGCCAATGCTAAGAGAGAAGTGCATATGTTGATCACATTGATGAAAGAGAGAGAGAGAAAAAGAGAGAGATAGAGAAAGAGATAGAGATAGAGAGAGAAAGAGAGATAGAAAGAGAGATAGCGAGAGAAAGAGAGAGAGAGAGAACATCCTCTTTTTGTTCCTCAAGCCAGTTGTGTTCTCATATGCACACACACAATTTCACACACACACACACACACACACACACACACGCACACGCTCACGCACACACACACACACACACACTTTCTTATACACACGCATTTTTATACACACACACACACAGGGCCCGTAATGAGAATGATATGCTCTGGGTTTAGTGTGGAGACCTTTAGAGACACTGCCAGACTCCACCGAGTCATTGCCGTAATATTACCCCCCCCCCCCCCCCCTTATTGATTCATTTTCTGTTTTTGACATTACCTTTTTTGCCTCGCAAGGAAGGCCTGTTAGGCTGAAAACCATTGTTTGCATCTGACGGCAGGTACTGCCCTACAGAGATTGTGCTGAAAGTCAATGGAACAATATTTTCTAACTCTTGCTTCTTTGTGTTGTTTTGGATATCCACCATGTACAGATGTTTTAAATAGGGGGCAGTGTAGCATAATAGGCTTGCAGCTTCAATCTTGAGTCTGGGTTCAATTCCCAGGTGAGACACTGTCATTGTACCCTTCAGCTCGGTACTTAACCTGAAGTTCTTTACTAAAACATCAAGCTGTATATAATGGATAGTATGTAAGCTTTGTGTGCATTTGTGTGTGTGTGTGTCCATGCCTTATTACTGAAAAAGTTTTCAGTTTGAGACATTCTCTAATATTGTTGAGGACAGAAGTATTTTTCCCTATTACTGTTTGTGAAAGTGATGGGTGAAACTGGTCCTTGGCACCCAAACTTTCTCACACCTGTCATTTCTACGATTGCATTGGAAAAGACACAGACCTGTGCAAACTGGCAACTGCCCAATTAACTCAAATAGTTTTGACTGAAACAGAAAGGTTTGCATAAACAGCCTCAGGCATGTTTTGGGGAGTAATTGATCACTGCAGAGTCTTACGCAACAGGTCATTTATTCTAACGATGTGGAAAAGGTAAGGCTCCGGAGATCCACCCTGCCGGAGGGGTGTGGCCATGTGCAGTCAATCACTGACTGGTTTTACCAATCAGAAGGCTTTTCTGTCCACATGGACATATTTTGCTCTCAAAAATAAAATAAAAAACAATTACCTATAGATTAAAGAAGTGTTATGTTGACATACTTAGCGGTGCTCGTTTCATCACAGAGCAGTGTAAATGGAATGCTAATTATTGTTGTAATCAAGATGTTGGATACCTTCAAAGGTAAAATAATCAACTACTGTAGTTGGCTGGTACTCAGTCAGCATTAGCTAGATAGTTGGTATGCATTAATAATAATGGGGGGGCTTTTGAATGGCCAGGGGTAAAAATAAAGCGATAAAGATCCTAGATTACAGCATTAGCTCCTCCCTACATTGTACCAGGTTCCCACGTACCACCAGTTCTTATGAGTGATAGATATGCCTCACTTCCAAAAGCTAGTTCTCCAGTATTATTATATGGCCTGAATTGTGTTAAACAGTCAGTGGATTGCAGGTGCAGACTGCAGAAAATGAACCAACCTTACAGGCACAGGGGCCACAGAGGCAACATAAAGAGACTCCAGAATGGGGAAGAAGAAATGAAACAGGTATATGAAATGATTTAGCCATTAAAAAATTAGTTTTTTCTCCTATGTGGCCCATCCTTCCTGCTTTCAGGCAAACTAAAATCCACTGAATTGATCTGTTTGCATCAATGTACAAAAGTTATATGAATGTCATACATTATATTTACATGCACCTTTCAAAAAACTCAAAAACACTTACAATGGTGAGTGGGAAACTCACCTCGACCACCACCAATGTGTCGCACCCCCACCAATGTGTCGCACCCCCCTGGGTGATGCACGGCAGCCATCTTGAGCCAGAAGACGCAACACACATCAGTTGAGGTGGAGAGGGAGATAACTATCTTTTTAGCCAATTGGGCTAAAAGGTTGACAGAGCCAAGTTGGGAATTTAGCCAGGACACCGGGGAACCCCTACTTTTTGCGATAAGTGTCAAGAGATCTTTAATGACAGTGAGTCAGAACCTTGGTTTAACGTCTCATACAAAAGACAGTGTCTCCTACAGCACAGTGTCCCCATCACTGTACTGGGGCACTGGGATTTATTTGACCAGAAAAAAGATCCCCCCCTACTGGCCCACCAACCCCACATCCCGCAGCAACTTTGTTTTTCCAGGGCTGCATTCCAATCCCATTTTTTTGCCGTCCTCTCTCCTTGGTCCTCGTCTGACCCGGAAATCGATCGAGGTCCGCCATCTTTAAGGACATTCCAAACCGCTAAATGCTCCACCAAGGAGCGAGGAGTGGGGAAAGAGGAAGCTCCCGGGGAATCCTTCAGTGAGGAAACATGAGTGCAGCCTTTGCGGAAGTCTTTACTCAGAACGCGTGACGTGTTTGATCCACAATCACATCTGCCACAGTTTAAAACATGGCGGGACCACTCGTACACAAATGTAAGTGCTTATCGTTCCTTTCTATTTATTTTATAAAGCGCTTTAATTTATAATGTCACTCGTTCTTTCGGACAAACGAAAGGCAAGTTTATTCATGAAAAAAGAGACAACAAATATTGTAGTTCAGCGTGTAAGCGTAACATTTAGGACATTTTTGTGTCCCATATAGTTGTTTGTTAGCTAACATTACTGCATAGGAAACGCAAGCTTCAATTAACCCATGTCCTTTCAAAACTGTATACAATTTTATATTGTACGCTATGCAATAGGCTATGTTACGTTTAGCCTATGTTCACACTGTTGAATGCATCCCGGCAAGTAGGCTAACTGAGAAATAGGCTCTACAGTCGTTGCTCGATTTCCAGTGTAACAACTGAAACATGAACACGCAGCTGCTTTGCGTTTAAAATATATTTTTCCTCACTCTTGTATGACTGAGAAATAATGTAATCTCAGTCTATGTTATTGCATTTGCTGTCTTTGACCGATGAAATGCACATTAGGCTAGCTTATTAGGATAGGCTACTATTTTGCATCATGTAGCCTACTTACATATGTCATGTCTGAATTATGGGCTTGTGAAGCCCCTTGACACATGCCGTTGTGATTTAGGGCTATACACAGACATTACTAACTTGTTTTTACTTGCAGGTCTGTTGTGTCATTTACGGGGACAGATGAGAACACCCTCAGCCTCATTCGGCTCAGGTGTGAGAATGAGCAACTGTTCACGGGGAAGAGGCATACAGCGAAAAAAGCTTGGAGGTGAGTCATTACTGACATTCTATAATGTGTGATGTCACATAGAACTAAAATATGTTACACAGAAACATTGGCAATGAGCCATTTTTTATGTTCTTGCAGGACCATGTCACTGTCCATATTGGTGTTCCTACATGTCATAGATTAATGTTGACGGAATCACTCCTCAGCACCATGATTCATGTCTTGAAGTAGTTAATTGTATGCAAATGACAACTTCTGATATCCCTAATGTAAGTGTGATGGCAAGAGGCATGCCTGCCCCTGTAAATGGATAACACATAAACATGTTATGGCATGGCAGTAATTGTTGTAGGGCACTTGGGTATGGTATGGTAACATGTGTTGTTTTTCTCAGTGAAATTCGTCTACAGATGGGCCTACAGGGCCAGGTGAGCCCCACCCAAATTGCAAAGAAATGGGACAACCTCAAGCAAAAATATAAGGTGAGGTTCAATTTATGATGTTTTTCCTTTGCAAATTTGTAGTTTCTATTGCATACTGAAACAAAATTATGCCTGTGCAATAGGCTCACGGCTCACCTTCACCCTTGCATCTTTCCTTGTAGGCACTCAGATGCCCTGCTACAGAGATGGAACAGACAGGGGAGAGGCCACAGCAGCCACATGGCCATGGTTTAATGCAATGCATGAGGCCATCGGGGGGAGGCCATCTATTGATCCTCCTGTCCTGATGGACTCATGTGTTGCAGAAAACCTGGCACATGTGGCTGATGAGACCTCAGATGGCACTGGCTCATCTCTTCCTGGATTTGTGGCGGTCACTTGTAGCCGGGCGTGAGGAGGAAGAGGATGCACAGCCTGGCTCAAGTAGCCTCCTACTGGAGAATGATGATGGGCCATATCCCTCTGCCTGTCCCCCACCCCCCAAAAGGAGAAGGGCCGGTGAGGGAGCTGTTCTGCGGTTCCTGAAGGAAGATGCTGCCAGAACAGAGGAGCGATTCAAGGCCACACTGGAAAGCTCTAATGAGTTTGAGAAAATGCTTAATAAAATGTAAATAGTTCACAAGTGTTTGTCAATTTGTTTTTTACTTGTGTTTTTACCTTTTAAGATATAGTTTTCATCTGAGTGCCCCCTTCAGCAGCACAAAACTATTTGGGAGAAAAGAAACACACAAATACTAACAATTTTGCTGATCGTGTAAGCTTCAGGAGGGTAATACCTAGGCTATTTCTGGCTTATCGGTCTCTCACTCTTTACTGGTAACTTCAAGTGAATGTCTTCCTTTTTGTAAATTCTAAGCAGTCAGCCTACATTCATTAATGAATGATTTGCAGTCATTATTCTAATTTACTGTTTTTATTTTACTGAAATTATGTACTCTTAGGCCTGAAGTAGACTTTTTTTTTTTTTTTTTTTAACTCAAATTTTATTAATTTTTCACAAGCAAAAAGAAACAGAAACAAACAGTACACTTAACAATTAAGTTGCCAGCAGGTTACATTCCTCCAAAGAACAGTCTAGTATAATCACAATTAGTCCTCAGTGTTGCCTCTGTATCAGGGTTCTATATATCTCCCATTTTTCCCATTTTTTATTGAATCCAGGTTGCTGTAATCTCAAGATATATGTCAGTTTTTCCATCTCAAAAATCTCCTCCACAATGTCCAGCCAGTTGCTCTGGGTAGGAGGTTTCTCCTGACACCACCTCCTGGTGATTGTTTTCTTAGCACCTGCTAACAAGTTCTTCACCAGGTACAAGTCCCCTTCAGTCACTATGTCTCTCGTGAGATTACACAGGTACAGTGTCTCAAATGTCCTCGGTATTTCATACCCCAATATCACCTTCAATATTTCCCACACATCATTCCAATACTTCTTCAATTTCTTGCATTCCCAAAAAACATGCATATGATGAGCATTTACATCCCCACATTTCCTCCAGCATGACTGATGTGCAGGTGAAAATTTACCTGTAATTCTGGGGGTAATAAAAAACCTGATTATATTTTTCCAGCAGAATTCCTTCCATGTTCTGGAGCTGGTAGTTGTTCTCTGCATTTCACATATATTAAACCATTCCTCCTCAGTTAATTGTGTTTTGCTTTCATTCACCCATCTGTCTCTAACATATAGTGTGGAAACTCCTCTGTTCTCCTCCAGTCCCTGACACAAAACTGAAATCACTCTCCCCGTTTTATTACGATATGCATCACACAGTGTCCTTATCACTTTGTTCAACTCTGGAGGTAGATCTGGTCTTACGTCCTTTTCAAAATAGTCCCTGACTTGGAAATACCTAAATAGGTCTTGGCTCTCCAATTCAAATTCCCTCTTTAAATTCTGAAAACTTTTAAATTTTCCCCCGTCAATCATTACGCTCAACGCTGTTATCCCCCTTTGCATCCATTGTTGAAATCTTTTATCTAGTGTCCCCGGTTTAAATGTAGGGTCTAATGCCACCCAGCTCAGAAGTTTTGCCTCCCCCTCCAAATTATATTTCTTTATCACTGTGAACCAGGTTTCCAGAGTGAACTTAGTGATCGGATCCAGCATATCCTTATTCTTCTGAAACACATCTCTATTTGCAAGCATACTCTGTACATGACATCCCTCTGTCATTAGCTCAATTTCCTTCCATCTCGCGGTATAACCTGTGTCGCACCAATATACTAAGGGTCTAAGCTGTGCCGCATAATAATACTCCATGAGGTTCGGTAGAGCCATTCCCCCCTTTCCTTTAGGCACTTGAAGTGTTGAGTACTTAATCCTTGGCCTCTTTCCCCCCCAAATAAACCGTGATATATTTTTATCCCATTCTTTAAATTGTATTTTAGTGATTACTGTCGGTAGTGATTGGAACAAATACAAGATCCGTGGAAGCACATTCATTTTAATTATCTCTATTCTAGAGCTAAAGTCTAATGTAAGCACTGTCCACCTTTCCATGTCTTTTTGGATTTCCTGATTTAAAGTACTATAGTTAACTTCTCCTAAATTCAATAGATTCTTAGTAATGATTATTCCTAGATATTTTATTGATTTTGCTTTCCACTTAAAGTCATACGTTCGCCGGATATTTTGGGCTGGGGCATAATTTATGGTTAATACCTGCGTTTTTGCTACATTGAGTTTGTAACCTGACAGATATTTATAATATTCGAGTTTTTCCATTAAATTAGGGAGAGAAGTGTTTGGTTGTTTTACACTAATCAAAACGTCGTCCGCAAATAACCCTATTTTGTGTTCCGTACCCCTCACCTCTACCCCCTCTATGCCCCGATCCTCCCGTATCCCCTGAGCCAGAGGCTCAATGAAAATCGCAAAGAGGGTAGGCGACAAACAGCATCCCTGCCTGGTAGACCTCTCCAGCTTAAACCAGTTAGTGAGATTGCCATTTATTTTGATTCTCGCCATTGGGTCTTGGTAAAGTGTTTTAATGGCATTTACTGAATCCGTACTAAAGCCAAATCTTTCCATACAGAGATATAAAAACTTCCAGCTAACGCTGTCAAAAGCCTTTTCAGCATCTAAGCTGAGCAGCAATGCACTCTCACCTTTCCTTTGTAATTCTTCAATTATATGTAGGGTCCTCCTTATATTGTCTTGTGTTTGGCGCCCCTTAATAAAGCCAGATTGGTCCTCATCTATCAAATCTGTCATGAAGGTCTCCAGTCTTTTAGATAAAATGGATGTATATATTTTGTAGTCACAGTTTAAAATTGATATTGGCCTATAGTTTTCACAGTATTCTCTATCCTTACCATCCTTAGGGATCACCGTGATTATGGCCTCTTTCCACGAGGGGGGGATTTTGCCTGTTCTCAGGGTTTCATTGAGTGCTGCTAATAACATTGGGTTCAATTCTTCCTTAAACATTTTAAACCATTCGGCCGGGAAGCCATCGCTTCCTGGAGCTTTATTTGATTTTAATTTCTTAATTGCTTCCTCCAACTCCTTTACTGTGATAATCGAATTTATAGTCTCGTTCTGATTCTTCCCTATCGTTGGCAGATCTACTGAGTCTAAAAAAGTCCTAATTGTTTCCTCATCCGCCGAGGTTGGTTGTGTATACAGCTTTTTATAATAATTCTCAAATATTATATCTATTTTTCCCGGGTCAAATTCTAATTCTTTGGTTATGGGGTCCCTGATTTTATGTATCGCATTCATGAGTTGAGTCTTCCTTATCCTTCTTGCTAGTAATTTTGTTGCTTTTGGGCCAGATTCGTAATATGTTTGTTTCAGATATCTCATTTTCTTTTCCACCTCACTTCCTAATATGTCATTCACTATTTTCCTTGCATTTTTTATTTGTTGTAATAATCCTGATTCATTTGAATTTTTATGACGCTGCTCCAAGGTTTTGAGTTCCTTAATTTTATCCTGGTATAATTTCAATCTAGCTTTCTTAAGGTAAGCCGCCCTTGATATCAATTTGCCCCGCATCACCGCCTTCATTGCATCCCAGAGGATGGTGGAAGCCACCTCCCCATTGTCATTCTCTTCCCTGTATGAAACTAATTCCTTTTTAATTTCTCTTACAATTCCTGGGTCATTCAACATCCCTACATTCAACCGCCATGTTGTATTTCTCAACCTACTGTTCAGGGTCAATGTCAGATGTAGGGAGCAATGATCAGACAAGTCTGCGACTCCTATCCCACATTCTTCCACTCTAAATCTATCTACCTTATTCATAAGAAAATAATCTATTCTCGTGTAGACCGAATGTGGGGCAGAGTAGTAAGTATAATCCCTTTCGAGCGGGTGTAGTTCCCTCCATACATCCATAATTTCCAGTTCTGCCAAAGCAGTATTAACAAATTTAGTCAACTTCAATTTATTTCCTCTTTTATTACTAGTTGAGTCCAAGTCGTGATTCAGCGCTGTGTTGAGGTCCCCCCCACATATCAAAATCCCCTCTGTTTCCTGGGTAATAAGATAAGATAAGATAAGATAAGATATACTTTATTGAACCCCGTGGGGTAATTTTTCTTCTGCATTTGACCCATCCTTAGTTATCTAGAAGCAGTGGGCAGCCACAGTGCAGCGCCCGGGGACCAACTCCAGTTCTGAGGCAAGTGCCTTGGTCAAGGGCACCTGCAGGAGTGCACCTATCATGCATGTCTTTGAGTGTGGGAGGAAACCGGAGTACCCGGAGTAAACCCACACGAACACGGGGAGAGCATGCAAACTCCACACAGAAAGGCCCCATCCGAGATTCGAACCCACGACCTTCTTGCTGTGAGGCAACAGTGCTAACCACTATGCCACCGTGTCCACCGTTTATTTAATGACCTCAAATAAATTTCTAAAGAAACTTCTATCACTATCCGGGGGGGCGTAGATATTTACCAATGTGACCATTTTATCTTCCATCTTCCCCTTCACCAAAATATATCTTCCCTCCTTATCCTTCACTTCTTTTATAACTTCAAATTTGGTTGTGTTTGTCATTAAGATTGCTACCCCCCTCCTACTGCCCCCTTTATATGAACTGTAGTAAGTATTTTTAAACCCCATCTTTTTTAATTTTTCATGTTCCTGTTCGGATAAATGTGTTTCCTGTAAATAATTTACCTGTGACTTCTCTTTTTTAAATTTAGCTATGACCCTTCCCCTTTTCACTGGATTGTTCAACCCATTCACATTTAGAGACAACACTTTAAGTTCACCCTGCTGCAACATGACTGTCCTGCAAATATTCAAAATCTCCTCCTCTGGCACACTTAATAACTAGAACATTAATAACAAGAACATATGTACACTCAAAAAACCACCCCCGATAGCGATGGGCCTCAAAAAATAGGCCCGTGTCCCCGTTGGTAGGAGAGGGGAAAAACCACCCTTGATAGTGGGGCCCCTCTCTAGTGGTACATGGAAGCCCCAAAAGGAGACCTCTCTGTCCACTAGAAATGTCCAGCGTTTCCCTTAGCTATGTTTACCAGTCTGATTTTTTCTTTGGAGAAGTCTTTGTAGTAGGAGGAAAGCTGTGATCCAGCACCAATGCTTCAAGTTATTAAACACATTCCTTTAATTATTTCTATTTTAGTGGTATACAACCAACATAACAGGCGCTTGTTTTTAGGCTTTAGACCTCGTCCACTAGAGGGCAGCATATTCTTTATTTCCGCCCTTTGTAGTACTTTGATTAGTCTCCCGTTCACAAATTCAGCTCCACAATTCAATTCCCTCTACCAATTAGTTGTATACCATAGCCCCACTTCTTTGATCCCTATTTTTTATTTATTCTTTTATTTTTATTCCCCTATCTATATTCATCATCATTTTATTAGATTTGTCTGTCCCCCGACATAGTCAGTATTATCCATTCCGTCTAAGCTTTAACCATTTTATTCTGAATTATTTTTTTACATTTTTCTCATTCATTTTTATGTCAATTTCAGTGTCATCTTATTTTATTTTTCATCCCTTCTACATTGTGCTTTTTCTCACATCCTTTCCTCCCACCACTCACCGTAATTTCTCTTCTTTATCCTTTCCTTTATCTCCTAAACTCCTGCAGTCTCCCTCTGGCCCGTTGGGTCAGTTCACTCTGTGCCCCGGCCTCTCCAACCCGCTGCCACTGCAGCGCTCCTTGGATCTGCTCCTCCATCGGCCGTTCTGCGCCGGCTCCTCTGACTCGGACGTCCAATCCTCTTTTCCTCATCTCGATTGCTGTCTCCTGCGCTGTGTTGTAAATCTGAGTTCCCTCCTCCCAGTGGATTCTGATCCTCGTCAGAGGCGTCTGAAACCTGATACCCTTCTCCTTCAGCACCTTTTTAATGTCTGTGTACGTTTTGCGCTTCTGCACCACCTCCGTCGCGTAATCATGGTCAAAATATAGCGGCGCGTTGTTGAACTTTACCTTCTTCTGCCATGCCCTCTGTAACACCATTTCTTTGGTGTTGAATTGGTGGAAATTCACCACTACGGAACGCGGTGTCTCCCCGGGGCCAGGTCGCCTCGCCGCTGCCCGGTGCGCCCTTTGGATCTGCAGGTCGTTCCCCTCCGGGAGCGCCAGCTCCCTCCGCAGCAGGTCCTCTATGAAGCGGGGAACTGAGTCCCCCTCCGTGCCCTCCTGAAGCCCAAATATCCGCATATTGTTCCTTCTGGACCTACCCTCCAGGTCGGTGAGCTTCTCCTGTAGTTTCTTCTGCTCACGGAGTGTTGTCAGCAAAGCCTCTTTAGCCGTCATGCTAAATGACTCCAGCTCCTCGACGCGCTGCTCCGCTTCGCTGAGGCTCTTTTTCTGCTCTTGCAGCTCGTCTCTGTTAGCCTTCAGTTTGTTGTTAACGTCTTCTTTAAAAGTGGCAAACTCCTGCCTAAAGTTAGTGTTAAGTTCTTCCTTGAGCACTGCAAGGTCATCTTTCAGGTCTTTTTTAAAGGCTCGTATCTCTCTGGTGATACCGGCCAAACTTTTGTGGAGCGTCTTTTCCTCCACCAGCGAACTTGGCTCGCCGCCATCTTCCTCTCTTTCGGACACTGTCTCCATGTCTCGTTCTTCACTGCTTTTCATTTGTTTTCCCAAAATCCTTCGACTTCTCCGTTGTTGTCCCCCTCTCATTCCACGTTTAGCTTCGTTTTGAATAAAGTTTATCGAGTATTAGAGGGTTTTTTGCTTTCGACTGGTACGAGCTCTCCTCTATGCTGCCATTCCCCTCGCCGTGCAAACCGGAAGTCTAGACTTTGTTTTGACTTGTTGCTTCCACCAGGTTACTGTCCTATGGACGAATTATGCGATTGAATTGAGGATTGTCATTTCTAATAATTATGAAATGATGTTAAATATATTTTTACTACAGGATAAGTGAGTGGTTCTAGCACGCAATATCGCCTGTGTTCAGTCTTCAGAGTGCTGAACATTTTAACAAGGAAGGGCATTGACCGTTGGAAACACTGGATTCAGAAAATAGACATTTTACAGAATCCTCACTTCCCCGACAGGTGGTTGACATACATTGGTGTCAAAGTGGTATGCTTATAGTGTGTTTTGAAATAAATAAAGGTAATGAAAATGTGGCACAGAATAGATGTATGAAACTGATATGTTAGTATCCATAAGTGATTTTATTAACACTAACATAACAAATAAAACGTGGATTAACACTGGACAGAAAGAGGGGCTGCAGGGAGAATATACAAACATAAGAAACGGAGACACTAACAAAAAGCTCTCCTGTATAAATAATATTTCAAACAATTGCCAAATTACATATAATCATGTTCATTCAGTGCTACTGGACACATATTTGGAGCAGACGGTTGCCCCGCCAGTCGGTTTCGCCGGCCATGTCCGCTTTGTTCCCCCCCTCACTGGACGTGGTGGAGCCACACCAATAGCACCAACATCCTCGACAACCTCAAGGATGTCCCCCTTTGTCAGGCAGATGTTATGGAGCATGGCACACGCGGTGATGACCGTGGGTACAAAGGTGTGGTCCACCTCCAAAGCCTTGAAGAGCAGGCACCTCCTGGACCCTTAAGTGGTGTGCCCAGCCAACGCTCCCCATGTGGCAGCAGCATTATCAATGCTTCCATGGAGCCATGGCTCAGACGGTAGTCTACCATGAGGTCCTGGTCCCCATTAAATTAAAGCTGGAGCACTGGCACAGTGGCATTTACTTTGGCATAATGCCCAGCTGATGGATCGTCGACCTAAAAAAGAATGAAATGAAAAACATGAAGTGTGTACATGCAGCCTACAGTTCACACAAGTTGATTGATTAACACCAGACCACAGTAGCCAAATGTATAGTTTGTAGTCCTACATGCAGGTAAATGTGTGGTATTATAGAACATGCAATTACTATGTGTGCATGACATAACTTTGCTGTATATTTATCCAGGTGAATTCGACTCCACCCACTGTTAAAAGTGCTTCATGCTTATCAATGTCCATGTTTGATCAAGAGCACTGTCTTATGACTACTGTTGAGAATACGTGATTCTTACCTCACTTAGGAACAGGACGGAGCGAAGCCGTCGCGATCCCCTGAACTGGCAACGCCACCGTTCCCGCTGAAGCCGGTGCCATGCGTTTATGGCGAACGCTAGGTTCATTGCGGAAATGTTGATTGCGTACAGTAGCAGACCAGTATACTAGCCTATTGAAATCGCCGATCTAAGTTTTGAAATCAGTATCTGTCGCTTATATACCATCAGATCATACATGCTTGATTAATTAATTAAACGGCATCAGCTCGGTTATTGGCTGGAAGTGTCATTTGTAATGTGCTCCAATTTTAACGAACAAACATGCATTCGAGTCCATTGATGAATTGGCCATTGAGCGTGTGGAATATAGGCGTAGCCTACTTACAATTTAAATTATGCTTCGTGCGATCTTTACTCACACAGTGATAAATAGCCGTTTGTTGTGGATGTGTTAATGGGACACTGTACGTCAAACAGAAACATCTGTAATTGAGAGACAATATTCTTATTTCACATGTCATTTTCACATCTGTCAAATTGCATGGGATAAAAATAAAATAAAACTCAAATAAAACAATAGTTTATACCATGTTGCATGCAAAAACAAGCTCAGAGATAAAAATACGATAGGCTACAGAACAATCCGTTAGCATTAAAGGCCACTGACAGCTGATACGGGTTTTTTTTTGGTTTTTTGACAGGTGATACAGCTGTGCAACACGTCATTAGTAATTGACGTCGCTTCAGCTGACGCTTGACTGAGCAAGGACGTTCCATTTGCTTAATTCATGTTGCCTCGGTTGCTGCGTCCACGTATGTGATCCTTGGATCCTTTCCTTATGGCCTCCACTGGGTGGAGCTAATGAGCGAGGAAAGGACGCGAGGAAAGGATGCAAGCAGTAAAAATATGGGATTGGAATGCAGCCCTGGTCTCCCATCAAAGTACTAACCAAGCCATTTGGCAGGAGCAGAGTGCATATATTAATGCATGCATTATTGAGCCAATAAATGATGGACTTCATATATAGTATGTGTAAAACTCCAATCACTAGTAACTGCAATCTTCCACCTAAGAATGAAGTATTTAGTACAGTTTGTCAGCATTAGTTAAACAAGATAAACACAACTAAATGATTAACTGGGGCATGATATGGGGCATGATAGGGAAGAGTGATAAAAAACATTTACACAATTTCCATGAAATATATCAACTTCTTATTTTCCCCCTCCATCCTCATTTTAAAAGGAAGTATTCAAAAAAAATATTGAATGAATATAATTGTATTCTATTAGAGTAATAATGTATGACTGTAATAAGTTGTACATTAACTCCCCGTACTCCTACTCTATTATTACCATCATTTATTATTCTTTCTATGGTGTTCAGTCAAGGTGTAACACTTCAGCTAAGTTTCATTAATTTCAGACATGCACTTGATAAAGAATGTACACTAATTAGAGAACAGCTCCACAGCCAACCAGTCCCTGCTCTCTCATGCACTCTGTGCCTCTGTAATCTCCATACTAGAGAAACAGCTCCACAGCCAACCAGTCCCTGCTCTCTCATGCACTCTGTGCCTCTGTAATCTCCATACTAGAGAAACAGCTCCACAGCCAACCAGTCCCTGCTCTCTCATGCACTCTGTGCCTCTGTAATCTCCATACTAGAGAAACAGCTCCACAGCCAACCAGTCCCTGCTCTCTCATGCACTCTGTGCCTCTGTAATCTCCATACTAGAGAAACAGCTCCACAGCCAACCAGGCCCTGCTCTCTCATGCACTCTGTGCCTCTGTAATCTCCATACTAGAGAAACAGCTCCACAGCCAACCAGGCCCTGCTCTCTCATGCACTCTGTGCCTCTGTAATCTCCATACTAGAGAAACAGCTCCACAGCCAACCAGTCCCTGCTCTCTCATGCACTCTGTGCCTCTGTAATCACCATCGGAATCGTCACATGAGACTGGCTCTCCGTATGAAAGTCCTGTAATGTGTCCTCTCTGAGCTCGGTCACATCCAAGGCGTATGGCTCTGTAGTGCAGAACACAGCACACCACAAAGAATGCACTGACTTTCTGGGTGCTGCATTCTAATGTACCACCCGATCCGTCCAAACATCTGAAACGCATTTTTAACATTCCAAAGATTTGCTCAGTCGTTGACCTAGCCCTGCAAAATGCACGATTTAAAGCAAGTTGCCAGTGAGTTCTGGACTCAGTGTATGAAGTAAATAGCCACAATTTTAACAAATGCGTATCTTACATTATTTGATGTGTGTAGAGCTGGTCTCCCACCTTCCTTGTGTCTCTCATTCAAGTAGCTTACACTATTAAGACCATACACATGCATTGCCTAAACATTGGACTGCATAACTGAACACAGCTTGCATTTCAAATTGTCAATTTTAAATGAAATATTTCTCGCATCGGTGTTATGTGTTCATGCATGTGTCATCATATGTGCAGAACACTCATAACACCACCAAGATAGCACAATGCGGCAGTGTTTCAGGTAAAACCTGGTCTGGGTTTAAACGCGAACGCATTATTATACCAAACTTGCACTTGCACTGAATGTTTCTATTGACACACCCCCTATTGCACCACCCAACCCATATTGATGCAAACAGGTTTACTGCAGACCATGAATTAACCAAACCTGGCACAGGCGAAAAATATTCCATTTGCATGAGACGAAGCTAGCCACTTGCACCCAGGCACGTTTGTGCTTGTGTTGTCACCAACATAGGGCACATAGTGGTTGTTTATATTAGTTTAGAAGTATTAATTTAAAGCATCTCACCCTGTCACAGTGCAGATAATGTATTCCGAATGTAAAGGTTGCTCAATTGGATCCAGGCCAACTGCAAGCTCATGCTTCTTCAGGTGCTGTGTTTAAAGGTCATGTGACCCTGCCTGCTGAGATTTAATTTCAGCATACACACAAGGAATGTGTCAATGGGCATTTTATGGCACTCCTGCTAGGGCCAATGTGGCTAATGGTATTCATTCCAATGTTTCGGCATAATGCCCATGGCAAATGCTTTGGACAAAAGCGTCTGATCGTACTTGATCATAAGTAATTAAGCACAGTAAAATGTGTTCTATATGTATTTAGCATTAATTAAGATGACCTAGTTTAACCCTCATATTATGCTGAAATTATAAAACTCTGAAATATTGTATAATATTTAAAAATCTGTGAGAAACCACTAATTTTAAGTGAAAGATTGTTTATACAGTTACCCCATAAATGACCCCACACAACACCTTTGCAAATATAGCATTATGTTAATTACCATTTAATCCTACCGAATTCAGTATCAAGATGAAAAATAAGGTTAACTGGTTTTTAAAGAGACATCAAACAATGAATGGGGTCTAACTGACCCCAAACAGAATAGGAGGGTGAAGCCCAGCAGGCAAAAGATCTGTTCAGTCACAATAGCGTACTCACAGCATTTATTTTACTGTTAACAAAATTAACATGAATTCACATTAACGTCAAACCATTCAACATCAATACATCTACAGTAACTACATGGAGTGACTAAGATGTACAGACGGGCTCAATATCACTGTGTGTTCGAGGAGAAAATGAAACAGCGGTTACACTTGTTTAATATCAAACCAATTCCCCAAGCTGCCAGCAGGAGTGTGAGCACCTTCGTCCTTCTTTATTTTACATTTACTTTAATTTATTAGGCAGACGCTTTTGTCTAAAGCATTAGCCATGGGCATTATGCCAACAAAAAAAACCAGTTGCCTGTAGCAGAGTAAAGTTGGCAGAAACTAGATTTTGAAAGAGAAATTTCACCCCTTTTCATTAAATGCATGTGTTATTACTGATGTTTACTGTGGGAGTAATGTATACCAAATGTAACAACTATTTTAGTCAAGTTACATTGCATTTAGATTTTATATAATCAAATGTTTTTAGCATTCAGTGCACTGAGAAACTGGTCTTCCGAGTTCCCATTCCCATCAAGCATTTCACCAAACATCTCACAGACATTACAGACCAAGGCTTTGCAGTGAATTATGGGAGCTTGAGGCAAGAGAAACACAGAATGACTGCAAACACTGTTTCAAGATTGTTTTAAATATTGTGCTGATGCACTGAGTTGTCAAAAGTCTCAGTACAAAGAACATATACTGTTCCTATGAAATAGGAGTGGAGTGCAGTGGTGAATATGATTGACACAACCCTGTTGTCAAATCAGTTTGCACACCAAACTAGGGTCCAAGAAGGAAGGCAGCTTTGATTGAAAAGGGATCTTCAGAACTATCTGTCTGTATGAAATCAATATTCTGTAAATTAGAGGCTGTCCAACATGGTTGAGGACTGAAGGCAATACCAATAGTTATATCCCATTGGGAATGTCTGATGTATACTGCCTGATTAAATGTTACACAATAAAAAGAGAATTTAACTAGATTTAGCTTAAATGAACAGATGTATTCTCTCAACAATGTACATTTCCCTCAAAAATGGCACAACAGCAGCCACATGAGAAAATGTATAAACCAAAGCAAACTTCAAACTGGTTTAAAGTGGATGGTGTGCAGTTACATTAATCTTTATTGTTATATATGTGCATTGATTTCACAATCTCATTCACTATCAGAAAAGTGAGAAACTGGCCTTATGGAAGAAAAACAAGGGCTGTAGCAAGATTGTGGAGGAACCGGAGGATCAGGCCTCTGGCGCTTACACTTGCATGATCGTGCACAAAGAAATTGCATCAGGCATCACATCTAACAAATTAAAATGAAATGGCGGCTTTGCTGCAGTGAGAACTCATACCTTGCAGGTGCAATTTTATGTTTGTGAATATTGTGCGTGTGAAGAATGTGGAATGTGTGCACTGTAACCATTTAGCTAAATTGCTTCAGTAAAGTTATAGACATTGGGAAGCAATAATTCTTGTACAAACTCAAATTCCACAGGCATGTAGTTCCGAGACTGGCTACATAAGTGTGTGGGCATGAATCAAACTAACTTACAATTAGTAGATTGTTTTGCATGGCTATACTTGATTATGTGCAGTTGAATAAAATACACTTTTACAAATCTTTTTACTAGGGATTGTCTTTCCGGAAGCCTGTCTAACCATTTTTGAAGCTCATATTATAACAAAGATACTGTTTTGATTCATCTGGTTAACACTTTAGACAAACTTTCTGAGTCAAGCATTTGTACTGTAAGTTTGATTAAAGGGGTGGCAAAGCAGGATAATGGTGAGGGAAATTGGCTTATAACTGAGTTTGTGGCTTTGATGCCCAGCTCAGGTGCTGCCCTTGAACAAAGCATTTAACTTGAATTACTTCAGTAAAAATATCCAGCTTTTTACTTAAAACAGAATGTAAGAAAAATAATAATAATAAAAAAGAAGTTGCTCTGGATGCCAAATTGTAACAAAGGTTGACTAATTATAATGAATGCATATTATTTTAATAATTAAAAAATGTATTATAAACAAGGACATCATAATAAAGATAACGCATTATGACGTCATTAGCATCAAGCCATATGAATGTTTACCATTGAAAATACCTGATTAATATGTACATTTAAAATATTCTGTAAAATGTTCTATCAATGGTACTTAAGAATGACTGTATAACTTGAGTAGGGTCACCAGTTGTTCTACTTGTTTTCTCGCATGAACTTCAGTCCTCCACCAGCAAAAGGTAGATGCCACTTTTTGTCAAGCCATGTGTCAAACAATTATCCCAATGTTATTGCCCCAATCATCTGCGGTGAAAGTAATTGGCACCAATTAAGCACAGATGATGATCGACAGCGATGTTTACAAGGGACACCTCCACGTTAAATTCAGTCCTGCGGACATGTGGCAGTATTTCTAAATTTTAGCTTGAAGGAGTGGGGAATAGTCACATTAAATATGACAGCACATATAACATTTAATTTGCACAAAAATAGTTAAAGAAATAGTATTAATAATAATGGCATGGTTTGCAGTAGGGGTATATTTAAAAACAAATGTTGTGAGTTTCTCTGCAACTATGGAAAACATAATTGTCTGTCCCATCTGTTGATTTGTCCGTGACCACAGATATGCTGTCAGTTGTTTCGACCAGATATCGAGAGTCTTTTGATGTTGATGGGTCACAGACTTCAGGAAGTAACAGCATGCAAAGGAAATGCGACCAAATATTAAATATGATACTTTAAAAATATGTTAAAGCAAAGGGTATGAATACTTATGTAAATGAGAGATTTCAGTTTTCGATTTTTAATACATTAAAACATCTAAAAACATGTTTTCACTTTGTCATTATGGGCTATTTTGTGTAGAATTTTGAGACAAAAATGAACTCAATCTATTGTAGAATATATCTGTAATGTAATAAAATTTGGAGAAGGTGAAAGGGGTGTGCAGACGTTCTGGATTGACTGTGTATATATATATATATATATATACACTCCTCAAAAAAAGTTCGGAAACGTTATTTCGGTCGATTATTCCTCCCCTTTAATAATACCAATTGGTATTGTATTTTATATCGTTGGAAAGCCTGATTAGTCACCTTTACAACGAGGTACAACTTGTAAGGATCGTCCATTCGTGGAATGAGCAACACAGCTAACCGTGTGGGTAGCGGCCCAAAAAAATGTGCCAAAATCCCCTGCAATATTCTTCTGTTGGTATTCACTCTCGTTTTGAGTTGCTTGGTGGACTGGATGATTGCACTCTCCCACAGTAATAAGGAAAAAACAACACATATTGGCCATTTTTACACTTTATTCATTTTACACTGTCAGGGACCTCAGTAGCGTGTGGAAGATCCATACGCAGCCACAACAGCTTGGCACCTCCTCCTCATGCTGGTCACCAGCCTGGTCACACACTGCTGTGGGATGGCATCCCATTCCTCGGTGCCAATCAGGTGCCAGTCACACACCTGTGACTGGCATACACCTGCCAGCACTTGAAGCTCAAAACGAGAGTGAATACCAACAGAAGAATATTGCAGGGGATTTTGGCACATTTTTTTGGGCCGCTACCCACACGGTTAGCTGTGTTGCTCATTCCACGAATGCATGATCCTTACAAGTTGTACCTCGTTGTAAAGGTGACTAATCAGGCTTTCCAACGATATAAAATACAATACCAATTGGTATTATTAAAGGGGAGGAATAATCGACCGAAATAACGTTTCCAAACTTTTTTTGAGGAGTATATATATATATACATAGCAGAATCTAGAACACAAAACTCGTGCCTCAGGTTGTAGTTTCAATGTACTCGAGACAGATTCCTTTTATTTATGTTTTAAGATAACAAGAAAGACTCAATCCTGTAAGTGACAGTTCCATCTGAATTTTGGAAGATACAAGCCAATAAACTAAGCAGTGGTCCTGTTCTCACCCATGTCCAGAGACAAACTCTACATTTCATCAAATCAATCTGCCAGAACAATCAGTTCAGGCCAGTACTTGAGGGGTGGTGTTGGGGGGTTGCTTGCTAAAATACGATTGCCTGCCATACTGAATTTGCTTCCTGCCCCTTCTGCTTGTTAACCAGGGGCTCGTTTCACACAAGCGATTTGCGAGGATTTTCACTTGCAGATTGCAATCAAAACCGGGCTTTGTTTTTCAAGCTCACTTCCTGGCTTGGCAGAGAGTGGCTTAGAGACATTGCTCACTAGCGCCAGTGCGGTTGGCTCCATTAGGCTATAGGTCTTTCAGGCCCCTTTTTCACAAAAGTCAATGGTATGAAATGTGGTCAAAATATGAAGTCAATAAGTAGTTCCCACGAGAACATGTAGTTGTAATAGGTGCTTTTTCTTCGTCTAATGTCTCCCCTATTTGTTAAGTTATTGTGTAATTTGTTCACTGGGTTAACATTTTGTGGACCAATCCATGACAGTTTGCGGCACTGCGTGTCACTAGTATCTCATGCGCTTAGTGGACAAACCAGAACTGGCCCAGAGGTAATGATAAGGGTCACCTTGCTCCCTACTGCGCAGTCTCTGGTATTACTGAATGAGTAAGTATTACAGTATTATTAAAACAAAGTAACAGAAGTTCAAACACAGTGGAAGTGGAAGTTTAGGTTTTTTTGCTAAGGATACCTACATTACCATTATTTGTGTCATTAAAAAAATTTGTTTACGAGCCGTAAGAGTGTGGTGTTTCTCCGTCTAAGATTTCAGAGTTTGGTTCCCACCTCTAACAAAGCTCCTGAGCCAGTAGTATTACGATGTTGGTACCACACCCATCTCTGTATCAGGAGTCTCAGTTGGTTGCCAGAGTTAGCTTGTCCGACAGTGATGGCTGAATTTGATCCACCGCCGGAACCCTCAACCAGCAGTAACGTTGGACCCAAGAAACCCCGGTACCCACCCGAGTACCGGAGTAAGAGGAAGATTGGTTCTGCATTTGGTTGTTGGAGGGAGCTGAAAGAATTGCAATGCTAGAAGGAGATGGCCATTTTTCTTCCCGACTGGTTAGCTATTTTCTTAGCACTGAGACATTAGCGTTTGCTAGCTGGCTAACGTTAGGTAGCTAGCTAGCTAGTTTTCTAGAGAGAAACCTGACAGGCAAATGACAGCCAAACAAGGGGAAATGTCTATAGTTATTAAACTTGTCCAACTACCTAGGGCAGCCTTTTGGACCGGTTGGTGGTGGGTCGAGAAGTTTTATAGTTAGCTCGTAGCGTAGTGGGTTGTGGATTACTGTGGGAGAAACACAGTCGACTTTGAAATTGGATGACAGGAAGGTCAAACAGGCGATTAATTTAGTCTCCTTCCTCAGTTACACAGTACGCTATTAGCTACTAACATGCTTATTGTGTTATCATGACAACGTTAGGTATGAGTCAACCTGGCAAGAAGTTGAGGGGGAGTGTGCTTCGAGCAGTTAGGACAGCAGTTAGGACTGTGTTGTTATGAAATTCAATCTCCATATGAGACACTAGATGGGGTAAAAAGCGATATATATATATATATATATATATATATAGCCTTTAAAGTGCACTAAGTACACTACCTGGGATTTAGTTCAGAAAATGTAAAGCAATACTTTTATAAGAACTTATTTTTTGTAAAGGGTAGATTGCCACGGCATTAAATATTATGCTGATGTGACTTTCTTGACGAAGATCTTAGGTCATACAGGAGCATGGCCGTGCCAGTCTCGCTTCAATTATTGACAGCTCTGCACTTCCTGGCAACTGGCAGATTTCTCAGGGTTGTTGGACAATGCCATGGAATAAGCAAAGAAAAGTCTAGATGCGCAAAGTGATGACCGCTCTACACATTGTAAACTGATTTCCTAAACAGAGTTGCTAAAAATTTAATTCAGTTTCCCGAGCCCAACACAGGCAGCAAGTGAAAGGAGACTTTTACGCACTGTGTGGGCTCCTAAAAGTGCAAACCTTTCTGCGTAGAAAAATACCACTCGATAAACATAGCCTACAAATTGTATGTGATGCCCTAAGATTAAATACCCTGGGAGCACAGGACAGCTATATTTGGAGCCACTGCGAGAGCAATTTGTGTCACCACTTCGTGACATTATTGATGGATGACTTCTAGGTGACAGTGGGTAGGTTTTATTTGAATATTACAAATAGCAATATGCGTTCCGTAACTTTACTATGGAGGCATATTAGATACATTTGTATATTAGTGACATTTTTTATATTACAATATATAATTCCAATTTAATCTGACCACAAGCCAAATTTTGGGCCATTAATATAGTTTTAATAGGATTTAGTTTCATAATTCACATTGGATTAAGTTCAGAAACAATAAATTGTAACAATTTTGATTATTAAAAGTATTTTGAATATCTTATGGATATAAAGTAGCCTATAATTAATAGCGTCACCTTTAGTTTGCATTTGGGATAATTGACAGTTTGATACAAAACCAAAACGAGGCAGGGGGATGAGAACAATTGCCAATGTACTGATTGCCTAAATGAACGTGCTTTGCGACATGCGTTTGTGGCTTGCAATTGTGATTTCTACATGAAACACTCCTAAAAGTGCAGGAGAAATCGCATCTCACAGATCACAGCTCGCACGTCACAACGAGCCCAGCTGTGTGTGGGGTGGGGATTGGGAAGCTCTGAAGGACAGGTGTACTATGATGGTGCCATGTTCCCTCCCTCTAACAATGGAATGTAATGTTTACATTTTTTGCCATTGCAACTAATGGGCCCAAACATGACTTTGTTTTGTGTTATTTTGTGTGTATTTTGCGTGCATGCGAAAGTGCTCATTTAGATGACATGTGCATGTGTGTGATCCCATGCTAGCATATACAGGGAGATGTGAGACTGTGTGTGTGTGTGTGTTTACATATGCATCCATGCATTTGAATATTTATGTACCTGTTCCATGGTTCCAGACCCCCTTAGTGTTATGAAAGTGAAGGCAAGATGGCGCATTTTGAGGGTACTTGAGCACCCTTATATAACCAAAATAAAGGCCATTTTTGACTTTCACTTTTTCACAAAGATGGAGTGGAAATCCAAAAAGTGCAGAAACATACAATATTGCACATTCAGTGAATTAAGAAGCCACATACCATCAGAAAATTAATGAACTAATCGGATCATTAAAAAACAATTATATTGCATAAAATACTGATTAAGTTGTTTATTGCCACTCGATCTTCTCCCAATGACTGACTCAAGACACAAAAAATTACATAATTTAGGAAATGAATGATGAATTTGACTGAAATAATTATAGCAATAATTCCTAGAATATTCAGAGGGTAATATATGCTCCCATCTGTAATGTTGCCAGAATTGTAGATTATTATTGTATTAATGTTTGTAATTAACATTTGGAAATTAAAACCTGGTTAAAACAGTTTTTTCTAATCATTGTCCTTGTAAGAAATCATGGCATTAGAACGTAAAGTACATGACATTAAGAGACATCCTGCTTGAAAATAAGTTGATATGATCTTTCTGGATATTCATAAAAATACATGTGTGGCACACTTATTCAAACAAAATTTGAATAAATTGTCAATTGACTTTGGCTCACTTAATTCAAAGCAACTACAGACGGGTGACAAATTAAAGGAAAATCCCCTACAGTGGCTCTGTTATGCTGTGGGGGGCATTTTGCTGGCATGGTTTGGGTTCATTTGTCCCCTTAGAGGGAAGGGTAACTGCAAATCAATAGTTATTATATAGTTATAGTTATTAATCAAAAGTTATTCTGAGTGATCACCTTTATCCTATGATGAAACATTTCTATCCTGATGGGAGTGGTCTCTTCCAGGATGACAATGCCCCCATCCACAGGGCATGATGGGTCACTGAATGGTTTGATGAGTATGAAAATGATGTGAATCATATGCTATGGCCTCGCAGACAGCGAATTGAACACCTATAGGAGATTTTGTGCTAGATTGAGCACTCTACCTCCATCATCAAAACACCAAATGAGGGAATATGTTTTGGAAAAATGGTGTACCATCCCTCCAGTAGAGTTTCAGAGACTAGAATCTATGCCAAGGCGCATTGAAGCTGTTCTGGCAGATGGTGGTGGCCCAACACCTTACTAAGACACTTTGTCACCCGTCTGTAGATCACTAATATTAGTCATGTAGACCATCTTCTAATGCAAATGTTTGGTCAATATATAATCACAGCCATCTACCATGATGTAAGGCAAAAAATATAAAATTTGTCTTGCTCTTGTTTCAACAAAAAGAGACTACGAGGACTCACGTGGCAAACAGATATTGTTCTGTTACCTGTAGATTGCATCTAGTCTATGAGGCATGAAGTGACTGCAGGAAACATTTATTTTCACCATGTAAAGCTGTACAATCAGTTCTCAAAAACAATTGTCGCATTGGCTCATTTGTACCGCTGCCTTGGACACATTTTTTTCTAGACCGCAAAATAGCTTGGGATGGTAAAATGTGTATTTAGTTAGATATAATTTGACAATACAAGATACCCTAGCCACAATAAAATAAGAATCAACCCAAATGTTTACATCCAGATTACATCCAAGTATAAATCTACATTGTGTGTGTTATACAGTACAGAATTTGAAGTGAATAGATTGAAGTTTATAGTACTACAGGTAGTGTGCACCATTGTTGACTTTCTTGGGATACTACCTCATTCTGGGAAACAGAAGTAACTGAATTGAATTGTTCAGAGTGAGCAAGCAATCAATGCGCTAGCTATGCTGCACCTGCAAAGAGCCCAAGGCAGCCACCAATGATGCTTGCAAAGAGTTTATTCAAATCGTCAAATAGACTCTGAATTCACAGAGAATCACAAAAGCCTCACAACCTTCCAATAATTGCTCAAATTCCTTACACAGTATGAAGGACAAGCACAGTAGCAGTTCAACGGAATATCCCCCATCATGTGGCTCAACAATGTGGGGCCTGATTATACAAAGGTTTAGATGAAATGAAGCTTCTGCAATGTTTTTTGCAACTCTGTAATTTCAAAAGCCCAGTGGTGTGATGCTTACATTTGATTAAACTCTGCATGCAATTTCAAATCTGAAGTTAACTTTTTTTTTGTTTGTTTTTCTAAACATTTGAAAAGCCTGTGGTAGATGCATTCAAAAGTGTCCAGGACAAATCCGTTCCAACCGAAGTCCTATTTACAGTAACAGTCTGCACCATCGCACCAGACTCTCCCGCCTGGAGAGGGAACGGTGGATCTGGGGAAGGTGCTGCATTTATTGTTGTCAACAGGGACACTCAACACTTGTCCGGAGCTGGGAAATGGACCGTCTAATCGGAATACAGGGGAATGACTATCCAATTATTTCATTCCTCTCATCTGTGTATGCAAGCTGCTCATCGTGGCTCCCATCTCATGGGGCATCGAGACTCTGATGAAGAGGCGGTGGTCCCCATAATCACCTTTTGGTGTCTCCCTCATTAGTTTATTCCACTCAGCTGTGTATTTAAGATCCTTTTCCACTTGCATTCCTCACTTGATCTTGGTTTCACACCGTTTGCCAGCCTCCTAGCACTTTATGTTCAGAGCTCGAGTTCCTGTGTTTATTCTTTGTCATCTCCTGTTTGTTTTGTCAGTTCCGCAGTATTTGTGTTTCACTTACCATTCCTGAGTTTGTCTCTGTATTTGGGTTCTGACAGACGTGACAGAAGGTTTTTAATAAGACATTCTGTACTATAGGTTGTCCCCTGATGTTTTCACTCCTCTATTTATTCATTGTATTTTCTCTTATGGGTATCCCCTCAGATAATCTTTTAGTTTTAATCCCTGGCCAGTTGTATTCCATGAACAAGAGCCAGACACCAAATATCTAAAAAGGTTTGCAAATTTCCCTGCTCATGTCCATGTTTGAATCTATTCATGCACCGCTGATCATCCATTCATCATCTCATCATCATCATCAAGAAGGGGGCTCCGGAGGGGGGTTCCCAGCGAGGTCTCCCCCAGGGGGCTTCAGCCTCCTCCTGGGATCCCGAGAGGTTCCCAGGCACCAGAGGGGTTCTATTCCATCTCAAGAGAGTTATTCTCCATCGGGTTCTGGTTCTGGGTCTGCCTCGGCCCCTAGTTGGGGCCCCAGTCCCGGGCCTCCTAGGAAGGGCGCCCAGGGGGCATGCCCAATCAGATGCCCGAGCTCCCTCCAGCTGGGCTCAGCGCGCAGAAGGAGCAGCCGCGCTCCTCCCTCCCTCCTCCCCTCTCTCCTCTCCTCCTCCGGCTCTCCTACGGAGCGGCTACTACCCTACGGAGGAAGCTCATTTCAGCGCTTGTATCGTATCCGCGATCTTTTTCTTTCTCACCCCAAAGAAGTTCGTGGTATATAGGTGAGAGTAGGAGTAGATCGAGTGTAGACGTAGACCGGCCGCTTCGCCCTCCTGCTCCTCACTCTTCTTCACGACGGACGCCGCAAACGCGCGCGCGCTGCCACTGACCCGATCCGATCCGTCGTCCTCTCCTCGCTTTTTTTACCCCTCCTCCTGAAACAAGAACCCGAGATACTTTGAACTTCGCTTGGGGGGGCAAGGACTCATTCCCCAACCTGGGGGGATTCCCACCGTTTTCCGGCAGAGAACCATGGCCTCAGACTTTGGAGGTGCTGACTCTCATCCCGCCGCTTCACAACACGCTGCAAACCGCCCCCCAGCTTGCCTGGAGGGTCATGTCCGATGAGAAGCAGCAGAACCACGTCATCCGCAAAAAGCAGAGATCCAATTGGAAAATGTCCTTGAATGGATGTCTGAATAGGTGTCCTGTTTGGGTAACTCCACTTACTGCTGCTGCCCCCACACAAAAAAACCTCTCGGTTAACATTAGGGCTGTCAATATTCAGATGTACATTTGTACATTAAATTTTACCACAGATACATTTGGCTAACCTCTCGGTAATTTCTGATAAACTGGCAAATGTGACAGGGACAAGGGGAACTGGAGGAGCAGCCACTCTTAACATTTAATTTCCAAGAGAAGCAAGACTAGGAAGGGGGATAAATGGTGGTCACTTTATGTAAGTGTGTTCATTGTGTTGCCAGGCAGTGCTCAAACTGCAGTGCCTATTTGTTTTAGAATTCTCTGTATGCATGCAGTTTTAGGTTTGAATTTCAGCATTCTTTTCCTCCCAAACTGCAGAAAAGGTAGATATGTGTCACAGGCTAAAAAGCGTTTGATGAAGATAAAGCTCCACTTTTGTGGGAGACTCATTGAGAGCTTGCTATTAAATGAAGAATCATCTCCTTTCAGACTGTTGCACTGGACTGGATCTGGCATTATTGCCTCTTGCCCAGAAGATAGATGAATCAAACTTTGGCTGCAGTTATTCAGTATCTCACTAAAAAATTCCAAGTTACTCAAGCATACAAAGCACTGTCTCAGTCATTAATTAAAACTTGCAAAAACTAGGCCTTTATCAGTATTGATATCAAAAAAGGAGGTCAAGTTACAACAAACAATATTGGCTATCGTAGCTCACACCTATAAACAACAACAAAAACGTAGTCTTCATGAGCAATTGCAGTTCGAGATACTTGAGGTGAGACTGAGTATTACTGGGGTGCATTGTGCTCATATTTATGGTGTGACCATATTTTTACCATGATTCTTCCCATATATGCCAGCAGGTAAACTATTGAGTTTACAGTATTTAAAATACCTACAATTTCAGAGAATAAATACTCAAAGGCCTAATTTTAACACATGGGCATTGCAAATGAGATGTTGTTAATTCTCTATCTAGAGTTGTAAGGACTGCATTTTATTTTTAAGAGCACCACAATACGAAACAATGGGAGTAGGGGGTGTTGGCCTTGTGCAACCTCACTGTCAATCTCTCCAAATAAAATAAAATAAAAAAGGAACTTTTTAACCCAAAGCAAAACAAATATTTCAGTTAACGTGAGATTATTGAACCACTGAAGTAAAATAAAGACTCATAGGCAATTGTGCAATTATCAGAAAGGTAACAAAACCTATTTTGGCATTTACACTGCAGAAATGTCAAGTGTTTTAGTCTTGGAATGAGACTTAATCTTATTTTTTTTCCCTCTAAAGTGAAATTCCTATCCCACTGGAAATCTTTTTGTATGATTTAGCAAAAAAGTATGATTCTAAAGTCCAAACATAAGATTAAAATGGTTGTTAATATTTGGTTTTTGCAGTGTACTTTCATGCTGCTACCAGTGCCAGTCCAGCTTGCGCAATAAACGTCTCAATGGTAGTTATGAAAACACAATGCTGAATTCCATAACTGAAAATAAAAGTGCCATGTGAATATTGAATTGGGTCCTAAAATATCCACTTTTGGTAATACATTACATATGAGGTGAACAAGCAAGTCAGCTCATCATTTACAAATGTTTAGTTTACCAGAAGACTAGAAAGTATCCATGACTAATATAAAGTTGAAGGGTGTCTGATTCTACAAACAGCCTGGTACCCCTGATCCACTCATTGCCTCTTATCAGTAGAATTGCCAGCAAAAACGTTTAGGAAGTGTGACAAATTTCTACACTAACACCTGAAGTTTCTTGACTTTAATGCTTGGAAACCTAAGAAAATCTATTGAAATATTATCACTGACCACAGCCTTCCTCAATGTTCCTCAAATAAAAATGTTAATGTTTTGGTTTTGTTTACAATCAAATCTGACACAGTTAAACCTCAGTCATCAAAAGAAGCCACAGTAGGCAAATAATACACGCAAGAGCAGTTGAAAACTTGTCCAACACACTGCAAACAAATTCATGGAATACAACACTATAAATCTGCTTAGTTGCCAGCGAAGTCAAGTATTTGTTTATTTATTTGTCTGGCTATCTGATTTGCTAGCTAATTTGGAGGTTAGCCACCAGAAACTTAGCTTGTTAAAGGTTGCATAAAAATATTTTAGTGTGATTACTTAGTGAGTTTACTAGGTGGCTCATCAGATGGCAAAGTTCTCTTTTTCACCCATGACAGTTTATCGGCCACCCCTAAGACTGAGCCCTGGTGATGGGTCTGCAAGGTTCAGTTAAAATGTGTTTACGTAAAATTCAATGCAGTCTTGCTAGAAACTCATAACTAAAATGTTTTTAATTGTGTTCATTCAAGTTTGATGGATCAGTGACCAAATGAATGGATGCTTCAATTCACTGCAAGGCTGGAGGTTAATTCATTTGTCTTTTCCAGATGCCCTCATTTTTTGTTAACTGGAAAAGTGAATTACAACAATTAGTTTTGGTCATAAAATAGCAAAACTCACTGGTGAAACACATTTTAGTACAATGTTTCAAAAACTGTCCAGAATATACTTCAATACCTCACCTTCAATCTTCTATCTTTCACTCATTTCATTCCTGTCAATGTTGAATATGGTATGTGTTCTCCACAAAATGAAGGCCCCTGACATGAGGTAGAATCGACAAGGGTCTTGCAGCCAGCACGGCCTCAGTTTTTGATTGCACGCGTGGCATTTTGTGTGACATATGCGGTCATTCCAACCACAGCATTCCCCTTGGAACTGAGTGCTGTGTGAAAAACCTCACACTGCACTGACTTTTTAAATGAATCCCTGCACAGTATGTTACCTGAACGTCTAGCTTTATGTAAATCCTTCAAAAGGGGCATGGAACACTTTAAAATTCCAAGACCACAGGAACTACTGCAGTGACACAGTAGTCACATTGCAATAAAATTTCACTGGAATAGAAATCGAATATTATTGAATTACAGATTACACTCCCCATAATATATATATATATATACAGTCAAGCCGGAAAGTCTGAACACCCCTTTCATCTTCTCCACGTTTTATTACATTACAGACATATTCTACAATAGATTGAGTTCTTAAATTTTTTGTCTCAAAATTCTACACAAACTAGCCCATAATGACAAATTGAAAACATGTTTTTAGAAATTTTTGCAAAAGTATAAAAAATCAAAAACTGAAATCTCTCATTTACATAAGTATTCATACCCTTTGCTTTAACATATTTTTAAAGTATCATATTTAATATTTGGTCGCATATCCTTTGCATGCTGTTCCTTCCTGAAGTCTGTGACCAATCAACATCAAAAGACTCTCGATATCTTATTTTCAGGTACTGTTATAAGCGATACTATAAGCTCTCTGCATTTGAATGGATCTCTATGGGAATTGGGGGGTGAGACTAGATTCAGCTGTAAATTACATTGGTACAGTATGGAACACATGGCTAGCTAAATGGCTGTAAGTCATTAAGGGTCTGAGCTATCGAACTAGCCCCAAACCATCGCTCTGTTGCCAGATATAGAGTAGATGTGGATGGATCACTGCAAGGGTTATTTCTCCTGACTCATTGGGTCATTGTATGGGCCATATTGTTCTGTGCGTATATCTGGGCATATGGTATGGTAACTAATTGGATATGTACAGGGGTTATTGGATATGTACAGGGAATCATCCAACTGATGCCTTCCCAGCCTTCAGAAACATACAAATAATTTCTGCTGCATCCCTTACTACCAGTAATCCTGAAAGCTGCTTATCCACAGCATAAATGCTATGTTTTTAACTATTTTTGCAATTAACAGGACTGCTTTCTGTCAAGTACATACAAAGTTGCGGCCCAAAAACTTAACAGCTTTGCAAAATGGCAAAATTGCAATTGAAGAATTGTATTAACAGACATCACCCAAAGGAACAATCCCTGAAGTTGTCCAACAACCAGAGGCAAAGAAAATGAAATAGAGGGGGAAGTTCAGGCCTGCCCGCAATGGTAAGACAAACCTGCATTATTCCCAACTTGCCTACAAATGAAACTGAGACAAAAATAAATAAAAAACGAAAAGGTCTGCTGAAATAATCAAGGCCGTGTCCAAGAAACAAAACCAAGTACAGGAGTAAATGTACCAGGGTGGCAAAAAGAGTGCTTCTTCAGGAGGGACACATATTTATAGGCTTCAGAGGACCAAGTGAGGGTGGGTCTCAGTTAACACAGGTGTAGGCATTTCTTAAATTTGCAATTAGCACAGAAAACTTATGACACTTCAGGGATAAAAGAAAGAGAAAAAAACCCAGCATAATAATGTAAAAACACTTAATACATAGGAATAAAATAAAGATTGGAACAAAAGTTGTTCATATGTTTAGTCTTCAAAAGTGAAATTGTATTGGTTACAACAGGTCAATAAATGACTTGATTAAAAGAAAAGTAACAAACTTTGTGTTTCAAAACAAAACATTGATTAAACTAATCGAGCATAGCGTTCAGGCAGGTCACAAATTAATGAGCTGATGACTCAGCTGAGTGATGATTCTGTCTCCTGACTAACGGTACCACCTGTTGGCTTTCAAATAGTCTCGTCGCCGGCCAAATTATATATTTTTATTGACATATGTGTGTCCTGTTTTTAGTACTTCTTAATAATCTTAAAGTACTTTAGTACTAAATTTATCTAGAATTTTACAATGGTGTTTGATTATAACTTTTTAAAAATTTACTCACACAATGAGCCTCATTCATAAAATGTGAGCAGAACAAATTTTTACGTAAATCGTTTGTATGAGCAAATTTGGCCGTATCTTGGCATTCATCAACATTGAGATTTGATCGGACGTACTAACAAATTTTACACCTGCACAAAACCACGCTCATAAATGCAACATGCTGCTAAATGTAGCTTTTCAGTGATAATTAGAATATTAATACATTTTTATTTTCTGTTAAATTCACATGACAAAATGTAGCCTCTGAAATACACAATGCAAATGTAGCTAATAAATTATGATTGCAAAAAGCACACATTAGATGATGCCTATTAATCAATTGTAGGCTATGAACTTGTTTAATTAGTCTCATAAGCGTAATGAATGCTCCCAGTACTATTTTTTTAAATTGGTCAAATTGAAATGCTAACTTGTGACGTTAAATATGCTATTTAAAACACACATTTGACCAATGAATGAAATTTGCTTTAAATTGCCAAAAGGTCTGTAGCCAGCATTGCAATGGCTGTTGGAGAAGTTGGCTGCTTAGGAGAGAAACGAACGCATCTTTGATTGCGCAAAATCTATTTATGGGCTGACAGTGATATATGGCTGGTTAGTCGTTTTTGGGTTTTTATGAAATTGACAACCTGCCCAGCAATGTTATTGGTGCTGTAACTGTACTCCACAAACGAAGCCTCAAGGCTCCATCTGAAGATATGTTTGCAAAATATGAATAGAAAGAGCTGTCACATCTGTGCAGCTCATGTCATGCTATATGTACTGCTCAAGCTCCTGGCTCGATTGCCTGGTGGGACCCACAACAGCTTCAGTTGGCTGGCTTTATAGTGGCTTATTGGTGTAGCTATGTCAAATTGCTCCATCAAATTTACTGTGTCAGACAGTAAGAAGGCCTACCTCTTTCCATCACTCGGGGATCGGGAATTCAAAACACCTCTCGCATGCACAGAACACCAACAAAATGACAAAATTAATTCATTCATAATTTTATTTCCAGGCTGCAGTCTAGTGCTTGGCATAGAGGCAATGCGCTCGTCCGATGCAGATAGGCTTGCACTTTAACAGCTTGTGTAATGGGAGATTCTGCATTTCCTGCATGTTACATCCTCTTTTTACATTACCAAAAAAATCTACCTTTTCCACACGGTTTGATGAATTCAGCGTAATTTCTTCGTACCAAATAATTTTGTACATAAATGTACGTGCATTTTTAGGAAAGCTTCATGAATGAGGCCTAATGAATTAAATTAAACGGCCTTAAAAACTGGCCCACTTCCAATAAAATCTAATTCCACTTTAATTACATTGTTTTGGTCGAACATGGGTCAGAACTTTTTTCTCGATAAAGGCAAAGCTGAGGCATCCCTTATAATTTGAAAAAAAATGTCCCTGTTGGAGGTCAGCCAGGTTCACAGAAATTCTATTAACTGATAACATCATAATGACAATTTTCTATATTATAGCAGTCATTTTTGCTTGAACCTTGATGCAATCAAAGCTTTTGTCCCTGTGAAATCCATTACCAGCCTTGTCCTGTGTCAACGTCTTTCAATCCCTCAGAACAGAATATCGTTAAACAATATCTAGAGAGCAGTTGTGACACATTCTCACATCATTAAATTAAACTCTCTTGGCCACAGGTATTCTATCTTTGCTCCGACATGCTTGATGTTGTTTATTAATAATTTTAACAGTATTCTCAGTCTAACCACATATTGACTTCTGGTATTTCTGAAAAAAGGTAATTAATGGTAACTTTCTTTGACCATTTACCAGCATATTAAACTTGTTGGTTGATGCTCATAGCTAAATCGTATGGCCAGTCAAAAAATAAATAAATAAACCTTTGTCATTGGCCCAAGAACTAAAGCAAATAAACAATTTTCCTTTGTCAGGAAGATGCTGACATTCTCATGCGTTTGTGGTATTGTAAAAAAATATATATAAACTGTATATATAAATTTACACATACATAAATATATTTGATTGTATTAATTGAGAAAATTCTCAGTGAAGATCGTACTGTGGTGTGCATTTTTATTTTCTGAATCAAACTGATTTAACCCTTAAACAGTTTGACAGGGACATATTGATACATTTCTAAATTCTGAATTTGTCATGGTTCGTGGGTTATTATTTTCTTTTCCGTTTCGGTTCTCGTCCTGGTTTTCCGATTGAGAATCCATCAGATTTTTTCCACGTTCCGTTCAGGGGTTTGCTTTCCCTCATCATTGTTGTCACCTGTGCTTCTATCTGCAGGGTATTTAAGTTCCTCACTTCCGCTTTCCCGGTGCTTCTTTGTCATTCGACATTGCATTGAGCCACGTATAGCCAGGTACTAGCGACCTCGTGATATTAAACGCTGTTTATGTTCACCGGGGACTTTTTATTTCAGGTATAGGTATTATTCCTCCTGAACGCGTTCTGTGCTATTTAATTTATTCTTTGCTGTTCTCTCTGAGACGGTTTTCTTTGTTTGTTTCGTTTTGGTTTTACATCTTTTCGGCCGCCCGAACTCACGTGCCGAAGGTGTTCTTTTCTTTGCTAAGTTTCCCGTTTTGGCTCCAGTATTGAGCTCGGGAGATTTAATTCGTGTTTCGTGTTTCACTCGTTATTCGAGTTTGCCCTATTTTAAATATATTTATCACTTATCATAAGTGCATGTTAAATTGTCCCCCTGCTGGGACAGTGACTAAAAGCTATTACTAATGGTCCATAGACGAGCATTTGAGCATTTGCAAGGTTTGAGTCATTGTGCCAGTAGGTAGTCACTTTGAGACACCAGAAAATAAGCCTGTCAGTCAGTAAACTAAAGCTGGGGGACACATGACAATTTTTCCAATCATAAGCAACAATGAAAAGATTAAACAACTCGCATCTGCAGATTTTCAGTCTCTTCTGTTGCACACACATAATGAAGGGCGTCTTTGAGGAGCACAAATCTAAAGCCGGAAAATTGACGGACGGTTCTCCCAAGAACGTGATTTTTCGAAGTACACCTGCACTCGTGAGAATGTGTTTATTACACCATATTTTTTAATCAAAACCTGGAGCCCATAAAGCTTGCAACTTTGTCAGTTTTGTGGTGGTACATTCTACAGACACTCGTGAGTCTGCAACAAATCACTCATTTTTAGCTCTCCAGAAAGCACGTTTATTTGGCTCAGCCATCACGCTGGATCTTGAGTTTACTTCCATATTTTTCCCCCCACTCTTCCTTCCTCTGTCACAAACTCAATTTTCATTGGTTATTAAAAATTCCCAATGTGATTTGAGTCGTTGACATGCAGACCACAGGATTATAGCTGGGACTATACAGGGCGACTACCCTGGACTGCCCTTGACTACTGCAGACTCTGCCGTATTTCAAATTGTTGCTAAATCAGGCTAAACAATAATTGTGTAGTGTGTTGTGTTCCCATCTTTAAGCACATCCCCAATTGTTTACATTTTGTAGTGTGTTGTGTCCCCATCTTTAAGCACATCCCCAATTGTTAAAAGTCAAAACTGGGAGAGGATCTCTTTAAATGAGAAGCATTGAATATGCTCTGTCACAACCCTGGAACTACCCATCAACTTTGCTTCCATACTGTGCAATGTGTCCCCAGGTTTAGGAAAAGAGGCTACTGTAGGATGTGAATTGACTGTGAAGATGAATTTAATTGTGAGAAGCTGGGAATAAAAACTAATTGATGAGCACTTTCACCAAAAAAAGGAGATCTCCAGATAATGATTCCATGCCAATTAACATATCTGTTCAATATCCTGATGGATTAATCATCAGGTAATGCAGTTGTGTTTTCATGTTGGTATGTCACCGATTGCATTATATCCTACCCATTCTGCTTCCTGAATAAACATTGGGGGGGAAAAAACAGGACCACTCTGCACTTGCACACTGATGGGCTAACTGGCTCTCATAGGCTATGATTGACGAGAGGGGCACAGGCCAGGAAAAAAGAGATGTTTTAATCCACTGCACACCCCCTCGCAACCTGTCAAGACAGGGCTTTTTCCCCATAAAACCCTGGAGCAGTGGAGATACGGGCCACTCTTTTGTCTAACGGTATTTCAGTCGCGCACACCTGCCTGCTAATGAGCAGTGATGGCCCCGCTGAGACCTCAAATTAGCTCACGAAATGGAGGCTTCACACCGACACGTGAATGGGCGCGTATCGCCGTGGCTTTCCCGCCGAGCCAGGCAGCTGTGCATTTCATCTCCGAGATTAGCATGCTACATCAGTCACCACCACAGCCCCTCTTGTCCTGTGTTTCCATGCTTTTAATATTTTTCATAAATATGCTCATTTCAGGCCAGAGCACCCTGCATGTACGTGATGCCCACCATCAGGGGAAATGGTACGTTAACCCTTTAACTAGCATCGGCGAGAATTTGGGCCAAAAGTGGTTTAGTTTAATTGCAGTCATTGCATTTTTTTATGGAGAAAATTCGTAGAATTATGGTCAGACAATATACTGTTTAAAAGTGCAAATTCTATCTCTATAAGCTATTTTGCGACCCCAATGTTTTAGCAACAGTTCCTTATTTTGTAACATGACACAAAACAGGCTCAATTAAAATGACAGCTCATTCTATGTGTTCCACAGAAATCCACAGGCGACACGAATAACGGTAAAGTTGGTATCTTTATGCCAGCAAAAAAAAAAATTTAGGTGGGAAAAAAAAACTTCCAATGTGTTTAAGTCTTACTTAAACAAAGTAACAGAAGCTGAGAGTAATTCTGACTCTTGGAAAACAAACTCCCAATGGTTACCTTACAGAAGAGACCAGGATTACGCCTGTAGTCAAATGGGTTCAAGAACAGTCACTATTTTATTTTTGGACTTTTCTAGAACCACCTTTTTTCAAAGGGGTTAAAAGGATAGTTCACTTTTTTGGGTTTTTGATATTATTTCAGTCTTAATGTTTTGGATTGGTCCAAATTTTTGCATGCAAAATATTTATTAGATAGCTAATTCAAAAAGTTTCTGATGACCTGCCAGCTTCACAAGGGCAGGTATGGGGACATTAGGGGGTTAAAAAGTAAAATAACATTTTTTTTTTTAAACTAAGGGGTTGATTTACTAAAGGTTTTCGTGTACAAAAACATGTGTAAAACTGTTACCACTCACAAAAAATTGTCCGAGGTCATCAACTAACAAGGTGTAAAGAAAGGAAGTTTGGGAAAGGAAAGGAAGTTTGGGAAAGGAAGATTGGGAAATGTATTTGCAGGTGCATTTTAGTACAAATGGGAAGCAGGTATTAAAGGACATCTTTAAAACGACGGCTGTCGTTGTAGCAAGACAGTAGCTACGGGTGTGTTTGGAATATCTATAACTGAACGTTCTGAATGATTGCATAACAATGGGGGCTAATTAACTGGCCAATTCTAGCTATCGCTCAATATACAATAAGAAGATAATTTGTGGATTCATCATGAACAGTAATAATATTTTTTTTAAATTACGAAGCAAATCGTGTAACAAAATACAAGATTAACTAGTATTTGAATCAAACAAGCAATACACCGTCTATTATAACAGTGAATATAATAAATTATAAAAATAATCCCATGATCAAATGGAAATGTGATTTTATGTGACACTTACAGCATGAGTAGGCTTAGTACAAGTAAGCATAGTTATGATCATTTCAGTCCTGACAAACATCTGTAACTCCCGGCAGAAACTAAAAGACATCCAGTGAAACAGTTCGTAATAAACTACTGTAACAGTAGCCTATACCCTACACACACACACAAAAAACAGCAACATTGCTGCCAGTCTTTTCATAGTTTTCTTACAGTAAAACCATTCCAAACACGCAAAATCTCTCATTTAACAACGGCTGTGTGCGGCTGGAGTAATTTACATAATTACTCTTAGTTTATCACCCGCAAAGTGTGAAATGATAACGTGTGCGCCCACAAAAAACACCCCTTATTTGGGATCTTAGTAAATCGACCCCTAAGTTGACAGATTTCTGCAGTAGCCTATCTCTCTCCTCTCCCCTGGTTTTGTGTTTCTCTCTGCAGCAGACCTACCCCATAGTCTCCTGCTATAGTGGAACCTGAGAGATACGAACCAATATGGAATGGGAGCTTTGACTATCTTTATTGCAATGTTTTTTTAAACTGGCTCAAATTTTTTGCTATAAATTCTATAAGTTACCAACTAGTAATCAAACATGCTGTAAGTGGATAATATAAGAGCATTCTTCTTTACATCGGCTTTCCAAAAGGCACAGCATCATACGATGCAGCATAATAATAACCTGCCTATAGCTGACAAATGCTACCCTTTTTGAATTCTCAAAAACAAAAACAGTACAAACAGTCATAATGATAACTTTATTCAGTGCTTTTCAAGCACTTAACAGAACACAAAGAACTAAATTAAATTTTAAAAGCCTTTAATACAAAAACAAATTATTTAGCCTGTGTGTCAATTACAGAGAAAGCGAAGGCTACTAACCAAGCTACTAATCAGGACACAAAAAGGTGAGTAGCAGTCTGCGGACGTGCAGGCTTGTGACAACCCAGCTCAACTTAAACTGCTGCGAGTATTGGTAATAAATACTGCATCTATCAATGTGTTGAGAAATGCACGTGCACAAGAAATAAGAAGGTTTTCTTCTCATTATGCCTCTCCTTCAAAACTAGCCGAATTTAGATGGACCCAGTTCACAGTTATATATTGAGACATATATTTCCGATTTTTTTAATTGGAAAGAGTGACTCATTTGTAGGGCCACCAGATTGTATGCCCTTGTTTTCTTGCATTGGTACTTCAGTCCTCCTCCAGCTAGAGGTCGTGATAGCCTCTTTGTAAAGCCACTTCTCAAACAATTATCTGATTTGCACCACCTCAATAATCTAAGTTGATAAATTTCCACGAATTAAGATGTTGATTGACAGCAATGTTTTACAAGCGACACTCACATGTAAAATTCAGTTTGATTACTTATGCTGCTTTCAGGTGATGTTGGGTCATAGGTACAGTCGGTAATATGCCACAACTCTGGCAACCGACTTTATGGTCAGAAAATCTCCTACATAACATTAGCTCAACTGTTAACGCACATTTTTCTTAGCCAGCCTTCTCGGTTAGCATTCGACTAGCTAGTTATAGTAAGCACTCTTCGGCTATTTTAGGGAGATAAGAATGCAAATAACACAGGGAATTGAGTGCTGCAGCACTATAGTTATCAAATAACATCTGTGTGTTTTAAATTTTGTAGCTGTGGATAAATTACTTCTCTATTGTATGACATTTCTCAACGTTCACAGGACTCACACAGTATTTTTGGGTCGGCCAAGAGTGATTACGTTTGGCCAATTTGTGTTGCATCTAGAATCCCAATTTCCCCGACTTGATCCTCCGACATAATAAGGTGTTCATGACCTTCCTGGTGGAAAACTGGTCTAGACCGTAAATCCAACACCGCTTGAAAGCAGCATCACTACCGTGGACATGCTGCAGTATTTTTACATGCTGTACAGGGGCATGTTAGGTTTTGTTAGAAGTAGTTGAAAATGACCACATGAAAAATTAGAGCAGTTATATAACATTTAATTATTATAAATTTTTATTTTTTAAGTTTGTACTAGCCCATTGGGCAGCTAAAAGGACAGCTCTATCTTCAAAAAATCATCAGACCCTACACACCTACCTCTCAGTTCTGCTAACTCTTAGCACCTGATGTTTCCCCCCTAAAAAAACTGCACTTCTGTCTGTTCTGGCCCTCCGGTGATGGAGTGGGACTTTTAGTCTTCATGGCTTGCATAGCTATTTCTGTCATAAATAGCTAATGTGACTTAAGAAGTCTAAACATAAAAAGCGTAATTAAAGCCCTATTCGGACTGGATAAGTTTGACAGGGGGGGTGGGGTAATGTAATTATTACCGGACCATCTCTGTTATTTTAGTCCTGTCCGAATCTGCCATGTCAGTAACTTTTACGGAGTCTTTTACCTACTGTTAAATGCCCTGTAAAAACAACCCCAGGCTATAGCAATGCCGGTAAATATTCAGTTATTTCCTGTGAGAAAGGACTTACCCCAGTCTTTTCTCGTGGTTTTTCAAGAATGAGGCACTCAAGAAAGCCTTTGGTTGTGCTCTCTTCAGCCCAAGTCCAGGCCTCTACATTAATTGTATGTTAAATAAAAAGACAGAGAAGCAAATCCAAAAAAAAAAAAAAACGGCTGAAAAGTATTATCAGTGGGGCAACGCTTGTGGCAGCTTTAGGTAAGTTATTGTCTGCAGTAGCCTATAGCTATAGCCTTACATACATGTTATGGACTAGCCTAACAGTGTACTATTTTTCTCAAGCTGACGTTAATAACGAGGTGTAATGCAGGGTTCCTCACACTTTTTGTGGACAGTTTACCATGCCAACTTTGTGTCCACGTAGTATTTTTTGAACACCTGTGTCTTTTTCAATCGTTTCCTGCCAGCACTTTTCTGCCAGAAGCAATAAGTTTGCAGTGAAGATATAGGTTGTGTGACGCATGGAACATGTGACGACAATGCGAAAATGGAGTAGCTTAGACACTCAAATCTCTGCATTTATAAGCATCGATTACGGAGATACTTGATCCCGTCCCAATCGGTCATTAACATTACAGGTGTCCTTTGATAACAATTATGTTACAGACGTTGTCCTGAAAACTTATCCCATCCGAATAGGGCTTAAGATAAATTGTTAAAATGATGTCATTGCAATGTGATTAGGACGAAAAACAAGCACACACAGGGGTGCCTCAAGACCAAGTTTGAGAACCACTAGGCTAGAAAATTTGCATTTTCTTTCCATTACACAAAATCCACTTTAAGCCAGGCCTGTTTCCCATTTAATATCCGAATACAGATACGGATCATTATCATTTGTTGACTGAACAGATACAGGTAGTATTATCCCTGCACACATGCAGCCCCAAGGTTTTTTTATATCTTCATATAAAGAAATAATATTATTTTATGAAAAGAACAGAACATTCAGCCAACTTAGGCATGAAATTTATCAAGCCTGGTCTTGAACACTTATTAGTTGCATTTCCATGGTAAGGCCAGCCGGGTCAAAACCTTTTGTGCCAAGCTCATGCCATAGAAAATAAAGTGGTATTATTGTTTAAATAAAGAGACAGACATTCCATAGTCATGTGTTGCATTATTCAGTGGTATTTACAGTAAGCTTGCAAATGGAAGTCGTATGGTACTGTAGCTGGCGCAGCGGACCCCCAGCTTCACTACCACAAGCTTCAGCTGGAATGTTCCTGAATCCTGCAGATTAAAGGCATTTTAATACATCAAAGATACATTGGTATGGAAAACAAAATATCCAGTGTTCAGGGAAGTCTGGACTTAATGCTGTAACCTAGATATCTTCTTTTCATGATCCTATCTTTGTATTTCTCCCTGAGGACATGAGAAGAATACCAGCAAAAATACCAGCAAATTCCAGCCGTACTCTTTCAGCTGTCTGCCAGCCTTATTTGAAGTTAAAAATCTACTGCTAAACACGACTGCTGCTGTCAGTATTGATGATGATTACCCATTTATGATTGTCTCTGATGCCGATTTTGAACTTATTAAATTATATTAGCGTTATTGATGTAATTCTAAACGTTTGCAGCTCATCGAGAGAGCATAAGCATCCGGGGCCTTATCTTCCGTGGACAGATTCTGGCGAGGCGAGTTGATATTAAAACTCAATCGTCTCCCAGAACTTCTTACATGAAAGGAGATCACACATTGTCTCATTGCGGTTGTAAAGGAAAAAGGAGCAAGCTGTAACACTTAAAATTAAGATAATAGGGTGTTGCACCTTGAAGCCCCTCAACCCAATGGGTGTGAGTGTGTATATATATATATACACTACAAGTCTCTGGAACTCTACAGGAGGGATGGAACACCATTCTTCCAAAAGATATTCCCTCATTTGGTGTTTTGATGATGATGGTGAAGAGTGCTGTCTAAAATCGGTCTAAAATCTCCCATAGGTGCTCAACTGGGATAAGATCTGGTGACTGCGAAAGCCATAGCAGATGATTCACATCATTTTCATACTCGTGAAACCATTCAGTGACCCATCGTGCCCTGTGGATGGGGGTATTTTGATCCTGGAAGAGACCACTCCCATTAGGATAGAAATGTTTCATCCTAGAATAAAGATGATCACTCAGAATAACTTTGTATTGATTTGCAGTGACCCTTCTCTCTAAGGGGACAAGTGGACTCAAACCAAGCCAGGAAAATGACCCCACAGCATAACAGAGCCAACGGATCCCCTCCTTAATTTGTCACCCGTCTGTATATATTGTGTGTGTGTGTGTGTGTGTGTGTGTGTGTGTGTGAGACATACAACAAAAATGGTGTTAATTGTAGACCCCACCCAGGAGAAGTGTTATTGTGTTCAGGTTTTTATTAGAACATTTCATCATGTGGTGATCGATCTAATTAGGTCTCAAGCATTAATTGAGATCATGATGTTAAATACACAAACATTGCTTTTCAATTTTCACTTTATACTGGAGTGTCTTACATTTATGTCCATGAAAATAACACTTTAAAGGTGCACTATCCAAGATTTTTGCCTAGAAAAGATTATAAAACCCAATTCGAAAAAAGTTGGGACAGTATGTAAAATGCACATAAAAACAGAAAGCAGTAATTTGTAAATTCCCTTTTACATATATTTAATTAAAAACAGTACAAAGAAAAAATATTTAACGCTTTACCTTATCAACTTTATTGATTTTTGTAAATATACGCTACTTCTGAATTTGATGCCTGCAACACCTTCCAAAAAAGTTGGGACAGGGACAAAAAAAGACAGTGAAGTTGAAAAAAAAACACCTGTTTGGAAAATTCCACAGGTAAACAGGTGATGCTATCATAACTGGGTATACGTTTACAAAAATCATAATAATAAGACAATTATGATAATGTCAAACATATATTTTCTTTGTACTGTTTTCAATTAATATTTGTTAAATAAAATTTAGGTATCACTGCTTCCTGCTTTTATGTGCATTTTACATACGGTCCCAACTTTTTTGGAATTGGGTTTTGTAATATTTTCTAGGCAAAAATCCTGCATAGTGCACCTTTAAAGTGACAGAAACGGCACAGACAGAAACGTGCCTTGGTCCACCCAATAAGTTTGACTAGTTCCCACCCTTGTTCCCCTGGTTCCAACCTATGTGTTCAGAGCTGCAGACAGCGTTTCTCAGCAAGTTCATTAATGGAGAAGTAAAATTGAAAGAAATGGTGGATGTTGTATATTGCAAATGAGCAATATAGCAATCGAGCAAGCTAGCATTAGCAAGCTCAAGCTGTTACGTGGTATTGTTCCATGTCAGATGCCAGAGAATATTGTACATTGAACATGGTCATGTAGCTAGCATTCTCAGGTAAAAGATCGCTATATTGCTCAGAGCAATATACAACCTAACCACCATTTCTCTCAATATTTGAGAAATTGACTTCTCCATGTACATCTCACATTGAGAAACGCTGTCAGTACCTCAGAATACATGGGAGGTTGGCACTTGGAACTAGGTGAACATAGTGTACATACGGAAGTATGTAGTAAATAGGGATATAAATTGGGAAATATATACGGAAATAAATAAATATATATTTTAAAAATATTAATAAATAAATGCATAAAAATGTTTATAGATTAATTGCACATACATTTACATTTATATATGAATTCCCAGATTTATTTATTTCCAGATTATTTTATTTATTCTTGTTTATATTTCCATGTTTATTTATTTATTATTTTATTTATTCATCTATTATTGTGGCACTCTCTGTGTTCCATACCCAAGATAAACCAAGTGAGAATAATTTCTTTGAGAGCTTGTGGTGCACAGACCCAATTAATCCTGCTTCCTGTGTTCTCCCATGATTGCCTCCCACCCCACAGCTCGCAGCAAATGGCAGCCCGCAGCAAGATCAAGAGCCAACGGACAAATGCAACACACCAGGAAATTAATCTCACAATTCTGCAGTGGGTACTGAACACAGATGACGTGAGCACGGTACTCATTTGCAAGCTCTTGTTTTACGTTATACATAATGTCCTGTCCATTGGACTGAACAAAATGTCATTGATATGCATACAAGAAAGGTGTTTAATATTATGATCTGTTGCTATGACCATTATATTATCAGGAGGAAAATATTTTGAGAAAACTCAACAGCACAGCAGTCAAATAGTGTCTTCAATAATTCACCTGGCAGACAAAAACAATTATCAATGCACTTTAATGGGCCTTGTCTTATCTTAGCCTCCAAAGAATAAAACAGAAATATGACAAATATGCAGTGTCATGGTTCGTGGGTTATTGTTTTAGTTTTCCGCTGCGGTTCTCGTCTTTTATCTCCCTTTGAGAATCCATCGGATTGTTTCCTTGTTCCGTCCTGGGGTTTTGTTTTGCCTCGCTCATTATTCAGATCACCTGTGCTGCTACCTGCAGGGTATTTAAGTTCCTCACTTCCGCTTCTCCGGTGCTTCTTTGTCGTACATTTGTAAAAACCAGGTATAGCCAGGTTTAAACGACCTCATGATATTAACTTGTTTATGTTCACGAGGGACTTGCTTTTAGCTTCTTCAGGTATAGGATTGTGTTTCCTCCTGTTAGCGTTCTGCGCTATTTATTTCCATGCTGTTTTCTTTGAGACAGTGTTTTCTTATGGTAGATTTGTTTTGTCTCACCTCCTATCGGACGTTGTAGTGTTACGTTCCAAAGATGTTTTCTATGCTTTTCTAGTCTCCTGTTTGGGCTTTAGTATTGAGTTCGGGAGTTTTAGATTTGTGTTTCACTCGTTCTATTCGAGTTCGCCCTATTTTCCTGGGTAGATTTAATTGAGCTGTTTAGCTGTCAGGAATTTGTTCCTGTTTTTCTTTTCTTCTTTTCATGTTATATCTCCCTCACCTCTGCGTTTGATTCTCCGCTACTAAATCCATCACACACAGATAACAGATCTGTCACTATTTTGGCTCAGCGATACGGGTAAAAAGTAATCAAAAAGTTTCCAAGACAGTTTCCAAGATATTAATCCTCCTGGGGAAGTCCTGAGTTACATTTGTTTGTCAAATTAAAAAATATTGTAAATTGAACATATGCTTACCAGAAACAAATCATAGCTTATTAAAAAAAATACAATAACAAAAATAGATCTGCAAAGCCCAGGTTCAATGTAACTGCTGTATGCTGAACTGTGAAATAACTGATCTTGTATAATTTGCAGTTACAAAATACCCAAAATTTTAGAGCAATGAATAATGTTATACGCGCTTCAAGTAATTACTCCAGGTGAAAGATCATGGGCCCTATTTTACACCTGGCACTAAGCGGCGCTAACCCAAATGCAAGTGTTTTTGCTATCTTACACCCGGCGCATGGTTCATTATAACGCCTTGCGTTCATGTCATTTAAATACCATGTATTCTTGCGCCCATTACAAGTGAACTGGGAGTGTTGGTCTTAAGACGAGGCATAGCCAGGATTATTTTTGGCGTATTGCTATCTTGAGGCAGCAGAAAGCGCTTGCGCTAAAATCACCACAAACCTGGTCTAAAGTCACTTCGCAGTTGTTTACATGTTTTTTTAACGGCGCATATAAGTGCGTCTACATAGGTGTGTGCACAACACATGTACAACCTCTTGTTTGTTACACACAGGGGTGCACAGAAGCATGACTAAAAATATCAAGATTACAATGTGAAACATTACTATATATATATTTTAAAAATGCATAATAATAAAAAGGTGCATAGGTCAAAGACCACATAGCTACCTGTCCCTCAGCGAAGGGGAATTCCAAATTAAATTGCTTTCAGCCCACTCCATCAACATCCAGGCGATGTGCGATGGTACGTGTAAGGTTACATGTATAGGCTATAGACTATTCGCAATTATCCTGAATCAGGCTATGACTTAGCCTATATTTGCCCATAATTCCTGTAATCTTCTGGGGGGACAATTTTCTATTACGGGACAATGGCTATCCATTAAAAATGGCTTTCCATTTGATAACACCTATGTTTTTTCCATAGCCTATGGTTAAACGAAGATAAATGTCACCATGTTAACTGAATTTGAACCTTAGTATTCTTCGTCCTTCATATTTTTTTTATTACAGTGACAAGGTTTCCATACTCTCAGTTTATGAAAACCCAGCTTATTTTACCTGTTATTCCATAACTGAACAAAACGAGAAGAGAACTAAGCATCTAATTAGAAACGAAAACAAATTTGCAGCACATTACACAATTAATTCACAATTAATTGTAATGCCATTATCTGCATGTGCGCTGCATGTGCTTTGCTTCCCCTGCTGTAAGTCGCATGTTTCACGGTCTTAAAGTGGATTGTTTTAAAGGATTATGTTACGAGTAAAACAGGTTGGTCACATTTCCATTAGCAGGACATTATAAAACAAAAGGAAATATGAGTGAACATATGGGTTGCCAACCTGACAGCTTTAGTGTAATCATTAAGGCAAAATAACGGTATTTATGTTATTAATCAATATTACTATGCAGGTAGCCTAATGAACTTCGGATGAAGCTTGAACTTCAAGAACTCCATGAGAACAGCCTCATGGAATTGATGTTTGACACATTCATTGCATAATCAAACGAAATTCGTTAAACAAGCAGGCTAATTTGGCGTTTTCTAAGGTGAGACTGAAGCCATCGATAGCTTATTCTCAGCTGTTGCAGGTCCTTTTAACAAAATGTAACCGCATATATTTTGTTAAATAAAAGGGAATTACCGGAAATCATAGGCTAATGGTTAATCCATTTAGACTATTCCTTGATCGCACTAGACACGCATGAGCATGTCTGTTTCGCCATCAAGCAATCCACCAAGGTGAAAAAGCAGGCTTTTAAAGGGAATAAAATATGACATTTTTATTGGTTTATTGCATGTCACGCCCAAAAAACATGCCGGTAAACTATCAAAAATGGACTTGGACACGCCCTAAATGGACTTGACGCTATGTGCTTAGACCAAGTGCCAAGATCACCAAGATAGAACCCCATGTGTCCTTGTGTTTAGACTGTACCTGAATCTTCACTCTATGTGTGTGTGTGTGTGTGTTCCTGCACTGCTTGTCTCAGTCCCTTTTATGGCATCACTCTTGACCGTGATGATGGTTACCACTGCATGAATGAAGCACATGCCATGCCATAATTACAAGCCCTGCTGATTTTGGTGTTGCTTTTTAATTAACAACACATTACCTCTCGTGGCACATCAGGTTAGCTCCCTATCAAAAATATGACTTCCATTAAAGAGGAGGTGAGACTGAAACGTGTGCAGACCCCTAAGGCTTTTCAGGCCTGGTGCTGTTCATGTCTGTTCCTCATCATTGAACCACAGTGAAAGGACAGCTGTTCATGTCTGTTCCTAATCATTGAACCACAGTGAAAGGACAGCTGTTCATGTCTGTTCCTAATCATTGAACCACAGTGAAAGGACAGCTGTTCATGTCTGTTCCTAATCATTGAACCACAGTGAAAGGACAGCTGTTCATGTCTGTTCCTCATCATTGAACCACAGTGAAAAGACAGTAGTGCAGTTCTTATGACTGTCGCACTTAAATGACAAAACAAATAATTGTAAATTGGCAGCTGCTGAAATTTCATACTCCGTGCACTATTTGGCAAGCAAAGTCTTTAGCCTTAATAATACATACAATGCAATGAGCTAAAACAAGAAATGAGCCCTTGTCTTATTTGTCCTACCTTCATTTGTTGGTGAGCCAGTAATTGTTTCAGTGAAATGTTAACATCTGTAGTTTATTCCTAATTTCAGCCCCTTCTCCATGGATACTGTACAGTAGAAACAGCACACACTTCATTTCTGGTATCATATGGTAGCTCACATTGATTTTCCCTGCAAATGTCAAAGTCCTGGAATAATTTCTGGAATAAAATAAAGATGCATTTGTTGCCACGCTGAGTAAATTGCATTATCAAAGCTGATGAATTTTCACTGGCAGGCACATTTCGTCCCCCACAGTCCATTAAGAATTATGATATACAGGCCTCCCAAGTGCTTCAGTCAGTAAAGTAATTCACCACAAGATCAGGCTGGGCCCGATAGCTTACGTTTGAGCCTCCACTCTCAGTGGCCGCCATAATTGGGAATCCGAAGCAACGAAACACATTATACCAGGGGTAGAGTGGGCTTGAGTCTACTTGAGTTTTTCTGATTACTGCTACATTTGTTTCTCCACAAGAACAGTTGTACTCAAATCTTAAGTGTTGTTAAAATTGATTTAGATAAGCTAGCATTGACATGTCAAAAGAAGATTTTATTTAATTGGCTATACACAGGCAGGAATTGTCACAGTCAATGTCTGCAAGACAGCGGAAACACCCTCAGTGTATGATCTGGGATATGGAGAAACACCCTCAGTGTATGATCTGGGATATGGAGAAACACCCTCAGTGTATGATCTGGGATATGGAGAAACACCCTCAGTGTATGATCTGGGATATGGAGAAACACCCTCAGTGTATGATCTGGGATATGGAGAAACACCCTCAGTGTATGATCTGGGATATGGAGAAACAACCTCAGTGTTGTATGATCTGGGATATGGAGAAACACCCTCAGTGTATGATCTGGGATATGGAGAAACACCCTCAGTGTATGATCTGGGATATGGAGAAACACCCTCAGTGTATGATCTGGGATATGGAGAAACACCCTCAGTGTATGATCTGGGATATGGAATGGTGTTTTTCAATTGTATCAGGATTCTCATATTGGGCTTTATTCATGAAAGGTGCATAAAATGTTCGTATTTGAAATGTTGTTATTTTTTAGACTGTGAATGTATTTTTATTTTATGTTAAATTCACAAGACTAAATGTTGCCTTTGCAATGCACAATGCGAACATAATAAATTATGATTATGAAAAGCAAAAACTTTAGATTACGCCTATCAATTGTAGCATTTTAACTTATTTAATTAGGCCCATAACATAATGAATGCTTCCATACAATTTTTTTACATTTATCAAATTTAAATGTTATATGATGTTAAATAATGAACAAAATTTGTCATAAAATGGCTTACAGGTGTGGAGCGAGCCCTGCAATGTCTGATCTTGCTCAGTTAGAAGAGTTGGTGCACGGCGTCCTTTCCACAGAACGCATCTTTAGGGATGCTGTGAGAGACAGCTGGTAAGAATATATTCATCAAATTGTTGTTTACTGTCATGTTTTTAGAATCAGTGTATATCAATTCCTAACTACCTCTTATCATCACTAGGGGACAGGGGTTACCTGTTTAACTGTGGCTAATGACTTCATTAACCATTCCACAGACACCACGGGAGCTGGTTTACAATGAGGCACACATCATCACATGGTCATTGAGCAAACCAACGGCGTGTTGAAGGGCCGATGGCTATACTTGAGCACAACAGATGGCACCCTTCTCTACAAACCTGATGTGTCCTGCACAGCATGGCCATGAAACATGCCATTCTTATACCAGACGTCCCCAATCCACGTGAACTGGGGCTGTGTCAAAATCAACACCCTTCCATACTGTTCAGTATGCTTGTTGAGTTGACTGGACACAAAAGTAGTGAAGTAAGCAAAATCTTCTCTAAATGTAGTATAATTAAAACCACCGGATGATATACTTACTTGCGGGGTTAAACTGAGTATATACTTTTAACAAGTATGTGATAAATATGATGTGCAGCTTCATTTAAAAAACTGAGGCGCAGCTTCGCTGACGTTTTCCTTCAATAGCAACAAAACAACACGTGGCAAGGGTGGGACGTATTACGATACTTCCACAGTATGGTCGGAAAATATGGAGGATACCTATTTATTATTTTTTTTTGCATACTGCACATTGTGTACTAAATAATACACAGCTGGCAGTACACATGAGACAGGATCTCCACCTCTCACACACACAGAACACCAACAAAATGACAAAATGAATAACATTTTATTAATTTCCAGGGTGCGAGAAAAACTGTGCTCGTCTGATGCAGAAAAACTTGAACCTTGGCCGCCACCTGTAGCCGTGGGGCTTTGTGCACAGCTATGTGTTTCTTCGCCTCTGATTTATTGTGAACTTATTTTTCTTTAAACTTTTTTAACAGTTTGTGTGATGAATCAGAATGTATGAACACACGCACATAAATATGAACTTCTCTCATCCGTGCACAATTTTCAGGGTTTTACTAACATTATAATGAATATTGCATAACAAACACATGAGCGGATTGTTGGGAAAACACATTACAATAGAAGTCACCAATATTCAGAGAAACAATAAATGTATAATTCCAATACATATTGCTATATATATACATATCTGATACTGTCTCCACCATTGATACTATTGTTGAGACACAGCCTGGTTGTATAACACCGTAGTTTTCATTAATGGAACAGTCTGAAATGTCAGGACGGCCAGGTTTCAGTGGTGCGGTGTGACATGCCTTGAATGGAGGCACACAATGCATCCGTCTCAGCTGCAGCGCAGCGTGATGATCAGGTGTGCTTTACAGGCTCGTGTTATCAGCACAGCCAAGGCTGGCCTGATGTGCCCTTCTGCACACACACGCCATCCTCCTTTCTTACGGAGTCGTTTTCCTATGTTGCACTTATCAGCTGCTCTAAGACCTAAACCTACCGGCATGTTCTATTTCTGTATTCACATGATGGCTGTTCATCTCATTTTGTTATTTAATTTGCATAAGCGCATCTGATAAATACAAGAATGTAAATGTATACATGCACATTTGTACAGTGGATTGTGAAATTGCCCTTTGAATTGCATTTAAAGGTTTTCTGTTCACCTCAATGCAGTTCATATTAATTTGAGCCTTCTGAGGGTGCAAAGTTGTGGAGAAATTAGTCAACCAAACATTTGATCTAACCTCAAGCACAAAATATGTATTTCATATTCAAAGTAGGTATTCCACAGAGAGGATCAGCTGCTGGCTATCTACCACACCTCAAAGCAAATTTAGTGCATTTTTTTACATCCAACCAAAAGCTTTCCTTTGGCTCATTTACTGTTGTTTTCCCTCAAATTAAATATACAGGTCTCATGGTAATGATGTGTAGCACAATCACCCCTCCATTTGCTAGAGTAGTTTATTCTTAATTTAATATCTTGTATGTTACGCAATAGAATGCTTTGAAATTTGTTCATATAACCTATAAATAGATACTCTTTCTACTGAAACAAACAACATTATATTAACCTAAAGAGAAAACCAAGAAATTTTTTTTTTTTTCATAAAAAGTGTCTAATTATGCATGTAACGCGTTACATAAACAAGCGTTACTGCTCACATGTTGTAGTATTGCGCCTTTGATATTCAACATAATAATACGGCACTCCTGGAGTACTTTAGCAAAATATAGATCAACATATTAACAGCGTTTCAGAATCATTCCTTTATTCTATGCGAAGAAATAATACAAAGAGTTTCTTCCTACTTGATGTAATGGCCCTGTCACACTATTGCGTATCGTACTAGCGTATGCCAGCGTATGAAAAATATCACTCATACGCTGATATACGCTGACATACGCTAGGGGTACGTTAGGCATAGGTTGTATATGTTTCAAGCACGGTCGCATACGGTGGCATACGCTGGCATACGGCGAGGCACAATTTTTTTTTACAAATTTTGTGTGTATTCGGACGTATTGTTTATACGCTAAGCATACGCTAGGCATACGCTAGCCATATGCTGGCCATACGCTATTTTCAAGGCCTTTTTGTGCGTATGAAAATTATTTTATGAATTTACATACGCAGCTCATGCGTTTCTCTCATACGCAATAGTGTGACAGGGCCATAACGCACGGTATGTTTCTAGTCACCGCTTGTGCCTTTTCTATCAATAGTAGTGCTATTTAGTTTTCCTTGATTCCAACACACCGACCAGTACGATGGGCTTGTTGTGTATGGAGGTAGATTTCTATAAGAAATAAACAAGCACAAAAGTATAATCCACAATTGTATTTACCATCCACACACACACACCTCTCAATTTGTGTTTCGTAAAAATAATCCACAAGTATGTTTTCCACCCACACACAAACACCTCTCAACTTGAGTTTTGTAAATCACCATTTGGATGAATGCAAAAATTGTATTCAAAAATGCAAATAACATTTACAGATATGTTTCCAATGTACAAATCAAAAGCTTGGCTTGCGAACTGGCGAATCTACATTTGCCGATCGAAGGACACGCTTGATCTTCTTGGATTTACGGACAGAATTTTGAGACAAATATTCCGCTGTTTTTCACCGTGTCGATTCACACACGCTTAATTTGCGATTCGTAAGCAAAATTTATTCTTCGGTGCTACATAACACGGCGGTGTGTGTGTATGTGTGTGTGTGTGTGTTCGGCTCATCAGCGCCACTTTTAGAACAAGTGGCCAAAATTGCACATAATATTTCTATCTTCGTCGCCACTGTAATAGTCGCAAAAAAACAAGCCGAAACCGATGTGGAAGTAAGTCGTTTATTTCCTTTGTGACTTGTGGTGGGGAACAACCGGAATGCACAGCGCATGACAGGTAAATAGTGGCTGGAGTAATCAGCTCTACCATATACCATTACTGCTTAGTAACAAACCTAGCAATCCACAGTATGCATATATTACATATAGCTAGGGATGTTAACAATTAATCGACAATCAATTAATTGCTAATAAGAATTTAATCGATAAGATTTCAAATGAAACGATTAACTGAACAATCTGCGGTCTTGTTTCAACGGGAGTTTTTGTGTGAAATGTAATCGTGATTTAAGGTCTCCATGCGAGAGCGCCTGTGGTTTGCAATACATTGCAATACCTGTGGTGCTGTTTTGAAGTATAACTACTTCGTTAATGTAGCCTACCACCTGAAAAGCGTACATCCAACCGTGCTGCCAGGGCAAAGTGGATCGCGACCTACCATCACCTCAGTGTTGCCAAAGAGGGTGTGTGACGATAGACAAGCGGAGAGTAGGCTATTACTCAGAGGGTATGCAACATGGTTGAAAAGGACATGATGGCAATAAGCACCGTTGACGGTGAGGGATTTTGAGAGCTAATAAACAGGCTGTGCACACGACTCACTCTCGACCACGTAGATATGCTTAAATGTTCTTGAATAAAAATACGTAGGTCTATCTAGTATGCACATGAGGAGCCTATTCAAAACATAATAGCCTATGTTTTAAGTTGACTGTTCTAGGCTAGGTCTACTAGTTTAACTGTCGCCTTTCAATTTCAAGAGCGATTATGTGAATGCTGCAAGTGCCTAGCGGAGCAACGGTTTCGCTTGCAACAGATGAGACGGAGTGCAATTTCTTTTCTGTTAAAGTAGCCTATACACGCCTTCATATTCTATGTTTGTTATGCTACAATAATGCCTGTTTCTCAAATGTTACAATAAATCTTTTATTGAGGAATATAACATGCATTTTGTATTCTGTATCATAAGCCATATTTAGCTTTTATGTTATCAATTAATCGACGATTGTTTGTTAAGGTTAACAACTATCGATTAAGGAAATTCCTTAAAATTTGCATCCCTACATATAGCTATTTAGAAAATAACTCAAGAAATGATACGTTGTTTATTTTTCCAATATAGACTAATGCAATCAAGAAACCATGAATACTCCTGGACATATTGTGCATTTGCATACAATGTCCTCTTTTATATTAAACTATGGTGTTCAGCTGCAATGCTGCACCTTCCTTGTTGGATGACCCTGCAACAGCTGCCTCCTTCCTTTCTCTGTCTGACCTCTCCAGCCTCAGCAGTTTTAATATAAACCACAGCAAACCGTTTCATTATTACATTTAATAAATATTAAAACAATAGGCAAAATATTCAAAAATTAAAGCAACTACATTGTTAAACTCTAAAAGCCAGTGGCGAAAATAGCCAAAATTCTGGAAAAACAAAACAAGATTTTGTCAAGCTACTTCTCCCATTGGTTAAAATAGCAAGTCATACTGTAGATATGACCACCTGAAATATGATTGTTTAAGATACCGTAAAATTTATGATAATAATAACCAGTTTTCTAATAATAGCCGGTGTGAGTTGTGAAACATTAAAGCTATTGCATGATATTGCACCCTGATCTGGGCATCCCTAGCTCAACACCTCCCTCACTCTCCCCATCACCACCAGCAGTAGCCAGTCGCGGCCTTTGGCCGAAAAGGTTTGTAATTGTTGAACATTTGGCAGCATCTGCCTCCAAAGCTTTGAGCTTTTTTTCTTGTGCTTTCTCTGCACCACCTTTCCCTTTTCTCTCCATAAGACGCTTTAACATGAGACCAGCAAAGACTGAATGGAGAAACAAAACTTTGGTTATCATGATTGTGATTAACCAATCACGTTCAGAGAAAATGCCGGGCAAGTTCAATTAGGGAGGGGAGAGGTCACACCATGAAAACAATTGAATTTAATGTAGGCCTACCGCAGCTAAGGGAAAAAAAACAGACCGGCCCACCGGGACTATTCTCGCACTTTCTGACAGCCTGTTCACACCTGATCGAGACGATACTCCAAGCCTGCAAGCCTGCAAGCCATAGATCATGTGTGATGTTATTTTTTTAACCAGCACCCTGTCTTCAAAATACTGTCAGTTTGACCCTCACAGTTAGTGGATTGTTTAAGGCCAGCATGGCACTGTTGCAAGAGCATATCCTGTTACCTTGTAAGAGCTTGTGATTGATGCCCTCGGTGTGCCTGTCATTAATATGGATAAAGCGCTCTTGCCCTCCACCTGGGCACGTCCCCCTGCTGTGACATTTCATGTAACTGCATTTACCATACATGCTATGTTGGAATGCCTATTTACTTATTTATTTTTCTTTGGACCACTTGTTATCTCATATTTTTCTGTTTTCCTGTTTTTCCATTTAAGTCAACCCATGGAGCGCAGCTTGTGCAGCCACCCTGAAGGTCTGGCTGCTAGGCAGCCAACACTGGCACAGGGACTTAGAACAAGACTATAGAGTGTTCAATGCATTGGAAGCCAGTGCTTTAGTGGGACTAGACACTCAGCAACCCTGGACAGCATGTGGGGAGAAGAAGATGGGGGGGGAAAGACAAAAAACACAAGCTGAAAATATAAATACATAAGAAGCCGTAGCATCTCATTTCTTGGCTAAAAATGACAATGTCAAATATTTAGATTTTGCAGTGTTCTCTGGAAGTAGATGAAAGGAGAATGGAGAGGCCCGTGAAATTTCAAAGCCAGCAGGTACTGTATATGGGTGGAAGCTTCACACAACCTACTCTGTAATTATTTTCAGTATTTGCATTTATATAGGAAACCAGCCAGGCATGGTTAACCAGTGCCCCTGTGTCCTCTCACTGCAACGTTTTATATATTTTGGAAACAACTATGTTATGTAGATCAGGCCTTCATAACTGCCACATGTCATCCATAACATTATACAAGTTTTCAATCTGACACTAGTGCTTTTAGCACAGTGTGGTGTCCCAATATGAACCCACAGCTGTAGTCCGACTCACTTTAAGCTGTATTTTTTAAAAGGCATGTTTCTTTGCAATAGAAAAAATATGGATGTAATAACCAGACTAAATCTGAGAAAATCTGAAAGGCACATGAGATATGCACATACTGAACCTGTGCTTTTTATGGTTTTGTTATACATCAAGGTCAAGTAGGAATATCAGCAAAACAACTGATGTGTGGTTCATTGATCACCATGTATTTTATGATTGACATTTATGGAGAATGTAACCAGCATTCGAACGTCAACTAATGATCAATCAATAAGAAAAAGTGTTGTGCTGGATCAGTCAAGTGCCAAAGTCAGCATCCCTCTGTGTTTAAGAGAACCACACTTTCAGTCTTTTCAAAGTTTGCCTTTAATCACAGGTATTAATGTGGAACTTTGTCCACATAATCAGTTAAGCTGGCCTCATTAATATAAGTAGGAACATACTGAAAGCCACAGGGTGTGGTTGTGGCATCGTACCTTTATCTTATAAATCTAAAAATACCACTCACCACTCAATCTTTATAGATTTCTTTTATAGATCGCAATAAAAGGCTTTGCCACACAGTCAACAGAAAAAAATATTAGATGTTTGCCAGTTTTAGCTGACAAACTGAAAGAATAAAAAAAATGATTTCTTTGAGGTATTTTATTTCTTCATAAAACCTTTTTTTTTTTTTAAATCTAAAGATGTTTTCAGCTGCAGAAACAATGTTGTTTTCTCTTTCTTTTTCAGCTGTTTACTCTGAAAGCCTGTATTAGTTCCACGTGTTAGAACCAAGTTCTCACCCCTTCTGCGAGTTGCCATCGCCACAGAACGGGTGTGGCTCTGTGAGGAAGGCTGCCACTTCAGCAGAGAATTTGACTCGGCAGTATTTGCCTGCAGCCGTTCTCCCTCTGCCTCTATCTCTCTCTGGGTTTTAAAGTGGTGATTCTGCAAGGGCTTTGCTACACTTGTGTGCTTTATAAATAGATGGCCTGTGAACTTTAGCCATTTCCATGGTCACAAAAAGAAAAAATCTGCTAGATTGGCCCTTTCTGGTGGAACTGTTGTGACCATAATGACCGTTGTGGTCTCCAAACCCTCCCTGCTTCAGTTGACATAGCAGTCTCTCACTGAGCAAACTACAGGGATTCATAACCATTACACTTTTTCTGAATTCCCATCAAAATATATGTAATGTATTTTCTCTTTTCTGCCATTTTTCCTCAACAAGCTTACAGTGCTATTCACTTGTGTGTATTGGTACACTTTACACACAAATTTAAATATTAACAGCGCAGAAAAAAGGCAAACAATGAAGTTAAATAGCAGTGCGATGGAAAAGGTCATATATAACACAATTAGATCATGTGCTTCAGTTTCGCTGTGGTTACAATGCTATTTATTTGCCTTTTCAAAAGAAATATGAGTGCAAAAGGCTCCTTCATTAAAACAAACCAAACATTGAGGAATCCCATAGTCCCTTGCAATATGTTTAGTTTGAGTTGGTATACTGGGGATGGCTCTACTTCAAGTTAAGAAAAGAAGGTGTCGGGAGCACTCAGTGTATATGAAATCAGACACTGGCGTGAAAAAGAAAAAGAAAAGAATTGGCGAGACTAGAGAGCAAACGTTTCAGCTACATGCTTTCTTCAGTCTACCTCAAATGAAACTCCAATACTCCAATAGTACAGGCCGATACAGTTGCTGTGTATTGCAAACCAGCATGACGTAAATACCAAACCTCACACATTATCTAGCTTTAGGTAACTTAGTATTGTTAATAGAAACAGTATAGTTGCAGAGGCGTGTGTCACCTCGGACAAATGCAGCATTCGTGTAATTTACAGAGTGTAAATTAATACAAGAAAGCAGGTTAAATGTAGAAAGCAGTAGGCTAAATGACAAACAAAAGTCCACTGAAGTGTTGTTATGTGAATGTTTTTTAAAGTTATAGGGGAAAACCGACTATGCATGAAATGCTTTGGTTAAAAAACTAGTGTTATTTTGTGTTGCAATAAAAGCAATAATAAATTTGGGTTTTTGATTTGTGACGTTGTGCTTGTCTGCTCACCAGGAAATGGACTAGTTTGTGTTTTTTGAGGTCATTCATAGCCTTTATTTGACAAATTGAGGAAAAGATGTCTGAGCACTCTGTTTATGAAAATAACTTTGCCAGTGTATTGTCCATTTTAAACTAAATTAATTTGACACTCTGAATCTTAATTAACTTGGCACACTCACAAATTACCTTGGCCCACCAACAATGTAAATCCTGCCACCGCTACTGGTCCCTGTATGCTGGTTTTTGTTCCAACCACAGTTGCAGTCCCAGAATTTGTGCTACCTTTTAACTACTCAGTGGGTTTCAACGCACTGGGGGGCAAGTAGTTTGGCCTCGAAAACTGGAGTATGCTCACGCGTCTCTTTGTGTATTTTTGGTTTGTCTCTGTTTATTCAGAACATGTTTTTAATAACAGTAATATCACATTTTATTTATAACAACAACAATTGCCACAGTACATCCCAACCATTTGTAAACTTCTGCACTAGATTTTTGGCAGCCCCATAGAAGACAAACTCCGGGTTGTTGGAAGCTAGCTTCTCTTTTGTTTTGGCATGTGTAACCAAGAACAGATTTGCGGAAATGCAGAATTAATTAAATAAAACCTGATATAAAGCATGGTTTTGGTAGATTTTTCATTTCATTCCATTTTTCGCGAGAACATATAAAGACATGTCTGAGTATAGTGTGCGTTTCCCTTTTTCGAAAATGAGATTTATAAAGGTTTTTGAAGGCAAAAGTAATTACCCCATTGGCATGCGTTTAAACCCATAAATTATTATAAATGAGGGGAAACAACCTTTCAATAAGGTCCAGGTTGAAAAAAGTTAACCTATCCTATCCTAAACCTATTTAAACCAGTTTCTCGAAGTATGCTGTACAGCACACCACTCTCATACATTTTTAATTTAATTTAATTTATTTAGCCTTTTACAGGAATTTGTCTTGCAAGAGTGTAGAGTCAGATGGTTAACAATGATAACATTTAAAACATATAAAAATAAAAGAAAACATACATAGACCACACAACAGGACTGACAATATAGCATTACAGTTGGCAGGCAAGTCTAGTAATTTGATGCTGTGGGGGACAAATTAATTCAGGGTCCTATTCGTTTTTGCTACAGGCATTTTGAAGTGCCGTCTGCCTGGCATCAAGGTTTATTCACTGTATAGCATATGGGTGGGATCGTTATTGATATGTCTACCAGATAGGTCCAGTGTAAATGTATCAATTAAGCTGGTAAATGGTTGTGAATTTGGCAGAGGCCATTCTGTTTGATATGCTGATGATTTTGTTGAGTTTGCTTTTGTTTTGGACTGACAAAGATCCTCCCCAAGCTGCAATACAGAAGGTCAGGATGCCCGAGACTCCCCACTCCACAACAACCCGCGAGGGGGCGAGGGGGCCGTGGGAGAACTGGCGGCGAAGGCGCAAGACGAGGAGGAATACTAAGAAAAGAAAAAGCCACAACGAGCCAGCAACATCCAGCGTAATGAACATTTCAGGAACTGAGCGATCAAAATTCATACCGCACTTTACCGTTTGACCCCACAGCAAAATTTTGTGATGACATCAAAGCCACTTTAGAACGGGCTTTACAAAAAGAATACATTGACAAAGATGAGCATAATTTTCTGTTTCAGAACCATCCAGTACGGCATGTAATTTATACTCTTTCCAAGGTTCACAAAGATACTGAGAATCCACCAGGTCGCCCAATCGTGGCTGGTATTCAATCTTTAACAGAACCTCTCTCTCAGTATGTTGATTACCACATAATACAAATTACCTTCATATCTCAAAGATACTACAGATTTCTTGAACAAACTTTCAACAATTGGAGATTTGGGGTACTCTGACCTACTTTGTACAATGGACGTATCAAGCCTGTACACTAGCATACCCCATCAGGAGGGCTTACATTCTTTATGCTATTTTCTAAAGACAAGAGAGGAGGAGTATCGTCCTACAGAATTTTTGATGGAGTTAACAGAAGCAATATTAACGAAAAATTATTTCAAATTTCAGTATCAATACTTTTTACAAATTCAAGATACCACAAAGGGCTCCCCAGTGGCGCCAAATTATGCAAATGTGTTTTGGGGTATAATGTCAAACAGCTGAACACTACATTGGAAGAAGTGCGGAAAATAGAACGAGAAACTCTTCTCATTCCTAAAACTCGATACACTACTGTTCCTCCTATCACTTGTATCTCCACCTATAGCCCAATCTCTAGAGATGTCAAAAACTCTGTCAACCAGCATTGGCATATTTGAAGTAGTGACCTTCATTTTGCTACACGTCCCAGATTCACCTATAAAAGGTCGAATAACTTGAGGGATTACTTGGTCAAGGCGGACATTTCAAAAATTCCAACTCACTTCCTTTCCAATGTTCCCCAAGGTAATTTTCCCTGCCATAACTGTGTCAATTGCAATGCCATGATTAAAGGTGACACTTTCTACCATCCCCACTCAGGGGCCAAATTAAAAGTAAGAGGAACCATTGCATGTACTACGAAATTCTGCGTTTACATTCTGAAATGTCTATGTGGTCTTTTTTTACGTGGGAAAATGCAAGAAAGAGCTTCGTTTAAGAATATGTGAACATAAAAGCACAATTCAGAATAATGACGAGAAATCACCTGTTGCCCGACATTTCAATGCCTTCAAACACATAAGTTATTTGCGGTTTATGGGCATTGAACATGTTAAAAGTCCATGCAGGAGCGGCAATAGAGATAAATTGCTCATTCAAAGGGAGGCCTGGTGGATACACCATCTATCCACAGTCTCCCCTAGAGGGCTTAATGACTCTCATTCCCTGTCGTGTTTTCTTTAAGACGGTGACTGTTTACTAATAGTAATTTTTTTTTAAACACACTACTCTTTTGAAATTCTTAAAAATGCAACATGCCATACATTGTGTGGTTCCGGCTACAAGTGTGTTTATAGTCTTATTATTCCATGTGTTCGTTAAAAGTGAACCAATCAAATATCTAAATTAAAACAGACATAAAATGAAATGAAATTTCAAATTGCTTTCATCAGTGATCACATTATATATATATATATATATTTTTTTTAGTGCTTTTGAAAGTTTGCTGTTCTGTGGCAATACTGACACGCAGATATGATACTCTATATAATGTGCTATTATATCTTACAAACATTGATGTAGTGTTTGATTGATTGATTAATTGATTGGTGGATTGATTGATTGACTGAATGTTCCAGTTGATTGACTCACGTCATGTTATATAAGTCTTATACCTGTCCTTGTTGTTTATGCACGCTCATGACGGCGGAAGCCGAAACGCGTCCGTGCCCGGATAAAACAAAAGGCTGAGTTGCTGTCCTTCTCTCTTTTTACTAGTCAATGATTGTTCCCAGGTATTTTTACTCTGACACAATCTCAATGCCTACTCCATGTATTGATACTGGGAAAGGGTCTGTTTTTTTGGTTTTCTTTGTGTTCAGTAGCAGTTATTGGTGCACCAGTCAGCAAACTGTCACTTCATGATGGTTCACCAACACTCAGATGACGGATCCCACCGGAGTTCTGTGCAGACCGCTTTTTTTCTGGGCAGAACTCTCCTCTACAGTCTATGGGCAGAGGTAGCATTCCAAGCGTTGTGATTGGTTGCTCTGCCCTCCACGCTTGGATGGATGATGACTTGTTGACTGTACTCTCGCAGCATTCCTTTCAAACTAAAAGTACATGGCAAACGTTTTTTTCCGGTACAATTTCAATTTCAGACAAGTTTAACTGTTTCCTCCATCCCTCAAGGGGCAATTGAGACAAAAGAGGCTGGTGCTTCGGGTTTGGGAAGGGTCTTAGTTATCCGCACGTCTGTTCAGGTTCGGGTCTGGTAATAACCAAGTCTGTTTACTTTTGGGTCTACATTATTTTAAAATGATTCCAGAGATCTAATTCAGGTCAGGTACAACTTTTTGGACCTCCCCCACTTATAGGTATGGCTTGGCTGAAGAAGCTGTATTGCTCAGTCACCCCTGCATCAGGGCCATTCAGTGTGATCAGTGTGAGCCCTGGGAACGCTTTCCTGCATACAGATAATGCAGTGTCTTGGAGGTCCAGCTGAAAACTCTCAGTAATTGTAGTAATTTATTTTAATCAGGGGTAATGCGAGGCGGGGAGCTACTCATCAAAGGTAAGGGGTCAACTTGCGTCACAGGTAATGTGTGATCCAGGAGGCACCCAGGGGCTCAGCAGGCACATTGTGGGTGCAGTGTGGGGGCTCACCGTGGAGTTGGGAATTCTATTTATCCACAAAGACAGAATGATTGTCACTGCTCCTTGATGCGCTTGCCTTTATATCAGATATATACCTCAAACTATTGTTTTTACTTTACGCTATAGAATTTAGAACATGAGCTCCAAGTCCACTAATACAATGGTCACTTTGGCATTGTTTTTTTTCATAACCGATGGTCCTATCCATAGCCTCACACAGCTTACATTCTATACTGTACATATACAGTAAGTGGTTCAGGTTAAGAACCCTGCTCTAGGGTGCAACATCAGTGCCCCCAAAACATGATTCCACAACACTTTAGGTTAAGATTCCAGTGACAGAACAGCAGTTTTTCTCAATCACATAAAAACTGGTTCTATGAGCGAAACATCCCAAACCATTACATCAGCTACCAAAAAAAATACTAATTTCCCAAAAGTATAAACAGTATTCACCCATTTTCACACAAATGGCAGATTTGTAAAACCTTTTTTGCAAAACCCTACACACAAGTCTCTTCATAAAGCACAGGTAACCTCATGTTTTCATCTAGAAAGCACTGCCATTCAATATAGAAAACTCCACTCAAAATTACAGCTCAACACAATTAAGACACAGTCCTCAAGATACAAATACTCACATGCTAAATTGTTCAATCAACCATCAAAACTTTGAGATGAATAAAAAGGGCTACATGTGAGTTAATTTGTCTTGGAACAGTGGGTGTCAACAATGGAGAGAGAGGAAGAGGACGGAACATTATTGGTCACCGTGCTTTTGTGAATGTCCCTGGCCTGCGTGGAGGCAGCATCACTCTCTGTGCAGCCATCAGCCAGTCCTCCACTGCCATGCCACCCTGGGTCCAGGGCCGTGCACACACTGTTGGGTCTAGGGCCATGCCACCCTGGGTCCAGGGCCGTGCACACACTGTTGGGTCCAGGGCCATGCACACACTGTTGGGTCCAGGGCCGTGAACACACTGTTGGGTCCAGGGCCGTGAACACACTGTTGGGTCCAGGGCCGTGCACACACTGTTGGGTCCAGGGCCGTGAACACACTGTTGGGTCCAGGGCTGTGCACACACTGTTGGGTCCAGGGCCGTGAACACACTGTTGGGTCCAGGGCCGTGAACACACTGTTGGGTCCAGGGCCGTGCACACACTGTTGGGTTCAGGGCCGTGAACACACTGTTGGGTCCAGGGCCGTGCACACACTGTTGGGTCCAGGGCCGTGCACACACTGTTGGGTCCAGGGCCGTGCACACACTGTTGGGTCCAGGGCTGTGCACACACTGTTGGGTCCAGGGCTGTGCACACACTGTTGGGTCCAGGGCCGTGAACACACTGTTGGGTCCAGGGCCGTGCACATACTGTTGGGTCCAGGGCTGTGCGCACACTGTTGGGTCCAGGGCCGTGCACACACTGTTGGGTCCAGGGCCGTGAACACACTGTATGGGGGGCATATTCTCAAAAGGGGGGCGGGCACCTGTGATACACATGACCATATAGCTTTAGTTTCTCCTAGGAGCACTTGGGTAAGAAGATAAACGTGGTGTTGTATAGGGGATGACACAGAGACGACACTGCACACACATTATGCACGCTTACTTTATATACATTTATGTTTCCATTCTTTTCTCAAATTTTCTTTGGCAGAGCTTCTTTGCTATGCAAAAAGATATATAGTCCAACTTTAACCATTTATTGTGGAACACCTGCTTGATCCGTGCTCTAATGGAGCTGCTACCCTTTGCTGCCTGCTGTAGCTCCCTGGCCTTTCTCAAGTCTCTCCTTTCTGGGCATTGCACTGCCACCATCAAGAGTTGGCACAGCGGGGCTATATGTGTTACCATTCAATAACCAGGACTATTGCAACTCTCAATAAATCACAAATTAACACAACCGTTAGCATTAAGATGGCACTGATCATCTCTAACTATCAGTTTACAGTTTTTCTCGATTGTTTACACATTTCCTGAAACCACCTAATTTCTCAAAACTATAAACAAAACAGTTGCAAAACTAGGCAAATGGGGGCACTTAAAATACCTGGATGAAACCCTTTTTCTGGGGTTTTGTTGAGGGGCACACTCATCTACAGAAATGGGCACTCATCCGACAATTTCGGGAAGTAAACCGGAAGTAAAAACAAAAACTTGTAGTACTAGAGCGGGACAAATTACAAACTACTTCCTCACTAGTTTGGAAAGAGTTTTGCAGGATTTCTTTCGCACACTGCTTACAAAGTAAGGGGAGAGGGCACATAGTAGACAGGTGTTTGAGTGGACAGGGGGAAGGGAACAGAGATCATATTCGATCACAGCCCTCGACTGTGATGTAGATGCAAACCCCTGGCCTGACCCCGCCCATAGACAGGATGCTGAGGCAGTGTAAATTACCTTTTTCTTTCTTCAACAGCAGTTTTTAAAATTAATTTTTATATCCCTTATTTTAGTTGAATAGTTTGTAATTATATTTACTTTAATAAAAATTTTACTTGTTTGCCTAACTTTTCTTGTCTTCTGGAAAATACAAATAATAACTTGTGAATTTTTACATTGTGTACTGTTTTACTGTAACACTTGCACATTTACATAATTTATGTAGATTAAAGTAGCATGTTGTTGCAAAATGGTTATGAAAAAGCATGTGTTTATTGATTCATCAATAGCTTTTATAGTTGTGTTTTTAATGTATCTCACCAGTGAGTAATGGGTGTTCGGTAGTGTCTGTCTATGTATTTGATTATCTTGTTGTGCCATCTGAAGGCAAAGTTTAATATAGATGTAATGGAGGATAACATGTTTTTGAGTAGAGTGTTTCATTTTGTCTTAGAAGACTGAGGTTTGGCCAAAGCAATGTGAGGATTTGTGTTTTGTGTTTATAGTTTTATGAAAATTTAGTATTATTTCAGGAAATGTGTGTAAGAAGTTGTGAAAACCTGTAAATTATGTTTTTTTTCCCTTGCATAATCAGGAAGTTAGACAAAAATATACTGTGTAAAATATTTCTATTCTGTTCAACTCCTTTCAGACTAGCGCTACCCATTAGCTGTATAGGCATCATTAGCATCAGCCCCTCCCAAAAGAATAGAAATTCCTTTGCAACAGATTAGCACCAAGTTGGGAACAGAGTAATACCAAAATCAAATACATATCCGACTCCTTGACTTGTGAATTATGTACATGCACAACTTCTGTAGTTATTATCATGGTAAATTTCAGAAAACAATGCCATACATTTAAATAATGCATTTGGTTCGTATTCTGTTTGGTGCACATGACCAGGCCTTGGAGCAGTCATAGCAGGAGTTTATACATTTGCCGTGGGCTTCTCGGTAATCACTAGCAGTCTGTCTGCCATAACAGTGCCACCATCCGAAAGCCAGCAGGATGCATCTTTTTCTGTCAAAATCCATTTCATACTTTCTTACGCTCATTAAAATTGTGGTCTCTCAGCTGCTCAGTACTAAAATGGGCTTTACTCCCCATTACTTAATTTAAATCACTCTTGAAAAAGAAATCTAAGCTCATGATACAGCACACTGTTCCCAACACACGCGCACACACAGATAGACACATGCCCACACATCCAGCTGTTTCACTGCATGTATTTTGTACTAAATACTTCATCACAAACACTTATTTCAATTATGTTTTTGTAGCCTAGTCAAGCTTCTTGCACATTAAACAACAATAAGTACATATTCTTAAACACTTTCTCTTTATATAGGCTACAGTGCAACCTGTAAGTATTTGGACAGTGACACAATCTTTCTTGTTTTGGCTCTGTACTCCTGCACATTGTATTTGAAATGGAACAGAGCCAAAACAACAACAATTGTGTCACTTTCCAAAGACTTGCGGACTGCACTGTATGTTTATGATCTTACCTTTTCACATGAAACAACAATTACGGTATTCTTAAACATTTATTACTGTTTTTATTTTCAGATCAGCGGTTGGTTGCAGTTTGGACGAAACAATGCAAGTAAGTGACTGATTCGATGTGAACCGAAAACTAAACTAAATAACTTCACAACGTTACGTCAGAGTGACAACATTGATACTGTGTCAGTATATGGCGAGGAGCCCCTGTATTCTGCTGTTGTAATGATTCCATGAAATCAACCAAACTGATATTTTTCAAAAATATCCCCAAGAAATTAGTCACAAATATTCACACCCCTATTTTCAGTAATTTGTGCACCTTCCCTTCACAAAGATAACACAACTTCTATCATTTATGAGATTGGTGAACATATTAGGGGGAACTTTGAGCATTCCTCCATGCAGAATCGTTAATGATGTTAAATTCAAACCACAATAAATCAGGTTCAAGTCTGGAGCCAGAGACAGCCATTGTAAAACAGTAATTTTGAGGTCATAAGAATGTGTGGATTTGTGGATTTGTAGGCATGCTTCAGATCATTGTCTTGCTAAGAGACTCATTAGCGGCCAGGTTTCTGGCAGTGAGACTCAGTTTTTTGGTGAAAAAGTATTGGTACTTGCTGGAGTTTGTGATTCCATTGTCCTTAACAAAAGCTCTAACAATAGCATTTTTATATTGTTTCAAATAAGTGTCCTTCCAGCACAAACCCCACAACTGCTGTGCCTGGTCAGAAAGCTCATATTGCCTCAAAAAAAGGGCTGAGGTGGTCTGATATCTGGGTGGATACGAGTGCTTTCGCCACTCTGCGTGATATTCCAGTGAACCCAGTCATTTTTTTCACAGATGTGGTAAGGATGACAGCTATGTGGAATCCAATAAAAAAAATCTATTCTCCTAACGATTATAAAAGTAATCTGCTGTCGTTTTGTCAAAATGTGAAACAAGACCATGTCAAGTCATGTGTGTACTAAACATTTTTTATTATCTAGTTGGTAGTGTTAGTGCCAGTTAGTGTTGCTCTTAAGAATCATTGTTAGACTTAATGTAATGTTGCTTTTACATTCACAAATAATATATAAAATTATTCAGATCGGCTGCCAGGGAAAATATACCCAATAGGCCTGAAGGAAATTAGAAGAATTGTCTACAAATATAATATCATAGGTTTATTTGCAAGATGCCCAATTTCAGCTTTAAGAAAAGGATACAGAAGACAGAAAAGATGTGATCCTGGTTTCTCATGGTGAAGACAATTCACACGAATTGCCTGACACTTGACATATTGTATGTAGTGCAACAATGGTTGTAAATATTTAATAATAATGCTGCCCTCAGAGGGAGGTTTATTTTTCTGGGCCTGGAAAAGGCTGCTCAAATGAGGTGTATAGGGTCCCTATTTATGTTCTGTTTCTCCCTCTCTAAGCCTCTACACTATACTCCACACACAATGCTCTGCTGTTGTATTCTCTGAGTGATAATATGAATAAATAACATGACATATTTCAATATTTCAGTAAATGACTGGGTATATAAATTAATACTTCTGTATGGAAAAAATAATAATAATTGCTCTCTTATGGAAGTTAGATAGCATCAGAAAAGCAATCCATTTTTCAGGAAATCACAAAATAATCTTATTGCAGACATTTTTGAAGTATAACATGCATTTATTTACAGTGGGATTGTTAGTGAAAGAGAGATTGTTAGTGAACACAAGACGTGTTGCTAATCAAGGCCGTTCTCCGTTATATTGTCACTTGCAACAATGAGTTGTGCATTGAGAACACCATGCGTTTAGCATTAACCATTATTATGGTCTCTAAAGTACTCATTTAAGAACATTATAGGCTACTGCGGTAACAGTACCACTTCATATTTACAATATCTTGCTTGTTATCAGTTCTTGTTATCAGTCCATGGAATAATATGATATTAAATATTATTATTCAATACTACCACTTATTTTAGTGAAACCATTCCATTCTTGGACGAATTACAGTTGTAACCATTTTTAATGTGCCAAAGTACATTGAATATATATATATATATATATCAGCTTCCCTCTAATACAGCATTCACAATACCTCACACTGGCATGACTGTAGACAGGAAGTCCTTTACTTACAGCAGTAACCTGCAGTGAACAGTGACATCCCTGAGGTATAGCATGTGGAATTTCACTATAAATTTGTGCCTACTCGAGCTAGAGCTGTTTCCTATGTGGACTCCAACATGAAATTTCACTTTCTTAAACGTCAGCCTGGTGAAATAAATAAAAAAAACCTCCAGATGGTTATTTTTGGCCACATTAAAAAGCTTTCGTTTAAGCAACAACAGTCTTTTTCCTTTCTTTTTTTAATAAAACTGCATCAGATGCTCCCTCTTGGAGCGAAACACTTGACTCGACTTTCACAGCCGTTTTTAGTACTAGTTACATCTTCATTCAGAGACAATGCAGGGTTTCTGTTGTTTTGGATGAGAGAGATTTTGTCCTTTTCATTTTGGCACTTGTGTTCTTACATTTACATTTATGTGTAAATATGATCGTAAAGCGTGATAATTTTTCAGGTAATTTCCAGATTTATCGAAATAAATGTGGGGGTACGGGATGATGAAATCTCACGACAGCTCTCGACTTTGCATACGGTTTTTTTCCCAGTGGCGAGGCAGCGACATTGCGGGCACAGTGAGGGCACAAATGTAGCCTAAATAATGAAAAAATAACTTAGTGTAGCCTAATTGGTAAAAATTATATATGAATAAGTAGATTTTTTATTTGACACCACTAGCCTATGAGTTGCTCATCACATGTACCCTACAAGTAATTAAGCATGAGCTGGTTAAAATGATTTAATGATGAAACAGCTTCTGTATAAGGATTTATTGGAGACAGCCATATGAAAATAATTACAAATGTTGTATGAAAGACGCAACAATTTAACCCTTTTGTATTTTTTCTAAAAATGGTCGATCTAGCTTTATTAGCCTCGAAGACCTAGCAAACGCCGCACCCCAGCGTGATGCCTGCAGTGTAAAAAGATGTGGAAAGAAGTGGAAAAACATTCTGGCAAGTTGCTGTCACTGTCTTTGATCACCCCTTCCAGGGCCACTTTCCCAGTGATATCCCCCTGCAGATCCTCTCGTCTGCAGGTCTTGTCCGAGATGCCCTTTCCCCCACCTGTACAGGCAGAACTTTTTTTGTTAAGGGTTATTTTCTTTTTTTAATCTCAGCTGTAGTTCGCTATTCAGAGGAAGCACTACTTACAGCCTTGATTATCCTCTGTCGCATTGCGGCTTTTCAGCTAGGCTGCACACACCACGACTAACACTCCTCAAACACACGTTTATTTCCATCTACATTTTTTTGTTTATTTGGCGCCCAATGCAGGGCTGTGTCTTTCCATTTCCCAATTGTTCCCCCAACTGCGTCACTGCACTGGACACACAGATGCAGACCTGCGGCTTTCCTTCGAAACACATGGCTCAGCCAGATCATGGCCAAACTCGCACAGAGTGGAATCGAAGGAAGACCACCCTACGCAGCTGCATGCAGACCAGCGGGGTTGCCTGATGAAGGCTGGCCTACTGAACCCACCCATACCCTGGGCAATGCAATTGTGCGTCGCCCCCCCCCCACAGGGATGGATCTCTATGGGAATTGGGGGGTGAGACTAGATTCAGCTGAATCTAGTCTCACCCCCCAATTCCCATAGAGATCAATTCCAATGCAGAGAGGTTATATTATCTGAAATATATCGAATAAGATTGATATCGAGAGTCTTTTGATGTTGATGGGTCACAGACTTCAGGAAGTAACAGCATGCAAAAGGATATGCGACCAAATATTAAATATGATACTTAAAAAATATGTTAGAGTATGAATACTTATGTCAATGAAAAATTTCAGTTTTCGATTTTTAATACATTTGCAAAAATTTCTAAAAACATGTTTTCACTTTGTGTAGAATTTTGAGACAAAAAATGAACTCAATCTATTGTAGAATATGTCTGTAATGTAATAAAACGTAGAGAAGGTGAAAGGGGTGTTCAGACTTTCCGGCTTGACTGTACAGCCATGAAAGTATAAAAAGCATGCAGGTCTTACAATGACCAACAGAATGAGGGGTCTTGTGTTTGGTTCAAGGGGCCACGACTGGACTTTCGTTTTGAAGCTCACTTCCTGGTTGGGCTGGTAGCGGCAATTGTGCCATTGCTCACTAGCGCCACTGCGGTTGGCTCCAGTATAGGTCTTTCACCATGTAAGTCAATGGCAGCAATGTGGCCAAAATACTCAGTCAATACATTTTTCCCACAAAAAAATGTTATTGCAATAGGTGCCTTACCTTCATCTAATGCCTCTGCATGTGCAGATGTTTTAAAATATTGTGTCGTTTGGACAGCGTCTTAACATTCGTTCAGGACCAGTCAGAAGGACAGGTTGAGTCCTGGGGTCATTGCTAAAGATTCTATAGGGTTCTCACTGCCCTCACTCTGAGGGGCGGGTCTAAAACGCGCCCTGGCGTATTGAGACCTTTATACAGTCTATGCTTGGGACAGGAAGACGCGCTGTATTTTTGAGTGGAAGTCGATGGAGAACATCCCTTAGTAGCCTACCGTGAACAAGCTGTTGTTTTGTGGACACTGTTCAAAACATAATAAATTGACTGCCTTGTCACTCATCTTCAACATGTTTGTCATCACATATTCATTTTGGAGTGAGCTAAGATGTGTCTACTACAAAAAAAAATACTGTGTCGTGAGATGAGACAGCAGGGAATGCTGCAGCTACAATACAGGCCCAGCGTCTCGGAGCAAGCAGCCAAACTGTGGGTTAAGTATCGTAAATCAATTGCTTCATACCAGTATAACCATATCAATTTAGATATTAATTTAGTTATTCCACCCCCTCCCGTACGCAATCGCTGTACTCCCCCTGCCGAATGTTACCATTGCTTAGCAATGCTGGGTTAGCTAGCTAGCAAGCTAACCATAGCTCACGGCAAGTCGTTTTAACATTTAGCTAGCAAGCTAACGATAGCTTATGGCAAGCCATTTTAAATTTAACAGTTATTCGACTTCCTTAAAGTCATCCTTGCTGGCTGGCCATATAAGTTGGCTAGCTACCATGATTGCCTAGCTAACATTACTAACGTTAGCCAGCTGCTCCAGCTAGAACCCTAACCGGACATTTCTATGCCTGGAAAAATTTTTACGGCCCCAAAAATTGACAGTCTGTCACAGTCAAGTTAATTTGCGGTTAGCTAAATAGACGGTGGTGGTTTGCTCATTTAAGACTATGGAGACAGCTTGCTAACTTTCCAGTGGCGCTAGGGATATTTATAATAAAAGTAGTCTTGTCAAAATAACATATGTGATTTATTGACCGTCAATATAGTTGATGGCAATAGCGTTACCCTATGTTCGTCCGTATGTGGTGATGCAGTGCGTCAAGCTTGGCTACCAAGCTCAGCTAGTATGCTATCTAGATAATCAAATTAGCTGATGTTCGCTGAATATATATTGAAGATAACTGAATGAACGTTAATTATGTGACAAATAGCACATATTCAATGTGAATAAATGACACAGTAAAATTGAGGATGAAAATTCAATGTTATATTATAAAACATTAGCAACGTAAGGAAGTTTACCGCAAGTTCGTTTTGCAAAATGGTGGGTTTGCTCCGGTTATGAGCTTCTCCCACAGAACTGCTTCTCCACCCCGAACTGTCAATCATACTGTGCCTGGACCATGAAGACCATATCCGGTTGACCCTGCTCCCGACAACGTCACTTCGGCTCCACGGAGCAGACGCAGTTTGTACAAATAAAGTCTTCCGGAGACTCAATTCGGTTTTTACGAGGCCGTGGGAAGGCAATGGGTGATGTCACAGTGACTTTGTCCATATTTTTAAACAGTCTACGGTCTGGACCCGTTGGATTTAAATTTAATTATGTTTGCACAAAAAAGTATTAATCTTTTATGCTAATTTTAAGGGGGTACCCGTAACTTTGTAATGGCTTCATGTAGCTATACCAAAAACAGTATTTAGCGAGCCCATGGCGATAGTAGTCCATCTGTGAAATGGCATAGAGATGGTCATGGAACGGCAGAAATAGCCTATTTAGGTTCAAAAATCACTGTTTTACATTGAAGAGCTGACCAACTGACCAACTGACCAACTGACCAACTGACCAACCAATTACCAGTGTAATATATACTTTTACAATACTCCTTTTTGACATTTTGCCATTCCAACTTGAGTTCTTGTACAAAAAGCCCTTAGAGCCCCTATGGTATTTTACATTGATGTATGGTCCATTTTTACTAATTACCTGAGTCTACTTGAAAAAATATGGAGCCAAAGTACAAAATATTGTAAAAAATTATAGTATGAAACATTTTGTATTATTAATACATGCCTTGTATTTAGAGATATTTATTATTATTATTATTTTTTTTTTAGTTGTGTTTCATAAATGAGAATACTATGACTAATGAATCAGATTGATTGAGGTGGAATACAAAAACAATCACAGTGTCTTAGCTCTTATTGAAAGGTAATACTTAAATTTTATAGAAAACTAATTTCAGAAGCGTAACTTATGACATACACATTTCTCCCTGTAGGCATACTATAACTTTTAAGTGCTTCATTCATTTGAATGAACCAACCGTTCTCTCAAGAATAATTATGTCACCTGTGCAGACCAGAAAAAACAGCTGTAACCTTGCTTAGTCCTTAGAATGAAAAAGGGATACCATTTACATTTATGTGAAAGACAAATGCATTGTTTAAGGCATTTCCAAGAACACAAAACTATAATAATAATGAGAAACAATAACATGTCTCTGTTCCAGAGGTAATAGATGGCTGGGGTGTATAGAGTTACATTATGCACCAAAATGTCCTTTCAGTAGTAAATATTCTCCTTGATACTGTGAGATTATACATCAGGTGTGTCATATGGCATTACTTTAACATTATGTTTTACAGCTCTAGCCTCTCACTGAGACATAAAGCTTGGGGTATGCCATAAATAAAACCCTGTCTTGTATTAAAAACAAAACAGCAATACAAACCCATCAATACAAATAAAACTGTGACGCGACGCTTACTGTGAAGAAATGTTATAAAATCAATAACAGAGATGCAAACTAAGCATATATCCTATTGAATTTGTGTATCATGTTTACATGGGAGAATTATAACATACTGAGATTTAATTTCCTCTTGTACAGTATGTGCTCAATGCAGGTAATACAGTAGATGATAATGGTTCTGTAGGCACTGTAAATAGTAATTGTAAGACATATGTGTAATTTCATTGTAATTGCCCACATTCACAGGAGAAGAAGGAAAAAATATTTTGGTACCTCTTATCCTTAGCGAAGCAAAAATTCCATCTACCACTCTGCATAAAATGTATCTTGCACTGTTTTTCTAATATCCAATTAAACAACAAACTACTCTGACCTTTTGGCTTTAACTTTTTGGAAACAGTTTCCCCAGAGACATAAAAGTAGCAACTATGGCTTTGGGTTTGTTTGCTTTTAAATGACAAGTTTAAGGCGAGACTGCCTAGGTGAATAGGCAAAATAATTATTTTAATAGACATCACTATGAAACTTTCCCAGTTTGTTATGTACATAACAACTAAGAAAAAATGTATTGCAAGTTTTCTGAGATTTTATGTTTATATATGCAAAAGGGGCGTTACCTAATTAAATATGCGCTAATTTGCATATTTCGCCAGGCACTGAATCAGAATATTGGATGATGCCCAGATTCAAAATTTTTGTTTCATTATGTTGACACATAAGACAATGAACTTTGATCAACAGGGATTGTGGCTATGTCCTTTTATCATCCCATACATCAGGAAATACTGTCTACAGTCATAAAAAATACATTTTCGCCATGTTTTTTGGTATAAAATGTACTATAAATCAGGCTATGAATGATATATCAACAAACCCCATTGAACAAAGAAGCAGGGTATAGATAGGAAGAAATGTGGAAAGTATGGTGTGTGTAGGTGCTAGGGAAATGGATATTTCATCTCTTGGCGTGTAAGAAAAACGCATAAAAACTCATTTTTGGGAAAACGCCCTCAAAGTTTTGTATTGTAAAATACCATACATTTTTATTTTAAACCGCTATTTACAAACACAATACCTAATCAAACCATTAGTAATAGACATCTCAAACACATAACTGATAACTGAATAGAACTCAGAACTGAACAGAACCACACACAGGCTACATACACAGTGTAGTAACAATAATCTGAACACACATAAAATCAGTCTCCCAACCATCCTAGCCTATTCAGCCATGCCTGCTCCATATGTTTTCCCTTCATCCATTTCCTGCTGATGCCTACTGAGTTTTTTTGCGGTACTCAGACTCTTGCGCCTACGTTTCACAGCAGCGCTCGTGATGGCCTCTGCTTTTGAGACTCTGAGCAGATCTACCTCCCTCATAGCATCCAGTGTAATAACTGTGCTCTGGAGCCACAACTTCTCCATTACACTTTGCATGGCACAGCTACCTTCATTAAAGGTAGCAATGGCCATACCTGCTGCGGCCTCGATCCTGCTTTTGCCCACAAAAACAGTCTTTTGACACCGCGCCCATATGACAGAATTTAGGCACTCATTCGCGTTTTGTGTGCCACCGTGCTGCATCCGCTGCAGTAGGCTGTCACTCGTCATGCGGTGGTAAACCGGGAGAAGATTCTGCCCTACCTCCTTGGTCAGAAAGTTATTACTGTGCTGGCTGTGGCTATCTGGTTCGTCCCCATTCTCCTCTGCTTTCTTATACCAGCACCACAACGGACTGCACCTGTTGTGCATGGGGTTTTCGTCACTCGACATAGAGTGGAGGAGACCCGCCCACATCGCTGCCTTCATGCCATCAACTGATCCCTGATTACTGAGAATGGCCCCCCTGTAATAATTCTGAAGTGTTTTGCACTTCTTGGCCGTGAGCTTCCCCACCCCCTTCCCTCCCAACTTCCCCTGTGAACTAAGCTTCCTCAGTGCAGTCCCCATTCTTTTGTGGGCGTGATTTATGCATTCAAGTTTCTCTACAGTAATCCCTGGGTAGGGGTTCAGGGCAACCACCTCCCGAAATGCTGCACTATCCCCATCACTCAGCATCTGTGTATAGCGCACCTGGTGGCGGTTCACAGACCTGCCCCACATCCTTTTAGCGGACTCCTGCTCCATAGCTTTACTGGAGCCTTGAAAGTTTTTTGCACAGTCTGTGTGCGCCTCTCTCCAGCTTTCAAACTCCTGCTCTGTCATCTTTTTCTCCCTGACAGCACTTGCTTTCAGCATACAGGCGTGGCAGTAAGAGGACAATACCTCATAGTCTATGACCAGTCCAATCATGAGGTCGATACACACCCCTATGCCATAGTGAGAGGTAAAGCCTCTCTTCTGCCACGTGCCGTCAAACGACACACTGATGTCGATGACTGCATCCGGATCCTCCCGCAGCAGCTCCGCCACATCCGGATCAACATCAGCGTAGGCCTGCCTGACCATCTCTCTTGTCCTGTGCAGTGACTCCAGACCTCTCTCTATTTCTACCGCTGAAATGAAATGCAAAACAAATCACTAACTTCATCTGATCAAGTTTTATTGATGGTAATGGTAATTGCATTTGTATTGCAATTGGCATAACACTGCCAGCTAGTTGTGATGTCTGTTCATACACAAGATAAGATAGGATGGAGAGACAGGAGAGAGAGAGAGAAGGCTAGGTTATGCCTACATTGTTTACCTGTCACTGTCTTGTTATGCCTGTGATAGGTGGTCATGGAAATCCCAGGTATCCCCAACACTTTGCTGATCTTTTGGAGAGCAGCATAGCCCAATCCCAGCTTGTGTGCTAGCAGCACCATGCGCATGTTAATATCAAATGCGACGTCCTGTCTGGTTTCGTCCTGTAGGCGGGGAGACGTGAAAACGCTGTTGTGGTAGCTACACCGACTGCACCCTAACATTAGTCTGGAAGAGTACCCTTGGTGTTGTGGGTCGATGTCGACTTTCAGTCCTGTCTCTGCGCAATTCGGACAGAGCAGACCAGCGATCAGTTCATTAATTTGCCCCAGATGAACTAAAAGCCATTCCTGTGTGGCGAGGTCATTTTCCGCAGCAGCTCCGCCGCTATCTCCCGCTTTCCCAAGCCCGAGCTTACGCTTTGATGCGCTCTCTGGAGTCATTTCAACTTCAGTTTGATTTTCCCCAGTATCTGATGCGCTCTCTGGAGGCATATGAACTCTCCTTTTATTTCTGGCATCTTGCAACTGTGATCGTTTCCCTTTACTCGCTTCTCGCTGTTTCGTGACCGGCATTTTGACGTGGAAAATAAAGGTCCCGATACGTCCGGGTCACGTGATGCATATAAACCAATCACGTTCTCGGATATCAACACCAGCCAATAGGATGGCGTACTTTGCGCAAGTGTTCCCTTTCTATTTTAGTTATTGATTGCTGATACAAATGATGTTGTCATATTTGGTTGTGATAACATTGAGCTCCACAACAACAGCTTTCCAACGATACCAAGGTTGATATAGTGCAGACAACAGCCGCATCGGTGCATGTAGTGTAAGAATGCTAACTTTTGGTGAATTTATGAGGAATTTACGGACACAATCAGACAAAATGAAGTAAAATAAACAACTAATTGTGTGTTTTCGATATTTTATTGCCACTAGTTTGAAATAAGACATGTTAAGGAAGCAAAATATAAAAAAATCTCAAAATCGACCAAAAAAAAAGAAATGACGTTTTCACCTAGGCAGTCTCGCCTTAATTAGTTTGATTTGTACCCACATTTCAAATAATTATGTAAATCATAAAAAATAGGCAAGCAACCTGTTTGGGGTGAAACAGTGTGCTTTCTGTTTATTATTCCGAAAGTGCATTCACAAATGCATAAATAATAAGCACAATAAGCGCTCAGTACAGACAGGCAACACAAATACAGTCAAGCCGGAAAGTCTGAACACTACTGAACACTATATTTGGGTAGTAAGAAGCCCAGATGATTTAGGTGTCGACATGGGTTCCAGCTCTGATAAAGCTAATAGTCTGTTTCATGGTCCGTGTCCGCTATGGTATGGTCCGTAGACACATTATTATTATTATCAGATTGATTGAGGTGGAATACAAAAACAATCACAGTGTCTTAGCTCTTATTGAAAGGTAATACTTAAAAAAAGAACTTCAACCAATCTCAATGGGACCATACCATTGGAAATCATTTTATGGAGAGATTGGTTCTCTCCAATGCACCAGGCAACACCAGTAACCGGCTTTTGCACTCCATCCTTTACAGTGTTTTTGCTCACCCTTTCAACCAACCAATCACAATCTGAACAAGCCCCTCTTGTCTAAAATTATCTTGTATTTAATACTCCAAAAAGCATTAAACATTTCCTGCAGATACTGCCCTGATTAATAGTACAATTGTTTGTGTGCCTGATGGAGTTGACAAAATTCAAGTCCTCACGTACTCACTGGTGGATAGTCCCTTTACAGAGTTTAATAGCAAAGACTTCTATAAAAATATATTTTCCCAGCATAATTGAAGAGTAAAACACAAAAAACAAAGTTTTTCCAAATTCTCAAGAATGCATGATATATATTTGTCACTTACATACAACTCAATCCAATTTAGCACTTTCAAAGTGAAATTATGGAATTATGATTAAATGAGCAAATCTACAATATACTGCTGGTGAATTCAATTTGCAGGACTCAAGTAGTAATGGGCATTTTCTGGACTTAACTGTCATCAGTGCGTTGACTGGGAAACAATTAGTCAGATTTGGCTGAGCGGGCGACTGTGACAATAGTGAAGCCCCACAGGTGCCTAAGGATGTACTTAACAATGGCTTTTGAGAACTGAGGACATTGTCTGTTCTGCGACAACCTGGCATCACAGTCCACCATAATTTATCTCCATAAATGCAAGAGTCAAATTGGTTTTCATAGACAACAGCGAGAGGAATCCCATCGCACCCTCACGTCTGTGAGTCACATGTCTGTCATTCATTGATAACCTAAGAGTTCCAATGCCCTGGACACTCATTGCTTTCCACCCGTGCTGGCATGATTATTTCATTTTTAGTTTTGCCATCAACAACCCCCCTCCCCTCATGTGTTCCACACACTTCTTAGGATTAAAGACACTCCCATCCCCTTCAGTAGTCTCTTGTGGTTCAGCTACACAAACACAGCTTTATCCAGGCCGGGCACCAGGAAATGTTAGTGGCAGCAGAGGTGGTGCTCAGGGAATGAGTGACAGCTGTTTCGCTGTGCAATTTCACCCTTGCCCCCTCCACACATTGTTGACATGGTGTTCCTGTTGAGCCAGCCAGCACTGGAATTGTATTAAATTGTCCACTAAAGATAACCAGAGAAAGTGACCATGCGCCACATACCCAAAATTTTTATTTTCCCTTCATTAAATTACAACTCAGTAAAAGGCATGATTGTGATAATGTGGCGCTTCGGATCCTGTTGAGGGACATATGGCTTCATAAGTCTTTTGGCATTTTGGCTTCATGAGTCTTTTGGCATTTTGAAATGCTGAAATATAATAAAATGTTGTTGTCACATTTGGGGCCTTTTGTGAATTACATTTTCAGAGCAAGATTGTTTCTTGGAAAGCTTGCATGTTACCAGTTAGAAGTGAAAGTAGCACTTTGTTTTTTCTCTGTGAAAATTGATAGACATGTCAAAGTCTTTTCCAGGGTCCAAGACTGTTTTTCTTGGCCCACAAATGTGTTTCACACATGTGTTTGGCAATGAGAGCTGGTGCTAAGTGCTGGCATTTGTGGTAATGAAGCACCCTGGAGAACGTTGGTGGGCTTTCCAAATTATAGTAATGAAGAAAAATTTGATTAAAATGTAATATGGTTTCATTTTCCTTGGTTTAGAAACTGCTTACAAATCGCATACACAATGTTTGTATATTTATAGTTAATAGTTAAGAATTCATTGTTTTTTATTTTAACTGTGAACCTGAGGGTATTTATAATGCAGGTATCCTGTCCAGCAAGAAACAAATTAACCATCACTGATTCAACCAATCTTCATTGCAGTCTGTGGGAGAGACATCACTTTCTTAGTTTTCCACTTGAACAGCTTTCTCAAAGTGATGGAGAGGCTGTCCCCACCTATGCAGCACAGAGTGTGCACCTAATTTCACATGGAGAAGCAGGAAATAAGCAGGTAACAGTCTATGTAAGCCTATTGTTAAGTTGAATTTTTCAGTTAGTCTAGATGTGTGCTACTGTTCATACACAAATATTTATGTCAGGATAAATATTGAAACAGCTAATGTGCTTTTTATGAAAATAATTGAACATTTGACATTTTGAATTTAAGTAAACTTGGAAAAGTAAGTTTTCATATTGTGATTTTGAATTTTAAAAGAGACATTTTTCCTTGCATATATACAAATGTAATATAAACAAAATGTTGTTTATTAGAAAACCTGCAGCTGCAATTTCCAGAACAACTTTTCAACAGTCATTTCATCACTGACGGGCGACATTTCTTTCAAGAGCAGATAAGAAAACAAACAAGAGCGTGTTGTATTCACTTCTATTCTGCCCTCCATGCCTCATCGACTATGGAAAATTGATTTAAAAAATTAACGTCAGATCAAGTGGTGGGGAAATATCAGAAGGGGTGCCGCCAGGGAATTTGGGCCCATGAAAAGATTTCACATTGAGCCCCACCACCGCAGGTAACCCCACCCCTGCACAATTACTGTAACCACAAATTCAGAACCTAATAATTGACCCATTCAACACTGTAAATACAGTCAGGTCCATAAGTATTTGGACATTGACACAATTTTTATTGTTTTGACTCTTTGAGGGTTTTTACGCCCATATTTTTACGTCCATAGTGTAGCAATTGAAGCCATTTTATGCACATCACCCCCCCCCCCCCCCCCATTTTATGGAACCAAAAGTAATTGGACAAATTAACATAAACTTATCAAGTTATCATATTTAATATTTGGTTGCATATCTTTTGCATGTCAAAGACTCTTGATATCTTATTTGCAGGTACTCTTACAAGCGATTCTACAATCTCTCTGCTTTTGAATGTATCTCTATGGGAATTTGGAGGTGTGACTAGATTAAGATGTAAATAACACAGGAATAGTATGGAACACATGGTTGGGTAAATTTATGTAAGTCATCAGGGGTATGAGGTATCAAACTAGCCTCAAACCATCATTATGCTACCAGATATGCAGTAGATATGGATGGATCAATTTAAGGGTTGTTTCTCCTGACCTATTTTCCTATTGAACTCTACGGAAAAATGAGTCGAGAAACAACCCTTAAAGTGATCCATCCATATCTACTGCATATCTGGCAGCAGAGTGATGGTTTGAGGCTTGTTTGATACCTCAGACCCTTGGTGACTCACAGCCATTTAACCAACCATGTGTTCCATATACTATTCCCATGTAATTTACAGCTTAATCTAGTCTCACCCCCCCAATTCCCATCGAGATCCATTCAAAGAGTACCAGAAAATAAAATATCAAGAGTCTTTTGATGTTGTTGGGTCACAGACATCAGGAAGTCATGACATGCAAAGTATATGCAACCAGGTATTAAATATGATAACTTTTCACCAAGAGAAAGGTCACCAAGGGCCTGAGGTATCAAATGAGCCTCAAACCATCACTCTGCTGCCAGATATGCAGTAGATATGAATGGATCACTTTAATGGTTGTTTCTCCTGATAAATTTTGCTATTGAACTCTATGGAAAAATAAGTCAAGAGAAGAAACACTTCAAGTTATCCATTGTATCCTTTCAAACTCAAAGTGCTAGAGTACAGAACCAAAATAACAAAAAATGTGTCACTGTCCAATTAATTATGGTGCTTACTGTATGTATAATACTGTGCAGAAATTAATGCGACAGACTGATATCTGATATCCTCTAGAAGAAATGTGCCAAAGGCCATCTTTTACAGTATAAGTGTAACTTGAATGGCAAAATCTGTACAATTTTCTTAATGGAGTAATATATCATTTGAAACCCCATCTAGTGTCCACAAGGGTAAACTGCAATCCCAACCCAAAGCATGGCACCGCCTCGCTTGTGGTTGCCAGATTGTGGGAATCTTGCGTCTTTGTGCGCAGTGGTGGTACATTGTTCAACGTAATGTGACGGGAAGCTGGCTATTGCATATTTGGATATTTTTTAGCATACGCAGGTTTCTCCTTTTGTGTGTACATAACTTTTTAACTATAGAACATGTGCAAAGTTATTTAAATGAGGCCCCAGGACTGTAGATAATAACCATAAGCAACAAGGATAGCAAAATGTGGACTATGAATAGAAACACCAAATTATTATTGTGTCAAATTATTTGATAGGAGGGAAATGCCAGACTGGATTAAGCAGCATAATCTCTCTATTTTCTCCAGGATTGTTTCCTTTTTGGAAATAAATGGAGAGATTAAAACATTGTCTCTCATGGGCTCAATTATTAGGCACTCCCCACAAATGCAGGCTTAACCTTATAACCTTGTTCAAGTCTGGACTATGTGATTAGTCCACTATGACCAGAAGTTTGGCGGGGTTATCAGAGCTTCCACTAAATCCTGCAGGTTACGAACTATCATCAGTGAAATATATTTCTTCCTCCAATCAGTGCAAACGGTGTATCATGTCCCATCATGACTGGCTTACTATGGGAGAGAAACATATTATATCCAGTCTACTGCCTGTCTGAGTATGTAGATGCAATTTATATTTCTCTCCAGTATGTCAAAATATGTCATATTGTATTTTCTACAGGTATAGTTTCATATATCCGGTCACTGATTATTCTAGTAATTGATGACAGCTATCTACAACTAACTGATGAAATGATATTGCCATATGATAGGGTTTTATGTACATTCTGCATGGCATAAGACATATTGTCACCATGATATCAGGCATAAGAGGTTAAATCAGAGTTCTAACATGTTCGTATGATTCAAGGTCGCTCCAGTGATGAGCATTGCAAACGAATTGTGCATAGCAAGTTCTGTCAGGAAACTCATTGGTCGGCTAGCAACCACACGTCTCATACTCAACCAATTACATGCACACATCTCCAATGGAGTACCCTTTAAAAAGCAACAATCAGACCTGCCTGTGCTGCTCACTGCTGTGCTGCCCTTTGTTTGCTTAGCTGCTTCTGTGTTAAAAGAATTCACAATCACCCCAGCTTCCACCAGTTGTTTGGATCTGCTTTTGGTATGGGGGGTTTCTGGTCATCTCCTGTTTAGCGGGGAGATGACTGTGCTCCTAAAGCAGATCCATTCAGTGCCAAACCAAAATAATTGTACAGCACATTTATTAAAACATGTCATTTGAATATGTGAGTTGTCCTGGCAGAAAAAGCAATCTGGGAGGCAGTAATGACACAGGAGAAAGTCTGGTGAAGATGGCCACTCAACCCTACCCCTCCTCAAAGTGGCATACATCAAACAACGACTTGAACAATAACAGGCCCTGAGAAGATCAGTACAAATAGAGATGTACACACCATCTCAAAAGAAACTGCCTACACAAAGTCCACAAAGCCTGTCATCTGATGACGCAAGTAAACTTCTCACAAACCCCTACCTCCGCCTTTGCCATCCCTGAACATCACAATATGATAAATATGTTGCCGACTCACAGTTTGTTGCCTGTAATGGAGACATTGAATTCTATCAAATTCTGTAGCATCAAGAAATTGCTTTTCATTCTTCAAGCTGTCATTATGCCTGGGAATAGGGCGCAGATTAACTCTTCCTGGGTTCATTTTGTCCTTGTGCTGGCTTGATCGGCGGATTACTCATTTTTCATTATGCAGCCTTCAGTACTTGAGCAAGGCCCCAATGACACTCTCCTTATGCAATCTATTTTGATCATGTTTTCTGAGCAGGGGAAAATTGTGGTGCTTGCTAAATTCTATCATAATAAGAATGTTTGCACCACATGCAAGTCAATCAGAGAGGCGATGCTGGGTATAAGGTTGTTGCAATGGCAGGGATGTATAGGACTTGAATTGTCATTGAACGCGGGTGAGCGCCGTCCCCCTTGTTAACCGAAATTGGAAAAGCCGTCCCCTTTGTTAAGATAGCCAATTCTGTAAAACGAAATGCATTGATTCACATAAAAGGGAACGTTCTTGAGTTGGCAACACAGAATGCACGCTAAATGCAAGGTAAATTGTTGCAAAAAGTAGCTAAATTGAGTGCCCTGTTGTAAAGTTACTGAGAGGATGTGGTGGCATATTGTTGGTGGTAAAAGGCCCGCAACGGTGAAACAAAGTGACAGCAATCAAGAAGAGCAAGGTGGGGACATGACGAGTGGGGAGTAGACTACTTTGTGCAATGTCTGCCGGCTCTGGTATGGGAGACTAGCACCGCAGGAGATAGGATGGGCTATTACATTACAGGTATTTAGCAGACGCTCTTATCCAGAGCGACTTACACAAGTTCTTATTTCATTTATCCATTCATACAGCTGGATATATACTGAAGCAATTCAGGTGAATTACCTTGCTCAAGGGTACAACGTCAGTGTCCTACCTGGGAATCGAACCTGCAACCTTGTAGTATAAGTCCAGCTCCTTAACCATTATACTACACTGCCGCCCTATGATATGATAAAGTATGGGAGACTACCAATGGCTACCAGCTTTTTAAAAATACAAATCAAGCCTGCACATTTATTTGATGTAAATCTGAGCCAATAAGATTTAGGAATATTTCACATTGCTGTTGTATTTACATTTTTTTACATTACTTTCACAAATGGCAGACCAATATGTGTCTGACATGAGGCTACTGGATACAGAACAGCTGGATCAACAACCAGACTCAACGATGGACATCTGGCCACACTATTTAATAATGTGTTTATCAAATTTTAGTTCTTTCTTTGGTGTGCTACCTGTGATCTGCTCGCTAGAGCATTGCTTAAATTGAGCCCAGTCTTTTCAGGAAAGAGTACTGACATTTCTAAATGTTGCTTGTATCCAGCTATATATTGATCGTTAGACACACTTGTGTCGTGTATTTAAAATACATTTTTAATAGTTAAGTGTTGATTTTGCAGTAAGGGATGACTATGTCATGTCTTTTGGTCGGACTAGCTAGAAGGACTTCAGCACCTGTGGAAAGAAAATAAATAATAATAATAACTTTATTTGTCTAGCACTTTTCATACAAAGCATGCAGCTCAAAGTGCTTTCACATTCCAGCACAGAACAATAAATAAAAATTATAATAAAATAGAGCATAGAATAATAAATAAAAGAATAATAAAATTAAAATAAAATTAAAATAGAAAAAGAAAATACAGAAAAGAAATAAAACAATCCCAATACTGGTTGGGCCCACAAGACAAATACCTCAACAAATACTCCAACAACAATCAGCTTGCTACCTGCTATCTGCTGTGCACAGTACATAAAAATACGAGACAAGCATACAATGTGCTCTTTAGCCCCTTAGCCTCTCTGTGGGTGGTCTTTTTATACTTTTGCCTGCCAGCAACCGCTGCAGGACTTTTGCCTCTCCTGAAAGGTCTTGTGCCTTCTTTTTATTAATGACTTTTACTATGTTTTGCCTCTCAGCAACTGCTAGAGGTCTTTTTGCCTTTTCCTTGAGGTCTTTTGGAGACAGGAATTAATTGAGCCTTAAGGAACAAAACATTGTGAAATTTAGGACTACATAAAATGCATGCAAGATTTTCAGTGACTTCAGTGCAATCACTTTAGTGACACATAGTGAAATGTAATACATATCTGTGTTTGCTTACATAACGATGCACATTTATCATGCCATAATAATAATGAAAAAAAAAGAATATAGCATTGCATTTCATTTACATCTGTAAAAACACTCATACTGAAATACAATACGGGATGTATTGTTTTTCAACGCCAGCGCACGGTTTTCATGCCACAATTAAATGTAAATGTGCCCATTGTGTGAGCATATAAGGTGCTGCACAGAAGGTGACACAATTGAAAGCGATCCTCGTGACTGTATTTATTGGATTGCATAGTGGCCCGTCATTGCTTTTCAACAGCAGTGCGTGTTTTTCATGCCAAAAATGAAATGCAATCACGCCCATTGCATTTCACTCTTTGACCAGTGGGTGCCACACATAACGTGACACAATTAAAAGCAATCCTCATGATTGTATTTATTGGTCTGCAGAGTTGTCTGTCATTGCTTTCATCTAAGTACTCCAGCATTTCAGTGCCAAAATGCAATGTAATCAACTGTCCAATCATAGTCGGGGGTGGTCTGGAGATGTCAGGGCGTGGGGACGAAACCGAGTATCTAAGTCAGTCGGCCTCGGTTTAACTCATTCAGTGCCATAGGCGACATATGTTTACAAAAATATGAATGGTCTAAAGTGCAGAGGGCGACTAACACTACTATGCTGGTAAAGGATTTGAAACAAAAATTTACACTGACGTTCTTTTACCGCCTTTTACCTGGATTCGTTTTTTTTTTAACATAGTTCCAGATGGCAGAATTTAAAGTTATATTTAGCCTATGTTTTAAAATTAATCTAGAATAACAGACTACTTAAACCAACATCGGGCTGTGGGAATAACACGTCTCTGTAAATTTGTAGGTTACCAATACGTTTCTGCACCACGTTACTTTCTGCCTCAGGACAACGTTTTTTTTGGACAGTTTCTGTTGAAACTGTTGATACAAAGTAACTCATGCGGACAGCTCATTTTTACATACAGTATCTATACAAATTACCAGTGATTATATTTATTCTTCATTTTTACAAATAGATATGCAACAGCTGATTTTTATGGAAAACTATTTTCACTATTAGACATCACCAATGTGAGAGTCCTGTTAACCAAACTGAAAATAAACGATTTATATTACCATCAACATTGTTTTATGTTGCTCTAATAGTGAACTGAAGCAGCATCTGCACCATCTGTCCTCACTAACAAATAATTCTGTTCAATAGGTAAAATAACGTGTTTTATTAGAAGTTTGCATATTGACAGGATCAATCTAAGAATTTAGAATGTCAGCAGTCACTCTGGCATTGAATGAGTTAAGTGTGTGAGCCATCTTGCAAGTGTACGAATGATTAGGTTAGCTAGTTACCTTGTGATTCATGCAGTACATGATCATTTACGACGTAGGGGCAAACCAGCACAATTGTAACAAAGCCATTTTGTTGAAGGGTTTCAGGAGCACTCATCCGACAATTTCAGGAAGTAAAAAGTACAACTTGTAGTACAAGAACGGGACATATAACAAACTACTTCTTTATTTGTGTTAATTCTATCTACATAATCTACACTTTGCAACCATTGTCATATGTAAACGGATTGATAAAAATAAATATTACTAACTACTTCCTCACTAGCTTGGAAAGGGTTTTTTTTTTTTTTTGCAGGATATTTTCCGCACACTGCTTGCAAAGTGAGGGGATAGGGCACATACAGTGGATACAGTTGAAATGGCAGGTTTTTGTGATGTAAAGCCACCTTAAATACACCCTTGCAACCAACAAAATTCAAGTGAGAAACAAGTAGCTTTTAAAACTATTTAAAATAAACAACCTACAATACCCTGGTTGCATAAGTGTGCACCCCCTTTTATAATGGGGGATGTAGCTATGTTCAGAGTTAACCAATCACTTCAAAAGTCATGTCCAAAGGTAATTTGCACAAACCTGCTCTCAATTAAAGTGATTCTCATTAACCCCAAATAAAGATCAGCTGTTCCTGTAGAATTTCCTTGATGATTTCTTTCTGATATTCTACTTAGCCATGGCCCGCAAAAAGCGGGATATCATTGTTGAAAGGTTCCAATCAGGAGATTAGATGATTATTATATAAAATAATTTCAAAGGCATTAGATAGAACCATGGAACACTTGTGAAGACAAGTGGAGAAAATGTGGTATGACATCACAAAATGTGGGACATTGCCAAGATCAAGGTGTGCCTCCAAAGACCAAGATTGAACTCTTTGGCCTTAATTACAAAAGATATGTTTGGCACAAAGCTAACATAGCTCATCACCCAAAGAACACCATACCTACTGTGAAGCATGGTGGTCGCAGCATCATGCTTTGGGGCTGCTTCTCTTCAGCTGGGACAGGGGCTCTAGTCAAGATAGAGGGGATAATGAATAGCTCCAAATATCAAAATATTTTGGCACAAAACCTGCTGGCCTCTGTCAGAAAGCTGAAGATTAAGAGGATATTCACCTTCCTACATGATAATGATACAATGCACACATCCAATTCAACCAATGAATGGCTTCAGAAAAGGAAGATCAAAGTCTTGGAATGGCCCAGTTAGAGCCCAGACCTCAATTGTATTGATAACCTGTGGAATGACCTTGAGGGCTGTGTGCAGGACATCTCCCTGCAATTTGAATCTCCCTTGAACATTTTTTCAAAGATTTTTATGGGATAAAATTGCAAAGCCCAGGTGTGCAAAGCTGATAGAGACTTATTCAAAAAGGCTTCCACAAAGTATTATTTGAAGAGGGTGCAGCCAGGGTATTGTAGGTTTTTTATTTTCAATATTGGTTTCTCACTTGAATTGTATTGGTTGCAAGGTCACATTAAAGGTGGAAAAATGTCTGGTGCAATTTATCTTTATTTTAGGCTTTCACAAAAACCTGCACTTTCAACAAGGGTGTGTAGACTTTTTATATCCACTGTAGTAGACAGGGGGAAGGGAACAGGGATCATATTCGGTCACAGCCCTAATCATTTGCGCACACACTTAAACCGAGGCCGACTGCCTTATTTACTCTTTCGCCCCCCCCCCCCCCCCCACCCCCACTATGATTGGACAGTTGATTACCTCTCATTTTTTGCACTGAAACACCAGAGTACTTAGATAAAAGCAATGACAGACAACTCTGCAGGTCATGTTTGGGCACGTTTACATGTAATTGTGGCATGAAAACCGCGCGCGTTGGCTTTGAAAAATAATACATCCCGTAGTGTATTTCAGTATGAGTGTTTTTACAGAACATACAATGAAATACAACGCAATATGCATTTTGTTTTTAATTATGGCATGATAAATGCATGTCCTTATGTAAAAGCAAACTAATTACATAAGTTACGTGTCACTAAAGCGATTGCATTTAATAAAGTCACTGAAAATCTTCTGTAAAAATGACTCCGTTTGATGTGTTAGAAAGCAGTCTCACTAGTTAGAATCAAGGTCTGCTGTTTGAAGTTGTTTGACTTTCATTCAAGTCTACCTCCATTACTAGAGGTTTATCAGAAGCAGTGTTTCATTTCAAGGATGAGCAGAATGGATTAACACAGGCCAGAAAACTTGATGTCTTTTTTTACCCACCGCTTTGATAAAGCAGCCAGATCATGACGATGACTGAGCACAGGAGATTAAACACAGCAGACAAATGTGATTCTGCTCATCTCACTTCCAGCCCCACCCTCCCCCCAATTGTGTTGGGTGCTACCCTACGCTAGGGTGTCTGTAACACTCATCAGGGGGTCGCAATCCACCCAGCCTCAATAAAACTATTTATATTACCCCATAGAAGCCTTTCCCCTAGCCTCCCTCAAGGATGTCTTTGCTAGCACCAATCTCTTTACTGTGCCATTTTATTTGTCATTTTCTCATTAATTTATTCTCCTATGCATGCACTTACAAACAGCCCTTGTCATCACAGTAGTTATACTAATGATGTGGTAAAAGTAAAATATTCCCCCTCCTGCTGGATTGTGCTCCACTGTGTTGTTGAGTGGTTGTGCTGAGAATCCCAGATGCTCCCATTATAGTGACCAGACAAAACAAGGTATATCTACATAAGATATTTATATCTGTAGAAAGAGTCCAGCACCTACATGCAGCAAAGTGGACAAGTCTGAACTGAAGAAAGTAGGGGGAGTCCCTACTTTTTATAATCAAAAGTGTTTTACATGCATACTTCTAAATCTGATTGGTAAATGGTTTTTAATACATATGCATATAGTCACATTCAACAAAGTAAATAATTGGCTATGTCTAACACATATCATGAATACTGAATAAGCACAAAACAACCAGTTTAGAACGAAACAGACACAAAAAACGACTGCTGCGCGGACTGCCTAGGTGTGATCTTCAGGGTCCGTTTTTGGTCTGCTATGATGTCATTTAGGTCCACGCAAACCCTGAAGACGTCCATACGCATACTTTATTTAGTATGCATACATATATAAACATGCTCTAAATCAGGAACCAGCACACAACTTCATTTAGCCTTTATCTAACATAAGTTTTGAGAATTCTGGGGAACATGGCGTCAAGCACAATTCCTCCTTGGTATGGCAAGGGGGGAGGTTAAAGGAAGGGCCAAGTTCATCCATGTGGAATCCGGAGAATGAATGAGAGATAGAGAAACACACACACACACACACACACACACGCACACACAAAACAACTCCTTGTTGCCTTTGGGAAGCTTGGTGCCTGGAGAGCCAGAGGCCCCAGTGGAAGGCCTGATAATTTCATGCAATTAATACTTTAGTCAAAATAAAGATATTCTCTGCCCTTCACTATTAACTACTACTATCAGTTGTGACCATGACGATGTAGCATCAGCTCTGTTCATTGCCTAAACCTGTATGTATGCATGTATGGTAGACGCTCTAGATAAAAGCATCTGCTAAATGACTAAATGTAATGTACAAGTAATTCCCTGAAAAAATACAAAGAAAGAAAAAGGTTTTTGCAATGTTGTATCAATAATTCTCAATTAAATATAAAAGGTTGAGCGGATTCTCTCACTCGATGGCTGCTGGTAGCCTCTAGACGTAACTACAATAGGATCATTGAGGAACAATGAGCGTGAAGCACGCCACACAACATAACTATTTCAGCTCACATTAATCTGTATTTTTAAATCAATTCAACATCTGAAAAGGAATACAACAGATGAATGCGATCACAAAAGTTTCAAACTGGTCCAAATGGAGCAGATTTTTCTGTAAATTGCGAGCGACAAAATTCTGTAACAAAACGCAAAGATACATGAAAAACATTTTGGTAAGAAAATTGCGATGAGGGAAAGTAGTGCTTCCATGAAACAAACCCCGGATTGTGGCACGATCACAGAATATCCACTATATGGTTGATAAGTGCTGTTCTGCTTGCATGCATAAGCACATCTATACTTGAATTTTGAAAACAGCAGGTCTGTGAGAGCAAATTCATGGTTGCAAATTCATTCGCATTTAACAAGAGACAGATTTCTGTGAAATGCGATTTCACAAGTTTTTGCAATCTGAGAGCAAGAATGGGTTGACAACACTTTGGTGAAATGAGCCCCAGGTACCAGACATAAACCTCAATAGTCTCCGCTTTTCTGCTTGTCCCTGCAGGGGCTCAAAGAAACATCCAGGACATCTCTGTGGTTGGTTTTCTACCGTTGAAGATTGTCTCCTGGTGTGAGAGACATTCTTCATTTTCTTTCTCATTCTTTTTATAATTTCAGGGTTGTGGTGTCCAAACTGACTGACATGGTCACCTCAACAAGTTCCCACCAAATCCATTTCTTATAAATGTTTTTTAACATAATTATTCTGCCTATATTGTACACATGAGCAGAGCATTATTTATGTTTTGGAGAGAGACGCAAACTTTCTCATGGCTCTTCTCATTCCTACTGATGATTCATAATATACTCCATATTAAATTCATACTCAATTAAATTAAATTAATTGTGAACTGTATTTTTTCATGTAAAATGTCCACATATCTGTGTCCAGTTATGATTACAGTTACTGATTTTACCATTTTAGCTGATAACCTCAAGGGGTTTGGTTGGACAATGTTTTAAAATGTGAACCACATTAAGGGCACTCTTAATATTAAATAATATATATTATATACAGTGTTTCCCACAGGATTTTGAGAAACTGTGGTGGGTGGACCCCGAACTGTCTAGGGGGTCAATTTCAACAGCTAAATGTATCAATTTGGTGCTCTTTGAGATTAAAATTTAAACACTAGATCCACAATTCTTTGTGATTGGAACATGGGAAATGTATTTAATTTAGGATAGTTTACTTTATTTTTTTTGGCGAAACAGCTAGCTAACATCAGACCACCAGAAATGTGGTCTGATGAAAAATATTCAAAAACGTGTCAATAGACAATACAGAAACCATCACAATGCATTTTAACCTGTTCTAAAAGCTCCAAAGCTCCAAAGCTCCACCCTGTTTTAAGTGGGATTGAAAACTACAATAAAAACAAGTTGAATACTTGTTTATTGACAAGAAAGCCTCTGAAACTGATTGGCTTGTTGGCCTGGCCCCAAACGTTTGAATGGTTCGGAATTCTTTCGGTATATTGGCATTCAAATCTCAATTATTTTTTATTATTATTACTAAGGAATATTTCAATGAAGGTGAACTGCACAATAGGCTACATTTAGTCAGAATATCCCAGTACTATATACAGGTGCAGCTCAAAAAATTTGAATATCGTGAAAAAGTTCAATATTTTTTGTCACTCATGTCAGAAAGTGAAACTCATATATTATATAGATCCATTACACATAGAGTGAAATATTTCAAGCCTTTATTTCTTGTAATTTTGATGATTATGGCTTACAGCTAATGAAAACCCAAATTCAGTGTCTCAGAAAATTAGAATATTACATAAGATCAATAAAAAAGGATATTTTAAACAGAAATGTCAGCCTTCTGAAAAGTATGTTCATTTCTATGCAGTCAATACTTGGTTGGGGCTCCTTTTGCATGAATTACTGCATTAATGTGGCGTGGCATGGAGGCGATCAGCCTGTGGCACTGCTGAGGTGTAATGGAAGCCCAGGTTGCTTTGATAGCGGCCTTCAGGTCGTCTGCATTGTTGGGTCTGGTGTCTCATGTCTAGATTCTCTATGGGGTTCAGGTCAGGCGAGTTTGCTGGCCAATCAAGCACAGTAATACCATGGTCATTGAACCAGCTTTTGGTACTTTTGGCAGTGTGGGCAGGTGCCAAGTCCTGCTGGAAAATGAAATCAGCATCTCCATAAAGCTTGTCAGCAGAAGGAAGCATGAAGTGCTCTAAGATTTCCTGGTAGATGGCTGTGTTGATTGTGGACTTCAGAGAACACAGTGGACCAACACCAGCAGATGACATAGCACCCCAAATCATCACTGACTGTGGAAACTTCACACTGGACTTCAAGCAACGTGGATTCTGTGCCTCTCCACTCTTCCTCCAGACTCTGGGACCTTGATTTCCAAATGAAATGCGAAATTTACTTTCATCTGAAAAGAAGACTTTGGACCACTGAGCAACAGTCCAGTTCTTTTTCTCCTTAGCCCAGGTAAGACGCTTCTGACGTTGTCTTGACACGAGGAATGCAACATTTGTAGCCCATGTCCTGGATTCGTCTGTGCGTGGTGGCTCTTGATGCACTGACTCCAGCCTCAGTCCACTCCTTGTGAAGCTCCCCCAAATTCTTGAATGGATTTTGCTTGACAATCCTCTCAAGGCTGCGGTTATAATCATTTCACAATATTCAAATTTTCTGAGACACTGAATTTGGGTTTTCATTAGCTGTAAGCCATCATCATCAAAATTACAAGAAATAAAGGCTTGAAATATTTCACTCTGTGTGTAATGAATCGATATAATATATGAGTTTCACTTTCTGAAATGAGTGACAAAAATTATTGAACTTTTTCACGATATTCAAATTTTTTGAGCTGCACCTGTATATGTTACACTCATCGTCAGTGCATCTCTTTTTGCTGGATGTAGCTACTTTATCCATTTCCCAGTGGAAAACTTAGAACACATGTGGTTAATATTTTAATATAGATTTTATGTCATAAGCACAAAAGGACTGGATTGCGATGATTAGCTAAAGCCGTTGATATGTTGTTGTAAAAGCAATATAGCTACAAGTAATAACCTAGCTAACTTTGTAACACAGACGGCTGCTACTGTTATCAGCTTTTTGGCAAATCGGTGCCAGTGCAGTAGGAATGACGCACCAAAACAAGATTGAATAAAGTAGGCTTTTACGCAATCATATGAAACAGTCAAATGTGAACAGTAAAACAATGTGTTAAATCATTTAAATTTTTTAGCATTTATTTTTACAAATACAGTAAAACAGCCTACACATTCTTGTACAGGAGAGCCAAGATTGTGCACCGTTGCTTCAGAGCTCCGTGTAGCCTGTTTGAGATTCAATGCGTGCTTGTGACGTTTGGATTGTAGTTTCGCCATACAAACCATAGACTCTAGAAAATAGCTACAAACCGATCTATGCTACAAACCTTTTCCTGAAAATCCAGTGCATAAGCTTCCCCCATGTCGTATGTCGTATCGCGTCGCTCAATGAATGATGGGATATCCAAGTCCGCGTAGTTTGGCGAGTTTGCATCCGATGCAAAATTTGGAGCAGATCAAGTAAATTTCCGGGATTTTTGAGCGTCCTCACTTTTTTGCGTTCTTGGCTCTGGAACAGAACTTGGCCCGCTATATGAAGTCACCCTATTCACAAGAACGTGTTTTTGCAAGTGCCCTTTTGTAGGAACATTTGACAACACGTGCGTCACAAGTCCGCAAAGTCCGTACTTGTGTGGACTTGGGATTGAGAAACACCCTATATTTCGGTGAGGGAAACGGGGGAAAGTTGCGTTTTGTTACATCGTGCTGATAGTTCCCTTGAATAATGTCAATATTATCGTCCACGAGATACAATATACATGAACTAGGGTATATTATTTTGTTTTTATTTTCAGGTTAGCTCGCGAGATAACATTATTTGTAACAAAAAAAATGTAGGCTATCTTCTAACCTTTTTACGTTAGCTGATGATAAATTAATATTTTAATTAAGAGCTTGGCTAGCTTAATGCAGAAACAATATGTATCCATATAGTGTACCACAGAGGGTTTAACTTTCGCAAACAACTTTTACAAACAACTCATGAGGAGATGCAGCCTCTGTGGTGTGGGTTTTGTGTGTAAGCAGGGGAGAACGGCATCGATCAGGATGATGAGAGGGTCTTTTTGAAGCGACGGGGCTACGCTTCGCACATAAGCCTACAATTTCAAATTGAGATTTTTTTTTTTATCAATTTGAAACTGTGTTGGTTAAAATATGGATGGATTGATATGCAGTAGAAATAGAGTCCTGTGAAAGAAAATCATTTGTTTCTGAAATATATAGATTCTGCGGTTGATGTTTCCATGAACAATGAACGGCTTCAGTATCAGCATTATCTGCCACAAGCTGCAGACCCAGAAATATTAATCTTTTGTCGTCTTATACACTTGCAACGTTGGACAATTCCACAAATTCCCATCATCAAAAATCCAATTTTTTCCATTTTCCACCATAGAGTTTATCATTGTGCTACAGAGAAAAAAAGCGGACGTTTTGATTATACGTTTCGAGTGAGCCTGCCATACCATACTGCAAGCCTGTTAGAATAATTTTGTTGTCTGTCTCCCCATACACACCTAATAGGAAATAACAGAGACAAACAATGACACTTTTTGGACAATCACATTGCCGCAAGGAACCAGCAAACGGAAAGCGGAGTAAGATCTTGGAAGATCTTCAACTTTGTTTGTCGTGTATTTTGGCTGCTTCAAAATCACAGGTACAATGACGCAAGTGGATTCAATTTCCTCTTGAAGGCTACATTTCCACATGTTCCTTTTCTTAATCTTTTCATCATCTTATTCCTTGTATAGCTATATGTAGTCCATTGGAGATAAAGGCATGAATCATTCAACAGCCCCCCCACCTCACCTTCCCTGAAACTCTAAAATTTCTCTATCGCATGCAAGGTTCTTCTTCTGTCCAGATTTATTTATTGCATGCCAGTCTCCCAGAGAAGCATGTCTGAAATAAGATATCAGGGTCTGCTGTTGAAATATTAAAATGTCCTTGTACATTAATATCTCACCCAGTATGCTTGAAATTGATATGCATTCAGCAATACACTCTCCACAATCACAGCATGCTATGGTATATCATCATGTGAACATTTCAAAACTGTGCTCGTCACAGCTGTTTGAGATGTGCTTTATGTGGTGTGTGTGTGTGTGTGTGTGTGTGTGTGTGTGTGTGTGTGTGTCCTCAAATGTTTATGTAGGCTTAGCTTTCATCCATTGATTTTTTAATTGTTTGATTAAATGAAAGCAACAAAAATTAACAGTAAATGTAACCCCCCTGAAAAAAGGGTTCTCTTATTTTGTAGCAATTAAATAACAATAATCTCTAAACTACATATAAAAAGGTTTGATTTTTGACAGTGATGGAGAAAAAAGTACACTATAACCCCCCTCCCCATAATTTATAACACATTTTAAATATAATTTAGGGGTTGATTTACGAAGACCCCAAATAAGAGGTGTTATTTTGCAGGCGCAGCTAAAGTATTTGCACATGTTTGTCATGTCCCGTGTTCCTGTTCTGGTCTTTTGTTTGTCTGGCATTCCACCCTGTGTGTTCCTTCTCTCCCTCCACTTGTGTCTTCACTCCCGCACCTGCGTTGTGTTTTCCTCTCGTTTTCTCATTAGTTTTCCCCCACCTGTTTCTCGTTCGGTCCTCGTCAGTTTTTGTATTTAGTCTGCCCCGTTTCTTTGTTCGGGGCCAGACCGTCTTGTCTTTTTGCTTGTGAGTTTGTTTCATACCCATCAGCTTTGTTTCGTCCTTCCCTCCGTTTGGCTTCCTGCCCTTTTCCGTCCGTTTGCCCTGGTGTCTGTTCCTACCCCGGCTCCCCAGTTCCTACCCCGGCTCCCCAGTTCCTACCCCGGCTCCCCAGTTCCTACCCCGGCTCCCCCGTTCCTACCCCGGCTCCCCAGTTCCTACTCAGGCTCCCCGCTCCTCTCAGGCCCCGTGCCTGTCCCCAGGCTGAGTGCCTGTCCCCGACCGCGCCCCCCCACGCTTGTTCCTGACCGCAGGGCCCCGCGCCTATTCCTTTTGTTCCTGTCCGAGGCGCCCCGCGCCTGTTCCAAGTTCCTGACCGCAGGCCCCATGCCTGTTCCTGTTTGTTCCCGTCCGAGGCGCCCTGCGCCTGTTCCGAGTTCCTGACCTATAGAGGTAGATTTCTATCAAAAATAAACAAGCACAAAAGTTTAATCCACAATTGTATTTACAATCCACACACACACCTCTCTCAATTTGTGTTCGTAGATATAATCCACAATTGTATTTACCATCCACACACACACACCTCTCAATTTGTGTTTCGTAAAAATAATCAACAAGTATGTGTTTTCCATCCACACACAAACACCTCTCAACTTGTGTTTCGTAAATCATCATTTGGATGAATGCAAAAATTATATTCACAAATGCAAATAACATTTACAGATATGTTTCCAATGTTCACATGTACAAATCAAAAGCTTGGCGAGCGAACTGGCGAATCTACATTTGCCGATCGAAGGACACGCTTGATCTGCTTGGATTTACGGACAGAATTTTGAGACAAATATTCCGCTGTTTTTCACCGTGTCGATTCACGCTCGCTTAACTTGCGATTTGTAAACTAAACTTCTTCTTCTTTGGTGCTACATAACACGGCAGTGTGTGTGTCGGCTCATCAGCGCCACTTTTAGAACAAGTGGCCAAAATTGCACATTATCTTTAAGAAGTGGATTCATGGTCAATTTAATTAAAACAACCGATTTTGAATTTATTTAGGTTGTAAAGTTAACCCCACGCTAATCTTGCGATGGCAAGTTTTTTAAACAGTCATTGCACAAAACTCCTATCAGATTGCATGTAGCTAGCTAGCTAGATTACATTACACAGGGGTAGGTCCGTACACAGTAGCTACATAACTCTTTCGCCCCTCATGGAAAAGATTATGTAAAACAAACTCAACCATGTGAAGTATTGTAGCCAATTAAATTAATTTGACAGCTATTCTCACTGATACCGATGACTCCTATGAAATCTTTTATTTGTTCAGCTAGCTAGCTAGTAGATAAGACACCAAAATGAAAATGATAATTCAAATTGCATGGAGTGCTCTCCTTATTTTAGCTCATAGTGTTGTACTTCCTAGTTCCTATAAATGTACGGACCTACCCCTGTGTAATGTAATCTAGCTAGCTATGGACAGGGCCGTAGAAGGGCAACAGCCCAGCGGCAGGACCGGTATCTGCTCCTTTATGTGAGGTGGAACAGGAGGAACACTGCCAGAGCCCTACAAAATGACCTCCAGCGGGCTACTCGTGTGCATGTTTCTGACCAAACTGTCAGAAACAGACTCCATGATGGTAGCATGAGAGCCCGACGTCCTGTAGCGGGACCTGTGCTCACAGCCCAGTACCGTGCAGCTTGATTGGCATTTGCCAGAGAACACCAGAATTGGCAGGTTCACCATTGGCGCCCCGTTCTCTTCACTGATGAGAGCAGGTTCGCACTGAGCACATGTGACAGACGTGAAAGAGTCGCCGTGGCGAATGTTATGCTGCCTGCAACATCATCCAGCATGACCGGTTTGGTTTAATTGACTTGGTGTTATACTGTGATGATTAAGTGTTCCCTTCATTTTTTTGAGCAGTGTATGTATCACAATGTTTCACTCTTTAAGTTTTGAGTGAAATAGATGTCTAAACTAGATGGGTATTAAATAATAGGGAACATTGCTTTAACATTTGCAAAGATTAATTTGTTTTGTACACATTTTACAACAGACATTTTTGCGTATTTTAGGCAAACAGGACAAAGTGATACGAGTCCTCTCAGTTGTATCAAAAATAATGTAAAACTCAGCATCTCATTAATAATGGCTTAAGTCTAAACAGCCACTTTAATTTGATTGAAAGTGAGACTTGTGGGAATTTAAAAGTAGAACTTAAAAGTTAAGCACACACTGGGAATGTAACACTATGGACTCTTTTATGGACTTATGAATATGTATAACACTAAAAGTGACATAAAAATGCAACAGTTTAAATAATTTTCATTAATTATTGCCCAATTTCTTAAATTGGCTATTCATTTTGTAACTGTAAACCTTTTATGTTAACCAACAATCAAACCACCACTCCTGTGAAAACTCAGCTTTTCAATGGATCCCATACAAGTTATAGAGGGCGGTTTATTTGAAGTTTTTTAACATCAATGTAAAGTTTCATTTGTTTTGCTCAATTGGTTTATTAGATTAGTTTAATGCTCAAATTAAAACAGTGATTATAAAGATAATACATGTTATTATTACTTGCGGTGTATTCTTATAACTTGCTCGCTTGCTTCAATTGTTTGCATGCTTAATTTTGAGCCTGCTGAATCCCTGCTGTGTGGAGTGCAACCGTGATGCTGCTAACAGGTCCAGATAGGATAGAGCCTTATTATTATTATTTTTTTTTAAATGCTGCGCATATTATTTCTGAGCCCATTGCTTCTATTTTTAACCTCAGTTTAAGATTCAACTCCATACATAATATCTGAAAATCAGCCATCGTTCTGCCTTTATTAATGGGTGGAGATCCCTCTGATTTAAATAATAATTATTATCATCCCATATTTAGACTGTCATGCTAGACTGTCATTTAGACTGTCAAGTACTAAATCTCTTGTCAATGACCAATTAAAATGCATTTTATAATTTGATAATTATATTTTCAGTGAATTTCAGGCAGGTTTTAGATCAGTCAGTACTACATAATAGCAGCTATGTTGGTTAAAAATTATGTTATATGTGTGTCTCAGTAGAAAACTAATTCAAGCTTACTTACAATAAATAAAGGTGTCCCTCAAGAATCTAGTTTAGCTCCTACTTTATTTTTTAATTTAAAAAATGATTTAAGCCATGGAATAAATCCAGCTAAGATACATTTGTATGCTGATGACTATTTATACTGTGGCACCCTCTTTGAATAGAGCTTTTGTAGGCTTTTCAATCACTGCAGATCTAACCATTAAAATTCTGAAAATATGACCTTTACTCATTCTCGCTCTAAAGTACTTGGTACTTCTATCTTGACATTAGAAGGTACATATCTTGAAAGAGTTACCTCTTGTAAATACACGAGCCTGATGAAAAGTTAGGTTTTAATGTACTGAAAAAACTTGGGTTTTTATTCCCGTTTTATTTATACATCTCCATCCCTTTCAAAAGAGTTGGACTCTGCTTATAATAATAATAATAACTTTATTTGTATAGAACGTTTCAAAAGCAATGTTTACAAAGTGCTTTAAAGAAAAAACAATAACATGGATAAATAGATAAAGCACAGTATTAAAAATGAGCAAAGTTACCATATCAGGCTGCATTACGATTCACAACAGGTGCAGGCTCACATACTCACCATTGCACTCTATATGAATCTCTAAGTTGGTCTTCTCTATATCAGAGGCGAAAAATTCACAGAATAGTTGTTATTTATTCTAAAGGCATTACTGGGTAAACTACCTAATTACATCTCAAGTCTTTTATCTTATTATACGAGTAGGGACTGCACTCGTCAAATTATTTAAAATATACTCTGGGTGAACCCCAAGCTTGGTAAAACTGCTTTCTCTTTCACACCCCATGGGCATGGAATGAGCTGCAAAAACATTATTATTTTAGAAGCACTTCCTCCTTTGAATATGTTTAAAAGACAAACCTACTTGAAGGGAACTTGTTGTTGCTTTACATAGCTTTGATTCGATATGAACTTGATATGGAACTGTGTTGTGGATATCATTGGTATGGGCTATATGTTTCTCTTTTCAAATACCTGTCTCCTTGTTTAACTTTTACATGTTGTTTCTTTTCTGTTTTGTTTTGTTCTTCTATTTCATGTATTTTATGACCAGGACTCCCTGGAAGAAGACATATTGTATATCAATGGGACCTTCCTGGCTAAATAAAAGATAAATAAAAATTCTATTTAAAAAAATTGCTTGCGAACTAACAGCGCTGCCAAGCAAGACAAGCCGATATTCCACTGAAAGAAAAAAATGTTAATTGATAAAACAAACCTGGTAATATGCTGGTTTTGTAAACCCAATTAGTAAGCCATGGCAATTGCTAAAATTATCTAATAATAAAAACAAAACAATCTTATGAAGTTTGCTAGCTAAAAACATGTCAATTAATCTTACAAAAGTGTGACAAGACTGAGCTAAGAAAGTTTTTAGAAACTAGCTAAATTAGTATGCTCGTCAGAAAGTAACACAGAGAGGCGCACGGATACTATTTTGGAAAGGTTCAGCTTTTGATAGGCTCTGATTTGCTGGGAAAAAGGCATGACTGCAACAAGTATATTGGGCTTGCAGCCCACTCACCTGGGCCACTCAGTGCTATAAGACAGCTTGGTTTTTATAGTTTTTTCTGTGGAGGGGAATGCATTGGCTCAATTGTCAAGTGGCCCACTGAAAAAACTCCTGGATCCAGATGGCCAGTCCACTACTGGTCTTACTTCAAAAAAATATGGCCCCTGTGTGGCTCCTTTAATCAGATCGCCTCTGTTTTCATGGCTCAGTGGTATCACCAGTGCTGGATAACACAGTCTTGGATTCAAATGTTTGCCCTAAATGTTGACCCATAAATAAACAAACAAATGTGTTAATGCACGCACTCATTCTCATTTTTGAGTCTAATGTATGGATTGTTAAATGAACCCAGGCAACAACTGTAAACTGTAAAGATTGCACCAGAGGACTGTGCTTTGTGCAACGATGCAGGCAGACCGCAGGTGCCTGGCTGACCAATGGACTCGCCAATGCAGAATGACACAGAAAAAACTCTGACTGAAACCCTCCCTATCCAAAGCAGTGCACAATTACATACCATGCCAGCACCAACCCCTGTACGAGAGTACTGTCTGTGTTTTTCTTTGTTTTGTTTCATTTTTGTTTAGTATTGTATTTGTTTTTCTTCAAAGCACCAAGCAACAAAATGTCAGTTTGGGGACTTTGCTAAATGCATTCATTAAAGTGGTAACATGTATTATTTTCCCTGAAGCCCAGTGGTGCTGTTTATTTCCATCAGTATTCTTTGCAGGAGCTAGTGTCATTACATGCCATGCACAGCGCTGATCCTCCGGGGGTCTGGCCAGGTCCTGCTCTAAATACATTATGTAGGAGATTGACAGGTGCACAGAGGAGTCATGGTGCATACATAATTAGGTTGTATCATCTGATGTCAAACGGTGAATTTACAGCACATGCAAGCATCAGGGTCTTATCGTAAAATGCTTCATTCCATGCCCCATGGACCAAGATCTATAATTTAGGCTAGATCACTTACTCAACATGGTGAACTTTTGGACCTCCTTGACCACTCGAGAGATTGAGACACTGGTACATGTTTGTTCATGAGCCCATAATAGAGAAGCTTCCATCTCATCTTACGTCCCTGGTTTTCTACAGAAATATAAACTTGTCTCACATGCATTACATATACATATGGTCAGGATGAGAACTCAATGACGGGAAAAGTATTTATTTTCCATGTAACCTGGTGTTGGAATAATATCCAACAGTAAATGAAGCTAAAATAGCATATAACGTTGATGGATTTCAAAGGCTTGTTCACTTATTACATTTCAGATGCATGGACCTTTTTAAACATTATCTTTTATGTACTGCCAGGAAAGTTATGATTATATATTTGGGTATACTGTGAACTCCTCCCAGTTTTCTCTCGCATCGCAAATCTCAATGAGGCATCTTGGTTAAATCAAATAAAATATACATCAGGGCATCAACCTGGAACTTTCTGGCACTAGGGTCCCCTATAATAAGATCCAGTGAGGAAAAGGTAACTGCACTGTTCATTGCACAAAGACTTAAGACTCGGTCATGTTGTAACAAGAAATGTTCATATCTGACACAAAGGAACATGTCTGCATGGACAGGGCCGTCTTTTTTGGGGGGGCAACCAGTGCGACCGCCCCCAGGCCCTGCACTTCACAGGGCCCCGTAGTGAGAGGGGAAATGAATTAAAAAAATTCTTTTTTCTTCCTTTTTATAAAATTATTATTATTAGTGTAAAAAAGAAACAAGAAAAAGAAAAGAGATTAACTAAATGTTAAAAAGTTTTGCATTTTCTATTTCTGCCTTTCGGTCACTATGTTGCCATATCACACTGACGCTAAAAACTGCATACATATACTCTCCAGCGTGTGCAGAGGTACATAGATTCTCACAGCACGTGTTATTTTATACATCTGAATTTCTGTGTGGAAACTCCCTTACGAGGCTTTCTGAGGGCATCTTTCTGCTCAGCACTGTTTATACATGTGGCCCCTGGTTTCTTGTCCTGAAATGACAGGAGGATGTCAAAAAGAGCGACCTGGTGCCAGCGGGATACAAAACTGGAATCTGACTGTACAAAAGAATCTGAGCCCACTTTTCTGACACTTAACAATGTGTGTGTCGACCGCACAGAGAGACAGAGGGATGTAGGCGTACCTCCTGTGTGCCAAGCAGGATAGAATATCAAAGATAGCACTGGTCCAATTTTATAAAGCCATGCCGCTCTCTGCCTCCTAAATCAATTCAGGAATGATATATACATTGATTTACTGATCCGGGGTATTTCAAAACGTAGAAGCTTGGCACATGCCTCATTGACTGAGAAGTTAGAGGACTGCCTGGATCAGGGACATTATGGTAACACAATGCCATATGAAAGCACTGATCATCTGACCCAACACCAGTTTGGCCAGTGCTGAGACACTGCAAATAGGAGTAGCAGGGAAAAGTTGGTTTAAAAGTTTCTCTATAATTGCATTGTTATGAATTAAATGTAATATCATGTAACCTCATTCTTTCTTGTTCTAATTTAATTTGAGACAAGTAAAGGTTCCGCTGCCATGCTAGATGCACTAAACAAAAAAGCCATTAGCTGATGCTTTTCTCAAACTGACACACCGGGTAAATCTCCATCCTTTTTTGTAGTTCTCTGGTTTCCACTGCTGACTGGTTGTGAGCAATAACAGATACTGCTACTGCTAGAAAATAATTGTTTCACACAAGGAGAAATTCTGATATAAAGTTGTCATGAGGGTTATGTGCCAAGATCAATGTGTGGCAGGGTACAGCACCTGTGATATGTTAAAAAGGCCATTACACATTGATTTGAGTACTATTCTGACTGTCTGTTGTGCTCTACAAGTACATTAAGGATTTTTCCACTACAGACTTCCTCCACTAGATGGTATCATTTGCATTTTACATTGATCTGATATTCATGCGTTTATATTTCATGCTAAGGCACAATGAGCAGGAGGAAAAAAGAACATGAAAGGTTTGAGAGGAATCGGTGATGGAAGTGATTCTGGTTAATGTGTGCTTTATTGAAATTACATGTCTTCATATTTGGTTTTCACCTATGTTTTTCATGTGTTTGTATGTCTTGTGTGTGTGTGATTGTGTAAAGGTGGGGTGCTTGTATATCTAACTTAGAGCTTGTATTCATTTGTAATTAAGACTTATATACATGTCTTAAGAGTATACTGAATGATGATTCGCAAGTGCTTTTTTGAACTGTCACTTCCTGAAATTCCCCTAACATTAAAGAGATGACAGGGGTTGCAGAGTGAGAAATGGTTTTGGATTGCACCCAATCAGCCACATTGTTTGGCCACACCCAGTTTATGATGTCAGCAGTGCAGGCAGATGCTGCGTGATAAAATCTGCACTCTGTTGGTGGCATGGTGCAGGCAACAAGGTAACAAATTTGCAACCTCTATAAAGCATATGAGGGTTTTGGATCCAGAGATTGTTTTTTTTGTTCATTCAAGTGTCACAGTCACTAGATTAAAAAATATGACAAAATGGCAAGTGAAGAAGGAGGTAGAAGCCATAAGAACATAGTGCCCTCAAAAAATGTTAATGCTTCCACATGGTAATGTCACGTAGCCACAGACCTTGCTTCTGAAGCCCTCAGGCAATATACATTATAAAATGAGGACTTTTTGAGACACACGAGAACTGCCCAACAAGATAAATCTGAGGAGCCAATTCCTGCACTCTAAATGTTAATCTCTGCTCACTCCCCCTGCAAAACCATCATTACTGATGGCAAGTGACACCGATGTGAAAAAGCAAGTACATTTTTTCTGTTCTTGGAAAAGACCAAGTCCTCCTTTCCTAATCTTGATCTGAAAGAAGAAAAAAAATGCTCCAGTGACTAAATGGCTGGTGAATAATGGCCATTTAACTAACGTTTACCATTACCATACCATGACTAAATTCAGTTCAGGTTACCCATAAATGTGTTTGTAGGGGGTCCATTTTGCTGTGATACAGCGAAAAGGTAATGAGTGCTCAAAGTCGTTTTGCTATAGTCGGAATTGTCAGATTACATTCTGCTCTTAATTCTTTCAAATGGTAAAAATTTGGTTGAAAACAGGATTATTTTTATAATTCAGTCAGTCTGTTACATAGTATCCACTGAATTAAATTCCCAGAGCTTCATTTATTCAGTTTAATGTGGCTTTTTGATTGTAAAGATGTCAGAAATAATCCAGCAGGCAATGTTTTAACACATTAAAAAAAACAAAAGAAAATTATTGCATGGTTTTTGAACATATGGAAATAATAAATTAGTTTGAAAACCTTTTTTTTTGTGTGTGTGTGCAAGAAACTTACATTGTACACTTGACCCATTCTGATGAATATGTACTTCTATATGTGAACTAATTAACATGGGCAAGCCTCAATGTGATGTTACTCACTAGTTAAAATAATTAAATTGCACCATTGACTGGTCTAATGCACAGTTCATGTGGCTTTGAGTAGCACACACAAAAATAAAAAACATCATACATTACATTAAAGTAAATGTACTGGCATTTAAACAACTTACCAGATATAGACCACTTGTTGCAATGCATCAATATAGCACATATCCTTCAGGGATCTCAATAATTGAAAGAGGGGTTGGTAGGGGGGAGGGGCATACATTTCAACACTCTCCCATTTTTCCCGGGTTTCTCCTGTATTTTAACGCCCCTCCGGCCTCCGGCTATTTTAATAGTTTTATTATCATTGGAAATTCAGTAAATTAAACTTTAGCTTGCTAGCCAGCTAGTACAAAATATAAGTGAAAATTATGTTTATTGTAGCCAGCTGCCAAGATGTTAGAATGTTGCCGAGAGAATCAATTGCAGCTTGTCTTGTCTGAATCTTTGGTCTGAACTGGCCTTTAGAATCATCGACAGCGGTCAAGGAACATCGGTGTTGATTCCGAATCTACAGTTGAAGTCGGAAGTTTACATACACTTCAGTTGAAGTCATTAAAACTAATGTTTAAACTCAAAGATTTCATGTTAGCAAACTATAGTGTTTGCAAGTCAGTTAAGACATCTACTTTGTGCATGACACAAGTAATTTTTCCAACAATTGTTTACAGACAAATTATTTCACTTTTAATTCACTATATCACAATTCCAGTGGGTCAGAAGTTTACATACACTAAGTTGACTGTACCTTTACATGTTTTATATTTGGTCACATATCCTTTGCATGTCATGACTTCCTGATTGTCTGTGACCCAACAACATCAAAAGACTCTTGATATCTTATTTTCTGGTACTCTTACAAGCGATACTATAACGTCTCTGCATTTCAATGGATCTCTATGGGAATTGGGGGGTGGGACTTTAAATTAGCTGTAAATTACACTGGAACAGTATATCACAATAACATTTTCATGCCTCCGCACAGGCGATAGCCATAGAATTCCTACCATAATTATCACAACATTTCACACAAATGTCTAATAGGATAAAATGATTATGTGTAAAAAGTTATGACATTTTATATCCAAAAGTTCAAAGGTCACATGGATGTAAACTGCAACTTGACTTGTTAGCGGAGGCATACAACCACAATGTAGCGGTTCGTGGCTGTTTTGTTTTCTTTTATTTTGCGGCTCTCGTCCTGCTTTCCTGATTGTGAATCAATCAGATTTTTTCCACGTTCCGTTTCGTGGTTTGCCGTCCTCATTATTGTTTTCACCTGTGCTTCTACCTGCAGGGTATTTAAGTTTCTCACTTCCGCTTCTCCATGCTTGATTGTCTTATGACATTGCGACCTCCTGATATTAAACATTATTTATGTTCAGGGGGGACTTGCTATTAGCTACTTAATCGGGTATAGGATTTGTTTTTCCTCCTGGTAGTGTTCTGCGCTATCTATTTAGCACTTTACTGTTCTCTCTGAGACAGTTTTTCATTTAACTTTCATTTTGGTTTTACACTTCTCCGGCTCTGAGCTAAGGCGGCCGAGAGTGTTCTTCTGTTTACTAAGTTTCCCGCTCTTGTGTCATTATTTGTGTTCGGGAGATTTAGTTGTTATTTACTAGTTTAGCCTTAAGGAATTACGTTCCTGTTTTTTCTTTCTTTATTATTTTCTCTCCCTTAATTATTGGTCCTCACGTCTTGTGAGCTGACTTGTTCAGATTCCTCCCACCTTCGCGTTTGAATCTCCGAACAATTAAGAAACCCATTACACACAAGGAGGTTATTTCTAGTTTTATATTGCTCGATATCCATAATTAACACTTAATACACTTAATGCTCCATTTAAACTTTGAAGAGTATTACGCTTATGACTGAACCTTGAAGAAACCAGAAGGTTCATTATGGTTTAAAATAGAATATATTTTATTTTTTTAGAAACAACGGATTGACATAAGCATTCAACAGGCCTCAACAAGGCAAATGGAAAAAGATGCACAAATTATATAGGCCATAAGCACAGATTTATCTGCCTTAATTTTCCCTTCTGATTATTTAATTCATCATGAAATAAGCATTAGGACCCAGCAGATGCCTGCTTGTGAGCAAGTCAACTTATACAATGTTGTGAAACTTTGATTACATTTTAAGCTTTATCACATTCACAACTGCCTGTCCACATTTCTTTGTTATTTACTATGAACACACAGTAAGCATACATAAACAGTTAGAAAAGTTGTATAGTAATACTCATACAAAATACAGGCAAATGACATACAATAACATCACTGTAAAATTTAACTTATGGTGCTGCAGGGGTTTTTTTATACTAAATATTATCTTGACCTCTTACATGTTTTGTAGCATACATCATGTAGCATTAGTGTGAATGTGTTTGAAGCACAAACTAATAAAAGGCATTGAAAAACACTGAAAACATACTAGTTTTAAACAGCATCTCATTTTCTGAAGATGGTTGGATTATTTCATTCACAGTGTGCTCTATCGATGATTTCCTTATTATACTGAGGGACAGGGAAATTGAAATTCCTCTTTCTGAGGTACGAACTATAAAGATTCACTTGCGCAAATGGGAACAGGAAAAAGGAAACTAATATGGATTCATCTTTTTCCCCCTCTGAGACTTGCAATAAAACTCTAACCAGCCTTGCCTGTCTAGACACTCAGACGTACCCTCAATGAGATTTCTTATACATTTTGGAACAGTTTATAAGAAATTTGGATTTCTGTCAGCTGCCATTTCTCTCTTATATCTCTCTCTCTCGTTCTCTCTTATATTACTCTATTTGCTGTAATTCAGAATGGATGATGTCATACACAGACTACATTGATTGGAAATACTATATTCGAGGCATTCCATATACAGGTGCAGCTCAAAAAATTTGAATATCGTGAAAAAGTTCAATATTTTTTGTCACTCATGTCAGAAAGTGAAACTCATATATTATATAGATCCATTACACATAGTGAAATATTTCAAGCCTTTATTTCTTGTAATTTTGATGATTATGGCTTACAGCTAATGAAAACCCAAATTCAGTGTCTCAGAAAATTAGAATATTACATAAGATCAATAAAAAAGGATATTTTAAACAGAAATGTCAGCCTTCTGAAAAGTATGTTCATTTCTATGCACTCAATACTTGGTTGGGGCTCCTTTTGCATGAATTACTGCATCAATGCGGCGTGGCATGGAGGCGATCAGCCTGTGGCACTGCTGATGTGTAATGGAAGCCCAGGTTGCTTTGATAGCGGCCTTCAGGTCGTCTGCATTGTTGGGTCTGGTGTCTCTCATCTTCCTCTTGACAATACCCCATAGATTCTCTATGGGTTTCAGGTCAGGCGAGTTTGCTGGCCAATCAAGCACAGTAATACCATGGTCATTTAACCAGCTTTTGGTACTTTTGGCAGTGTGGGCAGGTGCCAAGTCCTGCTGGAAAATGAAATCAGCATCTCCATAAAGCTTGTCAGCAGAAGGAAGCATGAAGTGCTCAAAAATTTCCTGGTAGATGGCTGCGTTGATTGTGGACTTCAGAAAACACAGTGGACATGGCACCCCAACTGACTGTGGAAACTTCACACTGGACTTCAAGCAACGTGGATTCTGTGCCTCTCCACTCTTCCTCCAGACTCTGGGACCTTGATTTCCAAATGAAATGCAAAATTTACTTTCATCTGAAAAGAGGACTTTGGACCACTGAGCAACAGTCCAGTTCTTTTTCTCCTTAGCCCAGGTAAGACGCTTCTGACATTGTCTCTGGTTCAGGAGTGGCTTGACACGAGGAATGCGACATTTGTAGTCTGTGTCCTGGATTCGTCTGTGCATGGTGGCTCTTGATGCACTGACTCCAGCCTCAGTTCACTCCTTGTGAAGCTCCCCCAAATTCTTGAATGGATTTTGCTTGACAATCCTCTCAATGCTGCGGTTATCCCTGTTGCTTGTGCACCTTTTCCTACCACACTTTTTCCTTCCACTCAACTTTCTATGAATATGCTTGGATACAGCACTCTGTGAACAACCAGCTTCTTTAGCAATGACCTTTTGTGCCTTACCCTCCTTGTGGAGGGTGTCAATGACTGTCTTCTGGACATCTGTCAAGTCAGCAGTCTTCCACATGATTGTGTAGCGTACTGAACCCGACTGAGAGACCATTTAAAGGCTCAGGAAACCTTTGCAGGTGTTTTGAGTTAATTAGCTGATTAGAGTGTGACACCATGAGTTTCCAATATTGAACTTTTTCACAATATTCAAATTTTCTGAGACACTGAATTTGGGTTTTCATTAGCTGTTAAGCCATAATCATCAAAATTACAAGAATAATTTTTAAAGGCTTGAAATATTTCACTCTATGTGTAATGAATCTATATAATATATGTTTCACTTTCTGAAATGAGTGACAAAAAATATTGAACTTTTTCACGATATTCTAATTTTTTGAGCTGCACCATATATATATATATACACACTGCTCAAAAAGAATAAGGGAACACTTAATCATCACAGTATAACACCAAGTCAATTAACCTGTTAGTGCTGGCCCCTAGTGGCAGAGACGCACGCGTCTTCTACTTTTTTATGACACGTCATAAATACGTCGCTAGTTATATGCTAGTTACGAAAATATGGATATTACCATATTTATCACCATAACCGCATATGATCATAATCAGTACTTAATATCCTATCAGCGTGCGAAATATCACGTTTCTAGCTGCCACCATTAGCTTGTAATTCATGAACGTAGCATGCTATGCTGCTACACTGTAGCTACTACTACATCTACAATGGACCCGACCACATGTAAGATAGCAGACATTTAAACACATTTGCAAGTTAATTAAAGTTTTTATTTCATCACCAAAAAATCGTTTACTATCACAGCAGCAAGAAACACCTTCCAAGATTCTGAATACATACAAGTAAAACTGTCAACATGCTTACTCACTCCACAGGAAAAAAAACGAGTGATGTTTCCTTGTCACCACATAACTTTAGGTTACTGTCGTAACCCCGGTTCTTTGAGTAATATGAGCGAGATGTCTCGCTATGGGATGTGACCCTCCGCAGCCCTGACAGAAGTACCTATCTCAAATAACCAATCCTGATTGGTCAGAGAAGCGTGTCCCTCCGCTGCGTGATGTAGTCCCCCCCACTACAAATACCGCAACAGGAGGACACGCCCGCCATTCTAAAGCCCGAAATTCCTTCTCACCGCCCAGCAAGAAGGGTTGTCTGGCGAGACATCTCGCTCATATTACTCAAAGAACCGGGGTTACGACAGTAACCTAAAGTTCTTTTTCATAATATGAGCTCGATGTCTCGCTATGGGATGTGGTTACTCCCGAATTGCCAGACAGCTTTATCGAACAGCCACCAACCGATGGGAGGGTCCAGATGTCCAGATGCTAGGCCTGAAGGACCGCGCTGGCAACGCACGGGCCCGACACATCCAGCATGTAGAATCGGACAAAAGTCAGAGGCGAAGTCCAACTCGCCGCCGCACAAATGTCCTGAATAGACACCCCCCTGAACAAGGCCCAGGATGCAGCCATGCCCCGCGTAGAGTGAGCGCGCAGGCCCGCAGGCGGGCGCAACCCCTCATTAGCGTAGGCCAAAGTTATAGCTTCCACCAGCCAGTGTGAGAGGCGCTGCCTCGAAACAGGCTGACCTTTCCTGGGATTAGCCCAGGAAATAAAGAGCTGATCGCTCCGTCGGAAGCACCGAGTCCTGTCCACATAACAACGTATGGCCCGGACCGGACACAATGTATGAGCCCGCTGGTCCGCAGCTGGAGCTGTGAACGCAGCGAGAGAAATCGGGGAGCATGAACCCACCACCTTAGGCACAAAGGCTGGGTTAGGTCTCAGCGACACCCTTACGTCCCCTGGGGCAAACTGAGTGCATGATGGATGCACCGAGAGTGCATGAATATCGCTGACCCGCTTCGCGGAAGCGAGCGCCAGCAACAACATTGTCTTAAGAGACAAATGCTTCAAACTAGCACCCTGTAAAGGCTCAAAGGGGGGACCCTTAAGCCCCTCCAAAACCACCGTCAGATCCCATGGGGGCATAAGTGGCCTGGAGACTGGGAGCAGTCTACGGGCACCCTTCATAAAGCGGCACACCAGAGGGTGCTGACTCACTGTTTTGTCCCCAAAGCCCACGTGACTGGCGGCAATGGCCGCCAGATACACTTTGACTGTCGAGAAGGCTCTGCCATCATCGATGAGGCTCTGAAGGAATGATAAGACCACCGGAACAGAGCACTGAAAAGGGGCGTGATTCCGATCATGGCACCACCGCTCAAACACCCCCCACTTACCAGTGTACAAAGACCTGGTAGAGGGGGCCCGAGCATTCTGAATAGTGTTAATCACACTCGGAGGAAGGCCCGCAGTGGTCATAGAGAGCCACTCAGGGGCCACGCCCACAGTTGTAACCTGTCCGGGTGTGGGTGGAACACCGTCCCCCCCCCCTGTGACAACAGGTCCCTGCGTATTGGCAACTGCCAAGGCCGGGCGCACAGCAACTGATAAATCTCCGCCAACCAGTGCATCGCCGGCCAGTGTGGAGCTATCAGGATAAGAGAGTGTCTGTGTTCCCTCACCCTCGCCAGGGTGGGAGGAACCAGCGCCAGAGGGGGAAACGCATAGAGCAGCTCGTGAGGCCAGTCGTGCGCCAGAGCGTCCAGCCCCAAGGGGGCCCCCCGACTGTGTAGGGAGAAGAACAGCTGACACTGGGTGTTCCCCTCCGACGCAAACAGGTCCACTTTGGCGCAGCCATAAATGGACCAAATCTGCGTCACCACGAGAGGGTGTAAAGTCCATTCTCCGTATACGGGCGCACCCCTGGACAAGAGGTCCGCCCCCACGTTCAGGGTCCCCGGGACATGCGTTGCCCTCAATGACAGGAGACGCACACTGCTCCACAGGATCAGTTTGCGTGCCAATATGTGTAATTGACGTGAGTGCAAACCCCCCTGGTGATTTATGTACGCCACCGTGGTCGTATTGTCCGTCCTCGCCAGGACATGATGACCCCTGAGGAATGGGAGGAAATGTTTCAGAGAGAGAAACACTGCCGAGAGCTCCAGAAAATTTATGTGATGTCGCTGGAGACCCAGGCTCCAGCGGCCCCTCACAGATCTGCCCTCGTGAATGCCGCCCCACCCCTGGAGGCTGGCATCCGTAGTGACCACTTTCCTGGACAGGACGGTGCCCAGGGGCACACCCTGAGTCAGAAAAGAGGGTGCCCGCCAGTGACGTAGGGCCAACACGCAATCCGACGTCACCAAAATCCTCCGTGCGCCATGACGCACGGGGTCCAGCCTGAGCGCAGCAACCCAGCGCTGAAACTCCCTCATGTGGAGGCGACCGAGGCGTATTACGTGTATAGCCGAGGCCATCAGGCCCAGCAGGCGCAGACACACCCTGAATGGAACGTAACAGTGTCTCTGAAAAAGAGCAAGACATGCCTTGAAACTGTTCGCCCTCTCCTCCGAGAGGCGCGCAGTGAACGGCATTGATAGCAGCTGTAACCCGAGGAAGATTATTTCTCGACCCGGTGAGAGATTGCTCTTTTCCGTGTTTATCACAAAGCCCAACTCTGACAGATGACGTGTGACAAACTCCGTGTGCGACCTGGCCTCCTGCTCCGAGCGCGCTAGGAGAAGCCAGTCGTCCAAATATGTGGCCAGGCGTATTCCCCCCCGCCTTAGCGGGGCGACCGCCGCGTCCGTACACTTCACGAACACCCTCGGGCTGAGGGAAAGTCCGAACGGGAGCACTCGGTACTGATAGCACACTCCCTGAAACGCAAACCTCAGATACTTTCTGTGGGCAGCGTACACTTTTATATGGAAATAAGCGTCCCTCAGATCCACTGATGTGAACCAGTCGCCTGGTTTTATTAGACGCAACAGTGATGCCTGTGTCAGCATCCTGAACTTGTATTTCCTTAAGTGACAGTTCAGAGCCCTGAGGTCCAAGATAGGGCGAATTCCTCTCCCCCCCCGTTTGGGGACGAGAAAATATCTTGAATAATACCCGGATTGACTCTGCTCGGGAGAGACGATCTGAATAGCTTTTTTGTCTAAAAGAGACGTTATCTCCTCCTTTAGCACGCCAGCTAAACGTCCCTGTGCTCGTGACTGTATTATGCCGGAAAAACGAGGCGGCACAGTGTTGAACTGTAGCCGGTAACCCCGCTCTATCGTGCGTAATACCCACGGATGAGCCCCTATTTCTCTCCACTTTTGAATGTGAAAGCACAGTGAAGGGGAGAAATTCGGCTGAGGCTTTGCCAACACGGGAGGGCTCATAAGTGGTAGTATGGCTCCCTCCAGTGGCAGAGCGAGAGAATGTCCCTCGGGCCGTACTGCGCATGCGCGAACTCGCGCCGCAGCCTGGGTAAATTCCTCCGTAGCCGGAAGTGGGATGCCCATCGCCGGCAACAGAGGGACAACATGCCCGGTGGACATGTTGCTTATGTGCAAAGCATTTATTTTGTTTGTGCTTGCTTTGTTTTGGGTATTTTTCACACATTTTGTTTTCAACTTTATTACCTTGAATAAAGGCAGAACATTGTGTGTATGCGCGTGCTTGTGGACATGTGAACACGGCTGTGCAACGGCAAACAGCCCGGTGACAATGTCCCTCCTCGTCTCGTCTGGCCCTGGGGCGGAGATCAGCGACTGGAGATGCGCACTTAAAACCCTCTTTGGTGGAGCCCATGAACGGGGAACTGATGGGCGCGTCACCCGGAGAAACGGCGAAGGCGGTCAAGTAGCCTTCTTCTTCCTCCTACCCTGCGCAGCTGAAGCGGCCGGTGGAGGCGGCGGGGCTGCGGGCTGAGCGCCGGGGGGACCCTTCCAACCAACCCGAGGAGCAGGCGACTGGGATCGGGCCGGGGAAGGTTGCTGCTGCGGCCTCTTCGGGACCTTAAATCGCGCAGATTGAGCAGCAGCCTGGGCGAAAGACTTTCCCCGGGGCGGGGGAGACGGCGAGGGGGCTCTACGCGGCAGGCAGAGCGCAAACGCCTCGTTGTCTTTCTTCCTCGCCTCCGCTCTCTCCTGCATGGAGGTCAGAGCTGAGCCGAAGATACCCTCCGGTATGACGGGCGCATCCAGGATGTCGTCTCGCTCTCTGTCAGTCAGCCTGGCGAGATTGAGCCACCTGGCTCGTTCCTGGACCACGAGAGAAGCCATAGCTTTCCCCGTGGCGAGCACAGCCACCCGCTGGACATGAAGGCACAGGTCGGTAATCACTCCCGCCTCGCGCCAAACCGCGGCGCTAGGTGCACCGTGGAGAATGTCGGCTTGGTAAGCGGAGAGAAGCGACAGCACATTCAAAGCCCTCATCGAGAGCGCGGCTTGCTTGTACGCCCTCTCGGTCAAAGCAGACTGAAGACGCTCCGATTTAGCGGGGAGGGACGGACGTCTGCTTGAGCCAGCCATGGCGCCACCCGGGTACAGATGCGCTGCAACCGGGGACTCGACCGGGGGCATGGCGAGGAGACCCAGGGCTTCCATGTTCTCGGTGTCGAGGACGGAGGCACCCGGGATCTGGTTCCTTCCACTGTACGGCTTGTCGCTCCACATCTTGGTGAGCTCGAGCAGTAAGTCAGGAAAGACGGGAAGAAGCTGCTTGGCCGTGTTACCGCCCGGTGCTAATAGCCTGCCCTCGTAGCGCGAGCGCGAGGGCTGTGTCACCGGAGCGGGCCAGGGAATACCCATGCTCGCTGCCGCACGCTTGCACGTGTCGAGCAGGACCACAGGAACCGGGGACGAGGGACGTGCGTCCTCGCCGTCCTCCGAGCCCCCGGAAAGCAGCCCCGGCTTTGCAGCCGGCACCGGAGTGATTAAGGCATCATACTCCTCCTCGCTCTCTGAAATGAGAGGGGGATCATCGGAGTCGGACTCCACACACTCCAGCTCTAACACATCGTCGGAAGGGAAGGCAGGAACCGGGGACATCACGGACAGGGCGGCCCAGTCGGTGTGCACCTCGTGTACCTCCTCCACCATGGGCTCCTCTTCGTCAGCGGCTACCGGGGTAGCGGCGGTCAGAAGCGGGTCCTGGTCGGACAGGCTGGCTTGGCGAGCCAGGCGGCGTCTCAAGCTTTTCGTCGTGAACATTTTGCAATGTACACACGACCCGGGGACGGATAGGGACAGCCTGGCGTGGTCAGTCCCGAGACAACCCATACACACGGGGTGCGTATCCTTCCCCGAAATTCGGGCACCACAAGGGCAGGGCCGGGAGTCTCCTCTGGCATGAGGAGCAGCGGACGCCATGGGGGCAAAAAACACCGGCGGGTGCGCGGGTGTCTTTTACGGTAAGTGCTAGCTAACTGGTGTGTTAGGAGCAGGTAGCTAGCTAACTGGTGTGTTAGGAGCAGATAGCTAGCTAACTGGTGTGTTAGAAGCGAGAGGCTGATAACTGGCGTGTTAAAAGCAAGATGCTAACTGGTGTGTTAGCAGAAAACGTCGAGGGGAGCTGGCGTGCAAAACCTCGGCGAATATCGTGAGCTGAGTTAGCGTCCGTCGACAGAAGCTAATAAATAATTAATTCCGTCTGTGGACAGTTAAACTAACTTAGGCTCGGGTGAGATAATGCTTCTAGGTGAGAAGAATTTTTAGAATGGCGGGCGTGTCCTCCTGTTGCGGTATTTGTAGTGGGGGGGACTACATCACGCAGCGGAGGGACACGCTTCTCTGACCAATCAGGATTGGTTATTTGAGATAGGTACTTCTGTCAGGGCTGCGGAGGGTCACATCCCATAGCGAGACATCGAGCTCATATTATGAAAAAGAACTTTCTTTTGCGATAAAAAGCTCCGGTAAAATATGAAATAAACTCGTAACCTTGCCTTTGGTTATAAAGATTAAGATGTCCCCTGCAAGAATCTGAGGTTATTTTTTGTCTTGGTTGACCCGTTTTTAATATTGCAGCCTTTTCTCAACATGTGTCCATGATCTAAAATGGGCGTGCGTAATGATCGCATTCAAAAGATGCACTTGTATATCCGTCACACAAACGTAATTTTAATTGACACTTATTTCGTCCAATAGAGTACATTCTAAGCTTTCTAAAACGGTATCGCAATCCCATACGCGTATTTAACTAGCCGATCGCTATCGACGCGTAACACACAGCCCTTGTTGCAGACACCCGGAAGCCATTTTAGATCACAATTCAGCTGGATCTCTGCGCGCACGGTTCGGTGGTTATTACATTGAGATTCGAGTAAATGTTTATTTTTTTAATTCAAACTTGTATTTTTACATAAATTATATATATATACGCACTGTGCGCGCATAAAGCAGGCTGAATTGTGATCTAAAATGGCTTCCGGGTGTCTGCAACGAAGCCGTGTTACGCGTGGATAGCGATCGGCTAGTTAAATCTGCGTATGGCAATGACATACAATTTCAGAAAGCTTAGGATGTGTATATATATATATATGATGGCGAAAAAATACATGTCCCTGTCGGATGTAGTGGAGGAGATTTTTCGTTCGTTTTTTAGTTTTTAGTTTGTCGGAGGGATAGAGTGAAAGTGGATCTGAGGCTGAAAGCTAGACTCTGTTGTCGAAGATGTATGTGGCTGTTGACATGTAAGTATTAACTGTATTAACTTAAAAATAACTTTATTTGTGCATCGGTTGAATTTTAGTCACAGTAGTCATGTAAAATATGGCATTTATTATCTAATTTCTTGTGGCTAAATGGTAGCATAAGTCATATCCATGAATTATTCCAGTCAGGATTTAGACCCTACCATAGCACTGAAACGGCACTGGTTAAAGTTATTAACGATTTACTGTTATCAGCCGACCAAAACTCTGTCTGTTCTTGTAATTCTTGACCTAAGTGCAGCTTAGCGAGGGTAGCAACGTTTAGTCGACTAAACACGCAGATCCCTAGCCTACAGCCCCCTGGATCTCTTTCGGCTGTTCTTCAGCACACATGTCCTCAAGCTCCTCTGTGACAACACAAATGGCAACGCAGCCCGTAAACATGCTCAGGGACTGCATACACCATGGTCTGATGTGGATGCTGAGGACATGCAAAAATATCTGTCCATCGTCCTGTACCTGGGTCTTGTCAAGACATCTGCTGCCCGTGACCTATGGAGGAAGGACCGGCTTCACAAGCACCCCTTTCCCTGCAGTGTGATGCCGGGCTACAGGTATGAGGCCATTTGTGCATTCCTCCACATGAGCGACACAACAGCAGATGCCATCAATGACCAGCTGAAAGGCCAAGCAGGTTATTATGGCCTGTTTCGCCTGAAGCCTTTGCATGACCAGATCCTGATTGCATGCAGGGCTTACTACCACCCTCATCGGAACCTGGCCATTGATGAACGCATGGTAGCCTCAAAAGCTTGGCATGGGATGAAACAATACTTGAAGGACAAGCCAACAAAGTGGGGCTTCAAGTTATTTGTCCTGGCTGACAGCAAGACGGGCTACACATCAGTGACTTCAGTGTGTACCAGGGGAAAGAAATACATTTCTGGAACCATAAACAGAACTGGAGCTAATAAATGTATCACCCTCTGAATGTGAAGTGATTGTAATGATCCTACTACCTCAAAGAACATAATAAAATGCTTCATATGGACAAAAAAAGCATTGTATTCATTTTCGGAGAGGTTTTTGGACCCCTATATATCAAAACCCAAATTATTTGGAAAAAAATGAAAATTTCCTCATTTAGTTGATACAAACATGTGTTTTATGAATAAGAATACTTTATCTGTTGAAAAAAGCTGATTATCTCTTGATTTACTGTGATGCACATTTTATCCATTTGGATAGATTTGGACACCCTAAGGGACACCAGGATACACTGTTTACAAATTAGCTTATGGAACCTGAGCAGATTGACATATCCCCCTAAAATTCTGTACACATGTTGACAAGTGGTGTGTGCACCAGGACAGTAAAATATGACCTGTTTTACATCTTTTCCTTTCAGAAGTGTACTGTAAACTAAGAATGACAACCTCGTTTTTGTTTTTTTTGCAAAGAGTTTGTGCATTTACAGCCCATAATCTATATGAAGATTATGAAATTTTATTATTTTAATCTAAGACACACAAAGGTACAGGGGTCTTCTCCAATTTAAGCCATTAAACAAGTGTGTGTGGTGAGCACAACTGTAGTTATAAAGGTTTAAACAGAACAGTGCAAAACAGGCGAAAATTGGCCCAATTTGGCTTCTGCACAAAGAGGTTAAACCAAACCGGTCATGCTGGATGATGTTGCAGGCAGCATAACATTCGCCACAGCGTCTCCAGACTCTTTCACGTCTGTCACATGTGCTCAGTGTGAACCTGCTCTCATCTGTGAAGATAACGGGGCGCCAATGGCGAACCTGCCAATTCTGGTGTTCTCTGGCAAATGCCAATCAAGCTGCATGGTGCTGGGCTGTGAGCACAGGTCCCACTACAGGACGTCAGGCTCTCATGCCACCCTCATGGAGTCTGTTTCTGACAGTTTGGTCAGAAACATGCACACGAGTAGCCCGCTGGAGGTCATTTTGTAGGGCTCTGGCAGTGTTCCTCCTGTTCCACCTCACACAAAGGAGCAGATACCGGTCCTGCCGCTGGGTTGTTGCCCTTCTACGGCCCTGTCCAGCTTTTCTCGTGTAATGGCCTATCTCCCGGTATCTCCTCCACGCTCTTGAGACTGTGCTGGGAGACACAGCAAACCTTCTTGCGACGGCACGTATGGATGTGCCATCCTGGAGGAGCTGGACTACCTGTGCAACCTGAATGGGCTGCAGGTACCGCCTCATGCTACCAGTAGTGACAAGGGCACTAGCAAAATGCAAAACTAGAGAAAATCAGTCAGGAAGGATAAAGAGAGAGAAATGGTCTGTGGCCACCACCTGCAAAACCATTTACTTTTTGGGTGTTGTCTTGCTGTTGCCTCTCCTGTCCATCTGTTGTCACTTTCATTTGCATCAAAGCAGGTGAAATTGATTCACCATCGTTTACGCTTCCTAACTGGACAGATCAATAACCCAGACGTTTAATTGACTTGGTGTTATACTGTGTTGATTAAGTGTTCCCTTAATTTCTTTGAGCAGTGTATATATATGGCATTCATGAATGGCATTTAATGAGTCAAGTCCCCCAATTTCAACTCAGCATAAGTATTGGGACAAAGTACATTTTCTAACTTGTAACTTGCAAGGCCATTAAGATGGCTGCACCATAGTGCGAGAAGCTGAAAAAAAGTTTCATACATTTTTCTAGCAAATAATATGGGTCAATTTCAGATTTGAATGCAGGGCCATATCTTATCTTAGGTAAAGAGCAAATGAACCAGTCATATTACAGAATGCTTCATGTCACTTTTAATGGACACATAACATTATATAAAACAGCTAGCTAGAATGAAAGCCTTGTTTAACACTAGTTTGCGGCAGCTCGCTGGCTAACGACTGCTCGCTAGCTAGCTAGCACAGAACAAACTGGAGTGAAAAAACCTGATAAAATCCACTTCTTGCTAGCTAGCTCTCTCTATATATATATATATATATATATATATATATAAATAATATACAGTATGTGTGTATTAAGTGACACTGGCTGGTTACATGCAGGCTGCAATCAAATGATTTGTCCAACCCGATCGAAGTACGCTGACGTTGTAACTTCATCTAGTTTTAACAGAATCAAATTAAACTAACTTTTGATTTGCGCAGTGTAAACATTTCTGTTTCTTTTATTTGTGATCAAAACATAGCTATGGTCTCCTCAAATGTCCAGTTTTGTTTATTGGCATGGTGCCAGTTTATTTGGGGGGCTTCTACTTCCCTACATTCACCCCAGTTATTAATTTCCATAATGCCGATAACAATCCTAGGGATGTACATTTTTAAATATTCATGCATTTAGTCTGTTATTAAACAGATATTCAATGAAGGTCTGTCAGTTCACACTGTCAATGATTTAGATCATAAATGTTTTCTGCGAGTAGCCAAGAAAGGCAGCGCCTCCTGAAAAAACAAAAATCCCCAAAACCTTGAACAAAATGCCTTCAAAACAACACTTTTACATCTCTCTAGAGGCCAATTGTGTCATTCATTTTTCAGTCCTCCAGTCAAATTTCACCCTCTCTCATCAACGATGCATCATTACATTCTGTTAAGTTTGTGCAAGGGAGGCAACTGGCCAAGTGCCACCGTTTCTTCAGTCCTCGCATCAATTGGGTGACATAGGATGGCGTTGATATGAGAGCACACTGCAAAAAATATCAAAATGTCACACGACAGGAGGCATGACTTCACTCCAATCAGTGCTGAATTTTAAACATAGAGAGACTGTGATGTTCTGAGAAGGACCCAAACGCAGACCTCAGGTAGCTGGCAAAAATGTAGTTTATTCACAGTCCAAGATCAGTAGCCAGGTAATAAGAGTTGAGACGGTACAAAATCGAAATCCAAAAGAGTAGTAAAAATAAACGAAGCAAGAGTAAAAAAAACAGAAAGACACAGCAAACAAAACAGAAGGAGAAGGCAGGCTCGAAGTCATACAGAAGGGTTGTCTCAAGAATCTCAAATAACACAGGCTTACAAAAAGTCGGCACAGTGAATTGATCAACGTTCTGACAGAGATTACAAGTGGAAGGCAGACTATATACACCAGGGAAGGAATGACAATAAAAGGAATCAAGTGTTGGTGGGAGGAGTAAGGAGGTAGACACAGGTGAACACAATAGGAAACAATAATTCAATAACGAGGGGGAACAGAAGACACGGACTGGAATGCACGCAATCACATAGATAACACATGGCCTGGGATTAGCAGGTAAACGAGTGCACAGCACGAGGGGTGGATTCTGAAAGTGGATACAGCTGAAGAGAGTTAAAGGAATAACAATGAATAGAGCAAAGATAGAAAAGCTAAGGGAGAATGACAGCTGCCGTGCGGAGCAAGAGAGTGATTAGTAATTAAGTGACGTTAGTACAAAATTCTAAATCTCCTACGTTAGTAAATGTGATTCGTTAGTTATTTCTACACATTAATCTATTAGTTATCGTTAGTATATAAATATAAACACACTGTTAGTATTGTTAGTTGAATTAGTATATGTACAATAATAATTAGTTAAGAAGAAAAGAAAACGAGACTTGAAATACAGGGGAAAACCTGCATGTACCGAAATGTGCAAACACAAACAGAAAGTGGATTCTAGGATAACATAGAAACGTAGACAGACAAGGGAACTGAAGTGTAGTGTCAAATGGGAACGTAACCAGTAATACTAATGAATACAAACACACGTAAGGAAAATAATAAAGTAAAATAAAAAAAACAGAACAGAATACATAAACAAACAGAACCATAACAGATAACGGAGATTGAGAGAGTGTAATATCAGAGTTTTGTGTTTTTTGATTTTTCTCATGTTCAAATGCAAATGTCGAATGAATTTAATGTTTTATTTAGCATTTTTATTTAGGGTTTGCCTTTTTGTTAGCTAGCTTAACAAGCTAAGCATATAATTCAGCTGTCATGGCCAGTGCCACTGTAGTTAACATAGATGTTGACAAAATTGGGCACATCATGGACTGCCTTAGAGACTGCCAGCTAAACTTGCCAAGGGAAGGGGATTTCCCACCACTTGGTATGATAGAGTGGGCTGGCTAACAGGCCTGCTGGCCCTGTCTACTTTTTTTCAACAAATCATTATGGGACCTGGAGAAAATACGGTTTTCACATATTGTGTTGGCAGGTAAACGAACTGCTTTTAGCACAACCTGCTATAATGGACATTTTTAAATAAACCTGGGCTTCATGATTGTTTAAATTACATCTTTGCCATGAATATTCTCTGAGTGTGAATACGGAGAACGAAGAGTAGGTCTATATGTATCCACAATTTTAAATACTGTTGATAAATTGTTCACAATTTTATCATGCAAATACAAATAATTTAACTGGTTATATCTGATGGCATTGAGTATGTGCGTATAAGATAGGAATGTGCATACATTAATTTAATAACTTCAACATTGAAGCACTGCAGATGCACTTTTATTTATCTTTTACTTTTATTTTTAAATTGTCATTCCGAAATGCCAGCATTGACAGTGTGGAGATAAATACACCGGTGTCGGCTCACGCACCATATGCCACCGGTAAACTGAACACCTCTGTACGTAGACGTTAGGGATGTAATTCAAGAGCAATTCCTAGGCTTTTCACTGGCCGAGATGCCCAGTCTGTGTTTGTTGTACTAGTGACCACAGTTTTGGTTAGTTAACTCATTGTTGAAGATGTGGCAAAAGGAATTTGGGCACTGGTAAAGTCCTTTGAAACCTATGGGGCTGAATCTTGTTCATTTGTGTCCTTTGTGATTCTCCATGCAGTCAATTACGACCAGTATTCTGTAGCCCAGGGGTCCTCAAGCTTATCCAGAAAGGGCCGGTTTCGGTGCAGGTTATAGTTCCGTTTATAGTTAAGTGGTTAATTAGTAGACTCAGGTGTGTAACTGCTTGGTTGGAACAAAAGCCTGCACCCACACCGGCCCTTTCTGGATAAAATTGAGGACCCCTGCTATAGCCTATGTGACAACTACGGCTCTGGTCCAGTGGCGAGCGGTGACTTTTGGTGCTGGGCATGCTGTGCCCACACCGCCAACGGCATCCACTCCCACCCGCTACAACCCCCCAAACACACACAAACTACACTGCACTACAACAACAAAAACGTGATGGCAGACAGCGCTACCACAAACAGACATAAGGCCACAGCGGACCAGAGGTCTCGGCGGACCAATACAAACCGTAGCAGCTATGCAACATGATACAAAATTCTAAAAATAGCCCAATTTCCTACCTTATTTGTAAACAAAGTTCATCCAAATGATGGGCTAGCCTTTCATCGTATTTCCGGAGGAGGTTAACGAGCTCAATATAATTGCATCGATTGTCCGAGCCTTCTCCCTCGAAGTGTCCACGAAAATTTTTTATTTTTTTTGACGCGCTCGTTATTTTGCTCTGTGGCTATTCGCACACCCTTGTTCAAATGGTGATCTATTCGTGAGCTGCAAAATGTCTGAAGTTTTACCAGGCAAAGTATGTGTGCAGTTGCACGCTCATGTTTTGTCATAGCCGTATGGTTTAAATCGCCACAACCTGCTGTGGTCCAGAGTGTACGTTCAGTAGAAAAAAAGAGACATGGCCAACGGAATAGCTTGCTAAGCTCTTGTAATTAGTCCTCTGAGAAAACGGAACAGAAAGTAACGATTCTGCGGATTCGGAAATATGTGAATTATCGCTCATATTTGCGGTGAGCTAACGTTTCACTCACTGTAACAGCAGTGCTGTGCAAGTGCCAATTTACAGTAGCTAGCTAGATGGCAGTGTTGCGCATGTGTGTGTCCAAGATAAACTGGTTCACAGCAACATTCTTCTCATAGTTAGAAGATGCGTACGATTACTACGAATACAACTGGGAGTCAAAAGGAGCGCATGTGCGAAGTAATGAACACTTGCCAGCTTTTTCCGTTTGGAGGACAGCTATATAGGCTGCGTTAACGCACGCTGCTTAGAAAACCAGACCACAATCTTTGCAATTTGAAAATAAAATAGCAGTAAGAAACAAACACTTAGATGACACGTTTTATGTAAATAATGCGTATGTTAAGTAGAATAAAATAACACATTGAAAATTTAATTTTAACATGTAAATTCTCTCAAAAGTGATTGGGTCATAGGCACGAGGCCGCAGGCCTTTTTGGGGACAAAGACAATCACCATCCACCTTGTGTCCAGCAGACATCCCAGCTGTTGCATGTGCTGCAGTTTAAGACATAATATGCAAATTGATAAAGCAGTTTTTTCCCCCCAGTATTCTCTAACTGCATGTATTATAATCCCCTCCACCTCAGTTAGTCTCCTACCTCAGAGAGCGAGAGAGAGGGATGGCAAAATATATTCAGCTATTTGTTAGAGACTTTTCTTAAGTAAAAAAAAAAGTATTGGGTTTCTTGGTGCTGAACAGATATTTCTACAACTTCCATATTGTACCATAAGGACAAAGTGCATTGTGCATAGATTGTTAGATTGAATCTGGGACAAAGCCCCAAGGAGAGTTGTGGATTTGTTTTCTTGAGGGCTTGTTTACAGAGGCAGTCGCTCTCAGTCCATGGAAAATTTGGGGTGAAAGCCTTATTGGTTATACATATAGGGGGAGTATGTGTATTCAGTCTTCCAGTGTGCAAGGCATGGCTTTATACAGTCAAGCCGGAAAGTCTGCCCACCCCTTTCACCTTCTCCACGTTTTATTACATTACAGACATATTCTACAATAGATTGAGTTCATTTTTTGTCGCAAAATTCTACACAAATAGCCCATAATGAGACAAAACATGAACTCAATCTATTGTAGAATATGTCTGTAATGTAATAAAACGTGGAGAAGGTGAAAGGGGTGGGCAGACTTTCCGGCTTGACTATGTACTTATTGTTGACACCAGGCTCTTTTTATTTGTTGCAAAAAAGGTCTGTTTTTAACTTCTGTATCTATGGAAACCACAATCGAGCCAATCCTCCATGTCATGACATCAAGGTTGAAGCACAAAATGAATGGTGCAAGAAAAATTACACTGGCACAGTCAGATTTATACAGAATAAAAAACAAAAAAACATGTATCTAATGGTTATTTAGTCAAGAAATGGGACAATGCCAAGACACCTGCAGTTTTTAGATTTGTAATGGAACTAATGGATGCTGTTTTCATTGAGTGACTTCAGTTTTACTGCCATTGATTTAATGTTGACCAAGTGAATAACTAATGAGCTAATTGACACTGTGATTTTTCAAAGGCAGAGAAAATGGTTTCCCTTAGAAAACCTATTATTTCATGAGAAGAAATATGGCTGTTCTTCTCATATATCTATATAATTCAGATGGAATTATAGAGAGCAGGGTAAGGAACTTAATTGGATATTCAAAATTTGGTTTGAAAAAGATTGATACTGCAGTTGTAAATGCAAGAGAATGTTTGAGAACCTGATTCAAATTACTTCAGGAATTAGTTGATGCATACAATGAGCTGACACTCCCATCTGAAGAAATGTATCATGCGCTGAATAGAATAGTAGGCAGAGATACTGGTAGCACATTTCACAGATGATTGCAGGCAGAACAGCTTCATCCAGCTTGCTTCCTCTGACAGATTAAATACACTGACCAGACAGCAAACGTAGGTTTCTCAACACTGAAAATTCTTTCACACAACTGTTAAAACTAAAACATTCCAATCTGATGCTTCTTATGAATATTTGTGAAAGGATATGGTCCCTTTGTAGCCCCTAGAATTTTCATAAACTGTAATATAGCCCCAGAAACACCTAGAAAGCAGAACCACCTACAGTAAGGAAGAAGAGGGGACAGAAGAAATGTAGGTTACTTTAGAGCAGTGGTTCCAAACCTCTGGACAATGGCTATCCATGAAAAACTTTGCTGATAACATCTATATCAAGCCTAATGCGCAAATTGTCATTTACACCTAATGCGTGAATTGTCATTCAATGGAATACTTGCACTCTGCAATTGATGGACATTTGAGTTCTGAAAATGTGCTTCAGATGTCATTACAATACTGTCTTCATCTAGGCCTATCTAGGTTGTGCATAAGGTTTTTTCGATAGCCTACGGTTAAAAAACCGTAGATTCATTTAACCTTATTCCTTGTCCTTCATATTTTTTAAATTACAGTCATCAGGTTTGCATACTCTCATCTGCTGATTTCACCTGTTATACCAGAACTGAACAAAACGATTTAAAAAAGAAATGAGTCTAATTAGAAACGCACACAAATTTGCAGCACATTACACAATTAATTCACAATTAATATTTAATGCCATTATCTGCATGTGGACTTTATTTATTTATATATTTGTTCCAGATTTTTTCCCACAATTTAGTAGCCAATTGAACCCCTATTCTAATTCAATTCCCCCGTAGTAACCGCTAAAGAACCACCACTATACAACCCTGTCAGCCGGTAGTAGGAAGGAGGGTGCCACGTCCTCTACAGGGCGTGACTCCTCGAGCTCCTAACTGTGATTCCAACTCGCCCAGAGCCTTTTTGTGCGCCCCTCCCCCCACCCGGAAGCAGCCGCCGATTGCTGCTCCCACAGGGCACCGGCCATGCTCAGATCTGACAGGACCGGGGCCTGCATGTGCACTTTAACTTCATGCAGGAGCAGCAAGTCTGTTTCACCTGCTGTAAATCGCGGAAAAATGTACTTATTTAAAATCGTTGGTCACATTTCCATAAGCAGGACATTATAAAACAAGGGAAAATATGCGTGAACCTCTGGGTTGCCAACCTGACAGCTTTATTGTATTTAGTGTCATCATTCAGGCAAAATAACAGTATTTATGTTATTAATCAATATTAGAATGCAGGTAATAAACTTCAGATGAAACTTTGAGAACTCCATGAGAACAGCCTCATGGAATTGATGTTTGACAATGCTTCATTGCATAATCAAATTTACTTTGTTAAACAAACAGGCTAATGTGGCATTTTTAAAGGTGAGACGGAAGCCATTGGTAGCTAATTCTCAGCTGTTGCAGGTGATTTTAACAAAATTTAACCGTATATATTTTCTAAAATAACAGCACTGTCAGGAATTACCCGGGAACCCATGCCGGTGTTAAACCCGAATGTTAAAGTTATTGTGTAAATCAAAATGCGTCATAATGGTTAGTCCGAATAATATTGATCATACTATTGATCCATTTATATTTGTCTGTTTCGCCATCATATAAGCAATCCGCCAAGGTGGAAAAGCAGGCTTTTAAAGGAAATGGGATTATTGCATCCTACACCCAAGACACATCTATAATTAATGAAGAGGCTAGGTTCAGCCCATTAGCACCTTGCGCCTTACTTAGCGCTCAAATAATGCGCCGTCTAACTAGCAAAAGTGGACTTGGACACGCCCTAAATGCACTTGTGCCTCGCGTTTTAGACAATGTGCCAAGATCGTCAAGATAGAGCCCAAAATGTTAAAGTAGTGTTCACAAATAAAATGAAAATTGAGAAGAAAATATTTTTTCATGTGTAAGATTTATGGCTCATACAAAATTAGAAATTTGTATTATGGACATTATGTAATATGGTGGGGATATACATGTGTTTTTTTCCATAGTCAGTACAACAACAAAAAAACGTGTCTTTTGCACATTGGCATAGATTTAGGTACGGATGGTAGGGACATGTCCCGACCAACTTTCAGAAATGCTGAGATATCCCAACCAACATTTAGAGAAGATTCAAAGATACCATCCTTGCGTGCTCTCACCAGGGAGTTTTGGCTCCTCTCACGCGATCTTGCACTCTTTGATGTCTCTCTACCAATGCTCTCTCTACCATACTCAGCGTGAACACTAGTCCAATGTCAGGCTACACAGGCAACAGGTGTATAAAGTTAAAATGTAATAGAAAACTATCTAGTTTCAAGCCCCTCCCTGCCAGTTCAACAAATACAATTAAAGCAACTAATATTTAAATAGTGACATCACAATTTAGCATTTGTGTCGTTAGCACTCCCTGCTGAAAACATCTTCCCACATCTACGTCCTCAGGTCACACTCATTTCTAATTTAGAAAATCACTCTTTTACCTCAACGGGGAGACTTAAATTTGCTGATACCAAGGAAATGAATGTATACATGTGATGAGAAGTATTCTAAATTGGGTTTCTCATGCTTGGTCCGGGGGCTGCACAGTGTATGCTGGATCTTGTTCCACTAGTAACTGCAATGCTCCCATACAATGGGGGAAATAAGTATTGGACACGTCAACAATTTTATTATCAAACATATTTCCAATGTAGCTATTCACATGAGATTTTGACCAGACAATGGTATTAACTCAATAAAACTACACAGCTAAAGAAATTGTAACGTTCCAATTCTTTAAAAAAGTTATGTGCAATAAAGTGAAATGACACAGGAAAAAAGTATTGAACATGCTAAATTAAATGTATTGGCCAGCCAGAGGAGGATGGGCCTCCTGTATTAAGTCTGGCTCCTCCCAAGGTTTCTTCCTATATGTCATCCAGGGAATTGTGACTGTTGCATTTGCTTGCTTTTGCAGGGCTTTAGACTGAGGAAAGCTGTGAAATGTATTATGACACATTTTGTGCACTGTCTAAAAACTGGTTTGAGTTTCTAATCATTTAAACTTGTTGGGAGACTATTTAAAAATATGAATAATTTACATATGACAAAATATTGTGGAAACCTTTTCTGTATCTAAAATTAAATGTGTAAACTACTACCAGTAGGCAACTGTGTAATACCAGTAGACTTCTTTGTACTACCAATACCCAACTTTGTATTATATAAGTAATCTACTCTGTACTACCAGTAGCCTACTGTGTCTCTGTTTTATTGCATGGTAATTAAAGTGTAGCATGAGGTTGCTTATGCACAATTATATAGCACTCTAAACAACTCTATACACAAAAGCCAACCATAAATACATGTTTAATTGCTACAAGTTATGTCATAATGTGTACTTGTGGAGATGCATTGTGAAAAGTAATGCCTAAATGTTTTACATTAACCACAAATGCATTCCAAAGGTTTTCCAGTTTTAAATGCAGAAGTAGCCAAAAATGAAATTGACCCTGACCAATCAGAATTGAAAGATAAGGTTCTGTGCAATGTTCAGTAAATTGTATAACCTGTATTTGAATAGTGTGCAGCGATCGGTATCTGCACATGCCCACAACGAGGACATTGCTGGACCAACTTTACAGTGAAATTTGTTTTATTTCTTTGGGGAGGGTGGGCGGTCCATGAAAGATTTCAATTAGATTAGAGTGACAGATAATGGTTACGCGGGTAAATCAAAAGCACATCTAAAGATCATTTTCTTGCCACTTATTATTTTCCATTTCCCATCAACAAATATGGAATTGTGTCTTTCTCTACCTTTTTAACAATCATTTCTATTTCATATAAGATTTTGAACACTGTGCTATCCCTTTTTGTTGTTTTTTTGTCCCAGTTGTGAAATACGAGATTTGATTTGTAAGCCCATAGCATAGCTGCAACATCCTCCACCAATTCAGGAGATGGTAGAGGAGAATTTCTTCAAAAAGGTGTCTGGCCAGCCTTTCACTCTAAAATCTTTCTGCTGACCTTTGCAGTCATTGCTGACACAGACTCTGTCGGCTCTTAGTTGACCAGTGGCAGGGACAGAGCTAGAAATTTTATTATTTTTTTTGTTGTTTATGGAAAAAAAATATGAGAAAGGGCCCCCCCTGCACATGTTTGCGCATGTACGCACACATACACACCCCACCTCTAGGGGCTCCCTGGACCCGCTAGTGCCCAGGAAAGCTTTCCCTGCTATACCCCTTTAGCGCCACCCCTTACCAATGGAGTCACTATTGGGCAATAAGGCGGGGCAGACCCTGCTGACTGAAACCTTCCTTACTGGACTGATGCTCTGACCATGTATGTGCTGCCTCCTGTGGTATGGCCAAGATTAGATTCCAAACCAGAGGGTATGTCATTGCATTGCAAGATGTTCCACCAAGCAGTTCTGCTTTTTCGTATTGCATTTTTAATGATGCATAACCCTTCGTGTTTAGTGCTGTTTTTCATACTCTATTACATTTTCTAAATACCTGCATTCTTCAGCTTTGAATATTCAGTGGGTAGTTTTATGATGATCTGTTGAAGTTCAGTACTCTCAACTATAATAAGGTTCACAGATATTCATAGATTCAGAGAGCTATTTTATATTCAGGCACTGTAAATGCAATGGCAGTACTGCACAGATCATTGCGAGGCATCCCTGATTTATTTATTTTATTCTGAAATTCAACTCCACAGGAAAATAATTCACCCAAAGTGGGCTCCACAATTTTATGTCTCCACAATGTCATTACTGAAATGATTCAGTAATGCTTCAGTCAACTTGCTGACAAGGGTTTCCACCAGACACGACCGTGAGGGGATCAAAAAGTTACCCACAAGATGTGGAAACCACTAGAATGAGGGGAAGGAAATAGAGCTCTGTGAATGGAACAGAGAAAAATAAACAAAAAAGAGAAAATAACTCCCAGCGTATAAGCCAAAACAAAGCGCTCAGAAAAGCAGGCGAAGAGTCCAGCGGACTCGAGCAGAACAGCAAAAGAAAGAAAAGGCCTCAAGCTCATGAATATTAAATGAGCTAAGGAAGAGGCGAAACGAAAAGGAGGTGAACAAAGATACTCCTCAAAGAGGAAGGGATCCTAAGATCAAATCCTATACTCTAAACGAAACGGTTCTGCGTTACTTTCCAAAAAAGAGAGCAATATAGTCTTCTGAAGCCCTATACCCTATACCTGGCTTTGCATGGCATACAAGGTTGACACAAAAGCACAAGATGACAGAAGAGTGGGGCTTAAATAACAGGCACACACCTGCAACTAATAATGTAATTAGCCCCGAAGAGGGGGAAAGGCATGGTCGAAGCACCCTCTCCTGGGCCCGAGCGGCAACGCCCACAAAGAGAGAAATGCAGGCCAGAAACCCATGACAGGACCCCCCCCCACTAAGGAGTGCCCCTGACGATCCTTCAGCACAGCACCTGCGAAATTCTGCTATAAGCTCAGGATCTAAAATGTTTCTAGACAGAACCCAGCAGTGCTCCTCTGGACCGTAGCCTTCCCAGTCTATGAGGTATTGTTTTCCTCTGCCCACACGTCTCTCAGCTAGGATAGAATAGAATAACTTTTATTTCCCGCTAGAAAACTTCAGTTGTAGCCCCAGCAACAACAAAAAAAAAATCATAGACTGATAGACAGTGGGGCAGACCCACAACACACAAACAAACATATCAAACAAAGATATCCAACAGAATCATTACATGAATTAAGTGAATTAGAGTGCAATACAGCCATGATTAAAAATAGCCCCCGCTGTCCCGAGATGTCCAGTGTCACCAAGCAGTCCAACACACAAACTCCGCCTCCACGACTCTCCTCCATACCGGCAACGCTGCGGCCTCTGTACACAGCCGAAAAGGAGCACCGAACTGCATCAATCTTCCCAGTTGTCTCCTCACTCTTCCCCCGCATTATGTTCTCCTTCCCTGGTTGCCTTTTGAAGATTGCCTGTACTTCCGGATCAGTCCCGACATCTTCAACTCCGGTGAAGAGTGATGGTAACTCTGCAGATCCAACGGACATTCCCGAGCATATGTTGCGAATGCGTCTCCATGGTGACGACCACAAACAAAATGATATTGACTAGACAATTCATCAATATTACCAAAACGAGCAGCAGGAGTGCCCTGAAAAATATCCAGCCCGCTTCCCCGTCCCACTACAAACACACAGTGCATGAAAAAAATAAAGACAAAAGCCAGAGACAACAAAACACATTCAAATTAACAAACACGAACACGAGAGACAGCTGGACTGCATGTCACCATTACAGCGCCACCTGATGCGTCACACAGTATACGCAGGACCCCCCTCGATAAACTGAGGAGGAGGCGGCACTGACCCAACACGATAGGTGCCACCGCTCAGCTCCTACCTATCGGCCAGTCCCTTCTGCTTAGCCGAGGCGCACAGGAGAGACGCGCAAACTCTCCTCCAAACGGCCCAACACCTCCAGACAAATGACCCAGTGGACAGTACCTCAACGTTCCTTTCCAACTCGGGGAACAGAGGAGGTTGATACCCGAACTGAGCCTCGAATGGCGAGAGCCACGTGGACGCATTAGGCAGCGTGTTGTGCGCGTATTCTGCCTAAGCGAGGTGCCAACTCCATGAACTCGGATTGGTAGTGGCCAGACAACGGAAAGTGCTCTCCAGCAGCTGATTGGTGTGTTCAGTTTGTCTATTGGTCTCCGGGTGGAATCCCGATGACAGACTAACGGACGCCCCCAGCTGCGAACAGAAAGAACGCCAAAACCGTGCGGCAAACTGGGGACCGTGATCAGACACAACGTCCTGGGGCAGGCCGTGCAATCTAAAAACATGGTCGACCACCAAGCGTGCGGTTTCCGGTGCTGATGGAAACTTGGTAAGCGCGATAAAATGCGATGCCTTAGAAAACCTGTTCATGACCACCAGGATAATGGAATTGCCATCTGAAGCAGGCAAGCCAGTAATAAAATCTAAGGCAACATGGCTCCAAGGACGGCTAGAGATGGGTAAAGGGCGCAGAAGCCCCGAGGGTGGGAGCTGTGATTTCTTATTGCGGGCGCAGACTCCCGCAATGAGTGCAATGCAGTCTTCCGAAGCCCTATACCATATAACTGGCTTTGCGTGGCAAGAAAGTTTGACACAAAAGCACAGGATGACGGAAAAGCCGGGCTTAAATAACAGGCGCACACCTGCAACTAATAACGTAATTAGCCCCGAAGAGGGGGAGAGGCATGGGCGGAGCGCCCTCTCGCGGCCCTGAGCGGCAACGCCCGCAAAAAGAGAAACGCAGGCTGGAAAACCATGACAAATCTTCAAGCACCCAGTCACAGCTGGCCAATGTATTTAGGTTTATCCAGGGTGAGAGTAATTATTACCTTTCAGTCAATCAGCAATGAATGGTCAGTTCCATTGGCATTCTAATCACTTAAGCAAAAAAAAATAAAAACCTTCTCCTGTCCAGATGTCCTCTGACATCACAGAATAATCTCTCTCAAGAGCAAATGGTGTGCATCAACTCAAGTTATTTTTTAAAAATATAAATGTAAAACCTAGCTATTTTTAGTGGTTCCTCTTAAAAACAGCTCATTGGATAAAGCACAGCAGTCTAGTATAATTATACCTTGAAGCAGTGCATTCAAAGAATGTACAAATGATGCATGATAGTATAATTTTAGAGAGAGCTTTTATAAATTACATAGTGGGTCTGTTTAAGTGAACCCAGGAGGTAAAATTATTGTGCAGTTTTATTTAGAAACCATTCACTGGGATGGGGCCAGGCATTTGGATGCAATTTGTGTTGTCCTTTTTTAAGTTGGGAAGTCAAGTCATCAATGTTCTAAATGTAGCTTTGGCAGTCTGGATAAAAATTTCGGTAAATTATTTTCAATTTTTATGTAGTTATGAAACATTAAAATATTAAACTCACAAAGTTAAAACCTAAACTATATGACCATGATTACCATGTTCCAGCTGAGTTTCATGAGTCAGTGAGCACACACAGTATAATCTATTGAAATGTTTGCACATTATTTTAATACATCACACTTAATTCAGGATCATTATAAATTACTGCACATTTGACATGGCTAGCAACAGAGGGCTGCCACTCCTCTTTTTAAAAAGCCAGGCCACAAACCGAATCAGTGCCTATCCATCTCTAACTCTCTCTTTGTCCCTCTCTTTTCCACTATCCATCTCTCACTCTCTCTTTGTCCCTCTCTTTTCCACTATTCATCTCTCTCTCTCTCGCTCACTCACAATTCACTATGCTTCATTGGCGTGGCAAAATACACATTGTACAATTGTAAAAGTACAATTGTATTGCCAAAGCTTGTTGGTTTTAAAAAAAGTAACAATAATAATAAATCTGGATAATGTATAAACAGTAACTCTGTAACAGGCATGTGTGTATGTATGTGTGTGTGTGTGCACGCGTGTGTGTGTTTGCACGCGTGTGTGTGTTTGTGAAGCAGTAACAGTTTAGTGTGGGAAATGTTTGTATGTATATGTGTGTGTGTGTATATTGTTTGCATGTGAGTAAATGGCTGTGTTGAGGTTGTGTTCCATCACTCACTGTCCCTTTTTTTTAAATTTCTTGGTCAGGGATGTCATTGAAAAATCGGCAGAGCTGGTCGAATTTAGAGAAGTATATTTTTCTGATGTCTTTATATTTTTCACATTTGGTTGTGCAGCCCTGTCTCCACCTCGCTCAGAGGGCAGTGTTGGCACAGCCTTTCCTCAAAAAGGTAGCCAATATTTTTGGTGGCAACCTTTTTCAATGGCCAGGCTGTGCTCACTGAGTCTTTACACAGAAAAAATGGTGATGTACATTTAACACCCTAGGGTGTTTATATGAGACCATGGTCTCATATAAACAACCTAGGGTTTAAGTGTACACCAGCAGTGTTAGATTTACACCGGCATTTTTGCTGTGTACTTTGTCAAGGTGGGTCTCAGTTTGTCATCAGTCACCACAGTCTGGCAATGTGTCAGTGTGTGTACTGTCTTTTTAGGGCCAGACAGCATTGCATTTTGCTTTGTGTTTGTGTGTCTCAATAGGTGGTGTACTTTTTCACTGCTCCTCTCAGCTCCAGTACGGAGGCCTTTAGCTCATTCTTTATTTGGCTGAGCTGATCGCTCAGGTACTGTGAGGGTTCGCTGGGTGCTTGATGGGACAGCACCAGCTCCTTTAACACCACTATTTCCACCTCCTGCAGGGAGAGCATCTCTCTCATCAGGGAGACTGTAGTCTTCAGCTGTCTGTAGCACCCAGCATAGTTCTCTGAAGGGTGAACCTTCTCTCCCTTTTCTGCCTCCAAAACATGAACTTCTCTTTTTTTTCTTATTTTGTTATTGTAGTGCTCTGTTTGGGCATCTCAGTCTTTGGCAGTGCTTTTATAGCATCCAAATCCCTCTGGACAGAGCTGAGGCTAGCTTCACTTCCTTGGAACATTACAGTGCTGTTATGAGTGTGCTGTCACTCTCATCCTCCTTATATGTGGTTATATGTCTTCCACTACAGATACCGTTGTCTTTATAATGCCTGTAGTGCTTGCAGACAGCACTGTGCCAGGCCTCTTTACAGTCTGTATGCAGGAGCAGGTTGCAGATAGCACTGTGCCAGGCCTCTTTACAGTCTGTATGCAGGAGCAGGTTGCAGATAGCACTGTGCCAGGCCTCTTTACAGTCTGTATGCAGGAGCAGGTTGCAGATAGCACTGTGCCAGGCCTCTTTACAGTCTGTATGCAGGAGCAGGTTGCAGATAGCACTGTGCCAGGCCTCTTTACAGTCTGTATGCAGGAGCAGGTTGCAGATAGCACTGTGCCAGGCCTCTTTACAGTCTGTATGCAGGAGCAGGTTGCAGATAGCACTGTGCCAGGCCTCTTTACAGTCTGTATGCAGGAGCAGGCTGCAGATAGCACCGTGCCAGGCCTCTTTACAGTCTGTATGCAGGAGCAGGTTTGTTGTGAAACACCCGTCTCCTATTTGGGAGAAATTTGCTGTTAGGTTCACTGTTCTCAGAGCAGTTTTAAACTTTTTTGCTGTAGCACCTTTGACACTGTCAGGACACTGTATTGCAAAAAGGGAAATTGATACATTTCCAACTGTTACTTCCCAACACCACTATACTGTAGCAGCTAGCTAACTAGCAATAGATTTAGCTAACTGATTTATATGACCTTGTGGCTAAATTAAAGAAGTAATTAGAAGTAATACTTTTTATATTCCAGATTATTTATTAGTTTTTTTTCAAGAGGTAAATATGTCTCTCTCATCACTGCTGGTGTTGTACTTTTTGGTTTGTTAGTCTTTATTTAGTTTGATAGCCTCCTATAACACTGCACTGTCTTATTGCTAGATGTTTCCCCCTTGCTGCGGGAGACATGAGTCGACAAAAAAAACAATGTTCTAAAGTGCCAAGGGTCAGTTATGTCGACCAAAACGTGTAAACAGTGAAAAATCTAATCAAAATGGTGTTATTAGCGATAAACCATGGCATGATGCCCACATGTTATCTGTATGGTTGTATGAGTGTACGAGCTCATAGCAGAATATATTTGGCAAATGCGTGACCTGTCGAGAGTGACGAATAAATAAATAAACAGCCACCCAATTCAAAGCATTTGCTCATGTTCGTCTAACAGTACATTGACAAGTTGAAAACACAAGGTATAAACACAACAACATGCCTAAATTCTGCACAAAGTCCAAGATAATGTGTCCCACAACAGCACTATTAACATTTAGTTATGTCTGAATGAATGTTCTTCTACAAACTTTAACATTATTTGAAAAAAATCTAAAACACAGTTTGGTGACAGTCAAGATTTAAATGAGCATATCTCTATTAATATTTGGAGTAGAATCCCCTCCTATAAACCAAAATGCGTTTTTGCACTCTCAGAAATAAAAGTACAGTAGAGGTACACTTTTTTTCCTTAAGGAATTTCACAAATGTACCCTGAAAGTACATTAATGTTCTATTTGGGTACTAATAAATACCATATACAAGCAAAAAGGTAGAAATTAATTATGTATTTCTGGCTAGGGGTACAATTTTATGTACCCATAGGGCACCACTCCAGTGACAAGCATTTGTACCTTTTTTCCGAGAGTGTGGGTCAAAGGGACTCAAAATTATATATTTCTTCTGTTTATTGTTTATCCATCTACTCAAATAATACAAAGCACTTGTGGTGTGTCAAAACAGATACTGTCAAACTGTCCAGCTGTGTCCAACTTAAAATATCTCAAGCAACAGCAGATTTTCTTTTCACTATTACACATCACCAATGATTAACAAGTAATTATGTTAAATAGGCAAAATAATGTCAGGATCAATCAAAACAATTGGAATGTTGGCAGCCATATTGGCTAGCCACTGCAGGGATTCTAGTGTTCTGGAAAAGCTGTCTCCTCTTGTCCTTGATGTTGTTTTTGAGTAATTGTCTTTGGTTTACCTCATTTTAAAATAGAAATTTGTTTGAATTTTAAGAACTCATGTGAAGCATGACTGATGACTGCACTCTAAAAACTCTCTGAAATATGCACAAGGAACACATAGAAGGGTGTTTGGTCTGCGCTGTGTACGATGGGATAACAGACCGCACTGTTGAATGTGTCATTCCAACAGACCGCACTGTTGAATGTGTCATTAAGTACACAAAGGTGAGTATACTTCACCTTCACCAATGGGACAACAGACCGCACTGTTGAATGTGTCATTAAGTACACAAAGGTGAGTGTACTTCACCTTCACCAATGGGACAACAGACCGCACTGCTAAATGTGTGATTAAGTACACAAAGGTGAGTGTACTTTACCTTCACCAATGGGACAACAGACCGCACTGTTGAATGTGTCATTAAGTATACTAAGGTGAGTGTACTTCACCTTTACCAATGGGACAACAGACCGCACTGTTGAAAATGAGTGTACTTCACCGTAACAGCCCACCTTAGACAGCATGTGTTCATTGTCTTCAGCCAGAGCACAAACCCATGTTGGGAAAATAAGCTAAAGTATGTTTTGCTTAATTTTACAATTCAAAGTCAAGAAGAATGCAGATAGATTGAATCTGGGCCCAAACTTTTACTTTTACTTTTAGTCCAGCAAATGTTGCCATTCAGTCTGTCACTGACATTTGGAATCCCATTCTTTTATAGGATGATATAGAAAATGGCTGAACTGAGAAACATGCATATCATACTGGCAAGAATCAGGAAGCTCAGCTGAATTTGTGATGGCCTTATGAGGATGCATACAGCAAAGGGAATGAGTTTCTAATAACACATATACAGTCAAGCCGGAAAGTCTGCACACACCTTTCACCTTCTCCACATTTTATTACGTTACAGACTTATACTACAATAGATTGAGTTCATTTTTGCCTCAAACATCTACACACAATAGCCAATAATGGTTTGAGAGTCCTCTAGGTGCCTTTTGGCAAACTCCAAGCGGGCTATGATGTACCTTTTACTAAAGAGGGGCTTCCGTCTGGCCACTCTACCATAAAAGTCAGAGTGACCCTCGGGTTCCTGCTTACCTCCCTGGCTAAGGCCCATCTTCTCCGATTGCTCAGTTTGGCCGGGCGGCCAGGTTTAGGAAGATTTTTAATGGTTCCAAATGTCTTCCATTTATGAATGATGGTGGCCACTGTGCTCTTTGGGACCTGTAAAGCTGCAGAGATTTTTCCGTACCCTTCTCCAGATCTATGCCTTGACACAATCCTGTTTCTGAAGTCTGCAGATAATTCCTTTTACCCCATGGCTTGGACATACACTGTCAACTGTGAGACCTTATATAGGCAGGTGTTGGCAATCCCCAATCATCTCCAATCAATTGAATTTATCACAGGTGGACTCCAATTAAGTTGTAGAAACATCTCAAGCAGTATCAGTGGAAACAAAATGCACCTCAGCTCACTTTTGGGTGTCATATCAAAGGGTGTGCAAACTTGTGTACATATTAAAAATCTAAATGTTAAATATCATAAGTTAGCACAAATGTCTAAAAACCTGTTTTCACTTTGTCATTATGGGCTATTTTGTGTAGAATTTTGAGACAAAAAATGAACTCAATCTATTGTAGAATATGTCTGTAACGTAATAAAACGTGAAGAAGGTGAAAGGGGTGTGCAGACTTTCCGGCTTGACTGTCAATGGATTTAGGACTGGTAGAAATAAATGATAGGTCTTGCCAGTTAGCCTGAGAACTTTACTGTCTGACTTAATTTTCCTGGGGCTGGAGTTTGAGGGAGGGGAATGGGGGGGTGACTAAGATAAAACTCCAACAATCTTGGCATACTTGTAACCCTACAAATTAAATTTATCAGTGCCCTAAGGCTCCCCATTTCATTTTACATCCCGTTTTAGTTGGGTTAAAGATGAAGAAAGTAGTGGCTGTTGCTTTTGCAAGTTTGTTTTGGAGGGGAGGGGGCAGGCATCTGTGGCAGACAGTGTAGAATTTCAGAGTTCCTGAGTTCTCACAGAGCTATATCCTTGCATGTAGAACTGGTGAAGCGGGGATTATAGAGTCAGCAGGATAAAACTATATGGACAGATACAGGGGTGCGCCCCAATATTCTTCACTCCCCACCTCCTTTTCTCCACTCCTCTCCTCCATCCGTCTCCTACAAGGAAGTATGCAAAACAGCCTGTATGTTTCAAGTACCCGTGTTTGCATGTACACTATACAATGTACCTGATATTGTGGTTTGCGTTGAGACATGAATTAATATGTAACCATTAATACGTAATTAATATGTAATCAGCAACATTAGATTAAAACACAAAGATCCGTTTCCGGGGCACGGAAGAGAGGAGGTGGTAGTTGAGGAAAGGAGAGTGCATTTTTCGAGTATTGGGAGACACCCATGCTCTGTTCCCTGGTCACAGCCCACCAGCACAGTACACAGAACACATTTACATTCATATTCAATTCTCTTTTGGAATGAATGCTGGTCAAACACAAAACCTGGGTAAACAGCCACCCAAATGCCAGTTCCACTTTGCTTTCTTTAGTGCAAACTCTGTTCACATGGGGTTTTCTGCTTTTTAGTTGAATATGTCAAACTTTAGGCCAGAGTCATGATTAACTAGAATTGTATCGGGAGCAAGCTCAATAGTGTTATGGGTACAACTTCACATTTTTATCCCAGTCAAATTCTGTCACCTGCATGTTTCCACAGTTAAATTACATTTAAAATTATTGTGTGATATCATTCAAAGCACTTAATTTAGCGACCCTGATTTTGTGGGAAACTGAGCTGTTTTGCCAAGTAAATGTAGGGCGATGTCTTCATTTCATACTTGTTTGTCCTTGGTGGCACAGTCAAATTTATGAACCTCGAAAATAAAGACAGAACATCCATTTTCTATTTGCATCATGCAATATATGTCAAATTAAATTTCCCGTCTTTAGAGAATCACACCACCAAAGGTGGTGTGCATTTTAGTGTGAGGACAGGGATGACATGCTTTGTCAATATGTTGAATCGTTTGATAAGGCAAATTGATCCCCCACCTTTTTTTATCTTCTCACTGCTGACACAGCATGGTGCACTGTAGATAAACCCACACCATACATTTTACTGGACCAGAATTAACATTTTTGTACTTAAGAATGTGTGTATTTCATTTAAGTAATGCTAAATAATACAGAAATGTCACGGTCAGGATTTGTTTACTTGCTTGTGAGGCATTTCAATCACTGACATTGTGTTTAGCTACTGTATGACACACCTGCCACCGGCGATTTACAGCCATGGCTCACTCATCTCGATTACTTCCCATTTGTAGTAAGAAAAATAACTGTGCAATCTTGTAGGTCACAGGCAAACTACAAAACTGAACAATTTCATATTTAACAGCTAATGTTGTTCAAAAATACAGTATACAATATATCTCCTGAATCACAATTTATTATAATTTTATAATTTTGTTTAAAAAGCTGAAGTGAATAATTTCTGGTTCCACAATACCACAGCGATCTGTTATATTTCACACAAACCAGATATGAAGATCACTAGCAAGACATGAAACATATGACCTCAAAACAATGGGTTTCCATTTAATATTTACCTTAAGCCATATAAATAAATATCAATAATAATGTGCACAGTATTAGTGTGTTGAGGAAGCCAGCGATAAAAACAGCCAATGAAATCTATGGTGGGAAACTGCCAGGCAGTGCATGACCCTACGACAAGAACAGGAAATTATCTTCCTAACTGAATCAATTCCTGATTAGATACAACACTCTTGAGAAATATCAATCAGGCTTACCATATAATCAATCAGGCTTACCAATTCGATCTAACCATAGCACAGAGACTGCTCTGGTAAAGGTTGTAAATGACCTTCGGGTAACCATTGACAGTGGTGCTGTTGCTGTTCTAGTTTTACTGGACTTGAGTGCCGTTTTTGATACAGTGGATCACAACATTTTAATGCACCCTCTGGAACATTGGGTGGGTCTTTCAGGACCAGTACTAGAGTGGTTTAAATCTTACCTTCCTGTGAGAGGATTTGTTGTTGCACTAAGAGACGCTGTGTCTGACACAGTTAGTATTATGTGTGGGGTCCCTCAAGGATCTATTCTTGGGTCTTTACTGATCTCTTTGTACGTGCTACCACTGGGTAGAAAGCATAGTGTCAATTTCCACAGTTATGCTGATGACACACAATTGTACATTTCTGTGTTCCCTGGTGATACAAGTCCACTCAGCTCACTGGACAAATGTCTGAAAGATATAAAAATGTGGATGTGCCAGAATTTTCTCCAGTTGAGCGATGACAAAACAGTGGCCATTTTGGTTGGACCAAGACCTCAAAAATATGCAATATAAAAAAACCTAGAGCATCTGGGACTGTGCAGTAATTGGGAAACCAAGAACCTAGGCGTTATTATAGATAATGAGCTAACCTTTTAGCCCCATATAAGAAATGTTACTAAAATTGCCTTATTTCATTTAAGAAACATTGCAAAGGTCAGACCTCTCCTCCGACAAGCAGACGCAGAAAAGCTTATGCATTCTTTCATCACCAGCCGCCTTCACTACTGCAATAACCTTCTCTCTGGTCTCCCCCAAAAAAGCATTAAACAACTACAGTTAGTTCAGAATGCGGCTGCAAGGGTATTGAAATAGAGACCACACTCCTTACACTACACTGGCTACCTGTGCATTTTAGAATAGATTTTAAGGTTCTTCTTCTGGTTTTTAAAACAATAAAAGGTTTAGCACCAAAATACTTAGGTGACTGCATTCAGGAACATGTGCCTAGTAGAACCCTTAGATCCTCCACTACTTCTCTTAGTGATTCTGAAAGTAAACCGTAAGAGAAGCAGTGAGGCGGTTTTTAGCTTTTATGCCCCAAGGCTTTGGAACGCCCTACCAGGCAATATCAGAGAGGCAGAAACACTTTTAATAAACTTCTTAAAACACACTTATTTAAACTTGCCTTCAGTTAGCCTGCTCTGCCTTTTAATTTTCTTACTTTTAGGCTATTGATAATGTTTTAATTATTTATTACCTTTGTTTGTATTGTCTTAGCATGTACTATTGTTTTTACTTACTTATTTAAAATTTTCTTTAAGGTTTTTTAGCTTATTAAAAACCCATATATTTTCATCTTATCAAGTGGGTTTTATCTTCCATCTTATTTTGCATTATGTTCAGTTGTTGCTTGTTGTCTGTTGAGCACTTGAAAAGTCCTCTATAGTGGGGCAAAATACCTCTATACTGGTGGCAGGAAGTCCTTTTGGCGCAGCCAAGGCAAAGTCCTCCATAAAGAGAAAGGCAAAAAGTCTTTAATAAAAAGAAGGCACAAGACCTTTCAAGAGAGGCAAAAGTCCTGCAGCGGTTGCTGGGAGGCAAGACTATTAAAAAAAGACCACCCACAGAGAGGCTAACAGGCTAAAGAGCACATAGTATGCTTGTCTCGTATTTTTGTATGTACTGTGCACAGCAGATAGCAAGTAGCAAGAGCTATGGCACTCTATCCCTGTTTTTATGTTGATTTTATGTCTATTTTTTCTTTTATTGCTCTGATCTGTATTTTGTTTTTATTGTTGTGAAGCACTTTGGGCTGCATTTTATGTATGAAAGGTGCTATACAAATAAAGCTTGTTATTATTATTATTATTATTATTAACAGTCAAGATAACATTAAAATACTTTTGTAGGATACTTCAATGTATGGGATATGCAGATCATATTACCATTATCAGTGAATGATTATTATAAATGTTATCATTGTGGTTACTGATACTGTAATATCCACTGTGACCTACAGAATCATGTACATCTGTGTCTCTGCAGTCTACATACTCAGTATTGCTGCACATGCACCTAAACCTTGAATACACATAACTGAAGATTACTGCCAATAAACACATCCATTAGAAAGTGTATACAGACCACTATAAAGTTCAATCAGTGTGCCATGGGAACACCCAGAATAAGACCAAATAAACATTCCTGGGGGATTATATTCCTGGGGGGTATACTACGAAGAAAGCTTAACATAGCCAGGGTTTCTTTACATTAGCTGGCTTCAGAAAGCCTAAACACCGCAATCTGGCGTAACCGAATGGAGACTCCTTTTTCCAAAGCCAAAGAGTTGATTGGTCAAAGGGTGGTGCTTTTATATGTTTCAATCTGTTATCCTGAACATAACCTGCCCCGAAGCAGGTTAGCCGTGCAGAGTAAGTTGCCGTGGCAATATACCCCGATTAAAAGTGAGTCGGCATAGTGATACAGAAAACCCAGAGTTGAAGCTTAATTTAGCTTGCTATCCCCTTAATCTCGCTTCGTAGTACACCCCTCTGGTCAGGATCACAGCAATGCTATCTTTATGTTACATAGAATGTACCTAGAACCTAAGAGGAATGCTCGTAGAATGTTACTGGAATGTTCTTTTGTTATCGTGAAGTAACATTTCCTTATACACCCCAGATGTTCCAAAAATAACATTTTGTAATGACATGGCAAGAATGTATGTATGTTAGCAATGTACTCCGGTCTCACAATAAGGGAATGTTAAATCCAAGTCTTAGAGAAACCTAAAGGGAACGTTTCTGCTAACATTCCTAGAACATTCCTCTAATGTTACATAGAATATTCCTGTAATGTTAGTGGTATGTGAAGGGGACGTTCCATGGACAAGTTGTAGGAATGTTCTGAGGACCTGAAAAGAACTCAACATTATGATATCCAGAGAATGTATTGCAACGTTTGTGACATTTAGGGGTCGTTCCCGGAATGTTCATTTTGTTATCAGGGCGGAACATTCCCCATAGACATTTCTCGAAGCATAAGAGAAACCCAAGAAGAAGAACGTTCCCCAGCAATGTTAGCAATCAACCTATGAACGTTCCCCATACTACCCTGAATGTTCCCAAAGTAACGTTCTGTAATGACATTACAGGGCTGTAAAGAGAACGTTCTTTAAAGATCCCGAACATTCCTTATTCCCCATACTACCCTGAATGTTCCCAAATTAATGTTATGTAATTACATTACAGGGCTGTATAGGGAACATTCTTTAAAAATCCCAAACGTTCCTCATTACCTGGGTTGTTACTTTCTTAATAAAGTGCTTCCCAACAATAAAAAGTATGTATGCACAAATATAATCACAAAATTGCACTCCTGTGGTTAATGAGAATTAGCAACAATTAGAGTCCTGCCTTGCAACCAATTGTTGTTGAATTAGATCTCTTGATTCAAATACTGAGAGCAATGATTCCCTGGAGAAGAAAATTAAAATGTGTGAAAGGATAGCCAGGTGTGAGTTTTAAAGATGTTATTTCTGTTTAATACTGTGGATAATACATGACAATGTGCAGTGTGTGCTTTGCTGTTTTGTATCCTAAGATGTATATTTTGGTCATATAGTGAAATACTCTAGTGTTCATGCATTTTAGTAACCACAGATAATCTATTCTTTCTGTGTTGTGTTTCATGTCTAAAAATATATACATATTATGTCATCACGTTGACTGAACAGCATAAGCAGCATTTGTCAAACACAGAGACCGAAATGGTAGACAACTTTAGACAGGGTTGACCCAAAACGCAAATGTTTTCTTTTTTAATCAGGGTTTTTGTCATTGTTGATGGTATCTAATCCCGATCCCATAAGAGTTTGCGTATTATCGTAAATTCTTAATTTTCCGAGTAGCCTACTTAGATATGGTGACATTGTGTTGTGTGAAAACCATAACCCGAACAGAGCTGAAGTGCACAACCTTTTTGTTGCAAATTAATAAAGAAATCTTGGCCTACACATAGACGGATGTTTTCTGTCGGCTTTTGTGCGAGATTGAGACTCGTGACGGTGTTTCACTAGAAATGTTTGTTAAAAACATGTAGCCAATGTCACAGTTATGAATAGATTTTATACATTACTACAACGCGCTCTATGATATTTTGCGTGATAACTTTATTTTCTGTGTCTGACAAATGGATATTTGTTCCCATAGCCTACTGCGTAAACATCACCTGCAGTAAATCTTTCGTTAGTAGTGAGTATTGTAGGCTACTGGACCATGTCGGCAGCCTTTCTTTTAAGTAGGCTACAAGTGAAACAGTGAACAGTTAATACTGCGCTGCTCGATCCCCTAAATATGCGCCTCAGCACGCCAGCAAAAGCTGGCAACATGCATTAATTTAGCCAAAGGGGAAACAAACCCAGAGTGAAAATGACCCAACCTCAAGCTAGAGAACGCCGCAAATAAATATGCTCTTGGGAAATCCACAACAGCTGTCGTTAATTTCCAATCAAGACTCACGTGAGCTGAAGGAAACTCGTTAGCAGACAAAATAATTAAAGGGGCGCACTCATGAGGCAGCATAGGGACGTAACATGTAAGATGACACAAAACAGGCTCAATCAAAACAACGACTCCGTAAATTCCACATGTATTCCATGGAAATCCACAGAGGACAAGAATACAGATAAAGACGGTATTATTATCCCAGCAAAAAATATATATTTTGGGCGAGAACAAAAAAAAACTTGCACTTATGTTACTTTGTCTCAGTGATATTTAGAGTAATTCTGACTCTGAAAACAAACTTCCAAAAGTTACCTTACAGAAGAGACCAGGATTATGCCTGTAGTCAAAGCAGTTATTATTTTGAGGCTTGTGTTCAAAAAAGGTGGTGCTAGAGAACGGGTTAACTACCTACAGTCAATCATTGTTTTTATTTTTCTGCTGTGATTAATTAAATACTCTTTGCCATTTTGGCATTGTGAGTAAATGGCAATTGGCCTGTTTTGAATTTTGAATCTGGCATACACAGTGGGAAGTCTATGCATTATTGTGACAAAATCTGTTCAATAAATAAATGGGTTTATGTTATTGTGTGCTACTGTGACATTGTAAATATGTTACACATACAGACATGCACCAATTATTATTACATCGCTGCGACGGGGGTTTTGCGATCACCTCCGTCCTTGTGTTTGTCTGTCTATCCATAACAACATTCACGCCCAGTTCTTATCTGATTTGGATGAAACTTCACAAAGAGGTTGACGGGCAGACAAGGACCTGAATTCTCAAATATTTTTTAAATCAGTCAATGACAAGAATTTTAATTCATAGTAATTTTCTATGTCTAATGAAATCAACATGGAGGAATGGACGTTTAATCTTTCGAACGCACAAGGGGACATATGTGGGAGAGCAACACTTGCGGCAGTCTGCTCACGCACAGATGTAGGCATCTCTCTATGTGCCATAATAATAATCATCATCATCAGCAGTAGAGGTTATCGTAGAAGAGAGAAGCAGTATTAGTAGAAGAAGATTTAGTCGTAGTACTTTATACTTTATATTTATTTGTTGGACATTTTTATCCAGAATGGCAGTATACATTTAGTATTTATCATAAAAGCTGCAAGAACTAAGCCAACCATACAGAATAGTAAATAATGTATTTGATAAAACATCAAGCTAAACATTTGCAATTCATACAGCCAAACACTCTGGCATAGACTTAATTTTAAACAATTACACAGACATTTTTTCACATAGCATAAAATATGTTATAAAATCCTAAGAGCAATATCAAGAGTAACATGGAACCATACGAGCTATATTTTACTGTCTCACTAGACCGTTGAGTTTGATTGATTGATTCAACAGATCAATTGTTTCAGTTAATTCATTTTTATTGATTTATACAGCTGACTCAACATTACTCCTGGAATATTTGAAATAGCGGTGTTGGCTTTAGCCAGAGTTGCCTCATTCCATTTCTCAATCCAAATGAGTCATTCCCTGTCAGGGAATCAAAACACCAGAAGCTTTGTCAGGCAGAAAATTAGAACCGACAGACAGACGAGAGGTTAAATTTACCAGCAGCTGATCAGTGAAACAAGGGCCGGTTCTCACAAGCACCATAGGAAAATATCAAACAGATTATTCAACAAGAGACATAAAATATCAACAGCAGCTGACTGTCTGGAACCCCACCTGCTAAACACAATCACTGGCTTCGTCTCCATTTTATTGCTTGCCTCGTTTACAGTAAAGATAGAACTGTTCTAAAATAACATGACTTGCATATAAATGGGTTGGGGGCTTCTGGGTGGCTCGTTCGGTTAAGGCACCACGCTGTGGTGCAAGGATGAGCCCCACCATCTCGGATCGAATCCAGAACATGCCAGTACCGACTGTGCCGGTAGTCCCATACCCATAGCCAACACCATAGGAAAATGTGCAATTTCCATTTGCATTGCCCAGGGTGTGGGAGGGTTCAGTTGGTTAATGTGCACGTTTCATCACTCTTTAGCATGCACCGCTGGTCGATCAGGCACCCATGGACTTCATGCCAAAGCTGCATATGAAAGGTCTTCCTCCGACTTAATTGTATGCGAGCTTGGCTGTTGGTTGCGGTGTGGAAGCATCTGACGACACCACGTTTTGGAGGAGAACCGCAGATGTCTACACTTCTCCTGAATCGGCAGCAGAGTTCCTGGATGAATGCGGCTACGGTTTCAGATAATTGGACGTTCCAAATTAGGGTGTGAATTGGACATTCACCACAAAATCTATTTTTTAAAAAAGAAAAGAAAAAGGGATGTGGTTTACAGTCACGTGTTCCCTGCAGAGTTTGATTGCCCTGATGTCCTTTCTTTAGTTAAATAATGAAACCTATTTCACTGATTTAATAGATTTGCAATACCAGGGATTCAACAGTGCTGATTTTACTTCATCACTGTCAATGTACACGTTGATAAAAATGGTAATGGCAGGTTTCCAGCAATGATGGGTTTTGGTTGTTTGAGCATGATTGGAGTGCATTCATACTTTTAGAAGGCAAGGCTGATGCCAATTGTTACTTAATGGTTCTTATCAATCATCGCCACTCCATAATAAAGCTTTTTTTTTTTTTGCAAAGAACAGACATTCAAGATAAAAATGCCCCAACCGCGGTTCATAAGTAGTCACACAATGATTTGAGGAGCATGATAGTAACGTTTTTCATATGTCATGACCTTCTCAGTCACCAGGGGCCTCATTTATAAAACTTTGCACCAGTTCTACAATAAAATGTTATGCACACAAAAAAGGAGAAAACTGCGTACACTCAAAATATCCTAATAACTGAATGCAGGTTTTTCACAATCAACTTGAAATGTTGTGTATGTGCACAAGCCTAGTATCCCGCCCCACAAGTGGTTAATGGAATGCCTAATCGGAATATGATACGCATATAAATCAGCTTGTCAATCCAATTTATTGTCAGAGAAAATGGAGACTCAAACCATCACTCTGCTGCCAGATACGCAGTAGATATGGATGGATCTTTAAGGGTTTCTTCCCCCGACTTATTTGTCCATAGAGTTCAATAGGAAAATGAATCCGTAGAAACAATACTGGTTTTTGCCAAACCTGCTTCATAGCGCGGAGAGTTATGGACGAATGGGAGCCAATCATGTGGCAAAAGGTCGGTTTCAAACATTATGTCCCAGAATATTGTAAACAAGTCTGGGATTTTTCACAGTAACATTACTGTAATAACAAATTTTATGAAACCATTTTCTAGTTTGGTTATTCGCAGTCTCGATTAGCATTAGCTCTTAATGTCGGCATTGAAATAATGTAGACTTATATTGTGTTATTCATTCACATTCGTATGTTTGCTTATTCGGGTCAGTGTTTCTAACCTGTCAGACATGACTGACTAGCAAGCTAACGTTAGCTACAACGGACTCTGTGGGTTGGCAGCGCCTGCTTCTGCTCAAGCTTGTGCATGTTTGGAGCATGTTCACCATAGTTTAGTGGTGCGCACATATGGGAGGGGCTTAGGAGAGAGAGAGGAGAGCAGCAGGCAGAAGTCGTTTTTGCCTTGTATGTTTTCAAATGTTTGTTACTTTAATGTTTGTTACCCTCCTATTCATAAAAATAATTTTCTATATACCATATGTCCCAAGTATCAGTGACAAAAGTGTGTAATAATTTAGGATTATAAAGCTGGAGACAGGAAACTATAGTCTTTGCAAAGGGAAAGTTAACTTCCACTTTAAAAAAAAAGAAAGAAGAAAAGCTCTGGCCTCCAGCCCGGGCACTATCATTTTCAGGTCACACCTTTTCCTGTTCCTTGGATTTTTTAATCTTAAAGTTTGTATGATTGAATCAAAAAAAGAAACTTAAGTCTGGTTTGATTGAATTGCATATTCCCTTAAATGGACTAAGTGCATTTTATTGAATCTAGTGGAGTGTTTTCTACTTCCATCAACTAGGCTAAGTGTGAGTCTAATGACATTCTCCTGGAAGAGTAGTCTCATATTCCTCCTGCAGAATTCCAGTAGCTGGTAGACTGTATGCCAAGGTGCATATTGTTCACTACGTGTATGCGTGTGATGTAATGTGTTTATCAAGGGAAATTATACTTTTAGCATTAATTTAAATATTTTAAAACTCTGTGCTCCATGTTGGCTTTGTCGCTGCATAGAATCCTATTCAGTGCTAGTTTGAGTCTGGGTTACACTGTCTTTATCAGATTTCCTCTGGGGATCTACAGCAATGGAACGCAGATGGCTTTGTATTACCAGGTAAGTGTGAGTTGACCCGAGTCAGGTTTAGGCTTATTAATGTAAATATTTGTTAAAAAGGGCCTGTGCAGTCATAATGCAACTAAACTACCATCACAGACTAGCAGCTGAAGGTAACAGCCATTTGCCATTGTATTTAAATACAGTCATCTGTGAAACCTGTTCAGACAAAGAATTAGAGGAAGGACCCAAGTAGAGGAAAAGCCTTGGAAAAACAGTTTCTAGTAAATCCTGTTAGAGCAGCGGAATGGGGGGAGTACATTTTGATACATGGGTGGGCCTCAGGTTACACCGTGTGCCACTAGCCAGTAGATGAGGTGGGGGCGACGAAGGTCATGGCACTGTGTTTCAGTCACAGCTGGATGACCGGAGGAGCTGAGAGGAATTTGTTACGATAAAAATGTGCAGCATAGGCCTTCTGGCCTTCAGCACCGAGCACTCAGCCGGAGCCTGGAAAGCAAAAAGAAAAATAAAGACAAAATGTGCACACAATTGCACCCACATAGAAGCATTAAATACAGCTACAGACCACAACAAACTGTAATGCACCATCAGCTGTGTCATGCCTGACATGCCAGCTGTCTGGATAAAGCTGGCACTTTTTATGAGCAGCGGAGACCAATATAATTTCAATTTACAGGGAGGGTGGGGGGATGAAAGTCCAAATGACAGCCAGAGAAAATGGAAAGCTGTCCTGCACATCAAAAATGTTGGTGTAGATGTAACACTGCTGGTGTACACTTAACACCCTAGGGTGTTTATATGAGTCCATGGACTCATATAAACACCCTAGGGTGTTAAATGTACACCACCAATTTTGCTGTGTGTGTTTATTTTTTGCTTTAAACTTAAGGACCGTGTAGGACTTGATCAGGGCAAATAAAGTTCAAAGGTTGCACAACTCTCTCTGTAAGCAAAGTAATTATCAGTTGTGGGTAGAAAACTCTGCCATGTCCAAGTGAATTTTTTTACCTAAATGGTGGTTTCCTGTTTGTTATCTTTAGTGTTAAGTCCCTGCAGCTTTGTTTCTGATTATGTTCTCTCTTAGGTTGTTCTCCCAGAAACCAAAACCTGGTGAAAGGACTTTGGAACATTAGTTTGCACTACCCACTGGGGGTTACATTTCAGGAAGGGTCAATGGTGTGTCCATCTTGGCTAGACGCCAGCTACAGATAATGGATAGTGTGCTGCAGGACCTTGGTTCGCAGGGAGGGTTCTGCCAGTATGTTGCAGAACATCAGCCTTTGTGTGTGTGTGAGTCTTTGGGCCTCATTCATGAAGTGTTCCTAAATATGCGTGTATATTTATCTACGAAATTAGTTGGTATGGAAAGATTTACGCCAGATTCATCAAACCGTGTAGGAAAGGCAGATTTTTTCATATTCACGGATGTACGTATGTTCATAAATGCCGATTCATTGTACATGACAAGCACGTTCATGTTATTTTGTGATTAGCATAAATCCACACCCTTGAATTGCCTTGTCACTTCCATTTAGAGGTCCGTCCGAAGTCACAATGGCCCAGAAAAAGTAAAAGAAAAAATTATTCCGACACTGAAATCAAAGTTTTATTAGCAGATGTTCAATCAAGGGAAAAAAATTGGAAACGTGATTCCAACCCAATTTAGCCATCCATAGACAACTGTTGTTCACTGGGGTAGTTAGGAATCTATACTCTGACACAGCAAACAGCAATATGACATAGCTACACTAACAAGTCTCTCACCGCATCATTCTGCAAACGAGTGCCAACTGAAGCTGTTGTGGGTCCCACCCGTCAATGTTCCCACCAAGCAACCGGGCCAGGATGTTGAGCAATACATTTCGCATGACATATGAGCTGCACAGATGTGACAGTCCTTTCTATGAATATTTTGCGTATCTTCGGATGGAGCCTTGAGGTATACGTTTGTGCAGTACAGTTACGGCACCAATAACATTTGGCAGGTTGGCAATTTCATAAAACCCTGAAAACGACTAACCAACCACACATCACTCTCAGCCAACAAATAGCTTTTGCGCGATCCTAATGATACATTCGGTTCCCTCCTAAGCAGCCAACTTCTCCAACAGCACAAGGTCAACCATTGGCTATACCAACCTGTAAGTCATTTTATAGCAAATTTCGTCCAATGTTTAAATGTTTGTTTTAATTAGCATATTTAATGTCATATAACAATTAAATTGAATCAATTTAAAAAATTGTAGCATACTGGGAGCATTAATTAAGTTGTGGCTCAAATTAAATAAATTCATAGCATTAAATTGATTACTAGGCTTAATCTAAAGTGCTTGCTTTTTACAGTTGTAATTATTACTTTTGCATTGTGCACTTAAAAGTCACAACAAACACACACACACACAACAAACACACAAACAAACAACAAAACAACAAAAACACACACACACAAATTTCACAAACACAACACAAAACAACACAAACACACAAAACACAAAAAACAACACAAACACAACAAAAAGTTTGTGAAATAGGACAACACCAGGCCCTCCCTTTATGAAAACAAAACCAAAACCCCAAAGCCTTCAAACACAAAACTTTTCAGAAAAGGACAAACCCCTTCCGAACCACGAACCTCAGCGATGGCCTTGCCACCACCCGAGCCCCCTAAACGCCTACCTCTATCATGCCTCTCTCCGCACCCCCTCGGTCGTTCTGTGCGCTCTACCTTGCCTGCCAATTCAACCCCACCATCAATTTTTTTATGCAATTAACTAAAAATACCTAAATAAAAACTAACTATAAAACAAATTTTTAATAAATTTTTTTACGTTTATAATACCCGTTTTTAGGTAATACCCAATGTGGTAATAGACACTAGGTTGCTTTTGTAACAGAGGTTGCTATCAGTAGGTTGGTGGTTACTGTTTTCACTTCACTGTTTGCTACTGTCTGTTGTTGTTCTTGTTGTGGTAGCTGTTGTTGTAAACAGCCAAAGAGTTGTTTGATTTTTTTTGTGTTTTTTTTTTTTTGTTGTATTTTTTGTTGTAACGTTAACTGGAACTTTTAAACAATAGCTAACTTACGCTAGCTGTTTTACAGTTACACACAGACAGTTTTATTTTTTTGTTTTATTGATATTTTTTATGGTTCGATTTTTTTTAGCTTTTTTAACGTAACTAACGTTAGTTTAAGTTAACTTTTTAAGTTATTTTTATTTAGGTTAAGCTTTAGTAGCTAGCTAGCTAGTTAGTTACTAGCTTAGCTAGTACCTTCACTAGTCTAGCTGTACGGACTGAATGATCCTCTCTATCCTAGTATTTCCGTTGGGTGGTTTTAGACTTTCCAGCGGGGAATCGGAAAAAGCCCAACCCACGGCGTGAAAATTACATTTGATTTTGTATGCCTGCACACAACACAACAGCACCAACAACAAACACTTCGCTTTTGTCGGTATTCTAACAGTTAGCTAACTGGTTCAGCACAGCTGCGACTGTGAGTCGTTTTTGAAGAAGTGCTGAGTAACCGGAAGTATCGTAGCAATTCATTTTTATTACATTCTGATATTATATATAGCCTAGAACTTATTAAAACATTGGTGGTATTAAAAATGTAAAATGTATTTTAGTTTAATGGATGTCGTTACACGTTTTATGGCTACCTAGTTAGGTTTGCTGAATTTGAAAATGGTTGGGTGGGTTGAAGGGGGTGGGGGGAAGACCAGCCACAGCCAGACAGAGAGGGAGAGGAGGGGAGGCATGGGTTAGGGCATGGTATTTTTCGATTTCGTAATGTTTGGGTTCTGTCCAATCACAAACATCACAAAAAACAACTGTTGTCCTATTTTTTTTTTTTTTGTGAAAGAAAATTGGGGGGAGGGGGGTGGTTCTGTCACACACAACAAGAAGTGTTTGTCCTACCTTTTTTTTTTTTGAAATGTTGTGTGTTTTTTTGTGAATGTGTGTGTTTTGTTTTTTGTGTCGTGTTGTTTGTTTTGTGATGTGTGTTTTGTGAAAATGTGTTTGTGTTTGTGAAATTGTGTTTGTGTTTGTGAAATGTCGTTGTGTTTTGTGAAATGTTGTTGTGTTTTGTGAAATGTCGTTGTTTTGTGAAATGTCGTTGTGTTTTGCACTTCTCAGCCACCGTATAAAAGGCTAAATTTAGTCTTGTGAATTTAACTGTGTCAGGGCGTGCTGGGTCGGAGGACCAGGCGAGACAGTGGGGATCTTAAAGTGCTGTAAACAGCGCCACTAGAACGGAGAATGACTCCATGAAAGGGACAATAAAAAACCAAACAGAAAACCAGACTCCCTCTCACATATAGAGAGGATGTTTTTTTCAGGGGGAGACTGGAAAACACAGGGAGAATGAAAAACAACTCGCAGTAAGGCGAGCGAACTCGTAAACACGAGAGATGAGCAGATCCTCTCTAAGAATGAGGAAATGCGATAACTAAATAATAACCTGGAGCGGGAGATACGGCTCCGAGATTAAGAGCACATGGAGAAATGGTAATAAACACAAAGAACCTCTCGCTCTCTATAAACGAAAGCAATAGGGAGACAGATAACGTAACAGAAAATAAAGGCAGAGGATTGAAAAGAGTAGGAGACTTCCTAAATAACTCTAAGACAGCCGAGCCAAGTCCCCCGTTGCTTTAACAACTTTAAGGCAATGAGGTCAGCTCGATCTGCCTGTCCTGTACCGTACCGGCGTTCCGTGTCAAACAAAAGACAATATGGAAGTGTAGAACAAAGAAGACGCAAGGTTTAAATAAGGAGCGGAAATGCGGCGCAAGTGAAAACACTGAGTAGCAGCACAAACAAAAACGAAAACCAAAAAAAAGAGGACGCTACACGAGCGCTCCACAGAGAAGTGGCCAATTAAGGAAGAGCAGGCTGAGAAACCATGACAAACAAAGTAAAAATAAATTCACAGGCCTATTCTAATTGACATTCAGAAGCTACATTTAGTGGCATTTTTAATTTGCGGATGCAGTACGCGTGGTCTTGAGCAGTTGTGATTTCTGTTCGTACTTACGATAACCTTGATGAATGCCAAAATATGAACAAAATTGCTCATACGAAGGATTTGCGTGCAATTTCGTTCTGCTCACGTTTCATGAATGAGGCCCACTGTGTGCATGCGTATGCACCACAAAGCCTGAAGTCACATGCACAGCACCTAAATCCATAAAACCTGTCCAGAGCAGGTAGACAGAGAGTACAACATTATGGGCTCTATCTTACACTCAGCAGTAAGCGGAGGTAACCCAAACACAAGTGTCTTTGCTAGTTTCAGACCAACGCAGTTGTCATTTTACCGTCCAATGCCCACATTTTTTAAACAGCAAGTTAACTTGGGCTCATCTGTGCGGGTTGTTCTCAAGATGAGGTGTGGCCAGGCAAATTTTTGGTGTATTGCCATTTTGAGGCAGCAGAAAGCATTTGCGCTAAAACCACCACAAACCTGGGCTGTGTCTGAATCAGAGCCCTATCTACTGCGTCCCGTGTACTCGCATAATGTTTAGTGACATGCAGTATGTAAAAAATATCCTTCATACTATTATCAGTGAAAATCCCAAAATAAGTATGTCATCCGGAGATATTAAGAAGCTTTTAAAAAAAGTAAACTCAACTGGCATACTCAGTAGTAGGCAAGTGCGCTGATTCGGACATGGCCACTGTCTTTATTCATGTCACAGTTGTTTCAATGTTATTTTAACGGCACAATATTAAGATAGTAATATGCGTCTACATTATCCTGGATCAAGCGATGGCTCTATCTTGGCCAATAGTTCCTGCAATCTTCCGGGTGTCATGGATCATGCCCTTCTTTCCTTATCTCCGCGTTTTGTGTTCTTTTTGTCTTTTGCCGGTAGTCTATCGGATTTTTCTGTGTTCCGCGACGGGTTTTGCTTTCGTCTCGGTAATTAGTGAGTTCACCTGTCCTGCGTTTCCGCTCACTATTTATACCCTGCTTTCTCCGTTTCTCGTTGCTTCCATGTTATTTCACGTAACATTCGAGCCGGTAAAAAGGTATAGGAAGTTGTACTGCTATCGACCGCTTTGCTTCTCAACGCGGGACTTGTTAGCAGTACAATTTAGGAAAAGCTAAGTGAAAAGTGAAAGGGTTTTCGTTTATTTGTTTTTACACTCATACCTACGAGTGCTCTAACCCAAGTCTTAGGGGTCTTGAGTTTCTCTTTTCTTTCTGGTTATTTGCTCCACAAACGGGAGTTAGATAAGCGTGACAGCTTATTTATTTTGTTTTGCTCGGATATCGAGTTCCTCGTTTTTATCGCGAGGTTAATTGTGTTCTCCTTATTTTCCCCCTTTCCACTACGGATTATTGTCCATTTCTGTGGTGTTCATTAGAACACTTTAAGAGTCCTTATCTGTCGCACCTGTCCCTTTTTTCTCTTTATTTCTTCTTCTCTCTTCTTTCTTTTTATTTTTTTTGTTTTTTGTCGTTTATTTTTTGTTGTTTTTTTTTTTTTTTTTTTTTTTTCGGTTTTTCTTTTATCACCCTGTTTATTATTGTTCATTTATATTTATTTCCCCCGCCTTCTGCTCTCGTTGCTGCTCTGTGTTTTTCCACATTTATTCGCCGGTAAAAAAAAAAAAGGTAAAAAAAAAGTAAAAAAAGCTAGTTTAAAAAAAAAAAGTTTAAAATTTAAGAAGTTAGAAAGTTCTCTTTTTTTTTTTCTCTCTTTCTGAGCAGAGGCTTTTTTTTTTTTTTTTTTTTTTTTTTTTTTTCTCCTAGTGCTTCTACACCCAAAGTATTTTGGGTTCTTTTTTTCTTTTCTGTTTTTTTTTTTTTTTTTTCGTTCCACTAACAGGAGATAAGCATATAGCTTATTTTTTTTTTTTTTTTTTTTTTGCTCGGAGATCTCGTTCTTATCGAGGTTTTTATTGTGTTCTTTTTGTTATTTTCTATTCCACTACGGATTATTGTCCGTCTCAGTGGTGTTCTTTCGAACATTTTCAGATTGCACAGCTATCGCATCTGGACTTCCAATATTTCCTCTGTGTCTCTGACACAGAGATCCCCCCACAGCACCTGGATCTCCAACACTTCCTCCGTGTCTCTGGCATAGAGAACCCTCTCACCGGGGGACAATCTTCTGTTAGGGAACAATGGCTATACATTAAACACTTTCCTGATAACACCAATATCATGCCTATAACAATGCGTGAATTGTCATCCAATCGAAAACCCACGAAAACACAAACTGCACTAGACGGACATTTGGAGTGCGGAAAATGCGCTTCAGATGTCTGAATCATAAGACAGGCAGAACATTACAATAGCCTACAGCCCTCTTCATCTACAGCCAGTAAATATATGGAATGGTTTTGATTGAAAAAAGTTCTAAACTTTGTCCAGCGAATATTGCATTTATTCAGAATATTAAAATCACATTTCCACAAATGTTTTTCAAATAGCCTACAGTCCAGGTGATTCACTGTGCATAAGGGTTTTTTACTTCTCAATATGGAGATGAATGTAAATTCCACCATTTAAAAAAAAAAAATTGTTTCTGATTTCCCCCCCCCCTTTTTAGTAGCCAATGGAACCCCTATTCCAATGCAATTCCCCCCATGTAGCAACCGCTTGAGAACCACCGCTATACAACCCTGTCAGCCGGTAGTAGGAAGGAGGGCGCCACGTCCTTTACAGGGCGCGACTCCTCAAGCTCCTGACCGTGATTCCAACACGTCCAGGGCCATGTAGTGCGCAGGGATTCTTTCTGAGCCCCTCCCCCCACCCGGAAGCAGCCGCCAATTGCCGCTTCCACAGGGCACCGGCCACGCTCGGATCTGGCAGGACCGGGGCACGAACCCCGATCCTCGGAGTACAACTGCGCTGACTGAAAGTCAGCGCTCTTACCGTTGTACCACCGCGGTCCCCTTAATTCCACCATTTTTAACCAAATTAGTATTTGTTCTTCTTACTTTTTAATTACAGAAAAAATGTTATGGTAAAATAGTGGAGGCAGAAAATTGTAAACAGCTGAAATGTAAATAACTGTATTACTTATGGTGAAACACTATTATATAATTAGATATACAACCTGCTAGCATATTCTGTACCTGTTACCATTACCAATATGGTAAAGTTCTGGTAACCCAGTTGCCAGTATTTTACCGTAAAAGTTACAGTGTATTAATAACGGTAACAATAAGTTAACCATGTGTACACTATATATTATACAACAGGCTGTATATCTAATTATATTATGGTGTTTCATCATAAATAATAACATTATTTACATTGTAAATGGCTGATGACCTTTACCAACGTTTTTTACAGTATCGTTTTTATGATTATAATAATGAAAAAATAAACAAATGTAATTAAACATAAATTAACTTAAATTGTAAAGATATCTATGCAAAATTATAATTGTAAAAGCAGTGTATTTGTCATCAGAAAACATCATTAGTCAACTGGCTTGCTACCAATTACATACAATTGCTTCTAAATTACACATCTACAAAAACATTAGCAGCCATTTTATATTATAATATGTTGGCACCAAGTGCTTGGTTTGAATAACAAAATGGCTGAAACATTTGATGGGTTAAAAACATTGTGAAGAATGCACAAGAGTGTTATCTTGTGAGATAGTGGCAGAGCATGACATTCATATTATCAGTATTCTCTGGGTTGGTGATGTCTTTGCTATGTGGGCTTACTATTAATCTCTCTCCAGCGATGCACTCTGCAGAACATTCCCGCTGTTGCTCAGAGTAACGCTGCCAATGCCTCAGCCCCGTGCACGATAAACCTCACCCTCAGCTGCTGTCCACTTTTCGCTCATCACATTCCATCCTTCACGGTTTCCTATCCGCCAGCCTGCTTTTCCTGCACATCATTGGATTCACCCTCACATACCTGGGTATCTGTGATGCATTACGGACTTTCGCTAATGAGATTTGTTTGTTTTCTCAGCTCAGTGCAAAAACAGAAGCGCTCTCATCCATACCAAATATTATCATATTGGTGCAAGTCACTTGGAACAATGTTAACAAATATGTGTAGCCTATTGTTTCAACAATTCACATTCACACTATATAAAACATTGGGCCCTACCTTAGCGGCGGTAACCCAAATGCAAGTGTCGTTGTTAGTTTCAGAGTGGCGCAGGTGACATTTTAACATCCAGCGCTCACGTTACTTAAATACCAAGTGAACTTGTGCCCATAGCAAGTGAACTGGGCGGGTTGGTCTTAAGATGAGATGTGGCCAGGATCGTTTTTGGCGTATTGCTATCTTGAGCCAGCAGAAAGTGCTAAAACCACCACAAACCTGGCCTTAAGTCATGTCGCAGTTGTTATTATTCAATGTTATTCAATATTATTCAATGTTACTGCGCAATATTAAGATAGTAATATGCATCTAAATGGGCGTGTGCACAATGCGCAAACACCCTGCTGTCTGTTACACACACAGGGGCGCACACAAACATACATAAAAATATGAAGACTACATTGTGAAATGGAGATTAATATTTCTCCCCAAAATAAAAAAAATTTCTCCTGGAATAGATGCACGTTGTATCCCTGGAATCACAGGAAAGTGGGTTTGATTTAAGGCATTAAGCTACCAGTAAAAACAAATTGGACAATATAAAACAAGGGAAAATATGTGTAAACCTATGGGTTCCCAACCTGACAGCTTTAGTATTTAGTGTCATCATTAAGGCAAAAGATTACGCTATTTGTTAGGGGAACTGATCGGAACCACACGCAGACACCAAGATGTTGCAAAGAACAGGCTTTAATCAAAGTAAATGGAAACAGGTCAATGTCCAGCAAACAGAGCAATACAGGGTAGGGAGAAACGTAGTCAAGTTCAGCCAAAGGGACAAAGTCCAGGCAACCTGAGCAATGCAGAGAAGGCAAGGCGAAGTCCCAGTACAGGCAGAGGTCGGAACCGGGATATCAATCAGCGGGGCTGGAGAACAGGAAGGTGAAGGGCTGGAGCGGGGCTGGAGAACAGGAGGGTGAAGAGCTGGAGCGGGGCTGGAGAACAAGAGGGTGAATGGCTGGAGCGGGGCTGGAGAACAGGAGGGTGAATGGCTGGAGCGGGGCTGGAGAACAAGAGGGTGAATGGCTGGAGCGGGGCTGGAGAACAGGAGGGTGAATGGCTGGAGTGGGGCTGGAGAACAGGAAGGTGAAGGGCTGGAGCGGGGCTGGAGAACAGGAGGGTGAATGGCTGGAGCGGGGCTGGAGAACAGGAGGGTGAATGGCTGGAGCGGGGCTGGAGAACAGGAAGGTGAAGGGCTGGAGCGGGGCTGGAGAACAGGAAGGTGAATGGCTGGAGCGGGGCTGGAGAACAGGAGGGTGAATGGCTGGAGCGGGGCTGGAGAACAGGAGGGTGAATGGCTGGAGCGGGGCTGGAGAACAGGAGGGTGAAGGGCTGGAGCGGGGCTGGAGAACAAGAAGGTGAAGGGCTGGAGCGGGGCTGGAGAACAGGAAGGTGAATGGCTGGAGCGGGGCTGGAGAACAGGAGGGTGAATGGCTGGAGCGGGGCTGGAGAAAACAAAGGTGAAGGGCTGGAGCGGGGCTGGAGAACAGGAGGGTGAAGAACTGGAGCGGGGCTGGACAACAGGAGGGTGAATGGCTGGAGCGGGGCTGGAGAACACTAGGGTGAAGGGCTGGAGCGGGGCTGGAGAACAGGAGGGTGAAGAGCTGGAGCGGGGCTGGAGAACAGGAGGGTGAATGGCTGGAGCGGGGCTGGAGAACAGGAGGGTGAATGGCTGGAGCGGGGCTGGAGAACAGGAGGGTGAAGGGCTGGAGCGGGGCTGGAGAACAGGAGGGTGAAGAGCTGGAGCGGGGCTGGAGAACAGGAGGGTGAATGGCTGGAGCGGGGCTGGAGAACAGGAGGGTGAAGGGCTGGAGCGGGGCTGGAGAACAGGAGGGTGAATGGCTGGAGCGGGGCTGGAGAACAGGAGGGTGAATGGCTGGAGCGGGGCTGGAGAACAGGAAGGTGAAGGGCTGGAGCAGGGCTTGGACGGAGATGGGTAAGGCGGGCAGGAGGACTGGACCAGGACAGGACGACGCAGGACTGGAGACAGGAACTCGGAAAACAGGTAAGAAGCAGGCAGGAATAAAGCTGGAAAGTACAGGACACACGCACGAATGCAGGGCACAAGACGATCTGGCACAGAACAAAAACACAGGTAGGCTTTTATACCACACTAATGACGAGACAACGAGCAACAGGTGAGATGATAACACATGAGGAAACACATATCAGGTGCGGGAGGTGGAGACATGCAATCGGGAAAAGGGAAAACAAATACAGAAAACATAGAAACAGAGAAACTCGGAAGTGAACTAGAACACAGAGACACGGGACGTGACAGCTATTTATGCTATTAATCAATATTACTGATATGTAACGTAATATGAATTTCGGATGAAACTTGAACTTCGCATTGCCTGTGATTTGTCTGCTGTGAGAACAGCCTCATGGAATTGATGTTTGACAATGCTTCAAACGAAATTCGATAAATGAGCAAATTTTTCTTAGCTGACAGGGAAGCCAAGTAGCTTATTCTCAGCTGTTGCAGGTGTTATAGCCAGGGGCGGGGCTACCATAAGGGCACGGGTGGGCACTGGCCAACCCTGTGATCTGATTGGCCCACAGTGTGCCCACCCAGTTCTCATTGGCTCTGAGTGGATGATATGCATTGCTGCGTTCGAGCCCAAAGTCAATGTCACCAAAGAAGAGGATAACCAACGTTAACATTACAACTTCATCTGCATTCAAATGTGAGGTAAGAACATTAATGTTATTTTCTAGTTCTTAGGAATTGCATATATATGTACATAAATTGCAACTATATTTCGCAAACATATCGGTTTGCATGGAAAAATATATTAACGTTCAGTAGGTTAACCTAAGTTGTTTGGTTTTAGCTAGCTAGCAAGCCAACTAACGTTAGATAACGCTGGCAACGTTACACCAAAAGACACAAAAGTTTGCATTTTCATGCTGCACTGCTATGCAACTTGAAGTGCAAGACAGTAAAAGTAATTGCTTGTTTTTTTATCCCATTGTGTTTTAGATTTGATAGTTCATGCGTTATAGCCCTGCATTGCATGTGCTACTCAGTTAGCCATGAAATGTCGACCCAGTTCCGGCCCAATGTCTGCAGGCTGAGCTTGCCACTGTTGGCCCAATGCTGGGGGCCGGAGATGGTTCGGACTCATAATACCCGTTGCCAGAACTATGCCGACTCTGCTGTCACTGGGCCGAAATTACCCCAGCATCATTATGATATCATTTTATATTTTATTCCCATCCTCCTCTTCCTACTTTCTCGTATATATATATATTTTCTATGCATATATAGTGTATATTGCACATTTAAGCTTTAAAAAAAATGTATAATCAACCACAAACACTTGGGGCTCTATTTTCCGGCAAGCGCATGGTGTGTGGTGAGCCGTCATAGTCAATGGCGTAGTGTATGGCACATTGGGCCTGGCTACTGAATTTAGCTATTTTCTCACAGTGCGCTGCGCAGGTTGGAAATGGGCTGGGTTATGCTGAATATTTCTCAGTGGGTGTGCTTCAGCTGCACCATAGCTAATCAAATGACCTCTTTTCAGTCCTTTTAAGAGCCGTGTGCATTGGACTCGTTTTGACCATGTCAGGCTATCCCGCATCACGTGGTTTAGTGAAAAACGATAGCAGAACAGGCCCATTCGGTCGTGGTCGGGAGGCCTCTCGCTTGCAGAACAAGTCCACCCACTGCCACTGTCAATTTCCGGAATCCTTCAGGAGACAAAAGTCACTAATAGATTATCTGAACTAAATGAAAAGCTTTTAATATTTTCCTTAGCCTCCAATCAGTCGATAAAATAAATCTCCCATTTATCATTTACTGGCTGTTTTTATTTTTCAACTCCTCTCTTTTCCTATTTTCTCGGTCCTAGCATGCGTTTAATCATTTATCCATTTCAAATTTTCCCCATGCAACATATCCCATTTTCCGTGCCACATTTATTAGCGATTTATTTCGCCTTTAGGATTCTGCATTAAGACGAAAGGCTATTGAGTTTTTATCGCTATACGTGAAATAAGAGTGAATGTATGCACCAAGTTTGTCATTATTCTCATTACAGATGGGTGTAAGAAAAAAATACAGTACCCCTGGGACCACAGTGCAGTATAATAACAGCCATAATAAACAATTAAAAACAAAAAGAAATACAAGAATTGACATGATAAAAAAAGACAATGAGCGATAGGCCTAAATGCAAAGTATAATTTCTTCCTGCTTGGAGGATTTATTTCAAAGTCAAATTGGACCGCATATGATCCACGAAAACAGTTGATTTTCAATGGGTTATGATCATGCATGCATTGGGCAAAGCCCCGAAATTAGCAACTCGCCATACGCTGTGATGCGATTTGCGCTGTAAACGTGGTCTCACCTGGCGGGCAGTGCAAGAGCGAATCGCAGTCTACTCTTATCCCAAAATTGCATTCCGCTCCAGTAAAATTGTACTGGGCTGCTCCCTCTTGATGGACACACACCCCAACACCGGATTCCCTCCCATTTTAGTGCACGGCGAAATGACCAAACGGACTCAGACGCGTGCAAATCCGTGACAAAATTGCAACCTTCGCCAATGCGCCAACCTTCAAATATTTTTTCTGATATATATATTGATTTATTTCCATGTATATTTCCCAATTTATTCCCCTATTTACTTCCATATATATTTACCGATTTCCCAACAAGCACAATCTGTCAATCAACTTGTTTTGCTCCACCCACTAAGTTCGCCTCGTTCCCACTGTAGACTGTAGAAAGGTAGTTCAGAGAGATGCAGACAGCGTTGCTCAATGTGAGCAAATACAGTAATTGAGAAGTAAATTCCTCACATATTGAGAGAAACGACTAATAGAAAAAGCTAGCTAGCGATCTGTTTTAGATTTAGATTTGCATCGGATGCCAGCGAACATTGTAGGCTACATTGAACATGGTCATGTAGCTAGCTTTCTCGGATACAAGATTGCTATATTGCTCACAGCAATATACAATCTATTCACCCGCTGTTTCTTTCAATATTTGAGAAATTGACTTCTCCACTTGCTCATAAGAAAGGATGTCAGTAACTCTGAATAGCCTACTGTACATGGAGGGTTGGAACCTGGTTGACTTGGAACCTGGAACTTAGTGGGTGGACCAAAGTAAGTTGACAGATTTAGCTTTTTTCTTGCATAAGCACAAAACGTTTGATTAGGAAAAGAAAACTAGCCTATAACTTAAATGCGTTTGTGTGCACATTCGTTAGAATTATTCATTGCCTGTGTCTGCGGTCGCTGCTGTAGCCTACAGGCTACGCTCATATATAGCCACAGTATGTGTATGGTACGTGGTATGTTAATTTATTTTTTCTTGGTTAAATTGGTTAAGTTCAAAGATCTAGTTGCTATGACGAGGGTGACGTAAGAAAATAAACAAAATGAGACTTAACAGCAAAATGTATTTGTGGTTGATGCTAATGCTGCATTCGTTTATTCATTTCCAACTAGAAATCCTGATATCTGACTAAATGTAGGAAACACCCTTTCAAGTAGGAGTTCCATTTCGGAAATCAGGGGTCGAAAAATCAACCCCGACCTCCCGACTAGGAAGAACTTGACATCACATCATCATGGCAGCTCACACCGCGACCGAACAGTAAACAAACATTATTTTTAGACGAGACACTTCAACTTTCGTTTTTCAGGCCGCCGCGGTGGTACAACGGTAAGAGCGCTGACTTTCAGTCAGCGCAGTTGTACTCCGAGGATCGGGGTTCGCGCCCTGGTCCTGCCATAGCCGAGCGTGGCCAGTGCCCTGTGGAAGCGGCAATTGGCGGCCGCTTCCGGGTGGGGGGAGGGGCTCGGAGAGAATCGCTGCGCACGGACGACCCAGGGCGAGTTGGGGTCACGGTCAGGAGCTCGAGGAGTCGCGCCCTGTAGAGGACGTGGCGCCCTCCTTCCTACTACTACTACCGGTTGACGGGGTTGTGTAGCGGTGGTTCTCAAGCGGTTGCTACATGGGGGGAATTGAATTAGAATAGGGGTTCAATTGGCTACTAAATTGGGAGAAAAAGGGAAAAATCTGAAACAAATAAAAAATAAAATAAAAACTTTCGTTTTTCAGCATGGAACTATAGCTAGCTATTGCATGTATTGTGTCCATTAAGCAGAGGTTTAAAATCAATAAAGATGTTTGCATTTTTAAAATTGATGTCAATGTGTTATTTATTTTAGTAGCTATCATTCGCTATGATAGATTACATTGATTTCACATCAGTTATGTTGATTTCCATTGTTAGCATCAACATTGTTTCAACATTATTTAAATGCATTGATTCAACAAACTCGATGAGCACCTGTACACAGAATCAACATCAGGAATCAACGTTGAATCAATGCTTCATCTTATGCTAATTCAACATTGATTCAATGTTTCCTTGGGTCTGGGTACCCACCCTGTATCAGCATGTGAATTGCTCTTTTGTAGTGCTTCTCTACTGGAATGCATTTGTCTCTTAGTACATTTTGGGTGAAAACAGTAAAGCTTGAACACCACTGTATGTTATTTATTGCTTAATAATGACCTACACCTAGACAATAGCAGTATGGACTAGTTTTCGGATTAGTTTGCAGACTCATTTTGAAACTCTTTGTATTTACAGACATTTCTCAGACAAGAGCTAGGGGCCCTGCACAACCTGTCCTAAAGGTCTTCCCCAGAAGGGACATGGTAGGAGGAGAGCCTTTAACCCCTCCTGGTACAGGGAGTTTACTTGGCTTGAGTATTCTCAAAGTCAGGCTGCCACACATTGTTTTGTGTGTAGGCATTTTTCACTGCCCTCTGCTCTGGAGGTACTGGTTTATCAAACTGGAAAATGGGTTTAGAAAAAGGTGGAGGATTCCAGAAGCATGCCAAGGCAGAGCACCATCTTAATGCAATGGTGGCATGGGCTGAGTTTAAAAGGGGTGTCGAGAACAACACATCCCTACTACAGGCAATGGACAAAGAATACCAAAAAAAGGTGGAAGAGAACAAATTCCTGTTTCCCGTTATTATATTTCTGGGAAATAGTTTGGTCGGGAATTAACGGGACCCCATTATACACAATAATTTTTTTGTCACATTAGGGTTTATCAAAACACGTCATAAGGGTCAGTCCAAATAATATTGATCATAATATTGATCCATATAGCCTATTCTTTGCTCGCATGCTTTAATTGCGCCCCAGTCATGTCTGTTTCACAAGCTGTAAATCGCTGTCTTCACAGTCTTACTGCCCGCCATCATATTAGCAATCCGCCAAGGTGCAAACGCAGGTGGCTTTGAAAGAAAATGGGATATGACATTTTGATTGGCTTATTGCATGTTACGCCCAAGACACACCTATAATTAAAGAAGTTCAGCCCATTTGCACCTTGTGCCGTACTTAGCGCTCAAATAACACGCCGTCTAACGAGCAAAAGTGGACTTGGACACGCCCTTAATGCACTTGCGCCATGAATTTTAGACCAAGCGCTAAAATCGTCAAGATAGAGCACATTGTCTCCTTTGTTTATATTTTAGTCTTATTCAGGTCATTTTAGAAGACATTAATTGATAAAATGCAGAGCCAATAGAATGTATGGCGTATTATTAATTTTATGTTATATTACTCCTGAAAGTACACAGTAAAATGTCCAGTGTTAATTCAACTCCAATAGAGATGAGTGCAATAGGGACCATATTTACTCTAAGAGTTGATTTAACACTGAACATTTTACAGTGTAACATTTAAAATTGATATTAGATTATGAATGGCTAATGTGGTTTAACTGTTGAAATGGTGAAATGGAAATATGTAATCATGTAAAGAGGAAGGCTGATTGATCGTTGCGGGGCCTCCCATTATAATGATTGCAGACACCTGTGTTTGTACCACAGCTTAATTAACCTGAGAAAAAAATGACAATTCATTTTGTCCCTGATGAAGGCATGAGCCGAAATTCTTTTTTTTGCTTTTATGCTGTTGAAATAAAAATACATTTACGTGTGCAGCCTACATTTTTCATCAGTTTGTTTTCATAGACCCACTTACAGTATTCTATATATTATGTCAGTGAGATACGTATACAATGTATACGTATACAGTTTTTTTATATATAGTGAGGTCTTACAGTCTATATCGACGTTTTTGTACACTTGTATCATTAAAATATTTTTGTTGCATATATATAGGCTTTTCAAGATTTTTTTGTTCAGAAATCGGCAACTAAAAGGGAAACACTTAATCAAACAAACAACCAAACGAAAATCTCAAAAAGATAAAGATGTTGCTGCAGGTGTGATTCTTCACTCAAATACCCTCCCTCCCAGGTATTATGAGGCAGACACATAACATACAAGAATTGTCTCTTTCTTTAGGCTGGAACATCTCAAGAGAAAGATGAATCCAGCATTACTCAAACCCAGTTACTGAAAACCATGACACATTTAAAAGGACCTTTTAATCCACAATGTAATAAATGCAAGTGTATTCACTTTGAAATACTTGAAGGGTGAAAAATACATACATGCCAGATGATTAGCCTGTGATGGAAAACAATCCAAATGAATACTGATTTATTTTGTTTCACGCTTCTGCATAATGCATTCATGTTTGAGTTCAAATATGTTTTTGATGAAGCTGTAATACTAATGCAGTATTAAAATTCCTTGCAAAAATATTACCTGCAGTTGAGCACAGTTCCTTGTTATGTTGTTACTGCTAATGGTGATGGTTCATTGTACCTGAGGAAATAATAAAGTATGTATAACACATTTATTAACATGTACAAATAGCTTTAAATCATTTTTAATTAAATTTGTCAAAGAGGGATTACTAGGTTAGGAATATTACAGCATGCAATGGTTGACCAAAAAAGCAAAACAGATTATTTTCATGATTCATGACTAAAATGTCACTTTTCAAATCCCTTTGTATATTTTTTCACTTATCTCCCTTGACAATTCCTTGAATTCAAGATCATACAACAGACTGTGAAAGACATCAAATTGGAGTGGTAGGGTTGCCATTTCACTGCAGCAGCTGCTGAATCTCATCTGAAAAAATGTATTCATCCAAAAGCCATTTATAGCTTTAGGCTCTCATGCTAAATAATTATTCATTGTATTTTGATAGAATTTTTATACATAATTCAATGCTGTTTTCTGCAAATTATGAGATCGCTTCATTATCATGAGAAAACTTTTGCATCTTTGAATGGATAGTGGATCTTGAGCAGTGTCTACCAAGCACTGATTGAAAGTATCCGAGCTTTCAATATTTTGTCTTGGTTCAGTCACCTGTCAGTCAAAGCCAAGCGCTCCACAGTGGTTAACCAGGGAACCAAAATCACGAGTTGCAAACATACCCAGCTTCCAAGAGCACCATGCAACAGCAGTGAACATATTGGCCATGAAAATATTTGATGAAACATCCCACCCCCATATGTCTTCTGAGACGATGCCCTCTTGGTGAAGGTTCAGAGCCCCTGTGCACGGAAGTGCTGTTTTAAAAGATCCCTTATCCCCATTGCCATTGCCCAGCTCAACAACAATTAAAGAGCTGATCTAACACAGCACTTTATATTTAACATTAAACTTTAACTGTCAAATGTTCAACTTAACTCTTCGTGTTGTATTTTTATTGCTATGCGCTAAAACGAGTTTCCATTATTGCCTGCATTAATGGACAATAAAGTTTTTGAATCTTGAGAATTCAAGTATTGTGCCAGTTTTGCAATACGGTAATGCTGTTGTCTCAGAGAAAAGAGAGAGATTGTATACCTTTCTGTGGAAGGGTGGAGATGTGAGGTGTGTCTGGATGTGATAAAGTGCAATTGTAAATGCATCTCCTGAACCATTTTTATTCAAAATAAAAATAACAGATCTCAGAAATTGGTTGTTTTTTCAAAAACAGTAATTTCTTTGTATGCAACAAGGCTGTACCAAACAAAACCAGTTTGCTTGAATGGGATGTTTGGTGCTGTGATTATCACTGTCTAATTTTCTGACTTTAATACTTAAAAATGCATAGATGCAAATCGGTACATTCATAAGCTACAAAAATAATTTTTCTTTTTCTCATTGTCAGCTGGAAAGTTAATTAGGAATTCCAGAGGAGCCAGTCTCTCTGTCTCATTAAGAAAAGGGCATTGCCCAGTGGATTGAATATCCTGGGAGTTAGTTTAGCCCTCGTTCCTTCTCCCTCAGATTTAGCATTGGGTTCAGAAAGGGTTTGTAAAAGGACAAAGACAGCAGATGTGCATGCAACTATCTTGGGATCATAGAACAGCAAGGCTGTGAACTCTCTGCATCTGCTATTGCAAGAACATCTGCCATTTGCTTGATTGATACATTGATTGACTGAACATCAATGCAATCTCCATCAGAAAAAATGGTCACGTTTGCATGTTTGTCAATCAATTAAATAGCACTGGTGGTACACTAATTAGCTCAGGAAGTTAAAATGTTGAGGAATCAAGCCTCACTTTACTGACATTCCAGTACCATCATCGTCATCATCATCAGTTACCTTTCCTTTCAAATAGTGGAAGTCCAGTAAACTGTGGCATGCTACGATGTGCCTGAACCTGGGTGCTGGAGGGAGAAAATGAGAGAAAGAATTGAGTGTCATCAGCATAGCAATGATATAACACAGGGGTTCCCAAACTTTTCCATGCCAAGGACCCCCAAATAGTCGTAGCCTCTGGCTGGGGCCCCCCTATTGCGAAATGGCTTTTAAAAAAAAACTTTTAAATTACACTGGCAAATATTAAAAAATCTAACACACAGCTTCTTAATACACAACACAATACTTTTGACCCTATTTTGATTCCATAATCGGGCCGTTAGCAGCTCAACGTAACGCTTTGACTGACAGGCAGACGGTTAGTTATTGGCTGCGATTGAAAGAAAGGCATGGCAAAGACCTAATTTCGATATGAAAGGATTTATAACAATTTATATCTTATTTTAAACCGGCACAGTAATCTTATGAATTGAATTGAAATTTAAAAAAAATGTAATGAATTAAAAAAATATATATTTTTTTGCATTTTCCATTTTCCTCTTCCTTCCAATTGGCCCCCCTGGCGCCCCCTGGCGGCCCCCCGTTGGGCCGCGGCCCCCACTTTGAAAACCCCTGATATAACATACTGTGAGCAGAAAAATCCAACCTTTAATTGAAGTAAATTTATTCTGAGAAAAAAAAAATCCCTCATAAAGGAATTATTTTTAATAATATGTATGCAGATGAAGGTCGTGTAGCCGAAACGCGTCCGTGACTGCTGCCATTAAATAAATTTAACTTACATATATCCCTTTCCCGACTTATATTTAATAATTCTCTGATTTCCACTTCCATCCAGTTATTTCCCATATCTCCGCCAGTGACCATCATTTTGTTGGTTCCGTTTTTAATTATTCCCTCACACCACAGATTTTAGCCTGTGTCATTTTTGCCTCAGGATAACGGTTTCTGTTTGAAACGGTTGATATAAAGTAACTCACGTGGACAGCTCATTAGTACAAATATATACAAATGACCAGTGATTATGTTTATTGTTAATTTTTACATATCTATAGTTATGCAAGAGCTGATTTGTATGGAAAACTGTTTTCACTATTATTACACATGTTAACCAAACTAAGAAGTACTGAAAATAAATTATTCATATATCCATCAACATTGTTTGACGTTCTAATAGTGAACTGAACCAGAAGGTGTGCTATTTAATGCCATATATCATCGTTAACAAAAAATTCTGTTCAATAGGTAAAATAATTAGAAGTTTGCACGTTGACAGAATAAATAAAAAGTTTTGAATGTCGGCAGCCATATTAGCTTCGTATTCCAGAACACTCTGGCATTGAATGAGTTAAAGCAAGACTGTAATTGTTCAGATTGCAGTGCATGTCAAACCGAAAGTCCCATACCGAACAAAAAAGGACATTTTTCCAAGCCATGACAAAATAAGCGGTGATTCCATTCTGATTAGATACCCATTGCTTGTCCCCGGCATTGCGGAAATATCTGACATGGCAACTATTGGTTACACAGTGGCACAAGTGAGGGAACAGAGTGGCACACCGCCTCCGTTACATTCTTTGGGGAGAACCCTGCTGCCTGATATCAAAGCAAGTTTTATTTATCATACTCCTATTGTATGAGAGGATGATGAGGCATCATAATACGTTTCACACAAAGTTTCCTTGCTGAGATTGCAGTAAGCTTTTCTGAAGGTCTCCTCACTGTGATTTCCGTCACCTTATCTTCAGCCCAGTCACATAATCTCTAACACTTCCTGTATCACAATCAATATTAACTCATACCTGCTGCCTGTCTGTGCGTATCCCTCAAGGACACCTCAACAACCCTGTGGCTCAGTTCAGCACTAACTATGCATGTGCAACTTGTTTCTTTAGAAACATTATGAAGGACTTTTATCCTTTGTCAGAGTATAGACAGTGTTGTATTAGTGCAGTTCCTGCCATTAAATTAACGTCAAATTGGAAAACAAATTAGTTTTGTTAAGATGTTTCCATGAAGACAAAACACAAAAATCTAACAATAATACCATCGTGTCCCCTCAAAGAGTTTTGAAATACAATATTAACTGATATTAAAAATATCCAATGGCAGTGAGGACATGGAAGGAGTGAAGAGTATTCTCAAATTTGTATATGTCAGATGTGTTATTCAGTGTGTTAAACAGTGTGTAATCAATTTGACTGGCCTAATGAAATGGCAATGTATTTTATTAACAAAGATTTTTTTTTAGCTGTAATTTTTTCCTCACGGTGATCAGACAGATTATTGGCTTTGCTTAATCATTCCACTGTCCGTCTTTATTTTTGTACATAAAAACAGAGGGAGACTGAGAAAAAGATAGTGGAAGAGGTTTTTATACGCCCTTGGGCAGCTGTGTTAAGTGAAGTACTCTGTCAGCTAGGCTTTCGGTGTCTAAAATGAGATTGAATGTTCAGCTAAAGAGTTAGCTGAACATTGGATAAATAGTTAGCTAGCCTTTATATTGAACTACGTCCGCACATGAAAAAAATATATAGTCAGGTACAAGATTCTGACACATGGTAATCCCAATACCAAATCAGACATCACACATTATATCATATATCAAAGTTATTAAGTCATGGCACTCAACACATGTTTTTTTGTGAGATTAAGGATAACAACATATGATACGAATGAATACAAATGTAAAAAATAACAATATATTTAATTTTGTGAATTGTACCTCTCGTTGCTGTGCCAGCACTGTGTAAGGAGATCAGCAGCTAAATGCACAGGAGGGGCCATTTTACTGGATACATACATAAACACACACACGCCACTGTTTGAGAGGTTTTAAACATAAACACACACACGCCACTGTTTGAGTAATTTTTTTACCTTAGTTGCGGAATTTCAGAAAGTTTAGGCTCATTCTTGCCTAATTTTTCATATTTCCTCTTTCTGTGAAGCATCTTTGTGACAGAGTCTCTGTATAAAGTTCTACATATAAATATAATGGGTCTTTACTGTGTTGGAGATTCAGACGCGAAGGTGGGGGAATCAGAACAAATCAGCTCACAACCGTGAGGACCAATACATGGGGGAAAGAAAGAAAAAACAGGAACTTAATTCCCTAAGGCTAAACAGCCAAAAAAGAAAATCAACCCACTAAAATGGGCGAACTAGAAAACTAGTGAAATACCAACTAAATCTCCTGAGCTCACATAATGAGCTAGAACAGGAAATCTAGCAAACAAAAAAACACCTTTGGCTACCTTAGCTCAGAGCCGGAAGAGTGTAAAACCAAAAGAAATGCACAAAGAAAAACTGTCTCCTTGAGAACAGCAATGGACAAAATAAATAGCGCAGAACACTAACAGGAGGAAACAATCCTATACCTGAAATAAATCGCTAATAGCAAGTCCCTCGTGAACATAAACAGAGTTTAATATCAGGAGGTCACTAGTACCTGGCTATACCTGGGTTGATGCAATATCGAAAGACAAACAAGCACCGGAGAAGTGGAAGTGAGGAACTTAAATACCCTGCAGGTAGAAGCACAGGTGAAAACAATGATGAGGGAAAGCAAACCCGGAAACGGAATGTGGAAGAAATCCGGTTGATTCACAATCGTGAAACCAGGACGAGAACCGCAAAAGAAAAGAAAATAAACAGCCACAAACCACTACAATAAAAGTGTATTGAATAGATACATACAAATGCTCTAATGAGTGAGTGAGTGAAACATTACAGTGACTTTAGTGGGAGGTGAAGTGAGGGTGTTAGCAAGAGAATAAGTGAGTGAGACTGTGCATGCATTCGAGAGGGCAGGTGAGTGCTTTAGGTTGTAGGAGAGGGTACAGTGGTATGAAGATACACGCCTTATGCAGGAGGGTTTGCATCTCCATTCTGACAGATGGGGATGGACTGCATTTCCATAATGTTCTTTTAACTTCCAAAGTAAAGCCTGAGTATCTTTTCTTTTCCGTTGCAACCCGGTATCACACAATCTCGTGTCATAGTCACGAAAGGTAATCTATGAAATCGTGGTGGTGGAATTCACAGCCCATTCGTATCTATTCCACAAAATTGCAGTAACATAAACATCTTACTTATTTTACAAATCAGGGATATCACACCACGTGACTTTACGATTTTCTCAGATGAATTACAAAACAAAATGGAGATCCTCCATTTTTATTTCACGGTAAAATAAAGCCAATGGTAAGCCGCCAGTATTGTACTTATAGTTTATGCTTCGAGTTATAATACATTCATAGAATACCTTTCTTATTTCGTAATTTCATTTTAATGCAATACGATGTATAATTCTCAAGCTTCTTGGTCTCTGCTTTATCTGTGTGGGTGGCTATTTATAGGCTGTGCCGAGTCTTGTAGGCTATTACTTGCTTTATACTAGCTGACGTTAGCTCGGTCTGTTCAGATCAGTACATAGGCTGCAGTTAATACACTGCCTGGCCAAAAATAAATAAATTGCACTCTCTAATATTTAGTTGGACCGCATTTAGCTTTGATTACGGCGCGCATTCGTCGTGGCATTGTTTTGACAACCTTATGCAACGTCACAACATTTATTTCCGTCCAGTTGCATTCATTTTTGGCTGAGATCTGGTATTGACGATGGGAGAGTCGAACCACTCCGTAAAGTCTTCTCCAGCACATCCTGACATCCCAAAGACGTTCAATGGGGTTAAGGTCAGGACTCTGGTGGCCAATTCATGTGTGAAAATGATTCCTCATTATTATGATTCATACATTCCCGTTACATTCTCATGATGCAATCACTCATTACCTCATTCACCATACTATATATTCTTCCATTGTTCTTTGACTTGTTGCCAGTTTGTTAAGTCTTGTAGATTTTAACCTCGTTCATTTCTAGCCTGGAACTTGGCCTCAGTCTCGTCTCGTCTTGCTGTGTTAATGCTGTATTCTGCCTCTCTAGTGTTACCCGCCAGCCTGCAGTTTCCTGCCTGCTTCATCCACGCTACCCTGCTTCCCGCATCCGCTCTGCCCCTGGGACGCCCAACCCAGGATTCAGCCACCATCCAGCACCTTTCCTGCTTCCCTCTCCTGCTCTGCCCTCCAGTTCTGCCCAACCCAGGATTCAGTACCTACCGAACTCTCTTCGTGGAGAGTATTATTGTATTAATAAACGCTCCGAGAGTCGTGCATTTGAGTCCAGTTCTGATCCGGTACCTTAACTATTTTTACTCCTTTCCTCGGTTCTTAGCTCCACCCAGGCCCAGACTGGCAGGCAGCATAGGACAAATAACAAATCACTGCTCAACTACGAGCGGGAAGTTGACCAATGTCCAATCAGATAACACTTTCGTAGTGCACGTTGCTATGACGAGCTATGCAATTGCTTGATTAAAAACATGAATTGCATCGGTAAAAGGCAGCCAATTCACAAAAATAGATATAACGTTAAGTTAAATTACATGATTATTTCTCAATCATAGGCTACAGTTTGAATGCCGCGGTTTATTTATTAGCGCCGGACAAATCATATGTGTTTGTAAAATTATGGCTGAAATGTAATTAGTAAAGTTTTATTTTTGGTTTGGCGTGGGATAAATTACATAAACTGGTAAATAAAGGTAAATAAACTGTGGTGGCCTGCAATTTGTTCTGCTACTGTTTCAGAACAAGGGCAACCGGCACCTAAAAAACTGAGGGGGCACAGAGGAATAGAGAGGAGTTGATAACAATATCCTGTTTGGAGAATAGATTTGATGGACAGTCATCTTCCAATATTTTTGGATGTATAATAACATTTGGAAATAAAATGAAATAGACTTATTTATATGTAGATAGATTCTGAGAAAGCTTTTGTTCATCCTAAAGAAAGAGTGTTTTTATATGGATTAAACCGCTTTATAATAAATTAAAAGCAATGGTTGGATTGTGTGTGCCTGCCTGCGGAAAATGTATAGCAATCGCTTACATATTTTAGTTTAAGATCCCCCCCCCCCCCCCTCAACAAACACCGTCCCCCTTGTTAACATTTTACAATTCGAACCCTGATCATAGTGCAGCCTATGCACTGATCTGAACAGACCAAGCTTAACGTCAGCTAGTATAATGCAAATAATAGCCTACAAGACTCGGCACAGCCTATAAATAGCCACCCACACAGATAAAGCAGAGATGAAGAAGCTAGAGAATTATACATCGTATTGCATTAAAATGCTATTTTGAGATAAGAAAGGTATTCTATGAATGTACTATAACTATAAGCATTTAACTATAAGTACAATACCGGCGGCTGACCCATTGGCTTTATTTCACCATAAAAATGATGGATCTCCGCTTTGTCTCATAATTCATCGGAGGAAATCGTAAAGTCATGTGGTGTGAAATCCCTGATTCGTAAAATAAGTAATATTTTTATGGTACTGCAATTTCGTAGAATAGATATGAATGGGCTGTGAATTTGTGGTGGTGGACACGATAATTTCACTGACATCGTGTCCACCACCACGATTTCATAGATTACCTTTCGTGACTATGACACGAGATTGTGTGATACTGGGTTACTCCGTCATACTTGATGTGGCAACAACTGTGTGGAAAAGCTTTTGTCCACAGAACAGGTGCAGTAATCCTGACCATGTCAAACACGATAAAGTGCATCAACATGCGTTTTATTATTTCTCTCACAATTCAAAGGAGTCAGACACCTGCTGCTTACACAGGGCTTTGCCTTTTTCCGTGACTAAAAAACAGGTATTAAAAACCAGAAACCTGTTTTTGTTGGACAACAGCTATTACTGTGCTTCCTCTGGTTTTTGTTGAAAAGATGACGAAATGAAAAGGGTCTTTCTATTGGTCAGAAGAAATAGAGAACAAACGTACATTCATCTTTTTGCCCCTTTTTTTTGCCCAAATGTCGCCCAGTAATTATCTTGTTTCTTTCTGCTTTGTAAGTATTGTAATGTACAATTAAGAAATAATTTAAATGTATTTTTCTCAACCTGTCATGAACATTTTTTTCTTTCAGCCGACTACAATAGTTTATAACAAAGACTGTACTATGTATAAATAGGCCTGTGACTTATACCATGAAGTATAAAAGTAATGGTCTTGCCCACACATCCCCAGATCCCCTAATTCTGTTGTTGAGAATGGGAAAATTTAAAATTATCTTGGACTTGGTTTTTATTGTAATTTACTCTACAATTAAGTAAATAGTTTCTGTTGAGGTACACCAGGGATAGGCAACTCCAGGTCCCGTGGGCCACTATGTGCAGGTTTCTGCTGCCACCAGTTACCCTGCTTCAATCAGCTAATTAGTCATATACACCAAATTAGACCACAATAAAACACTACAATACATGCAAACAGTCACAGGAACATTCATCAGTTTCTGTTAATATTGCAGAATATTAGCTAAAACATCAGATAATGTAAATTATTGGGCTCATAAAATAATTGGTGGTAGCAAAAACCTGCATACACACCGGCCCACGATGCCTGGAGTTGCCCATCCCTGAGGTACACCATGGTGTGTTTTCAGGTGCTGTAAATGTATTTGATACGAAGTTGGTCTTTGTAGTATTGTATTGTATGAGAGTAAGACAGTTTAATTACATTTGAAACAAACTAACACCCTTTAGCTTTATGAGGTTGACGTTCTGTGAAAATATGTGGTCACATAGTGCTGTTCTTGTTATGTTCTGAGTTCTGTCTGTTCTGTATTTTTATTTTTTCATTCATGTGTTTATTATTTTCCTTATAATCATTGCATCCCCCTCTGTTCGTGGGTTGTCCGAGTCTCATCTGTCTGTTTTTGTTTCGTGTTCCCTGAGATTCCACTCCCTGTCTTTGTCATTGCACTATTCGGGTGATTTTGGTACATTCGGGTTTCCTCTGTATTTCGTATCTCGTTTTCTTCCTTCCGACTTAATTAATATTTATATATTATACTTACATATTAATCATACTAACTGTTAGATTAGACTTAGTACTAATCTACTAACAAACTAACATGTACATAATACTAAACAACTAACTTACTAACATTAGGGATTTAGAATTTTCTACTAACATTACTAAGTACTAATTTATCTTGAGTTTCTACCTGCAGCTGTCATTCTCCCTCGTTATCCTATCCCTGTATCTATCTGTGATTTCACATTCTCTGCACATTTGTCCACTTCCGCGTTCCTCCCCTTCGAGCTGTGCACGTGTTACCTGTTATCATTGTGTTTACGTGATATCCAGTCCATGTCTTACGTCTACCCTCGTTATTGTTTTATTGGTCCTTGTTACCCTCATTGGTATCTGTGAGCTATCTCCCCTCCCCGCCTCTGCACACCATATTCCCATTATGTCTGTCTCCCTCTGTGTATTTAATCCATTCTTCCTCACAATTGTTACTATACTGTCTTTCCCGAGTATCTGTCTTTCCCGAGTTATCTGTTAGTTTTCCTTGTTTGTTTCTCGTGGTTTATTTTTGTGTTTCTTTGTGATTCCCTGGTTTTCGACTTCTGCCAGTGTTCTCGCGACCCCGAGTTTGGACTGAGTTTTGTACCTCTGCTGTTCCTTCCCGGTTCTGACCTCTGCCTGTTTTGTGACCACTCTTTGGACTCTGTTTTTTGGACCGTTGCCCTATTATAAAACTTTGGGTTTTTGTACTCCCTGCCTGCTACTGGGTCCCTTTTTCCACCGGTCCTTACAGTTCTCTGTCGTATTTCAAATGTTATTTAAAATGTCAATGGCCAATCTCACAAACACACGTCAGTAGCCTTTACCAGGGGGGGTATACTGTGAAGCAGGTTAGCTAGATAACTGCACTGAGTAAAACCCCAAACAGCTCTTTTTACTTCAGTCCATGTTCCAGTTTTGGGTGGGTTATCAGTTATTCAGCTAACTCAGTAATCCTGCTTCGTAGTATACCCCCCAGGCTTGTTCATAAATCCTTGTTACGTCCAAAAATAAATAAGTAACTTTACATAAATAACACTTTTCCTGAGTTAGCAAGCATTATAGATTTTAGTAAAACTGTAGTGGGAAAATAAATGTATAGCTTTTATGAGAATACATCCACTATGTTGAGGCCCATAATTATGTAACACCCATAATCAGTTTTTTAAGTAAGTAAACTCACAAACTAAACCAAGAATGTGATTTGATCTTGGGTGCACTATTGGGATTGAAACAGTTAATCAGTGAAAAAGCTAAAGGGTGTTAGTTTGTTGTAAACAAGGGTTGAATCATAGATTTGATCTCAATTCCTCAGTAACTATGAGTGTTGAGTTGAGGAAGATTAGCTGAAACACACATGCACCATTTAATAATTTTTCCAGGTAACCATGGAAACTGGTAACATTTGTCATTGGAGCCTCCGATAACCTTTTGTTTTCATAAGGTGTGATCCTTCTCAGCACATTCATTTTCATATAACTGCTGCTGTGTTACAGAAAAAAACATAAATGAACAAATAAGTAAAAGTAAGTTTGATTATCTCATATCTGTTGCCTTTTATAAACGCTGTATGTGTAATCAGTTCTTCGCTATACACACCAAAGTATGATGAATCTTGCATGAAGCGAGAATCAGAAAATATACAACTTGGCATGAGTACAACAGCTTGTCATAGCTTCATTCGATGCCAATTCATTTTCTGAATGAAACATTATGTGTTTTTCTTGCCCACAGCCTCACATTCACCTAAAAGTGATAAAAGGGGAAAAATGTTTAAAAGCTGAGGGAGATGTATTGAATAAAGTCAAAGAGACAGCTGGAAATTTTCAAAGCGATGGTTTCATAGCGAGGTTTCCTCATTGGCACACGGTATTGAGATGAAGAGCACATATTTGGGCACATCAATATGGCATAAATATGAAAAAGAGGGAAACAAAAATACTGAAAAAATACCAAATGAATATCATGTTAATTAACATTTTGAAAGGTTGGTTTTAGTGTCAAATTCTGAAAGAATATCTTGAGAAAGGTTTTTATCTGTACTTTTTGTCTTTTTCAATTTCCAGGCAGGAAGGTATCCCTGACACTGAGTGGTCTTCCGCTGGAAATGGGAACGTGCCAAAACCTTGGGAACAACATCTGGAAACTATAAAAGCACTGGCGCGGCAAGCACCTCTAGACACTTCCAAATGTCTGCTAATATACATTTGATATGTCGATCAGGAATGCTTGGGAATGTGACGGAACATTCTGCTGCTTCACTGGAGCATGCGGGTACGGACGGGAATGCCATGCAGCTTAGGGTCACATTCCTGCTATTCTCTCCTCCTTCTGGCCTGTGCCATTACTGATAGGGACCAGCCACACTATCTCATAGCCGTCTGCCAAAACTCACAATAACATAGCATCCCTGAGTCCTCCACAAAGAAAGCAAGCGTACATTGGCATTGGTGATCTATTTAAGCGAATCAATCTGTCTTTATTTTGTATAGCACTATTTACACAGATGTTGCCACATAGTGCTTCTGGACTTTTTCTGCAGGGAATCAAAAAATAGAAAAACAACAACTGAGCCAATTTAAGAAACCCCCAAATTATTCCTGACTCTTTGAAAGAACAACATTACAAAGTAAATCTTATGAAAGCAACGATGCGAAGCCTGCAAAGCAAGTTCGGGCAGATAACTCGAGAAGCGCCAAATCGCGTCAGCTCACATGACGCTACATCTTAAATGGGAAGGCTATTTAAATCACCAACCTTACCTGTTCATGTATTTCAGCAGGTGGTTGTTGTGCTGCTACTGCCTGCTATACGATCTGTTGTGCTACGCTGCTGCCTGCTATGTGCTCTGTTGTGCTACGCTGCTGCCTGATATGTGCTCTGTTGTGCTACGCTGCTAACATGCTTGACTTTCCCTGCATACCTCCGCACGTTTGCCTTTCAGGAAAGTTTTTGCGTTCCCACCACCGCCACACCACCATCCACCTGTAGGCTCTGCTTCTGTTATGATTCACATGAGGGGGGTCAGTGGTTTATGGCTGGCTTATACTAAAAAATGTTACGCAAACTGGGAGTGATAAGAGGCAGAGCCTGACTCCAAAAAATTGTATTCACTTTAAATCTAAAAAAAACTTGCTTAATTCAATCGTGAGTTGTCTGACTGAACTTCATATAGGCATGGGGAAACAGTGCTTTTGGAGGTGCCATCTGTTCATAAGAGACACAGAAACTCACTGTGGTCAGTGGCCCAGTCTGACTCAGGCAATACGATCATGTGTGCTACCTTGTTTTCATTGGCTATGTGCTGCCATCTTAATGCATTTTATGCATGGTACATGCCCAGGCACTGGCATCCCCCAATTGGAATTAACCCTCTGACTATACAGTGATAAGGTTCTTTTGAAGTCTTAGTGCTTTCAAAGAATAGCACCATACAGTGAGCAGCAGAGATGTTTGTTATATTGAAAACATGATGTGGTTCTCATCAGCTATTCTCTGACAATATGTTTGCCATAATGTTTTTTTTATCCCATTGAATGTCAGATTCTTACAAACATTTTTCTGAGATTTGTATCGTACATCTTGTTATTCATACAATCTAGACTCTTATCTGTCTCATTAAAATTACAGTCACGTTTTGAGCAACAGGTGCTATATGTACTGCTGCCAGATCTATTGGCTTTGACTGGGATGATTAAAGATTTAGAAATTCTGATAAGCATGCTCATAGCTTGCATCATGGTTAAGAAGTTTTACTCAACTCTGAAGTTTCAGGATTGAGCCTCAGGTTATGCAATTCTATCACACCCTTGAGTGTTTCAGTACTTCATTTAGTATCATGAATCATGTGCCAGAAAGCTATGCAAGTCACCTCAGATGACAGCATCTTTTAAGAATACGAAGAAGACAAATAAAGACGCGTGTATGGAGGAGAGTTGTGCAGGCGGAGTTTATGTGTTGGATTGCTTAATGTCACTGGACATCTCGGGACAGCGGGGGCTATTTTTAATCATGGCTCTATTACTCTAATTTACTTTAGTTCACTTAATTAGTTTGATCAATGCAGTGATTCTATTGAATGTCTTTATTTGATAAGTTTGTTTGTGTGTTGTGGGTCTGCCCCACTGTCTATGCCTTTTTTGCTGTTGCTGGGGCTACAACTGAAGTTCCTTAACGGGAAAATAAAAGTTATTCTATTCTATTCTAAAGATGCCTGCACTTTTCAATTGAATTAAGGGGGAATATATTTCTTCCATTTTGAAATCATCAAGTGCAGCAGCAGTCAGAATTTCCTGTACTATTAAACAATCGTGGTTCTCCGCTGCTCCAGGAATCAGGAATGCCACTAGTCAATATGCACCTGACCCTCACGCTAAATTGTATTATATGTGGTTTTTGGTGATTTGGTGTATTTTGTCTTTTTTAAATATAAAGAGAATGCAGATGTTTAATCAATGTGTACATTTTATTAATGTTATATTTTTGGAGATCTAGAAGTAGCTTTCATGGTGAGATATTTAGTTATTTTACAAAATTCACAAAAATGTGTGTCAACCAGGCTATGTAAGAGACATTATACATATTCATCACATCTGCTCTATTTCAGTGATGCTCTGCAGCCAATAGGTCCATACCAGCCTACTGTTGTAAATTTCCCAGAAGAGGAAAACCGTTTTCTCCAGTCACACAAATATTGCATCCCCAGGCATACTGCCCAGTGCACTGAGATAGGCCAGCCTCTCCTCGCAATGAGCCTGACGCTCTAAGATATTGCTGTCAAACATGTGGATCTGATTGTGGTGCAGCCTGTGTCTGGCCTGCGATTGGTTCCTTTCTAGAAACAGCTTTTTGGACAAAGACGTAAAACATACGGCGCCGCACATGCAGCAGTTAGTTAACAATAGCACCCACTTTCTTAAATCCTAGTACCACCACCACTTTTTCCCCATGGCCTTACATGTTTTTACTGAATCTTTTTCCCATAAAAAAAACTGCGTAATCACATTGTCGTCCAGACAATCAATTTTCACGCCATCTGTCAAAAGAATTTAAAACCCCGTGGTCGTCCGAGCATGTTGCTTTTCCTGAGATTGAGACAAATTGCATAGTCCTGCAAATAATATGTGGCTTCAAAAGACAGAAAAGCAAGATTGAAAAAGGGGCAATTCAGAATTAAGAAAATTACATTTGGAGAAGTGGTTGCCATTACTTGGCTTTGACTTGTACCTAAAGCACAGAGCAGAAATGTGTTTTGGTAAAAAGCAATCCTCCTTGCCTCCTCATATTCTTATACATGTCATTACAATGAGAAATGGCCATGAATGAGAACCAATCATTGGTTAATTCATGACCATAAGCATTACATATTGTTTGATGACTTCATCCAAGCAGCTTGGTGAGAGATAAATGGCGAATAGGGAGAATGTATCCTGAAAGATTTGGTTTGATTTTCGGCTAAAATTTATTTTTGAATGTTATTTTTATTCTAAATGAGGAAGAGAAAAAATGGAAAGCAAAACAATATTCAACCTTTACTGAAGAGTTCAGCGATAGACAATAAAAAATTTGCCTTTCTATTGGCTAAACATTTATGGTTCACTTTTCCAAATCTGTTCCATTTTTCTTTCACCCATAAAAAACAGTTTTATATATTGAACATGTTTTTTGTGTAAATATTTTTTTTTTCCATTTAATTGTGCGTGCAGTTGTGTGTTTCTTAGAGGCAAATCCCACTGGCTGTGACATGCAATTTTTCTTTTCATGAAAAGACATTCTAGTTGCTCTAACAAAATTCTAAAGTGAATGTAAAGGAGGCAGACACCTTCCTCTACCCCAGGATTGAAAGTAAAGGCACAATCCCTGCCCATCCTAGAGGTACTCAATCACTGCAGCGTTATGTTCCATGTACATTCTAATAGCCTTCCCCATTTTTTATTAGCCCTGCAATTTGCTATAGATGGCATTGCCCTTGATAAAATGATTTCAGTTCACATTGCAGATAAGATGTACTTCACCAGGTTTGTCATTCAAAGTTCGTTTTAAAATGGCATAACTTTGCAAAACCACAGACCTTGTTTCAGCACAAATTGTACTCAATTTTCCATCATCGAGCCCTCAATGTTTCATTCAGCAATTCATATCAGTAAGATACGTACCTCTGGTTTTGGTGTTAGGACCTGCGTTAATCATATTTTTTGAATCCCATTGGATGTGAAATGAAAGATTAATGAGTTACGGCTACTTTGAGTTTACGGCTACTTTCCAGTTTAGATGTCGAGCACACCATTTCCCAAAGGTGAGGGAGACCTGCTTAAGGTCAAACATATTAATCACTCTGAGAATGCTGTCAGAAGTTTTACACAAGTCAGAATCATTACATGTTAAATTACAGATTTGTTAAGGAGTTGTGTTACAAGAGGGAGCATAAAATATACATGACTTTTTTGTATTAGGTCTTCATTCATGGTGGGTAAGTGTTCCAATATATAAAGTGTCATATAAGTCATAAAGTGCTGTTTCTGTCAGGATCACTTTGATTATTCCATTTTGGCGAGGTGAACATTGTTTATATTAGTTTTACAAAGAGAATGGGGCTGCATGAGACAAAAATTAATTTTGGCAACATGCCATCCATCACTGGTAATTGTGAAAATTGTTAAATTTTTTCATCAAGCAAATTAAACATTTTGAGGGCTGTAATTCTCTTCTATTAAGTTCACAGATATCATAGATATTTAAAGTCTTGGGTTTAACCACATTCATGTTAGATGCACAATAAGTTAGTCAGTTGCTATATATCCAAATAAAAAAGTACAACTTTGGATATTATTGTTGTAAGCAAAACAATGGGGTCAAAGAGCCACTGAAAAGCCATAACTGTCGGTGCTAACAGTAACTAGACACTGCACTATTATGGGGCTAGCTTATGGCCCTGTCACACTATTGCGTATCGTACTAGCGTATGCCAGCGTATTAAAAATATCTCTCATACGCTGATATACACTGACATATGCTAGGGGTACGTTAGGCATAGGTTGTATACGTTTCAAGCACGGTCGCATACGGTGACATACGCTGGCATACGGCGAGGCACAAAAAGTTTTTTAAGCATGCTTAAAAATTTTGTGCATTTTCGGACGTATGGTTTATACGCTAAGCATACGCTAGGCATACGCTGAATACGCTAGAATTACGCTAGAGGTGCGTTACTCATAGGTCGAGTAGGCTGGTCATATGCTGACATACGCTGACATGAAGGTGTACCGTACAGCTAGCGTATTGATAGCGCATTGATAGCGCATGAGTAACGTACTTCTAACGTATGTTTGACGTATCTGCAACGTATATAGACATCTTGGCGTATGCCTGACGATTGAAAGAAGCAGAGGAACCTCCTGAAGCACTGGGCCAACTCAGGTGCAGGTGCAGTTCCATGGCAAGACAGGATGATTTAGAACAATTGTATAGTTTAAAGTCAAGTGTAAAGTGCAGTTTATTATTCTAGGGGGCAGGGGTACTTATAAATTACATATCATTTGATGTATTATAAAAGTATGAAAAACACCAGAAGTAAGTTTAAAAAACGTTTATTCATATGATCAACTGATCATTAATAATGGCACATGGTAATAATGATAATAATGGTACATAGTAATCACAGTCAAAAAACACAGTCACTACAACAACAGTCATTAAAAAGTCAATACTTCTTTCCTGGTTGTGGTGGTGTGTTACGTTCCCCATCCTGAGAACCGAGAATGTGGAAAGGCCGCCGCTTATATAGGCACTTTGTCACGTGATAGCGGTACGCTGGACATGCGCAGTTCATACGCTATTCATATGCTGGCCATATGTTGGCGATCCGCTACTCATATGCTACTCATAGGTTCAATACGGTAAGTATCCGAACAATTCTGTATTTTCAAGGGCTTTTTGTGCGTATGAAAATTATTTTATGAATTTACATACGCAACTCATACGTTTCTCTCATACGCAATAGTGTGACAGGGCCATTACATAAAAAAGGGAACATACATGCCAATTGGATTCTATTTAGTGATAAAGGTATAGATTCATTAGTTAATTAATAGTGGGCTACCACATGTGGTAAATTAAACATATATACTATAATAACTTGTTTTCAAATGATTAATTTTAACATAGTAAAACTCTAAATTGCCATAAAATGAAATTGGTCGAATCACTTTTGTAAGTATTGCATACAAAACCATTGTGGTCCTCTTGAAAAAAACAAATTCCATATGCTAGCCAATAGGTTTGCCAATATTTATTCCTCCTATATTTTGTGAGCAAAGGTTGCATAGATAAACCTTGATGTAAAACAACACATACATCTCAAGCAAAGATTCACATAACTTCGAATTTAATGGGACACATTTTTTCAGTGATACTCCACCCCAAGCATATCTCAAGCCAGGATAAGGCCCCATTTTCTTCTGGCCAGATCCTGGCTTGAGATGTGCATGCTTCACTTGGATTTCTCTATAAATTAAGCACTTTACCTCCTATGCACCATTTAAGGTACCCAAGACAGTATAAGAGGGAAAAAGCTCTTAACTCTATTTACTTGTATTGATGACTGGAGACTCAAACCACTTTTTTGGCCAGGCAGTGTACGTCGCCTAATGTATTTAAATCAAATTTTTTTTTTAAAGTACAAAAGCATGTGTGTATTTAGACAACAACAGCAACGTATTTCAGCCCTAAGTGCGACAGGTGGTTGCTGTGGAAATGTCGACTGTACGGAATTTGGCGAAATGTAACAAGATAAACTCTTCAGGGTTAATCAGAAAACATCTTTAGCTGAATATACTGGTAAGTACTTGGTTTCCTAAACATATTTATACAAGAGATTTTGGAGAAAAAAATTAGGTGTCTTCTAAACCGAAAGTGCATCAGGTACAGTAAGCAAGGGAAAATGGCGAATGCTCATTTGTACAACATTTATATAACATATATTATTGTTTCTATATGCTGTTTATGTTAACGGGGGACTTGCTACTAGCTTTTAGTTGAGGTATAGGTATTATTCCTCCTGTTAGCATTCTGTTCTATTTATTTTATTCTTTGCTGTTCTCTCTGAGATAGTTTTCTTTGTTTGTTTCATTTGTTTTACACTCTTCCGGCCGTCCATACTTATGTGCCGATGGTGTTCTTTTCTTTGCTAAATTTCCCGTTTTGGCTCCAGTATTGAGCTCGGAAGATTTAGTTTGTGTTTCACTTGTTATTCGAGTTCGCCCTATTTTAGTGGGTTGATTTTCATTTGGCTGTTTAGCTGTTTCCTGTCTTGTCTTCCTTTGCATTTATTTTGTTATTCCCTTTATTGATCCTCACTGCGTGAGTGACTTGTTTCTGATCCCCCTATCTTCACGTTTGATTATCAGCCACTAAAATCCATTACACTTAAATGTTACACGATTTAAGAAATATGCTAGCCCATAAAACTTTCTGTATTTATTGATATTTGTTATTCAGTAAATCAATTGCTTGACTGATAATTAATGTAAACAGGTTGAGAATTTCATCCGTTTAAAGGTTACGGTGACAGACGTTTTACATGACCCGAAATCCAACGATACGCCACTGCTCAGCAGCATGGTTAACTTCAGAGTATAGATGGGGTGAAGTGCGTCTCAATTCAAATAACCCGTTACGCCCTCGCTCCCTCCCACTCGCTAAACACAAGTGTATACTCCTGTTTTATTGGTATGTGCATCACATCTTCCCAAGTGAAGTTTGCAAGTGAAGTTTACGAGGGTGGAGCAAAAACTGGATTGGGACGCAGTCCAGGTGAGACACAACTAACACCCCCTACTGGCGAAGGGGTGTAATAGTAGCAGACTTTGCAAACCAAGCACCACTCTGCATGCTTTCAATTCACAAGAAACTATGCCTGTTAAAAGCTGGGAGATAATATTATCTGCTTCTTCATCTCAGTCTCTTCAATTATCTCAACTCTTGAACCTCACCTAGTCATTTTAAAACAAGATGTGCCCTTGGGAAAGGTAGAGCAGTTACTCAATAACCAAAGTTCTTTGCTGCATTTTAGGGATTTTCTTTTTCTCCCAAGGGAGCACACTCATGTTGTGCTCTTTATTTCCCAGGCACATTGCCATATGCCCTTCTTATATCTCCTGCTCTGAAAACATTCATTCCCAGAATTCCACGTGCCTACTTTATTTTCAGTCCCATAGAGATGGCAAGCTCTCTCTTCAGCTCCAGTAGACAGGAAATGCCCAGGGCCTGGAATTGTACATACAACAGAAGGTTTTTCAACACTGTGCGATTTAAGGTGAACTGGAAAAATGTCAAATAAAAATAAGATTTTAATGTTTGGTCCCAAAAAAAAAAAGGTAAAAAAATGTTTTCCTCACTAAAATTAGATATTTATTCTGTCACAAAAGTACTAAAATAAAATTAACATAAAAGTTAAAAAATTATTAAAAAATAATACCAGTAATAATACTAAAAATACATGGTTGCACTTCATGTGAAATGTGGAAAAGTTCCAATACTCAATTCCACACATTAGGCCTGTTAGTTCAAACTGTAATATGTGATTCTTGGAAGACATGGATTACATAATTTGGCAAAGAGAAAAATCTTTAAGTCTATATACTGCTACTTTTCGGCATGACTTGTGTAAATAATATATATCTCGAAGTTTCAGCCGATGCTGGGTTTTGTGTTGAAAATAAGCAGAAATCCTGTCTCCACAAAGCTTTTAATAAGCACAGTCTGGTTATCTCCATGGGTACAGCTACCACTGTCAGCTGTCCAAATTGGTAGTGCAGCTGCTTTGAGAGAGGTTTTTTGGCACAGATTCTTCAAAGTAATAAGAAATTATTCCAGTGAAGACCCTGCTGAACTTTGATATACGCTATTATTACATAATTTACTTGCTTATCAGGTGTCATTGTGCTGGGGGAATTACATTGCGTGTGAGTATATATACATTTCAGTCCAAAAGTATTTGGACAGTGACACAATGTTTGTTGCTCTGTACTCCAGCACATTGGATTTGAAATGGAACCGTGACTATGAGGTTAAAGTGCGGGTTTTTTCATCTAAAATGGGTGAACCGTGTAGCAATTGTAGGCATTTTTACACATAGTCCCCACATTTTAGGGCACCAAAAGTAACAACAATATCAAAAAAACTCTTGGGGCCAGATTTACTAAAGGATTGCGACTACTTTTCCAACGCAAAAGCAGTCGCTTGAAAGTCGCTACATCGGATTTACAAAACGGTCGCAATGGGTAAAAATCGCTATTAGGATGTAATTTTGCAGGGGTAACGTTACTCTGCGACTTTCTTTTTGATGCATAGTTAAATGTGTTCATGCATATGTATACCTGGAGTGAAGGCGCTAAAACAGGGTGGAGATTATGTAAATTAGGCCAATTAAGACAGGCATTAATAGCGACTCTCCTCTTTGCGTGATCATTCTTTGATCTCTTGAAAGCAGGCATAATTTGTCTGTGCTGAAATAGTCTATAGCTCACACATAGCATACATGAGAAGGGTGTTGACTGAAGGACTAATGCATCCTCTAATGCATATAGCACTCGACAGGATTTAAAACCTGTTTCACACATGTTTCTACTCATCTCGTTTCACTTTCAGATATAGGCCAATATGACATTACATTTGTTTTATCATCAGCTAGCAGTTAGTATAAAAATGCAGTTCAGAATTTAAACAATTGTTGTGCCTATAATTATGTGTTCAGTAGGGGATACAGTATAATGAATTGTGAATACAGTATACCTTCTGACACTCTGTGGTATTCTTCCGTCACAAGTTCACCCGTGTCTATTCCTCTCACTCCTACTCCTGCTCATTTTGCACACCTTCCACCTTTTGTTCTATTGGTGTTAATAGAATATTCTTTCTTTAGTTGGACTACAACCTGTGTAATTTTCCTGCATTACGTTGTATTGTTATAGATGGCTCCTACCGCATATTTATAGATGTGTCCTACCGCAAAAATTGTAAATGGGGGTGTTTCATTTCTTTGATTGCATAATTAGGACCAGTGATAGTAAATCAGTCGTCCGCCATAAATCCGAAATAGAGCGAATGTTTTGCGCTGCAACTGTTTCCTTTGTAAATCCAGCCTTGATATCTTATTTTCAGGTACTCTTACAAGCGATAATATAACCTCTCTGCATTTGAATTAATCTCTATGGGAATTGGGGGATGGGACTAGATTAAGCAGTGGATTACACAAGAATAGAACGGAACACATGGTGGGCTAAATGGCTGTAAGTCATCAAGGGTCTGAGGTATCAAACGAGCCTCAAACCATCACTCTGCTGCCGGATATGCAGTAGATATGGACGGATCACTTTAAGGGTTGTTTCTCTTGACTTATTTTTTCAATAGGAAAATGAGTCGGGAAAAACAACATTGAACGCTCTCGCCTCCCAAAAACTTGTGTGCGTGTCTGCCATTTTTAAAACACTGTGTTTATTCAATTATATCAATAGTGTTCTATATCCCCACACAGCAAATATTAACAGGGCTTCCATGACAGAACAGAAGTATGAAATAGGGTACAATTTACACGTCAGATCTTTGCAATCCGAACATGCCTTGTCGAAGTGAATCGCCTTTCAGAATAGCCTCCACAAAACTGCAGTAGGGAAATACAAAGGCTACGGTTACACTAGTCACTTCATGCGACTTCTGGAATTGGAATTCCAACATCCAATCACACCAGGTCAGATTGAGGTGTGTCCATACTTGACATTCAATGTGACCTCCTGTGATCAGATCGCAGTTCGGATTTAATTCCCCCGCGCAATATTTAAATACTAACACTTCCAGGAAAATGGCGTTCGGTGTTTGTGAGGTTGTGCTTCTTTTCATTTTGTTCAGATTGTGTTGTCGAGGTAGGGCCTGCGCAAGGCGTGCACTGATCAGGAGGCAGCAGCGGAGGCGTGCTATTAATGCGACCATTGCATTTTTGGGTGCAACAGCTGGTGGAAAGGAGGGTACAGGTTTACGAATGTAGCCAGCACTGGTGGAACCATGTTGCGCATGATTGCATGGATTCCGACTGGGTTCTCAATTTCCGCATGCGAAAGTACGCATTCAATCACCTCATCTTTACCGTCAGCGTACCACTGAACAGTTCTGTGCAGCGTACTACTCATCTCCGAGCCTATATATGGGCGTGTTTAAAGACGTTTTTCCAGTGAATGTGTTTTGAGAAGTCTGATTATGTCCAGACTACAAGCAATTCCGATCTCAAAGTGTGCTAGACCACCTCGCCAAGTGGTTTGGCAAATCCAATCCCAATGAGGACAAAATCCGGTTAATGTGCGTCCAGACCTGTCACTTAATGCAGCCTTGCGATATCGGATGCCAGAAGTCGCATCGAAGTGACTAGTGTAACCGTAGCCAAAGCCTTTTTGTACAGGTCACTATCATGGGTTGCAGAACATACTCTAAGAGCATGAATTAGGCTCTTTGAGAGAACGTTTGAACCAATCTGCCCAGTGATGAGTACATGTTGTTTGAAATACAGTAAACCAACATACACTGCATGGCAAGAAAAAAAGTCGATTCAAACACTGACAAATTCTAATTGAATTTGAACAGCATATACATATTGCTGGACATTGATGTTAAATCATTTGCTCAAAGACACAGCAAAAGTTATTTAGGAATTGACCGTACATCCTCTGGGTTTCAGACTCCGCTGCTTAAAATGCCTACACAGTGCACTGTCATCTTCCATAAATGGCATCTGTGCTCTCTCATGCAGGGTTTCAGTCAAAATGTAGCACCCTGAGCCCCAACATGTGCATGCTGAAAATGACACATCCCTGTTTTGTAGTAGATTTAGGATATGACGTGGAATTGTTTGAATGGATGTGAGCAGTATGAACATGGCATCTGGTATAAAGTACCAGTATAACTTCTGGAACACTCAGTGGGAGGTGGGGTTGGGGGTTGGGGATGGGAGACGGGGAGGGGGGTGTAGGGTAATTCATCGTCTTGTTCCCTCTGTTTTCTTTTGGTCATGTATGGCTGTCATTGTTCCACAGTGACAGAGCATATTTTATTTTGGCTCATTACACGAGTGTGCTATACCTCCACACAAGTCAGTTAATCAGACTCCACTCAACGGTCACATTAACACTGTGTCAGCCCCACCACAGATCATCAGAATGTGACGTCCCAGGCATTCCGGCTGATAAATTTATTTTATCGTCAGTACAATCCTTTAACTCATTAAAAGAAATAATAAAGAGATGCATATGATGATTAATACTATAAACACTGGAAAATACCACCCAATAAAATCCCATGTCTGTTTTCATGCCCTCTCCTGCCTCTCATCACTCAGAGTTCATAAATATGTTTAGAAAATCTGGACTAGAGTTTGAAACGGGCCCAAAAATGTCAGCCTGACCCGACATGAGCCCACATAATTTTCAGACTGAGCCGGACCAGAGCCTGTGTTTTGCAGCATTTTGAAAGCCTGACCCGATTTGAACCCAACTTAAAGAGGTTAAATTGGTTTGTGTGATGATCTGCCATAATCCTGCTGATGCGCGCACAAAACGAAATCAACAGCCTGCTACCAAATAGCCTACATGAGCTTGCGAAAGAGAATTAGAGAAAACTACAAGCATATTACCATGAGGGTTGCTTCTAATGTAGGCCCTTGTGGGGGCACAAATCTAAATTATTCAAATCATTCAATGCAAATTATGTAATATTTGTAACTACCCTTTCGTTATCGTCACTTAAAAGCAATAAAGTATAAGGAAGCAAATGAGAAAATAGTGATGCAAATTGCCACTCAGCTAAATAAATAAAAAAAATTGTGTGTCGTTAGTGCAAAAGCAATTTCTGCACTTAGTGAGTCTGACACTCAGACTGCAATATTGTTGCAACAGTTGTTTCAGCCAATTGCTTATTTTCTGAACCACATCACGGTTGCTCCTAGATAGGCAAATTGGCTCAAAATAAATAAATAGGCATATTGGCTCAAAAAGACCATGATCATGACATCCCTCATATGAAAATTATGTCAATGCTGAAAATAATATTATTCACCATGGCCAGATTTTTTAACCTGAGTTTCTGATCAACTATCTCTGAGCAGCTGTGATGCGCACTTTCCGATCTCGTTTCCTGTCTATTCTGGCCTCACAGTGGTGGAATGAGCTTTCTATGGTAGAATCACTGACCATCTTGTAATTCAGACTGAAGACTCACCTCTAGGAAATTAGATGTTGACAGGATAGTTCATCAGAAAGTGTTGCTCAGAACAATTTATGACACTAACTCTGTGTAGTTGACGAGAGAAATGTGCGTGCACTGTTACTAATTATCCCTTTCTGTAGTCACTGCTCTTATAAACCTATCAAATGCAGTTCTGGTAAATAAATGTAATGTAATATGCTTGCTTAAACAGTTTTCAAAAGCTATTTACACATTTCTTTGAAAGCCTATTCGACCCAGGAACCAAACACGCCACATCAATCATGAGAAATCTCCAAAGACTGGCATACTACCCTTAAAAATTGTATCTTGCTTAATAGATCAGCATTATTTTTAAAGTATCATATTTAATATTTGGTCGCATATGTTAAAGCAAAGGGTATGAATACTTATGTAAATGAAAGATTTCAGTTTTTCGATTTATAATACATTTGCAAAAATGTCTAAAAACATGTTTTCACTTTGTCATTATGGGCTATTTTGTGTATAATTTTGAGACAAAAAATTAACTCAATCTATTGTAGAATATGTCTGTAATGTAATAAAATGTGGAGAAGGTGAAACGGGTGTTCAGACTTTCTGGCTTGACTGTACGTATCACATTTCAGCCAATACTACACTGCCTGGCCAAAAAAAAAGTCGCTCACTCTTATATTTCGTTGGACCGCGTTTAGCTTTGATTACGGCGCGCATTCGTAGTGGCATTGTTTCAACAACCTTATGCAATGTCACAACATTTATTTCCATCCAGAGTTATTCATTTTTGGCCAACGGGAGAGTCAAACCACTCCGTAAAGTCTTCTCCAGCACATCTCAAAGACTTTCAATGGGGTTAAGGTCAGGACTCTGGTGGCCAATTCATGTGTGAAAATGATTCCTCATGCTTCCTGAACTACTCTTTCACAATTTGAGCCCGATGAATCTTGGCATTGTTGTCCTGGAATATGCCCATTGATGGGATAACAGACAGGCAGTGTATTAAGAGAGAAATTGTAAACCTACAATGACAGGAGTTATGAATATTTTAGCCCACCTTTCAACTTCAGGACCCTGACAATATACAGTGGGGTGCAAAGATTTGGACACCCCTGGTCAAAATTTACAATTCATATCTAAGTGAACAGAAGCTAACCTGACCTATAAATGGTGTCACGTTAAACTTTGTACATTTATTAAAATTTACAATAATTTACATGAGGGAGAGATAACATGATAACACAAGGGAGAGCTTGTTGTTGATTATTATTGTTGTTGAATAAACGGGAGAAATGGTTAAGGGGTATATCAGCATGGTGGACAGTTCAGTAGCGTGTTTGCTTCCATTGTCGGGTTGGTGGGGTTTGTCTGCCTGATCCTGGACTGGAACTGCTTTCAAGCATGGCACATAAACAGGCAAGAGAGGTTGTAGCAACTTCACCCCCCTTTTCTTAAATAATTTTTTTTAGTAGGAGACTGGTGGACAGTTGATTTTATAGCCACAGCACTTTTAATGCACGCATAGCTGCGCTCTCAGGAATGGACAGGGAATACAGAGCCTCTAGAGGGAATAGTGCCAGGGTATAGCTCTATGGCACAGTCATAGGGTCTGTGAGGCGGTCGAGAGGTGAAACGTTGCTTCAGCACCTTCAATGTCAGAGACAGAGTGAATCTCCCAATCGATCTCAGCAGGTTGCTCAGCAGAGTGATCAAAGGCTAGGCTCTCCTCTCTGTTTTTGGAGGGAACAAGAGAGGCCTCCTGTTTGAAGGAGCAATTATCTTCATTACTCTCTGAATTAGACTCGGCATAATCTTGAACCCCTCCTCCCGAAAGAAAAGGACTAGAGGAAGAACAGTGAAGTTTACATTGGGAACCCCACTGATGGATAACAGAACTGGGCCCGCCCCCCCCAATTAATATGTGGCTTATGGTGGGTAAGCCAGGAATGGCCCAAGACCAGCGGAAAAGCCGGGGACTCAAATAAAAAAATTGAATCTCCTCCGTATGATCCTGATACGGGACGTGCATGCGTATGGCGGAAGTAACCCGGGAGATGCCTGTGCCCAACAGGCGGCCGTCCAGAGCCGTAACAAGGCAAGGAAGAGGCAGAGGGTGGGTGGGAATTTTGTGGGATTTAGCCCAATCAGAATCGACGAGGCACTGAACTGCCCTGGAGTCAATAAAAGCGTTGCAGTGGAGCTGGAACTCGTTCCACCATAAATGAATCGGCAGGAGGGTGCGAGGGTAAATGATATGCAGTCCCGCTAGGCGATTCGGTTCCCCTAGCGAGACTCCTTTTTTCCCGAAAGCTTGGAACACTGGTCCTTTAAGTGACCTCGCCTCTTGCAGTACCTACACCACAGTTCACAGGATTTAGTGTCCCCTGTTTCGTGCATAAAGGACCCATCGACCTGCATGGGCTCCTCCTGCTCAATAGGAGATAGTGAAGGGGTGTGAGACGGCGCTGGCGTGGAGGAAGAACGGTAATGAGCTGGGCGATGTCGAAAGCCCTGAGAACCCCTCTCTTTCTCTCTCTCTCTAAAGCGGTTGTCTAAATGGATGGCGGTGGACACCAGAGACACAACATAGCGGGTGGTTCAAGACTCGCGAGAGCATCTTTTACGGGTTCTGACAGGGTGTTGAGAAACAGTGAGCTAAGAGGCTCATCGGCTCATCCTGTCACCCCCACAAGAGCACAAAAGGTGATAGCAAAGGCGGCCACAGTGTCGGTGCCATGACGAAAACAGAAACATCCTGATCGAACACTGACGCCATCTCCGCCATAAGCCTATCTGTGTGGCTCATGATGGGCGAACTAGCCCTGATAAGTGGGTCGGCCCATGCAAGAGCGTTCCCGGTTAGGAGAGAGAATGAAGGCTACCCGGGAATCTTGGTGGAGGTGGGGGAGGAGTGGGATGTGTGGGTGCTTGTGCTACTGGAGGTGGTGAGAGAGAGAGTTCGGAGATTCTCCGACAGATCCCACAGAGCAACCGCCTGAAGGCGCAGCTGCTCGTGCAGAGCCTGCTGAGAGACGCCTTTGGCTTCCATGTTCTGTTGGGGATCTCTATGCCCAGAGGAAATATTGGAGGTCCAGGTGCGACAGACGAGGGAATCTATAAGGACAATAGATGGACAATAATCCGTAGTGGAAGGGGAAAATAAGAAGAACACAAATAACTTTGCGATACAAATAAGGAGCTCGATATCCGAGCAAACAAAAGAAATAAGCGGTTACACTTATCTAACTCCAGTTGTGGCGTGAAAAATTAAAAAATCCTAAACCTTTGGGCGAGAGCACTCGTAAGTTTGAGTGAGAAACGAAAACCCAAAAACCGCTCTAGCGGCTATTTGAGAGCAAATAGCGCACTTTTACTAAATTGTACTGCTAACAAGTCCCGCGTTGAGAAGCAAAGCGGTCGATAGCACGCACAACTCCTATACCTTGACCGGTTGAAATGTTACAAGAAATAACATGAAAGCGATGAGAAAAGGAGGAAGCGGGATATATATAGTGAGCGGAAATGCAGGACAGGTGAACTCACTAATCACAGAGGCGAAAGCAAAACCCGTAGCGGAACGCAGAAAAATCAGATGGATTGAAAGGTGAATGGAAAAAAAGAAATAATAAACGTGGAGATAAGGGAAGGAAGGCGTGATCCATGACAAGAGTTCTATAGGAAAATGAGTCAGGAGAAATAACCCTTGCAGTGATCCATCCACATCTACTCCATATCTGGCAGCAAAGTGATGGTTTGGTAGCTCAAACCCTTGATGACTTACAGCCATTTAGCCAGTCATGTGTTCCATACTGTACCAGTGTAATTTTCAGCTGAATCTAGTCTCACCCCCCAATTCCCATAAAGATCAATTCAAATGCAGAGAGGTTATAGTATCACTTGTAACAGTACCTGAAAATAAAATATTATATATATTTGATGTTGATGGGTCACAGACTTCAGGAAGTAACAGCATGCAAAGGATATGCAACCAAATATGAAATATGATACTTAAAATACATTAAAGCAAAGGGTATGAATAATGCAAAGATTTCTAAAAACATGTTTTGACTTTGTCGTGGATTTTGATTGTGGATTGATGGGCAAATATGGCAATTTTATCCATTTAAAATTAAATCTACAACACAATAAAGTGTGCAAAAAGTGAAGGGGTCTGAATACTTTCTAAAGCCACTGTATACACAGACAGGTGACAAATTAAAGAAAAAAAGGTGGCTGTGGTATGCTGTGGAGGGCATTTTCCTGGCATGGTTTGGGTCTATTTGTCCCCTTACAGGAAAGAGTCACTGCAAATCAATACAAAGTTATTCTAGTTATGCTAGAATCTACACTAAGGTGCACTAAAGCTGTTCTGGCAGCTCGTGGTGGCCCAACACCTTACTAAGACACTTGTTGGATAACTCCTGGACTGTGTCAGAAAGCACTGCACGAGGCAACATTTTAAGAATGAGCCCTTCAAAATGGCATGAATCATATTGGCACGAAAATTAATTTGTGATTAATACACTATTATATAAATGACCCTGAGGAATTAGAGGGAAAATTATGCTTTTAGCCTTTAGAAAGAATCTATCCTGTTATAAGAAATAAAATCACAACACGGAGCTCCATTCCTTTCTCCTGCAGGCGAGACCTCTAATTTATCTTTAAGCACAGGGCACTGCTGCCAATCTCACTAGATGACTGATGAAAAGCTATTATGTAAGGCTCTTATTAAGAAAGAAAAGAAATGATGCAAACAATGCAAGGCACAATGGACGATGTTAACAAGAGCAATAATAGTTACAAATGATAAAACAATGCAGCAGCTGTAATTGTTATTGTAAAGTATAATTTGTTGGTTATTGAATAATGTGATTCATAATGTAATATATAGCTCTGGATGCTACATTCAGTTTAGTGGTAATGGGTATGACACTTTTATCCATTTTTTTCAGGTAGTCACACATTGAATCCCATTGAGGGGGACATGCTCATTGAGGACCTTGCTTGTGTTTGGTCCTTGTAATCAGTGCTCGCATCGAATATTATTATTATTTTATTATTACTATTACTTGTATACTTCTTGCTGGTATTATTGTACCTTTTGTATTGTCTCATATCAAGGTAAGCCAAATATGTGTATTTTTCTTTGATATCAGCCTAGAAAGGGACATTTTGATAATGCCAATTGCTCTTTTTGTCTCTTGACTGGCCTGTGTCACAGAAACAATTAATCAAAGTAGAATTTTTCCCAATCCTTTCCTTTTGTAGTATAAGCCAAGTTAAAAACCTCCTAAAAGTCAGCATGTTTGTGCGAAAAGGCTTAGACAGCGATAACACATACATCCTTGCTCTGCAAATACTCATGAATGTAAATAATTTTATTAAAACAAGTGCTTATGGCACCATGTGCTATTCACACAGTCCACTGCTCCATTAAGCAAATGAAATAAAGGTGCCCTGAGTCTTGTTTTGGTCCCCCGATTTGGTGATTGAATGCATGACATAAAAAAGGTTGGCATAAATTATGTAGGTTCTAAAATGCAGGGAAAAAGAAGTCAGAGGACCATAAATAAAGACACGAGACCTTAATGTAGCCTGAAATTTCATATGGGAGTCATGGCTTGGATATATGCCAAGTCATGGCCACCTATTTTAATCAGGAGAAAGACTGCTTTGCAAATGCCTGTTGAAAGCACACTCGGCGAACTGAAGATACAGTGCACTCCAAAAGTGTTAGGACAGAGACATTGTTTGTTCCAGCACATTGGATTTGAAATGGAACAGTGACTATGAGGTTAAAGTGCAGACTTTCAGCTTTAATTTATCTCATTTACATTCATATTGGGTGAACCATGTAGAAATTGTAGGCATTTTTACACATAGTCTCCCCCCCCCCCCCATTTTAGGGCACCTTAAACATAAATAAAGTCATCATATTTCATATTTGGTTGCATATCCATTGCATGCCCATGAATTCCTGATATCTCTTGATATCTTATTTTCAGGTACGCTTACAAGCGATACTGTAACCTCTCTGCATTTGAATGGATCGCTATGGGAATTGGGGCGTGGGACTAGATTACGCTGTAAATTACACAAGAATAGTATGGAACACATGGTTGGCTAAATGGCTGTAAGTCATCAAGGGTCTGAGGTATCAAATGAGCCTCAAACCATCACTCTGCTGCCAGATATGCAATAGATATGGATGAGTTCAGTAGGATAATGCGGTGCCTACTTATGTGCCTACTTATTGGTAGTCAAGGAACCCCAAAGCCAATATGGACGGAACAATGACTCCAAAGTAGCAGTTTTGTAATAAAGTACTCAGCTGTTCATCACGTGACACGATATGCGCTCCCAGTAATGTCTAAGATAATACAAATCGAGAATCATTTAATTGATATACAGTAAGTGTTTTCCAAATAAAGATAGTTATCATTAACTGGATGAGGAATAATAAGAATATAAACTGCCGATTTTAGAGGCAGATCTATTTGTTGCATCAGAATGAGGTTTTAGAACGTTATATAGTCTAAACACACACATGCAACAAAAAACGCTGGAGGGCCAATGCCTGAAACATGTAACGAAAGGGTTAATGTGCGAAAGGGTTAAGAAAAAGAGGCCTATCACCGCAACAACTAAAATTTGTATGTGATGCCAGCCGTCATTTCTTGTCACTTTGAAATCCACCAGTTGAGATTCACAGTCCCTGCATAAATGGAGTACAACTAATGCAGAGATGGTACAGACAGACTGCAGGCATCCAGTTGACGAGAGATGTTGAGCACAGTGAGAGAGTGACAGATTGCCAACTAAACCCCTCTCTACTGTTTGACACAGTTGACATGGAACACTAAGGACTTACCACACCAGAGCAATGCCACCGTGGGGCATGTTACTACACTGAAAACCCTTACAAGCCAGCTGGCAGCCAAGATCATTTCAAAATAATAAATAAATATACTTGGAACCATTATATTGTAATAGTGTTATTATTAATTTTCTCAACAGACGACATTATTCACAGTACCTTATCTTATATGGAGACAAGCTGGGTAATTATTCAGGAACAGTACCATGTGAAATTAACTTTTGTAAGACGCTTTTGTTAAAGGCATTTTCATTTTCTTTGCATGTGAAATATCGAGTAGAGCAATTGGGAAACTAGTTATGCAATACCAACAGAAATCCAAGTATCCTTTGTAAAATCCAAGCATTTTCGCAACACATTCAAGAACCCTTGGGTCCATTCATTTTCATAATACTAGGTTAGTTTGCTTTATTGTGTTTTAATGATTTGGAATTGTCTAATGGCACATTTGTGAATGTAATTGTTTACTTAAACCTCATTGTGCACTTTGCTTGTTTGTTTTGCCAGTCTTTTTTGAACTATGACACTAAACTATGTTATTATTATTAATAATAATATTGTTGTTGTTGTTTTAAAGCAATAAGTGATTTTACAAAATAAATGCCCAGTGATATGATCATAAACGATCACAATGAGGGTGATGATGTTGGCACCATCACAAGGAAGTCATCTGCAAATGTTTCAGATATCATAGGTAGATGATTTGTGTCCACGTTGTGGAAATGAAAGATTTTGCTTCAACCATCCACAGAAATGAACGACTGCCACCTGCACATAAAATCACTCAAGGGGAAAATTAAGAGTTTAAAAAGTGTCGTCTGTAAGGCTGAAGCAAATAAAACTTGTCATATGAAGACACCTCTTTGATTTTATGAATATTTTGGATTTCTCTGGCTTTTCCTTTAGTGTGTGTGTGTGTTTGGCACAGTAGTGTTGCTGAGGTAAATGGTGTCTAGATGTGCAACCCCCAATTCCAAAAAGGTTGGGGCAGTATGTAAAATGTACATAAAAGCAGAAAGCACTGATTTGTACATTCTCTTTTACATATATTTAATTGAAAACAGTACAACAAAAAGATATTTAATGTTTTACCGTATCAACGTTATTGATTTTTGTAAATATACGCAAATTCCGAATTTGATGGCTGCAAAACGTTCCAAAAAAGTTGGGACAGGGGCAAAAAAAAGACTGGGAAGTTAAAATAACACCTATTTGGAACATTCCACACATAAACAGGTGATGCTATAATGATTGGGTATAAAAGCATATCAAAAGACTCTTGATATCTTATTTTAAGGTACTCTGGCAAGCGATACTATAACCCCTCTGCATTTTAATGGATCTCTATGGGAATTGAGGGGTGTGATGGGATTACGTTGTAAATTACACAGGAATAGTATGGAACCCATAGTTGGCTAAATGGTTGTAAAGCATCAAGGGTCTGAGGTATCAAACCAGATATGCAGTAGATAGGCATGGATCACTTTAAGGGCTGTTTCTCATGACTAATTTACTAATTTAATTGATATGTATTAGACTTTATACATGATGAAACATTATCCAATGATGAAACATTTCTTGATGGGAGTGGTCTCTTCCAGGATGACATGGTTTGATGAGTATGAAAATAATCTGAATCATATGCTGTGGCCTTTGCAGTCACCAGATCTCAATCCAACTGAACACCTACGGGAACTTTTGAACAGCACTTTCCAACACTGTCATCAAAACACCAAATGAGGGAATATATTTTGGAAGAATGGTGTTCCATCCCTCCAGTAGAGTTCCAGAGACTATAATCTATGCTATGCTAGACTAGAGGTAGAATCTATGCCAAGGTGCACTGAAGCTGTTCTGGCAGCAACACCTTACTTAGACACTTTGGGCCCTATCTTACACCTGGCACTAAGCGGCGCTAAGGGTCTGAGCTATCGAACGAGCCCCAAACCATCACTCTGTTGCCAGATATGGAGTAGATGTGGATGGATCACTGCAAGGGTTATTTCTCCTGACCCATTTTCCATAGAACTCTATGGGGGAAAAAGTCAGGAGAAACAACCCTTAAAGGGATTCATCCACATCTACTCCATATCTGGCCACAGAGTGATGGTTTGGGGCTCGTTTGATACCTTAGACCCTTGATGACGTACAGCCATTTCGCCAGTCATGTGTTCCATTACATTACATTACAGTTATTTGGCAGACGCTTTTATCCAAATCGAAGTACAATAAGTGCATATTGAAGGTCTTAGACACAATCTACGAAGCAAATCCAACAAAGCACAACTTTCTCACAACGTAGGAGCTATCGCTAGTAGTCAACAGAATACAGTCGGCTATACATTCTAAGCTATGAAATAGCAAAACCAAATAGAAAATAGAAAATAAACAGAAGGAACATACTATATATTTGGCCTTATATATGTAGTTATTCAAGGTGGAGTCTGAAAAAGTGTGTTTTCAGACCACGACGGAAAACAGACAGCGTTTCAGCTGAGCGCAACGGAGTGGGGAGTTCATTCCACCACTGGGGAGCTAGAGTGGAGAAGCTCTGCAGTCGGGACGAGCGAGTGCCGTTGACACGGAGGGAGGGAAGTGCAAGTGGTCGAGCAGGAGAGTAGTGCTGGATCAAGTCCTGTAGGTAGAAGGGGCCTGACCTTTTGGCTGCAGTGTAGGCCAGGGTCAGAACTTTGAACCTGATCCTGGCCACGACTGGAAGCCAGTAGAGTGACCTCTGCAGGGGGGTGACGTGTGTGAAGTTCGGGAGGTTGAACACAAGCCGAGCAGCCGCGTTCTGGACCAGTTGAAGGGGCAGAATGGCGCAGGCTGGCAGGCTTGCGAAAAGGGAGTTGCAGTTGTCCAGGCGTGAGGTGACCATGGTCTGGACAAGGAGCTGGGCAGAGTAGGTGGTCAGGTACAGCCGAATCCTCCTAATGTTGTACAGGAGGAACCTGCAGGACCGTGCCGTTGCCCTGATGTGCTCTCTGAAGTCCAGCTGGTCGTCCAGGACCACCCCCAGGTTTCTTGCAGAGCGGGAGGCGGTCACCATAGTTCCGTCGACGGTGATGGACAGGTCTAGAAGCGGGGATGTCTTGTGTGGCATGAAGAGCAGCTCAGTCTTGTCGAGGTTGAGTTTCAGGTGATGGCTAGACATCCACTCAGAGATGAGTTTTTCCATACTGTACCAGCGTAATTTATAGCTGAATCTAGTATCCCCCCCCCCCCAATTCTCACAGAGATCAGTTTAAAAGCAATTTTAAACTTATTCTTCATCCTTCATATTTTTTTAATTACAGTGACCAGGTTTCCATACTCTCAGCTTATTAAAACCCCTCTGATTTCACCTGTTATTCCTAACTGAACAATTTTTTTTAAAGAGAACTAAGAGTCTAATTAGAAGCTAAAACTAATTTGCAGCACATTACACAATTAATTTAATTTTAATATCATTCTCTGCATGTACGCTTTAACTTAATGCAGGAGCAAGTCTGTTTCAACGGCTGTAAATCACACTTTTCACGGTCTTCCCGGGAAAGTGGACTTGTTTTAAAGCATTAAACTACCACAGGTTGGTCAAATTTCCATAAGCATGACATTATAAAACAAGGGAAAATATGCGTGAATATATGGCAGCTTTAGTCTATTTAGTGTCATCATTAAGGCAAAATAACGGTATTTATGTTATGAATCAATTTTAGAATGCACATAATGAACTTCAGATGAAGCGTGAACTTTGAGAACTCCATGAGAACAGCCGCATGGAATTGATGTTTGACAATGCTTCATTGTATAATCAAACAGAATTTGTTAAACAAGCAGGCTAATTTGGCATTTTCTAAGAAGAGACAGAAGCCATATTCTGGTAACTTATTCTCAGTACTTTTAACTAAATTAACTAAATTTAACCACATATATTTTCTAAAATAACAGCACTGTTGGGAATTACAGAGAACCGTGCCGGTGTTAAACCCTAAAGTAAAAAATTATTATTGTGTATATCAAAACACATTATGTTTAGTCAGAATAATATTGATCATCCTATTGATCCAGAAAGCCTATTCATTGCTCACACTACACACGCATGAGCATGTCTGTTTCACCCTCATATAAGCAATCCGCCAAGGTGAAAAACCAGGCTTTTAAAAAAAAAAATGGCCCAAGACATGCCTACAATTAATAAAAAGACAAGGGTCAGCCCATTTGCACCTTGCACCGTACTTCGCGCTCTAACTAGCAAAAGTGGACTTGCGCCATGCGTTTAGACCAAGCGCTAAGATCGTCAGGATAGAGCCCTTTATGTTGTTTTTTCCTTTTATTTGTCACCTGTCTGTATGGAGTTCTAAGAATATTGTTAGGGTGCCATTGGTATCCCTGGCTCAGATATAATAGATACAGATCTAATTAAGCACCACCAAAAAGAGGGTTAACGTTATCAGGTAGCTCGCAATCGCATCACCTCTTCCTTACAGTGTACCACTGTGGAGAGGTGTCTATACAATGCCCTCTGTTTAATGAGGTCAGAGGAGGTGAGGTGAAGGAACACATCTCTGGTGAGCTGCATACTCTGGCAGTCAGAGTATTATTTTGTTTACTAAGTTTCCCCTTCTTTTGTCATTATTTGTGTTCGGCAGATTTAGTTGTTATTTACTAGTTTTCTAGTTTTTGTGGGTTTATTTTCGTTTTGGCTGTTTAGCCTTAAGGAATTACGTTCCTGTTTTTTCTTTCTTTATTTATTATTTTCTCTCCCTTAATTATTGGTCCTCACGTCTTGTGAGCTGACTTGTTCAGATTCCTCCCACCTTCGCGTTTGAATCTCCCAACAATTAAGAAACCCATTACAGAGTCTGCAAAAAAGCTCGGCAAGCTCATATTACCCACAATTCACATCGAACGTCCTGTTCAGTGATAATCACGTTAATGTTTATCGCGGTATTATACTTTAAAAGCACATACAGAATGGAAAAGACGCTGTATAGGCTAATAAATAGGCTACCGTTTAATCTAGTAGTTTTCTATTTTGTATTTCATAGTTTAGCAAATTGCGTTATGCAGCAACAGAGTAGCGTACTGTGGGATGTAGGATCAGGTTCTCTGTAGTTAATCTTGCTTTTAAATGGATTATTAGGCGACTCGTCTAAATATTTTTCAGTAGGCTATAATTTGCCAGTTAGCCTAACAACTTAATTTCTCTATAACCATGACGAATAGGTAAATAAACTTCTGCAGCATTTTACTATATTCACATTTGTGTTGCCACAAAATGTGTTAATAGTCATGTGAAGTGATCAATGAAAAGCACATACAGTATATTGGGTAAATTTGTTTATCTAGCTTGAAAGCATGCATTGCGCTCAACGCTGGTTCCAGCAATTTGACGTTTTCCTCTTTAAATGTATGCTTTCTAATGTTTAAATCGTTTTGACTAAATCGAGTGCCCTCTTAAATTAATGACATTCTTTAACGTGACGAGAAGACACAATGATAACGTAAAACTCACGTTAGTTATCTCTTTGTCATTGCCATTTGTTAATCATTAGCCTATAGGCTACATAATTGTTCTTGATTATTTAGGGAATTTGTTTGATTGACATAAGCAAGCAAAATGAACGGAAACAGGTTGAGAATATGTTCGGCTGAAATGCTTTATTCTAGCGCGCGGGCTGTCCTACATATTTAAATGCTACACGATTTTATGACACAAAGAAATATGCTAGCTCACAAAACTTGCTGTATTTAGCTATTGATATTTGTTATTCAGTAAATCAATTGCTTGACTGATAATTAATGTAAACAGGTTGAGAGTTTAATCCGTTTAAAGGTTACGGTGACAGACGTTTTATATGATCCGAGATCCAACGATACGCCACTGCTCAGCAGCATGGTTAACTTCAGAGTATAGATGGGGTGAAGTGCGTCTCAATTCAAATAACCCGTTACACCCTCGCTCCCTCCCACTCGCTAAATGCTAGTGTATACTCTTGTTTTATTGGTATGTGCTTCACACCCTCCCAAGTGAAGGTTGCAAGTGACGAGGGTGGAGCAAAAACTGGATTGGGACGCAGCCTGTGTCTTGCACTGTTTGGTGACACTGGACATCTCGGGACAGTGGGGGCTATTTTTAATTATGGCTGTATTGCACTTTAATTAACTTAATTGATTAAATGATTCTGTTAGATGTCTTTGTTTGATTTGTGTGTGTGTTGTGGGTCTGCCCCACTGTCTATGTCTTTCTGTTATTGCTGGGGCTACAACTGAAGTTCCCTAGCGGGAAAATAAAAGCTATTCTAAAAGCAATGCCAACCCCACTGCTGGAAGCAAAAAAGAAAGTTGAGTTTTGGTCTCATCTAGCCATAACATTCAATTCCAATAGTGTTTAGCAAAAATTTAACTAAATTTAAATTTTCATCTTGAAACATTTATAATTTCATGGCTGTAGACCTTACATTTGAATGAGCCCTGAAAATTAGAAACTTTGACAATGAATTGTCTGTCCATAGACTTAACATGGGAGAAACAAAATGCTAACCTGCAAATCCGGATAGCTTTGCAACGGTAGAATAATTCTATTGTTCTAAACGAACGTGAGAACAATGGAAGACCGTTATGATAGGCACACTGACATCCAAACATTAGCTAGCCTGTTGTAAAAGGGTTATAATGACATTATGTATGACAAATGTAAAACATACTAACTGGCTATCATGCTACTTAAATGCTGTTCATTTTATCAAGGTTTTTAGCCTGTAGGCTGTAACGTAAGCCTATACCAATAAATGAATCGCTGATCGAGTCACGTCATTAGCTACGATTACCTGCGATACAACAGGAATATGGGCTTATACAGCAGTGTGTATGGGTGGGATATTACTCACAACTATGGTGCTATAGACTACTCAATGCAGTGTTATAGAAAATACAATTTAGCACTAAACATTTGATATGCTATTATACGATTTAATACTTGTTTCAGGATTTCAGAATTATGACCAATTTAATATAGTCATAATTCCCAGTGAGTGTTACGTGTATGATAATACCAAGTAACTTATTAATTAAACCTTCCGTTGTAAAATTAGAGAAATTAATCACAAAAACATTTTTTTTAAGTGAAATGTTTGCGTATGCCAAAATCCTCAAGACAGGAAATTGAATTGATCAGCCCTGATTCTAACATTAGCCTGCTCTCTGTCAAGGTGTATTCAGCACAGAGCTTTTACAAACTGCTACAGCCATTGTATGTCTATTGTAGGCTACTTCAAACCACATGCATTTACTACTGGGCAGATTGCTTAACATTCAAACCATGGATTCAGAGTATAGTGACTATATGTCTGCACTGTGAAGAATTAATACTGATGTTAATAGTGTTTAAGATAGCATTCCCAAGATGGCCATGATGGCATTTGAAATGGCCTTACACAACAGGGTAAGTAACTATGTTAATAGTTTATATTTATTTTATGCATAAAAAACATTATTGTCATTTGTGCCAGGTTCAGTCAGGACCACTGTCGTTAAAGTAAAAATCTTTATTGACATTATTAAAGCAACACAGTTCGGTTTGGTGGTATGGATCTGTTCAAAAAGCCCTCCTCTCAATCCTGGCAAGCATGCATGGATAAGGCAGGGAGGGCAGCAGCAAAACTCCCAAAAACAACCATAAGCCAAGCGCTGCTAGTACATGGTTTCTGGCTGACATGATGACTATGTGTGACTACTTCAGGATGAGGCCATTCTGTCCATCAGCTCAAGGTCATGAATGACAAACATTAGGCCATATGCCAAAACAGAAACAGCCATGTTTCTATACAGCTGAGCTCATTGCTTCGTGGATTCAAATAATTGTCAACACCTGTGTGAACAACAATCTTTCGCTTCAGGATGAAGCTATTCTGTCCATCAGCTCAAGGCCAGGAATTATGAACATTATGCCATATGCCAAAACAGAAACAGCCATGTTTCTATACAGCTGAGCTCATTGCTTCGTGGATTCAAATAATTGTCAACACCTGTGTGAACAACAATCTTTCGCTTCAGGATGAAGTCATTCTGTCCATCATTAGGGCTGCCCCCGACCAAAAATGCGCTTAGTCGTCAGTTCAAACACATCGCACATTTATGATATGAATTTAATTATTTAAAAATGCATTTTTGAGAATCAGAAAATGGTTTGACTTCCATTGAATCTATAGTAAGTTTACTATATTACAAAGAAATACAAAAGTGTCATTATGAGCATGTAAAATATCAATTATAGCTACAAGCACAGGATTCAACTTGCTGGCCTGCGCTGCCTATTAACAGCATCGGTTTGCTTATGGCCCGCGCTGTAGGCTATTAACGGCATAGACAAAGTGGTAAATTAATGTGTTGGAACAACAAGCAATGAGACATTTAACATTGTTATTTTTATTTCCACTCTTTATAACAACACACAACTTAAAAATTGTGAATAACTAAATAAAAAAGCAGCCTTTTGTCTGGTAAAAACAATGTAGCTAATTTAATAACTTCATGGTTATCAAAACTAGATGGGGAAAAATATATATTTTCTTTTCTTTTTAAAATGCAAATAGGCTATAAATTACGTAAACAAACAAATAAATAAAAAACACAGCAAAATGAAACACTTGAAAGAGAAATATCAACAAAAGGTCAAATGAAAGATTAATTATAGTCTATATTAGCAACCAAAAAGTGTGTTTTAGCCTGTGACCAGCGTCACATTAGGCCTAATCACTGCTGTTTTTCCTCTGATCGCAGTCTTCTCATATTATGCGTGAGGAACACGAGTTTGATGACTTTGCTCGGGAGAAGTGAGCTTCGCGTTCTGCTGACAATGACGCCGGCCTTTGAGAAGATGTACTGAATGATAGGTGAATTGTTGCTTGCAGAGTTTACATTTAACTTTTTTGGGGTTGAAATGATCTATTCCTTAATTAATAGACACCAATTGTTCATTACAAGGCGCACGTCCGGAACGAATAGTTCCACTCTTGCGTTTTTTCACACTGCACGATTCGACCAATTAAAATTTTGGTCGACCAAGTTCTTTTGATCAACTAATGGTTTATTCGACTATTTGGGGGCAGCCCTAGAATTCATATTTGGTATGTGAACCAACAAGCATGTTAGCATTTCTCCCGAGGCTGAAGTTAACCAATGAGCCGGAATTACAATTTCAGGAGAACTATACTACTCCCATGTCAGTGTAAATGAATCCTCACTCGTTGCCAGGAATTACGAACATTAGCCATATGCCAAAACAGAAACAGCCATGTTTCTATACAGCTGAGCTCATTACTTTGTGGATTGAAATAATTGCCAACACCTGTGCGAACGCGATGTTCGTAAGTGGCAGATGACTAATGGCGCATAACTTACAGTGAGTGTGGACACTGGGGCGACTGTTGATGCGGTCATTGTGGCACCGATGTAGAAGGAGTGGGCGGTGTATAGCTCGGGAACGAGTATTGGCCAACGAGACAGACAGGCAACGAACCAGGATCTTGGCATAGCATACTCTTTGTCTGTGATTAAAAGTGGCTCAACAGGGCTCGAGTGGGACATCATGGCAGGCACTGGGTCATAGAGGAGGAAGGAAAGAAACAGTGGGATATACAGCATCTGCAATGGATAGATTGCCTTGATCAACATTATTTGGTGCATGCATTGTATTCCCCGCATTTAGAATACAATAAAAGCGGTAAGCAGTGAGTCCACGTAGGGTTTGAACTACCCTTGCCTTAGTGTATGCCAGTTATCTATAGTTAATGATATTGACTGCAGTTTCATTAACACAGAGATTGAGTTTCCTTCACCAATGATTGCCCCACAACACACAACGAAACCCAGGTCTACCGGCATCATTAATTTAAATTGTGCACGTCGTGCAGATTCGCCACCAATTTTAATTTTTTTACATTTTATTTCAGATTTTTTCCCATTTTCTCCCAATTTGGTAGCCAATTGAACCCGTATTCTAATTCAACTCCCCCCATGTAGCAACCGCTAGAGAATCACTGCTGCACAACCCCGTCAGCCAGTAGAAACGGAGGACGCCACGCTCTTATTCAGAGCGCGACTCCCCAAGCTGACCATGATTCCAACTCGCCCGGGGCCGACATATGTGCAGCGATTCTCTCCGAGCCCCTCCCCCCACCCGGGAGCAGCCGCCAATTGCCGCTCCCACAGGGCCCCGACCATGCTCGGAACTGGCAGGTCCGGGGCGCGAACCCCGATCCTCGGAGTACAACTGCGCTGACTGAAAGAGAAAATGTTCCTGTTACTCTGTGTAAGAGATTAGTATTCTGAGCCAGCTGGCACTAAGGTACATTTGCATTACCTTGTAAGCCATATCGCAGAAATCTGTACCTCTGATTGTGCTCTTTTGAGCTCATGTATCTACAACGCTGCTTGTGCTTCCATAAACATTTTTTTGCCACTCATGTCACATGAGATGCGCAGATGTGTACTTAGTCATGCGACTAATCACGTGTACGAGCATGGCACAGAAAGTGACGTTGAGACTGCTATGTTAAAGCAAAGAGGGTAGGTGGAGCGAGAGGTCCAACTTTGGGGCTGGAACGTCCACACTTATTAGACAGACAACAGGCGTTCATTGAATGACTGGCGGTCAATGGAGTTTTACAAAACAGTTCGCTCAACGGGTCATTATCAGACAGATGAAATAAAAAATCTCCATATTCTTTTTTGATTATATATGCCTAGGTTGTTAGGACCCAGTACTACTACTTACAACCCGCTATGATTTTGACTATCCAACGGGGAAACGCACCAGTTGCGTATCTTGTCATATATCTAAAATCTTTGGTTAAAGTCTTACACATAGGTAACTTAGCTGGTACAAGGTGTTCCACAGAGAGCTAGATGGATAGGAAACGGAAGTGGTTACACCAATCGGAAATGCTAGGTGGAGGAGGTGTCAATATGGACGCGAGTTCATCTGAAGACAATGAATGGAGAGCAGTGCAGGGTAAGGCTAGTAGAAAACGTAGGGAAAGGAACGAGAGTGGCAGTGAAGATAGACAAAATAAGGAACCGCGTCTGAAAGAAAGGCGGACGGATGACAGTGAGGGGTTTAAAGTTATCTTTAAGTTTAAAACAACTGGAGATGGGCCAAGCAAGCTTAACTCATTAAAACTAACCGATACATTGCGCTCGGAGATTGGGTATATCCTCTATGCAAGATCAATGGCAAATGGCAATCTGATCATCTATTGTAAATCAAGCGCACAGAAAGAAAAGGCAGTTGGATTACCTAATTTGGGGACATGGCCAGTAGAGACGTATGCACCTTGAGAAAGAAAAGGGGTTAAAGGAGTAATTTACAGGCTATTTACTGATATATCGGTGCAGGAACTAAGGCAGAATATAAAGGGAGGACGGGTGGCGGAGGCTATCCGGTTTCAAAGTTTTAGGAATGGGAAGAAAAGTGACAGTACAGCGGTACTATTAACTTTTGAGGAGGAGCAGCTCCCTGCCAGAGTAAGCTTGGGATATTTGAGTTTCCCGGTCAAAACATACATCAGACCACCGCTTCGGTGTTACAACTGCCAGAGGTACGGACACGTTGCAGCAGTGTGTAGAGTATGGAGTTTATTTAGTTCCATAAATGGTACACGCGTGGAATTGTGAAGCGAGCACACAGAACAGTATCTGCGCGCATGGAATTGTGAAGCGAGCGCACAAAACAGTATCCGCGCGTGTGGAGCTGTGAAGCGAGCGAGCAGAGAACCATCTGCGCGAGCACGGTGCTGCGAGCAAATTGGTTTGCTCTCGCTCTAAATTAGTTTCCTCTTGCTCGCTCGCCAAGTAGATTTTTGAGACTTTGGGGGCGGGGATGGGATCCACAGTGGCTGATGTCTCCACTCCTTTGATTGGTCAATTTAAATACCGGCCTTGACTTGTGTGATTGGCCATTTGATCGCGATATACTGTGACTAAGAACATGGCTATCATGCAAGATACTAATTTGGTTGACTCGGTGTAGGCCTACTTTAATAATGTTATAGCTAAGCATTTGATATGTTATAGAAGCCACCACAAGTTTTCATTAACTAGATGGCTAAACTTAGCGTTACTAAAAACCTGAAACTGAATGTTACAAAACTTGCAGTTACTCTGAAGATGTCTACACTTCTTTATATAATGCCTTGACGTGCTTCAGTAGCCTATAGTTTGCTTCAGCCGGTCTGACATTGTGTTTCCCATTGATGTAGAAAACAAATTTTAAAATATTTTTAAAATATTTTTGTCAACATTAAATATGTTGAAACAAAACAGAAACGCAACAAAATATAATCTGGAAGGAAAATTTACTTAGCACCTTCCTCATGTAGGCTACGTGATGTAGCGGGAAGCAAGCAGCTGACCAGCTAATATACGTCACTCAGTTCAACGATTAACTAGCTACGGTGGCCCCTTAGTGGTGAGTAGTCGACTTCCCAGTTATAGTATTCACATTTCTCAGAAATTATAAATTAAAACTAAGAAAATTCCAACGCAAGATGTTTGTTAAAATTTGCCCAATGTTTGTTCAAGTTTGCACTATACAAGGGAAAGCAATGTGTGCTATAGCTACGCTAGCGACACTGCTGCCTACTAAAGCTCTTACTAATATGTGTCAGTGTTATGGAATGCCTATCAGCCAAAATAAATTTATAAATGTTTATTCTTTTGATCAAACTATATTGTGTCAGTCATGTTATTCAAGGTATACTGTGTGCTTAAGAATTATCATGGTTCATTTCAATACCTGATTTTGTCCTCACTTTCATGTATACACAGTGGCATCAAAGAATAATTGATCATTCAAATTTGGTTTAAAGTCATTGAGAAGTCATGGAAATCCATTGGTCAAAATGTGTCCGAAGAACCCTGATGTGTTCAGTAGCAGGTTATAAGGCTTAAAGGCTTGCTGTTCAGCTCTGAATGTTGGTTGCAAGCAGCGGCTGTAGAAACTGTTGTTTTGTTGATGAATTACTTTTTTTTAATGCATTGACTGCGTGTGCTGCCTGCGAGTGGCACCCAGAGATTTTTTTATTTAGTTTCGTAAGCGAACAGACTAAGTAAAACCATTACGATGCAATGCATATAATTTTATTAACATGAACAAATACAATTGCACACATTTTATTTGTTTTTATTCGATGGGGAATGATCGTGTTTTGTAGATCTGTTTTGAGGTCAAGGTATAGCTACTCTTTCCTCCATGCTTCCGTGATCTCTGAACCGCTTGTATCACATTGCACAGTCACTGTGGGGAACTAGTTCTAGAACTAGAGTGCTTGTTTAAATGCGTCGTCCCGCAAACGTGGAGCAGGGACAATATTTCACTGATGTATTGTTAATGTGGATTTATCTTTTGACATTATACACAATTGTTATGTATTGCCAGTATTAAACCCAATTCCAACAGATGGCGTTTGTATGGTTAAACACAGGGATTTGCAGCTTTAAAATGTCTCAGAGGTGAGCCAAAAAAAGAGAACAAGACAAGAAAAAATAGGGATTAGTGTAATATGAAAGGGTGTTGGATCATCAGTTTTCCTTATCTCACATCCTCTCTGCTTGGCTGAGGGTTGTACCTTCTCATCTTCAAACGCAGATATTCAAACGCATTACAAAACCAGCTTTTCTCCTGGCCAGAAAGCTATCAAACTTGTTGATCTGAGAGCTGTAATTATTTTGGGGCACTGTGTATTTGGCCCGTTGTGGCCTGGGCTTTAGCCTCATTGCTGTTGAGGGCAGCCACTTGCTCACTGCGTGCTGGTCAGGTCTACGTGAGGTTTTTGCAAGGTAATCTTGGTTATCTCTGAAAACCTTCTTTTGAATATCGGCGCAACACAATAATCGTATAATCTCTGCTATATAGATACAGTAATGCAAAAACGTACCATTAATACACAAACACACAGACATAGATATACACACACACACACAAGTAAAAAGCAAAAGTATTAGGACAGTGATCAATTTTTTATTTTTTTTTGAATATGAGTTTAAAGTGCAGATGGTCAGCTTTAATTTGAGGGTATTTACATCCATATTGGGTGATTCGTGTCAGAACTACAGCCGTTTTTATACCCCCCTATTTTAAGTGAGCGAAAGTACATAATCTGAAATAAAGTCATCATATTTAGTAATTGGTTGCAAATCATGCTGCATTGGTTGCAAATCCATGGAAGTCAGCGACCCTTAGACATCACCAGAAGCTGGGTATCTTTCCTGGTGATGCTCTGTCAGGCCTTTACTGCAGCCATCTTCAGTTCCTGTTCATTTCTGCTGTGTTTTTCCTTCAGGCCCGTCTCCAGCATGTGAAACGCACGTTCATTTGGATTCAAGATGGGTGATTGACTTAGCCAGTCAAAAACGTTCCACTTTTCAGCCCTGAAAAACTCCTTGGGTGCTTTAGCAACATGTTTGGGGGTCATTGTCCTGCTGCAAAGTAAAGCGCCGTCCAATGAGTTTTGAGATATTTGGTTGGATCTGAGTAGATAAGATGTTTCTGTACACCTCACAGTCACAATTCATCCTGCTGCCGTCGGCAGTCACATCATCAAAAAAGACAGGTGAGCCAGTTCCAGTGGCAGCCATAAATGCCCAAACCATAACACTACTTCCACCATGTTTCACAGAGCGGTGCTTTAGCTCATGAGTAGTTTCTTTCTTTCTCCACACTTTTCTCTTTCCATCACTTTGGTATAGGTTAATACTTATATTCATCTATCCATAAAACTGTGTTCCAGAACTCTTACCAGTGGTTTGTATATTATGGTGAACCCTCTGAGGTTATGCTGGTGTAGTCTTTGCCACGTCTATGCCTACATCCTGAAGAGTGTTCTTGATCTGTTGAAAGGGTTTTTTTTCACAATTGAAAGTATTCTTTGATCATCCAGTACAGTGGACTTCTGTGGTCGATCAGGTTGTTTGCTATTGCCATGTTGGTGGCCTGCTTTACTGGCAGAGACAAGAGCAACATACTGCAAATGTAAATTCCACAACAACTCCACGACATTTTGTTAGCTTTTCTTGAAGTAATAATGCAAAGACACACAGCTGACCAAGAAACAGTTGAGCAGCCAGTTGTACCTTTGCTCCCCTAAAATGGGGAAATATGTATAAACACCCTCATATTAAACCTAATACCTAATATTTTTTCAAACTTCAGGACTGATCTAAAAAATGCACTTTAGGAACCACAAAGACACAGTAGCCCACAAGATAGGCTACCTAAATTAGCTAACAGTTAAGTGGTTATGTTTATGCAGTTTTGACCAAAATTAGATAATGTTCCTTGAAGTTTTAATGTGGGTATATGACTAAATTTAGTGAAGTTACTACAAGTTTCATTGCAAATTAATGAATGGCTAACTTAGCAGTTTTTAATAACATTAACTGTTACTAGAAAATTATTCAAATTAAGATGAGCTAAGTTTATAACTAGCTTACATTCTCCAGTTCTCCGGCTCTGCCACGGCCGCTGCTCTAGTCTCAGCAGCCAGAGCGAGCGGCTTGAACAAAACAAATTATGGCTGTGAATGAGCATACATGTGAGAAATAAAGAGCGTGGCTTGCTACCTCGAGCCCAACCCTTTCATGAGTATCTTCCCCACCCCAAATTTTGGCATTTTTTGAACCACAAACGGAGGCGTGGTCACTCTGAAACAGTCAGTTTAGTTACCCTTTAAAATGATCCATCCTACTTCCATCCCATAGTTAGCTATTTTCGAGTAATTGACAGCAGTTACTGGCACTGTAATGTGAGAATGCTGTTAGCCCATTAAAATAACAGGTAGTCAGATTGTTGTGTAAACAAGCAAAGCCATTAGCGTTGCTGGGAAAGTTAATATCACATGAATGAAAGTGAATAGTGTTAAATTGACTCCAAGGGTTGTATTTTGGTGAGAGCAGTTGCACAAATGTGCCTGGGTACTAGGGGAATTTCTCATTTCATCCTTTTCAAATGGAATATTTCTCATCTCCTGTGGGTTTGTAGTTTCATGGTTTTCAGAAAACCTGTTTGTGTCAACATGTGTTTGGAGATACAATAAAGAGAGTGGCAATAAAAACATTTAGCACTTTGCAAGATTGGTGTTGAAAAATGCATTTGCATTTTAATCAACTCAGACCACTTTTTAACGCTGGCATGTTGTGATATTTTGGTGATCTTACCAATGCACACATACTGTATGAACCTTGAACATATGGGCCAGTGAAGTGATCACACAAGACCTTTTTAATTGATGTTGAGGGAGACCATCTTTACCTTTGTCAAATGTGTTAATTAATGACTGGCTATCTTTTCTTTCTTTAAGCAGTGCAAAGTTTATTAGTAGTGCCCAGTCTTAAGGTACTCTACCTAACAGGACTACACTGTCATGGGTTTACAGCCTCTTTTCATTTCTGTGGTCGTTCTCCCTCGGAGCGGCGTGAGGGCGCTCTTGCCTTGCTTTTCCGTCCTCCGTTCCGGGGTTTCACTCCTTCTGGTCTTGATTCCTCGCACCTGTCCTCCTAGGTTACCTGCCGGCTATTTAAGCTCAGAGTTTCCATTTTCCGGTGCTTTGTTGTTGCATTGCTTTGTTACACAGAGCCGGTACAGTATAGGATTGTGTGCTAAAAGAGAGCACTTTGCTTCAAACACATGTTTTGGAGTAACGCGGGACTTGCCTTCTGTGCATTTAGAGTTTCGCAAGAATTGTTCCTTCTCTATTGCACTTTCTGTTCTTCATTTTGGTTTTCCTTAGTTTGTCTTTGCCGTTTTTATCTCTACCTCTCTATTGTCTGCTTTCTGTTATTGAGAGCGAGAGGTCTTTTTCTTTCTTTTGTCTTTGTCTACACTCGAGCCTACTAGTCTTTTCGCCCATTTTCGGGTCGCTATCATTTATCTTTTGGTTTCTTTCACCTCTCATTAGTTTTCTCTCTTATACTGAGAGTTTGAGGTGTTTTATTTCCTTTCTTTCTTCACGGAGGGTTTTCCCGCCTTTGTGGTTGTTCCTTCGGGGGTAACTTTTAGATTTCCTGTGTCGTGTCTGGTCCTCCGAACCAAACCCCTTACATACACAGTAACGCACTGAAATGTGTGCTACAGAAAAGCACAAATAAATAATACCCAGATGCATATAAACACATAAAACAGAGTAGAGGCTTTTAGAGGTTTTGCTCAGACAAATCCATCCTCCTCACTGAACACTCAAGTTCCTCTACTGTTTTATCTGTTGATAAACATCTGGGTAGTTATTTTTACTTGTGTGTTTTTTTAAATTTTGTGTCATGGATCATGCCTTTCCTTATCTCCGCGTTTTGCATTCCTTTTCTCATCTGCCTGTAAATCTATCTGATTTTTCTCTGTTCCGCTACGGGTTTTGCGTTCGCCTCGGTGATTAGTGAGTTCACCTGTACTGCATTTCCTCTCGCTATTTATACCCCGCTTCCTCCTGTTCTCGTTGCTTCCATGTTATTTCACGTAACAATTGAGCCGGTAAAAAAAGGTATAGGAAGTTGTGCTGCTATTGACCGCTTTGCTTCTCAACGCGGGACTTGTTAGCAGTACAATTTAGAAAGAAAGCAAAGTTATTTCTTATTTATTTCAGAGCAGAGGGTTTTTGTTTCTTCGTTTTTCCACTCATAGCTACGAGTGCTCTTACCCTAAGCCTTAGGGGTTCTTTTGAGTTTCTTCTTTTCTTTCTGTTGTTCGCTCCACAAACGGGAGTTAGATAAGCGTTACTGCTTATTTCTTTGTTTTGCTCGGATATCAAGTTCCTCGTTAGATAAGCGTTACTGCTTATTTCTTTGTTTTGCTCGGATATCGAGTTCCTCGTTAGATAAGCGTTATTGCTTATTTCTTTGTTTTGCTCGGATATCGAGTTCCTCGTTTCTTTCGTGAGGTTATTTGTGTTCCCCTTATTTTCCCCTTTTCCACTACGGATTATTGTCCGTTTCAGTGGTGTTCATAGGAACACTTTAAGATTCCCTATCTGTCGCACCTGGACCTCCAATATTTCCTCCGTGTCTCTGGCACAGAGAACCCCAACACTTTTGCATACATTTGAGTGAGTTTACTTTTATAACTATGGAAAATGGGTGCTTCTATTAAACTCTGCACTGTTTTTCAGTGATAACATTTTTATTTTTTTTTGAATATACATAGCATGGCTATTTTCAAATGCATCTTGGAGTTCACCACTCAATTTTTAAATTGTGCAAACACTTTATTTTTCCAAGTGCTGAGACATACCCCTTTGTCTAATTTTGATAGTATTTAGGTTTCTAATAAAGTTTTTGCATGAACTTTATATTAATAATGGTTTATTATGGGTTTGATTGACTGCTATGAAAAATAAATCAATACCTTAAATTTATATCCAGTAAAGATTAAAAAAAAGGTCACAACGTATCTTGACAAGCCTCCCCGTCACAACCTATCTTGACAAAATCATTTGCCCAAAGAAGCAGGCATAGACAAGACAAAAGACGGAACAAGTAAAGACAATCGGCAGGACAAAATTTGCAATTCCATTTGTGCTCAGGCTTGTTTGTGCTCCTGCTGGCGCCAAAATACAATTTTGTTATTTTTATTTGTTTCATTATATAGCACTGTATAAAACTGTTCTATAACACTGTTGGATGTCTTCTTGCATGCAGATTGTGTAAGGGTTTGGGTTTGTAGCAAAGAGCCAAACGCAACAAAACAAAACACAAATACAGAACAAGTCACTCACGAATGTGAAGACCACTAAAAGTCTCAGTAGCAAAATAATAAACTACCCGCTAACACAGGTGTGGCTCGTAGACACGAGCAGGAAAGTACAGAGAACAGAGACTCCTAAACAGAAATACACGAGCATAGCTCGAAAAGGAGAAAACAAAGAATCACCTTCGGAACGCCCGATAAGAGGTGAAAAAGAAATGAAATAAAAATAAACCTCTCACTCTCAATATAGCAGAGAGTAGAAGAGAGTAAGAAACAAAAATAACGAAAGGGACTAATCCCTGAAGAGCTTCAAGGGCAGCTAAAGCCAATCTAGTAGTGGAAATATAGAGCAGCCATTTTCTAACCAACCCTGACTAAGTGAAGGCACGAAATGAGGTTTAAATACAGGTAATCGGTCAGGTGAAACCAATCATAAGCAAAACCCCAAACCGGAACGTGAAAAAAATCAGGAAGACTGCTTACCGGAGAGAGAGGACAAGTGAAACAGGAAAAAATAGTCACGGACCATGACAGATTGTCTCGGAAGATTAAGCTTGTCTATGTCTGTACAGTGTTACTATTATCCTTCACTTACCTTCAAATGTACATTGAGATTGCTTGACTTATTTCAGGGCTAAATAAATTCAGACATGAAAGCTTGGATTCAATCAATATTTTCTTTTAGCCTTGACTTAGAAATAAAAACAAATGTAAACCTGTTCTTGTCATTTCAGTGATTTTCTGTTTACTTTTAAGACCAAAAAAAGACTTGATTTTAATTGTGAGTCAATTGTCAGGACAAATGTTAATTGAGTCAAGGTCAGACTACCTGCTATCAGGTAGGCAAGTGAGGAAACTAAACTAGCCTTCTGTTTCTTAATGATCTTATTCTTAGGTGTCACAGTCCATCATGTAAAGGAAAGATATAGAACAGCTATACGTTTGCTGAGAAGAGAGCCGAGAATAGCATTTTCTCACATTGGTAGATCTCTATGGGTTTAATGAGCTCTGTCACATTTTCCCAGTCTTTATTGTGCTGGGGGTGGGTCTGCCGCTGTAAGCATTAGCCGTTTTCAGTTTGAGAACAAACGGATGAGCAGACAAACAAATAGCAAAGCAGACTAATGAGGAGCAAGGTGAAGATCCAGACTGCTGCAGACAGAGTGCACTTCTCCTGCCAATACACAAATCTCTCGATCAGATAAAAGCTTCAACCTTCTGGTTATCGCAAAAAATATATATATTCAGCATCTCTCTGGTAACAAGACGATGCTACCATTGTCATAAACATTTTAATGATCATTCTGCTGTACTTTTGATGATGTAAGGTCATTACACATCTGTGTACCAATCTAAGAAATGTGGCTGTTGTTTAAAGCTGAACTCAGATATAAGGACAAAACTATCAAAGCTGGTAAATGTCACCCCTTGACACTGAAAATCCAAGGGTTTTAACTTCACGTAACAAAAACCAAAATACTCGCAAATACTGTGTGAAAGAAGGGAACATGCTGTCGCCTCACTTTCCACACCATCACTGGGGTCTGTCTTTTTTGTTATTGTTTGAATATTTTAGAATTTGCTCTTTGTCCTCGCACAAGATAACTGCAGATCTCTGATTGAACAGCCTTAGTGAGGGACGGTTTGGACCCGGGAATTGCAGGGCTGTTATTTTGCTTACTCCAGTTCACTCAGATTGTTCTGATGTGTTGAATCATCACATTAAGAGTGAAGGCTGATTTACCTCCCTGAAGCTGAGGCGACACTCATTCTGCGTGCGTACCCATCCCCCATTTCAGGGCGGCAGTGTCACCAACTTTACGCAGGGATCGAGGGGTCCCGCACAGGAGATGCAGTTGCAGGCCGGCGCTTTTGCTTGTGTGATCTGACAAGGGTGTCACTTTGATTGACGGCAAAGCTGAAACGCACCCAAGAACATTTCTGCTGACAACAGAAGAAAAAAAAGAGCTCAGAGGGGGGTGCGGGTGGACAAACAGCCTTTTCATATAAATTGAATTGAGCTCCATATTGCTAAGCTATTTATATTAAAATATATGCCAACATTTACTGCACCTCTTTCAAGACATTATAGTTATTTGCATGGGTTATTTTCTTATGTGAACATTTATGAACTAAGTATACACAATATGTATGCACAAAGTCCAAACTGTGTTTGTGATTTTTTAAAACATATGTTTTTTTTCACTTAGGGGGGCAGCCATGAAAAATATGCTGTTTCTCTGCCATGCAAATTACAGGGAGCTTTGGGAAGTACCCATGTCAGACTGTAGAGAAGCACACTCATTAGTTATCTGGGTGTACAGGGTTATCTCCCTGAAACATTATCCATCAGCTAAGCCTGTGACACTAAATTCCAAAGAAAATTGATTTTCTGGCCACAGGCAGTTATCTCGTGGTCACCGCTAATATCAGCTGATCATGAAATTACATCAGCTGTTGATAAATCCCCCTTTCTGAAATTACCTCTTGTGTCGCACAAAGCCAACCAATTTGAGCTGTCATGCAGATAAGGTCTTATAATTGCAATTAAGTTGCTCTTGGTGCCCGGCGATAATTCTGTTGCCCACAGTGATATTGTGGCAGAGGCCATGGTCCGCTGCATACCTCTGACAATGTGGACTGATGTAATTAATCAGTGACAACATGAACCAGCCCCAACCTTGGCATGAGCCTCATGCGTCTCAGTCTCTTGTCTCGGTGTCTTCGGCTGGTATTGGGGCAATAATGGAAAACCTCCACAGTAATGAAATCCATGGTGGCGCTGTTTGTACCCTTGACCAGGATGTTTTAGCCGTGCCATGCTATAGAAACATAACTGTCCCTGTCTAATACAATGCAGCATGACCATATTAAGCAGTAAAAGCAAACTGTGAGATATTAGTAAGAGCAAACCTTACAAAATATTCCATTCATACAGCTACGCCACACTGACCTAATCTACCAATACCAGGCGTCAGTTTACAAGCATACGAAAACTGGTAATAATCGCTTGCATGGTCTTGGCATATACTCCCTTATTCTTAAGTTTTATACAATCTTCTAATTCTGCATTATCTTTTATTCAGCCAGCTTTTTACTACTTTGGTTCACTGAATTAATATTTTATGCTGAGGGATTTTTAACTGTCTCTGTGCTAATTTGGCAAATATTGTGTTATAATTTTATCAGCATGAATGTCTAAATAATTCTCTGTAACACTCAAATATATGTACCAATATGTCCATTTAGTTCAGACAAGGTCTTGCCAGATACCGCACACCAGACATCATTCCCTCAATATAATTTGCATAAGGGCACTTTGGCTCGATGACAGCAAGGTGTCATCTCACCCCGGGTGGAACCGCATAGCACAAGCGCCAGCACCCCGACAAAATGGAAAACACCCGCAGCTTGAGCCCTGGCGATGTCACAGCCCACTTTGTTGCCATGGATACACCCCCCCCCCCCCCCCTTTCACTCACTCCCCGGAGCATGCTACGCATCAGCACCATGCAACAAGCGGCCGCTGCTAGGATTGATTTGCGACCTCTAGAGACATCCATGCTGCTGTCTGCTGAAAATTAAGGCAGCTGTCAAAAGTATTGTCGAACAGCTACGTGGCAGAGGCTTTTGAAATACACCGGCATTGTTGTCCGAATGCCATCCTATAAACTCAAAGATGAAGATATAGGAGGAAAATGCATTAATGCAGGATACCGGTAACAAAATTAGCCATGCTATATATTCTGATTGGATTCTATATTTGACAGAATATGTATGGTATGCAGCATGAAACATATATAAATGCATATTGCCCACCCCTGTGCTAAATGAACAACTGACAATCTATATCCAAAAAGGCCCTCTTTAACATGACATATTTCATAATTAACAGAAAAGTCCAATTTAACTTTTGCAAATAGTGTGAGCTATGCAATATTAAACACATCATGAGCTGGCTTGTTTGCCATTGCTAGGATACTAAACCCATATGTTTGATGGAACCTAGGCCCAATGACCTAATTTACAATGGCATAAACTAAGCACCAATCTGATTTAGCACCTTGGAGAATTCTGTTGCCACTGGCTTTCCAGTAGTATTTAGGGGTGCTATCCAACTGCTATGTTAACTTCAGCCCACATTTTCTTATTACAAATGAGCATCTTAGCAGAAGAAGGGGTACCACACTCAATCACAAGTACATTAATATGTACCTTTTCACTTTTCCAAACATGCGGATTTGGCTGTCAGATCAGCCTTCATTAGATATATTCTGAGTGAAGGTCACGCCAAGTTTAATCTTCTCTGCTGCATTAGTTTACATTTTAGGATGCACTTCATCTCCAGTTGCCCTAGCACAATTATCTTTTACTCAAACACAGGTCTTGGTGTCCCAATACACAAAGTAAAAGGCTGGTTTTTCTCAAACCTATTTTTGAAGTCAAACAAGAGCTGATTCAACAACATTCATTTTACAAGGGATTCATTTTAATTTTGCGCACAAAACATGGCGCCATAGATGTGATCATTCAATGTTTAGCAAATGGACCTGTTCAGTATTTCTTGGAACAACATCTCAAACTCAAATAACTGGACAGTGAAACAGCCTACTCATATTATAGCGGAAAACAATTACAGGTGTCAGATTCAATGTCATCTTTGTGTCAAGCAATTCTAGTAGCAATTGAATAACTCAGCCTGTATGAATAATTTCTGTCTTTGTTAACCCAAAGAGGGATATCCTTGTACTAAATATCCATTCTCAGGCACGCCTAACCTGTTAACAGTGTCTTTGCCATGCAACTATGGTAGCTTCCATGGTATTTGGCATGTTTTCATGTTAAAATGGCTTTTGAATACACTGCTCCTAAGTATTGCCAGTTTTTGGGTCATATTAAAATAATCCATGCTAATTAGAAATCATAATTTGCCTTCATCCTCATGAATTGGACATGCCCTGTATTGAGCCTTATTTGCAAAAAAATTGCATTTTGGTGCTGAATTATTACACAATTTAACTATGCATGACATAGAAGGGTCACTGTTTTGCCATTTCCCTGTTATGGCAGCTGGGGTAACGGCAGCAATTCCACTTTGTTGAGGGTGTACGTAATGTTAATTTAGCTCGAGATAAAGAAAAAGTGCTTAGCTAGCTCAGTGTTGATATAACTAAGGCCCTGTCCACACGTATATGGATATTTCTAAAAACGTTGTATTTTCTCTGCGTTTTGGCCTCCCGTCCACACAAAAACTAGTTTTAGGTCACTGAAAACAGAACTTTTGGAAAACACCTTCCAGGGTGTATTACACTCCGTTCTACGTGAATTCCTGTCTACGGGTGAAACTGAGCTTTGGGAAAACGCTGACATCATGACCTCAAATGTTGTTATATGTCAAGTTGTGCGTGGCAAAATGGTGATTTGTTTTATAACCCTTTTTACTCATCTTTACCAGGGATGCCAATATATGCACTGTATGTATTTATTATTTGAATGAATAAAGAACAAATGCAAGTACACAAAGTGATTTACAGAAATATGCTAAAGAGTTTGGAAACCCTACAGGGCTTGCTAGAAGCTCACTTATACGAAATAAAATCACATTAATTGAAGAACAATAAAGGATTGTGTTATATTATAAAATATTTTTAAATATAGCAATAAGAAAAATAACTAAATAAATATTCATTGTGAAATTGGAAAAGAGAACAGATACTGTAGGATTACATAAATAACCCTTATACCTGTGTTTCCCATGCTCAATACGCATGCTCGCAATGTTCTTCTATGGTGTTTGACGTGTGAGCATTCTAAATAGAAGTGTCCATCATCCATTTCAGCTTCTGCAATTACAAGTTGACGTCGATTTCTTTTGAAATATTGAATATTCTGCCCCAGCATTGTGTGCACCTCTACTGTGATGTTACCAATCAGCTGTGCACAAAATGAAAAACAATTTGTTGTTTGGAAAAACAACCCTTAAAGTGATCCATCCTGGCAGCAGAATGATGGTTTGAGGCTCATTTGATACCTCAGACACTTGATGACTTACAACCCTTTTACCAACCATGTATTCCATACTGTTCCAGCATAATTTACAGCTAAATCTAGTCTCACCCCACAATTCCCAGAGATCCATTCAAATGCAGAGACGTTATAGTATTGCTTGTAAGAGTACCAGAAAATAAGATATTGGCATGGCATGCAAAGGATATGTGACCAAATATGAAATTTATTACTTTATTTTATATATAAATGCAGGGGTGCCAATAATTGTGGCACACGTGGTTTCGTTAAAAATAATCATTTTTTGATGAGGGATTTTTTTTCTCATAATAAATGTACTTTTCTAATTTTTTCAGTGTGAGATTAAGCTAATTCACCAAACGGTGAATTTTTTTATAACCCTTTTTACAAATCTTTACCAGGGGTGCCAATAATAGTGGAGGGCACTATATCTATGAACATCAAAGGCATTCTCTGCTCATCTTTCTTCCTATGTAAGTTGTTGAGAGAACACCGCTCTGGAGGGAAGTGAGGACAACGTAATGTCTGTTCATTGCATAATCTATGGCATTTATTATCCCAGTGATGAATAAATGTATGACAGGAGGCATGTGCTTCCAGTGAGACTCATCCATCTCTGTTACAGCCTCATTCTTCATTGCCTTTTTATTCTTCACGGTAAGTGATTTTCTGACAGGGCTTATTTGATCACTGAAGGGAGGCAATGTCTGAAGGGGCCAATGATATTTTGGGTCAGAGGTCATAATTTGGGTCCCGTCAATCTCTGATGTTCTCATAAAGGGTCAGAGGCCGTTCTTTGCAGGGGGCGTCTTTCACAGGGAAAGTGATAAGCTACGGTGTGAGGTATGGGTCATGTGAGCCACAAGTTGAAGTGAGGAGCATTCAATGAATTTTGGCAGTAATTTGTCTGCCAAAATTAGTCTTGAAAGTGCATATGCATATAAAACACATGTTTCAGCAGGTTTGCTACTCTAGGGTGCAGTGTGATCCCACAAAATAGGTAAAATGCCATTGACGCATACCACATTACTGCTGTCTTTGGCTCGGACACAAATGAGACCATTTTAAAGTGATACTGCAATTGTACGGGTTCTCTATGCTAGAGACACGGAGGAAATATTGGAGGTCCAGGTGCGACAGATAAGGAATCTTTAAGTGTTCAACGAACACCACTAAGACGGACAATAATCCGTAGTGGATGGGGAAAAGAAGGAGAACACAAATAACCTCGCGATAAAAAGCGAGGAGCTCGATATCCGAGCAAAACAAAAGAAATAAGCAGTCACGCTTATTTAACTCCCGTAGTAGAGTGAACAAAAAGAAAGGAAGGAGAGAAATAAAAATAACCCTAACCCTTAGGGTGAGAACGCTCGTAGGTATGAGAGGAAAAAAATCAAAACCTCTGCACTGAAATAAAAGAGCACACTTTAAATATTCTAAATTGTACTGCTAACAAGAACCGCGAGCAAAGCGGTCGATAGCACGCACACTCCTATATTTTTACCCGCTAGAAAGTAGCACTTATCTAACTCCCATATTGGAGTGAACAAAAGAAAGGAAGGAGAAAAACAAAAGAACACTCGTAGGTTTGGGTGGAAAACAAAGAACCCAAAACCTCTGCTCTGACATAAGAGCTAAAGAGCGCACTAAACATTTTCTAAATTGTACTGCTAACAAGTCCCACATTGAGAAGCAAAGCGGTCGATAGCAGTACAACTTCCTATACCTTTACCGGCTAGAATGTTACGTGAAATAACATGGAAGCGACGAGAAAAGGAGGAAGCGGGGTATAAATAGTGAGAGGAAATGCAGGACAGGTGAACTCACGAATCACCGAGGCGAAAGCAAAACCCATAGCGGAAAACACAGAAAAATCTGATAGTATTCCGTTTTTTCATCTACCTGTAAATCTAAGAGCGGAGATAAGGGAAGGAAGGCGCAATCGATGACAGCAATTGCTTTTCTAAGCCCTATTTTACAGCTTCAATTTGAACTTGGAGCCATGGGTAGGTGTGGTTGTATGATGATGCCAAGGTCATATTATGAATATTCATATGGTCAATGGGCCTCATTCATGAAACATGAGCAGAATGAATTTACACGTAAATTGTTCATATTACCAATTTTGCCCGTATTTTGCCATCGATGTTTTCATATCTGAGATTTAATCGGACATGCTAACAAATTTTACACCTACTCAAGAGCATGCATACCACGTAAATTTAGCATGCCGAGTGATAATTAGAATATTAACTTATTTTTATTTTCTGTTAAATTCACAAGACTAAATGTAGCCTTTCAAATACACATTGCAAATGTAATAAATTATGTAAATTATTGTAAAAAGCAAACACTTTAGATTACACCTATTAATCAATTGTAGGCTATGAAGCTGTTTAATTAGATAGGCGAATGAATGCTCTCAGTAGCCTACTATTTATTTATTTATTTTTCTAAAGATTTTTACTCTACATGAACTAAACCAATGAACAAAATTTGCTTTAAAGTGGCTTACACATCTGTAGCCAGGGTTGCAATTGTGGTCAACAGCTTAATCCAGCTAATGCCAGCATACATCCAGTTCCCCTACAAGATGCAAAGCCAGGTGGAGGTAAAGCAGGGTTTTTATGAAATTGCCAACCTGTCCAATGTTATCGGTGCCATAGACTGCACAACCCAGTGCACGTTTTTGTAGGCTATATCCCGGTAAAACCTGAGCTGTGTGGGACACGCGCATCAATGTGACCGCAATTAGAATGCGCCAGAGAGATTCTAAAATAAGGTAGCCCATGTGATTACCCGATTTCAAACCACAACTCACATGCACATAACCAACAGAATTACAAAATTAATGACGTTTAATATATTTTCAGGCTGCGATAAAGCAATGCACTCGTATTGATGGTACATGTTATATCCTGCTAGGCCTTTACTTTACCAGCTCATGATGCTGGTACTGACAATATTAAACTTTTTTTTTCTTTGATTGAACTTCGAAAACCTCGATTTCAGTGTCAGAATAATTATTTACTTTGCTTTTTCTGGGCCATTTTGACTAGGCGTGGGGACCTTTAAATGGAAGTGACAGCCTCCACATAAGGCAATTTATGGGCGTGGATTTATGCTAATCACAAAATAACGTGGACGCGCTTCGTACGTGAATACGAAAAAATGGACCTTTTCCACACGGTTTGATGAATCTGGCGTAATCTCCGTTCGGACATAAATCTATGCGTATATTTAGGAACGCCCAATGAGTGAAAGGGTGTGTCTTAGTGAACTTACTCAGCCCCCTTCCTGCTCTCTGCCACCAAGCTTTCTGCTCACTTTACTAGCCGAGACTCCACCTATTTTTATGCTAAGAATTTTGGGACGTCACGAATCCCCGGAAATGCAGCGCATGGTAAGCCGATACAGAATCTCAGAAGACACCCACTTCAACGCAATATGAGATTTTCTGATAAAAACTGTTGTGTATGATCATAACCCAAAACATCGGTTTTCAATGCAACTAGTCGGTTTTTGACTGCAGTATCACTTTAAGTTAAAATTACTTTTAAAGCTTTTCATATTTCCATCTGTCATGAAACCACTGCTGAAATCTTATCCAGAGGAGAAAAAAAGGCTTAGGCCTTCCAGAAATCTAAGAGTTTCCTAAGTAAAGCTTCTGGTATAATTACGATGATTGGAATATCTCACAAACTGTTCTGTCAGGCTATGAGAACCTCAATTAAATTTTTGTTTCAACCCCTCTCTAACAATACAGTTTTTAATTATGAGAAATATGTTGTGATGGATGTCTCACAAACTATTAGAATTGGAAAAAATATTTTTGTACAAAATGTTCCATGCTGCCATTGTATACCAATGGGAAATACCTTTGGATATATTGACAAGGGTTTCTGGGTCAAATGCACAAAATACAGATATAAAAAAACAGTTTGCCCAATGCTCAGAGAGCTGGAAAGACTATGCCCATAGTGGTGAGGTAGATGAACAGGTGTGCTGGTAAAACTAATATGTATCCATCCTGGCCACTGTTCACATTCACTTCACCAACCAGCAGCCCATGGAAAATAAAATAGATGTTTCAGCCATACATTCTCCCAACGTGATGAGACTATTGTGCTTTCTGTTGGCTTGATGCCAAAACTGTCTGCACGGCTATAAACCTGGATGGCTTCTTGACATATCGGACAGATTGATTGATGAACATCACCAGGAGGGGAAAAAGAAGGGAGCTTTCTTTTGTGCCAAACACACTCTGGTGTAGTAACATTGAGAGTGTTTCAAAATATAGCTTCACCTAACTGTATGTCAGTCAACTGTCACCCGCATTATCTGAGGTTTCTTCCTGACCACTGTTTTTACTCAATCACATGCCAGTGCCCAAACTGCACTTAAGCTTTCAAACATTACAAATCAATATGATTAATCAAAATTCCCACCTTGATGCTTATTCATTTGTCTTCAGAGATTTTAACTAGGGATGCACCGATACCGATACTAGTATCGCGTCCAATACTGTGTTCGTGCACTTTACACACTCATAAAAATTATTTGATACCCACTTACTGAGACCAAATACTGACAATGTCACTTAGCGTCAAGTTGAAGCCCAAAAGAAAATTAGAAAATAAATTCAGCGGTTTAGAAGTAAGATGGTAAAAGCACGGCAGACTGCAAGCATTCATCACTACTTGCATTTCTGCACAGCCTACCCGATTACTTTTTTGGGTATCCCTGCTATAAACCAGAGATATCACTGCACTTGATGGACAAAACAAATGTCATGCATCATTCGACCCGTCTCTTAAAACAAACATCTTTTGCAGAGGGTGGGAGCTTTGGTTTGTGAGGTGACTTACAATCTGCCAATCTTTTGAGTTGATAACTTCTGAAGCTTAAGCTATTTTTGTAATTTAGTTAGCTAAATGTCTCAACAATGACAAAAAATATTTAGTACACTTAAAATAACTGGCTCAATACTACCAAAGTCAATCTAGCTAGTCTGGCTAGCATTGCATAGCCCACAAGTATATTGGCTTGTGAGACAAACTATTTTTGATTGAGTTTGTTTCATGCACCATCCATGAAATTGAAATGACTTGCTCTATTCTAGTCTGAATTACTCCTCCTTCCTCTTTAAAAATTCTGTCCAGATAGGTCTTAACACCAAATAGTTAATTGAGTAATCGTACTTGTAGTGTATCAGTGTCAAACAGCACTTGGGCCTATTAACCTCCAGTCCTCCACCCGCTGCTGGGAAGAAATTATATGGGAAACAATAGTGTGTGTGTCTCGTAGCTAATACCTTTTTGATGGAAGAAAACCATGGGAAAACAAAATTAAATAAATTTTATTGACACCGTTTCATAGTCTATTCTGCAAAAAACTTGGTCACAAGTTTTACTGAAACTTGGTTAAAAGTCTATGTTATGTTTTATTGGAACTCAGTGGCAGTTGCATGTTATGTTTTAGTGGAACCCAGTCAGAGTTAAGTTATTTTTTATAAAGGAGTGAACACAAAAATCTATGAAAAATAATAAACACTCCAGGGTCTTCAAAATGGGCAGTCTCGCTTTTATTGTAACAGACAAATGCAATATTATTAACACTAGAACCATCAAGTGCGACACCAATTGGCATTGTGATTTTAAATTTAGAATGATTTAATCCATGTTTATGTCCTGCCCTGACTTTTCCTAAATAGTTATACTGCAAATGCCTACACTGTTATAGTTCTAAAATTAAACTGGGAAACCTCATTTTCGAAGTTGTTGGGGGGGGACATTAATTTGATCCCCGTACATACGTACTTGCGTCTGTCTGTCTGTGTGTCACACATGTACCAGAGCCCACCACCAGAGGGATGCTATTACAATAAATTTTCCCATTGCCAAGTACATTTTGCTTTGTACATAAACTATGCTTGATGTCTCAGCAGTCTCTGGCATATCTACTCAGCAGACCGTCAAATTTCTAAATCCACAGTTCAGAGTTCAGAGCTTACGGTGTTTACTAGCTCTTTGCGGAAAATGTATGAAAAGATACCCTTTATTTGTAATTATGTTTTATTTTTCAAGAGGAAAATAATTTTAGGCTATAACAGCAACTGTATGGTTTTAGCCTATATGCTGTTTACAACTCCTAATAACACCACATGTAGCCTAAGACTTGATTATTTATTTTCTAAAGGGAGCCATCTAATTTATCAAGAGCCACTCATTTAGGTTTTATTCTGATAAGGTAGGCTACCTGCTTGTGTTTATACGACTGCAACAGGTCGCAGCGCAACTTTTTTTATAATCACTAAGCTTGTGATTATACTTTGCAGCAGGTTGCAGCGCAACACACAGTAGCACGGTACAGAGCGTTAGGCATTTTGTAGTAGGTTCAATGCAAAGGTCAAAAACACAGGCAGGCAATCCATAAATGCAAAGCACAAAAATCAGAAAGCAAGGCTCATGGTTAAAGTCCAGGCAAGGGTGGAGATCCAGAATATCTGTCAGTGGAGGCACGGTACTGAAAACGGCAGGCAGGCGAACAGAGTTCATAACATGTAGGCAATCCGCGAAGGCAAAGATACAGATATACGCTAGGCAAACTCGTAGTCGAGAAAACAAAACAAGGTCAGGAATAGAACTGGCAGAAGACGTGGTCGTAAACAAACAAGGTCAAAACATGGAACCAAAACCAATGGCCAAACACTCAAAAGTGTAAACTGAGGCAACAATTTCACACTGAACACAAGCTAAGACAGGGTTTAAATATACTCAGACAGGTTTACAACAAATTAGAGAGAGCAGAAAGCAGAAACGAGAATCAGCTGTAGCGAGTAGAAGTTAACGAGGAAATCAGGAAAGAGAATAGTGACAGCAAAGGCGGAAAGGAGAGACAGCTGTAGAGAATAGAGAAGATGACGTTAGATAATTAGTACATTAGTAGAAGCCCTAATTTCTATGAGGTGAGCATCTCCAAACATTACAAGGAAGTTAGTCATTAGTAGATTAGTAAATCTTAATTCTATGAAGTTAGTAAATTAGTAACAGGGCTCGAAATTGCGACCGTTTTGGTCGCATATGCTCCCGAAATGTAATCTGTGTGACCTCAAAATATAATGGGGAGCATTTGTGCGAGTGCAAATAATTGTTCTGGTGCGACATTTTTTTTTCCCCAGTCGAACGTCTCTTTCGCTGTACATTCGCTAGTTAGTACACTCAGTATGTGCCTTGTGAGCTGACAGTGACCATTCTAACCAATCAAACGTGAGCTTGACATTCTTACCTTTAATGCTGATATTAGATTGGTTAATATTAGCGTTTACTCACTCCCTTTCGCGGCGCTCCACTGTCACGTGATACAGAAAGCTAACGCGTTAACTAATGTTACCTGAAGATAAAAGTTTATTATCAATTTATTAACGTTACCTAACTAGCTAAATTGGTAACGTTATCGAAAGCTGAAAAGATGAAGCGAACGATTACGGCATTTTTAGTGACGTTAACGTTAACGTCTACTCAAATGTGACATCACGATGTGCACATCCAAACATCGTGATGGATGATGACGTCGTCCTATTGTGGTTTGTTTTAATTAATAAATTATTATAAAATACACATTTTCATTATTTTATAGGCCTATTATTTATATCAGGTAGGCTATTTGTTTAACTTGTGTTGTATCTATTCTGAACGAAATATGAATCATTATTTAATGGTAACGCAATTTTAGAAAATTAATCAAAATGTAAGTCGGGTAAAAAAAACTGCAGCGAACAGACAACACGATGTCGGGGACCCGGGGTTATACTTGGTCGCGAAGAAAGGCACAACTTTGCCAATCTGGCAATACTTTGGATTTAGGCCTATGCACAAGGAAACCCGAGACATGTTTCCGAGACATGTTTCCGTGACATGTTAGCCTAAGTTTATAAGTATAAAATTATGCAAGTAATTTTAAGTAATTCTAAGATTATTCAGTGGAAATATTTTCGATAGGCTTATTGTCTCAATGCGGCAATTCAAACACGTCAATGCCCCGGAGGAAAGTTGGAGGGGAGTATTTGTGATGAAAAAAAGGTTAAGAAATCACACTTAATAATTAGGCTATATTATTGTAACAGCGCAGTAGCCTAATTATTTTGCAGTAATCACAGTAAGTTTGATGAAATCATTGAAGTCGAATCCGAAGTAATGGCTGCTCATATTGAATGCACTACGCACGGGCTGTTGAACGTCATTCAAAGGAGATCATGTTCGCTTAGCTGTAGGTAAATTATAATCTGTAGTTTATATGTACAAATATAATACCAGCTGTTCATTTTGATAGCCTAAATGTTTCATTGTTATTTAAACAAACATCACCATGTCTCAACCATCGTCGATGGCTACATCATCCATCGAGCCAACCCTAGTGTACACTGCAAAGCCTGTGGGACGGAGATCGCAGGTAACAGTGCGTGAGTCCACACATTTTAAGCGTGAGAGCTTTACTAAGCGCGGAGACAGCGCGAAGCAGGAGACCAAATTTTAAATCCTGGCCCCAGGATATTGCATAAAGCCCCAGTGGCCTACCATGCGTTTTTAAGGCGTTTTCCGTTTTTCACCGTTTTCTGTTACTAGTAAACCGTACTGTTATATTGTCCTTTTTTATCAATAAAAAAAATCTATTACACATATTATTGGTGGTTTTTACATTTTGGTGGGTTCTTCTAAATTTTTGCTGGTGCTCCACATTGCTGCCATTGACTTACATGGTGAAAGACCTATACAGGAGCCAACCGTAGTGGCGCTAGTGAGCAACAGCACAATGGCCGCTCCCAGCCCAACCAGAAAGTGAGCTTCAAAACGAAAGCCCAGTCTTGGCCCGAGGCTTGGGCGGTTCCAAAATGAGAATCGGAACCCCCCCATTGCCGGTTCCAGCTTGCGGAGAGCCGACTCCAAACACAAAACCTGATTCTGAGTGACTGCTCACATACAGTCGCACACATAGGCCGCTTGCATAGTGTACAGCACGCACATGTTTGGGCATTTTAGACATAAATAGGTCTACATTTAAGCAATAAGGTATGAGATGCAGTACTATATCGTCAATAGTTACAGTTAAAGGGTGTTTAGCGTCGAGCCGGCAACCCTTTGACTGTGACTATATTGACGATATTGTACAGCGTCGAGTTACCTTATTGCTTTTATAAAATGGTTGCCAGCTATATTGTAAATAATATAAAAGGACAAGGCACACTTTCAATAAAAAAATTTTCATTAACGTTATGAATTTTATTTCAGCAGCAGAGAAAATAGTCCCCAGTGTAGCTGTTGCCATGCAACACAAAAACAAACAAAGCTAGGAATGGAATGTTAGCTAGCAAACGGACTAATAGCTAGCGCTATGTGCTAATAACATAACATAATAATCATCATAATAATAATAATAATTTAATGCACTGCACTAGTAATAATAATAATATAATGTTAATGTTAGAACATTAGCTAAAACCATAATCTATATATAGCCTATACAGATGTGAAGTAATGTTAACTTGCTTTCACACAACCAGTCGGTAGGCTATGTTTCTCAACTTAACTTACAGCTAGATAATTACTAAGTCTAGCTAGCTAAATTTTTGGGTTAAAGGGTCTGAGGTATCAAACGAGCCTCAAACCATCACTCCGCTGCCAGATATGCAGGAGATATGGATGAATCACTTTAAGGGTGGTTTCTCCTTACTTATTTTTCTATTGAACTTTATGGAAAAATTATAGTATCACTTCTAAGAGTACCTGAAAAAAATATATCAGGAATCTTTTGATGTTGTTGGGTCACAGACATCAGGAAGTCATGCCATACAAAGGATATGCAACCAAATATTAAATATCATAACTTTATTATAGTTTATGTTAATTTGTCCAATTATTTTTGGTCCTCTAAAATGGGGGGGACTATCTATAGAAATGTCTACAATTGCTACACCGTTCATCCAATATGGACGTAAAAAACCTAAAATGAATGCTGAAAGTCATAGTCACTGTTCCATTTCAAATGCAATGTCAACAAAAATTGTGTCACTGTCCAAATACCTATGGACCTGACTGTATATCAGTCGTATCGTCCTTATTAGATACGATATACGAGATAAATTAGTCTTTTCTACACCTATGTATACTTTGAAGAGTATATGTCTCTCCCCAACTCCACATGAAAAATAATATCAAAATACAGGTCATAGATGAGAAGGAGAAATCAGTTTTTCTCAAGTAATTTAAAAGGTTTGCATTCCATAGATTTATTCCATAGAAAAATAATTAGAAATAATTTCCCATTATGATGTGTTTGGGTGCTACTAATATTTCTCATTTCCTTGCTGATGGATATTTTAATATTATCCTTTGTTGTCTGCTACATGCTGCTCTGCATCATGTTAGAGTCTGACACATGAGGTTGGGGAAAGCGTCACAGCTTGCACCTGGCCTTTTCTCTGAATTCAGTGGCACACTGCCGCTCGGTCTTTGTCATAAATCATAATGAAGGTTCGGTGCGGATCGATAGGAGAAATTAGGCCACAGAATTAGTTTCAATAGTACGGGACTTGGACCAATATTGTTCTGTCTCGTGTTGGGAGGATTCATGATGAGAATTAATGGTCCTGTTTATGTGTTTCCATTGTCTTCTCTCACTCACAACCTTTTAATAAACGTGCTGGCCGACTATGCCAGAAAGATCAGCCGACAAATGGAATACTCTCTCAAGGTTCTTGTTGAGGTTTTTTATTTTCAAGCAACCTCTCTTGCTGGCATGTAGAAATTAACTTGCATAAAGGTGGCTATGTGATGGATGAGGCTAAAATGCAGGAATAATGCAAAGGGGACATAACCCTGAGAAGGGGGTCAGGGAAGTGGACTTGAAAGCAGGAGGTTGCAGGTTTGACGCTCATGTGTGCCTACAAAAATAAAAATAACTATATGTCACTTGCTTCTGTTATGGAAATGGATAAATTCCAAACATGCATGCATGCTGCCAATAGGTGGCAGCTGGAATTATTCCAGGTCTCATTTGAAGCGGGTTTGTTTACGGAATGTTCTTTGCCTGTTTGTGACTTCCACCCAGTAAAGTAACCTTTGTCCAGGAATGACTCAGACTGCTGTGCATTGGGTTTTATAATGGGATTTTCATAATGTATAATGTAAGAAAGTATATATACACTGCCCACCAGAATTATTGGAAATCCTGGGGAATATGAGGGGGAAAAAAAGGATATAAAAATGTAGTTCTTTCAGCATGACCTTACATTAAAAATATGAGAAACATCCTATCTTACACCCGGCGCTAAGCGGCGGAAACCCAAACGCAAGTGTCTTTGCTAGTTTCAGACTGGCGCAAGGGTCCTTTTAACGTCCAGTGCTCACGTTGTTTAAATCACAAATGAACTTGCGCCCATACTGGGTGGGCAGATTGGGTGGATTGGTCTTAAAATGAGGTGTGGCCAGGAAAACCTTTGATGGATTGCTATCTTGAGCCAGCAGAATGCACTTGTGCTAAAAGCACTACAAACCTGGTCTAAAGTCATATTGCAGTTGTTTCAATGTTATTTTAACTGTGCAATATTAAGATAGTAATGTGCGTCCACAACGCGTAAACACCCTCCAGTCTGTTACACACAGAGACATGAACAAACATGTAAAACTATCAAGATTACATTGCAAAATGGAGATTAATATTTTTCCACAAAATAAAAAAAAAATTCTCCCGCGATAGACGCATGTTGTCCCTGGAATCGCGGGGAAGTGGGCTTGTTTTCAGACATTAAGCTACCAGTAAAAACGCGTTGGTCATAATTCCATAAGCAGGACAATATAAAAAGGAAAATATGCGTAAACCTAATGGGTTCCCAACCTGACAACTTTAGTGTATTTATTGTCATCATTAAGGAAAAAGAATGCTATTTGTGCTAATAATCAATTTTAGAATTCACGTAATATGAACTTGAACATGAAGCTTGAACAACGCTAGCCGAAATTCATTGCCTGTGTTCTGTCTGCTGTGAGAACAGCCTAATGGAATTGATGTTTGACAATGCTTCATTGTATAATCAAATAAAATGATTCATTGTTAAACAAGCAGGCTAATTTGGCATTTTCTAAGGTGATATGGAAGCCAAGTTCTGGTAGCTTATTCTCCGATGTTGCAGGTGCTTTAACAAAATTAAACTGCATATACAGTGAGCACCATAATTCCTTGGTCAGTGACACATTTTTTGTTATTTTGCTTCTGTACTCTAGCACTTTGAGTTTGAAAGTATACAATGACAATGAGGGGCAGACTGTCAGCTTTAATTTGAGGGTATTTACATCCTTATCAGATGAACCGTTTAGAAATTATAGAACCTTTTGTACATTGTCAAGAATATTGGAAATATTGGACAGTTTCACATAAGTCATCAAGGGTCTGAGGTATCAATCGAGCCTCAAACTATCACTCTGCTCCCAGATATGCAGTAGATATGGATGGATCACTTTAAGGGTTGCAAAAATAAGTCAGGAGAAAAAAACTTATCCATCCATATCTACTGCATATCTGGCAGCAGAGTGATGGTTTAAGGCTTGTTTGATACGTCAAAGGACCAAAAATAATTGGACAAATTAACATAAACTATAATAAAGTTATGATATTTAATATTTGGTTGCATATCCTTTGCATGGCATGACTTCCTGATGTCTGTGACCCAACAACATCAAAAGATTCCTGATATATTTTTTTCAGGTACTCTTAGAAGTGATACTATAATTTTTCCATAGAGTTCAATAGAAAAATAAGTAAGGAGAAACAACCCTGAAAGTGATCCATCCATATCTCCTGCATATCTGGCAGCGGAGTGATGGTTTGAGGCTCGTTTGATACCTCAGACCCTTGATGACTTATAGCCATTTAGCCAACCATGTGTTCCATACTGTTCCAGTGTAATTTACAGCTAAATCTAGTCCCACCCCCCAATTCCCATAGAGATCCATTCAAATGCAGAGACGTTATAGTATCGCTTGTAAGATTACCAAAAAATAAGATATCAAGAGTCTTTTGATGTTGTTGGGTCAGATACATAAGGAAGTCATGGCATGCAAAGGATATGCGACCAAATTATTATTATTATTTATTTAAAGGCACAGTCAACTTAGTGTATGTAAACTTCTGACCCACTGGAATTGTGATATAGTGAATTAAAAGTGTAATAATCTGTCTGTAAACAATTGTTGGAAAAATTACTTGTCATGCACAAAGTAGATGTCCTCACTGGCTTGCCAACACTATAGTTTGCTAACATAAAATTTGTTTAAAAATTTGTTTTAATGACTTCAACCTAAGTGTATGTAAACTTCCGACTTCAACTGTAAATATAATGATTTGTAAATATTTTGTGCACTTCTGTGAGTCTGTTAACAAGAATAAAAAGGTAATGTTGGCATAGTATACAAAGGTTGTAACCAGAAAACCAAATAACCAAATAAGAGGCCCTAATATTAAGTTTCATTGAGTTTCTAGCATCAATGAAATAAGCTAAAATTGATTATAACTTACATCCAATTAAAGTGCAAATTTATTAATCTGAAATGGTTAAAGGAGATCTTTAAAACAAATTAAGTTTATGGCTGTGAAATCTTCACAGTACATAAGATCAACACGATGTAACCATAGAGATATGGTTACCCGGAGTTTAAACAGCTTTAATATTTGGGTTTTCATCAAGTGTAAGTAGAACACTCGAAGCCTTGGCATCTCAGGGTCCAGCCTGGGCTTTGCGTGATTATGACTAGGGGCCTCATAAACAGTGCTGAGCAGAAAAATGCCCTCAGAAAGCCATGTAAGCGAGTTTCCACACAGAAATTCAGATGTATAATATAACACATGCTCTGAGAATCTGTGTACCTCTGCACATGATGGACAACATACATACGCAATGTTTGGGGTCCGTGTGATATGGCGACACCGTGACCGAAAGGCAGAGGTAGAAAATGCAAAACGTTTTTTAAGCAGGTTTTCGACTTTCATTCTTACGCATTCTTTTACTCAGAGTTTTATACATTATCCTGCCCACCTGCCCTTTCCCGTTCTAGCCCTGCTCCTACCCTTCGCCCTTCTGATCCCCTGCTCGGACGGTTTTCCTGTTTCTGACCCCTGCCTGTTCCTGGACTTCGCTTTTGCTCATCCTGCATTGCCCTGTTTACTGGACATTGACCCCTGCCTGGATTTGAAAATGTTTCATGGACATTGACCTGTGTTTGTCGACCATGAATAATGTCTATTCTTATTACTTCTGGTGTCTGCGATGGGTTCTGCTCAGAGTGCAGATGATCAGTGTGCAATCTGCAGGTTCCTCCTGTACAACATTAGGAGGATTCGGCCATACCTGACCACCTACTCTGCCCAGCTCCTTGTCCAGACCATGGTCACCTCACGCCTGGACTACTGCAACTCCCTTTTCGCAAGCCTGCCAGCCTGCGCCATTCTGCCCCTTCAACTGGTCCAGAACGCGGCCGCTCGGCTTGTGTTCAACCTCCCGAAGTTCACACACGTCACCCCCCTGCTGAGGTCACTCCACTGGCTTCCAGTCGTGGCCAGGATCAGGTTCAAAGTTCTGACCCTGGCCTACACTGCAGCCAAAAGGTCAGGCCCCTCCTACCTACAGGACTTGATCCAGCACTACACTCCTGCTTGACCACTTCGCTCTGCTGGTGCAGGGCGACTTGCACTTCCCTCCCTCCGTGTCAACGGCACTCGCTCGTCCCGATTGCGGAGCTTCTCCACTCTAGCTCCCCAGTGGTGGAATGAACTCCCCACTCCGTTGCGCTCTGCTGAAACGCTGTCTGTTTTCCGTCGTGGTCTGAAAACACACTTTTTCAGACTCCACCTTGATTAACGACATATATAAGGCCAAATATATATAGTATGTTCTTGCTGTTTATTTTCTATTTGGTTTTGCTATTTCATAGCTTAGAATGTATAGCCGACTGTATTCTGTATTCTGTTGACTACTAGCGATAGCTCCTATGTTGTGAGAAAGTTGTGCTTCGTTGGATTTGCTTTGTAGATTGTGTCTAAGACCTTCAATATGCACTAATTGTACGTCGCTTTGGATAAAAGCGTCTGCCAAATAACTGTAATGTAATGTAATGTAATGTAATACCAGTGGCCCAGCAGTAACTCAAGCAGGGGATTCAATTGTGTAAAAAAATATATTGTTGACCATTGACCCTTGACCTTCACACTTCACAAGGACAGTTCAATCCAGTTGCAGCATGATTTAGCCTTATTCACTGCACCTTACTTTCAGCTTGAAATTTAAATTGGATTAGACTGGATTTGATAGGAATTGAATTGGATTCGAAGGTGAATTTCATTACAACGAAAGGGAATTACAGCTTCTATGATTTACTTTTATGCACATGCCATTAAATGATGCATATCTTCTACCTTGCAATTGGGCCTTGCTTTTAGGCTTTTAGGCATTTTAGGCTGATTAATATCAAATTTCAGTCATTTTAAATGAATTTAAACAACAATGGGGGTGAAACAGTGACACAACCTTCACAGCGGAGGAAAAGTTTAATGACACAAAAGTGCTACATTTGAGTAGTACTTTTCTGCTGACAGACCTCAATTTGACAAGCTTTCTGTAATCCACTGTATTAATCCTTTCAAAAATGTCAGTTTCATCCATTTAATTTTAGTTTCCATGTTCTTCCAGAATTCCTGTGGGTTTTAATTCCAGTTTCCTCATGTGGTCCAAAGACATGTGATCCGGGTTAATTGGCTTTTAGGTTTTCTTCCTCGGTATGATGGTGCCCTGCGCCCTGCTGTGCACTAACCAGTGCCCTGTGAGCCATGTCAAGGAAGCAAAATATCAAATTTCACACTGAAAAACGTAGTATTCACTTTCCACCTCACTATCAAAAGCGCTGGAAAACAACATCACTTTCCTGGGGGTGGATGCCTTGCTGAAATTCAGAAAGTCTATAGTTGTTATTTATTTATTTATTTTATTTTATTTTTATCTCATAGTCTTGTGTGGAATGTGCCAACCAGTCAGAGATACAGGTCAACAGAAGAAGCCACAGAAAGAAGGCACTGCAGTGCTTTCAGTATAGTGATGGAGGGTGGAGGGTGCATGAGTGTGTGTGGATGGGTTGTACAGTGCCCACCAGACTTATTGGCAACCTCAATTAATATGAGCAAAAAGTGCAGGATTAAATTTAGTTTATTGTTTATCAAGTGTCTTCTCTGCTCAGAAAAATTAGAAAAGTATATTGTTTAATTGTGGTACCACTGATCAATAAAATGTTTTTTTCCCCCCATTTTCTCCCAATTTGGTAGCCAATTGAACCCCTACTCTAATCCAATTCTTCCCCATGTAGCAACCACTAGAGAATCACTACTGCACAATCCCGTCAGCTGGTAGTAGAGCGGAGGTCACCACGCTTTTTCAGGGCGCGACTCCTCCGAGCCTGACCGTGATTCCAACTCGCCCGGGGCCGCTATGTGCACAGCGATTCTCTCCGAGCCACTCCCACAGGGCACTGGCCATGCTCGGATCTGGCAGGACCAGGGCGCGAACCCAGATCCTCGGAGTACAACTGCACCGACTGAAAGTCGGCGCTCTTACAATGTGTGTTGCAATTACTGGCATCCCTGTATTTAGTACTTTGTGCACCCTCCCTTTGCCAAGATACCAGCACTGTAATGTTTCATGAGGCTTCATTTAGCAAACTCCAGGCACTTACTCTTGTGGTATGATGACAGCAGAGGCTTTATTCTTTCTCAATAGCTTGTTGGCATAAAGGTGGCATCTAATCATACTTTTGGAGAATTTGTGACCCCACAATGTAACCAAGTTCTGCGATTCTCCAACTATACTTTTCCCACATCAGACTCATTTTCATAGAGCAGGTCACAAGTATGAATCAAGATTGAGCAACTGCATGTTTTCAGAAACATATTTTAGTGGACTGTTTAGGTGGAATAAAATAAAGTTTATGAACAGGCCGCCATGTTGTTCTGGTTTGAAAAGGAGGCAAAAACGAAGGACCGCAGTACGTTTAACCAATCAGGTGCCATTAGTGTTCCCTGGTAGGTTACTGGACCCATCTGAATTATTTACATAGACTCGCCCATCAAACGGACAGTTTGGGGGTCTGGTGCGTCCCCATGCTTCCTCGCCGGAATTGGTGAGAACACACCTTCACTGTGCATGGGGGTACACTGCGCTTGCGTCCTCTTTCAGGCAGATTATTCACAGCTCCAGTTGCTTTAAACGTCTTAATTATTGCCCTAATCATAGGAAAAGGTAGTTTCAGACAGGAAAGTGACTGATTTATGAAGGTCAACAGTCTTTTGTTTCATTTTATTTGTGTTTTTTTCCAATGCTGATGGATGACTAAGGATGCCTTTGGAATGGCTCCCGATACACTTTATTGAGCACTATTTAGGGAATCAGCTATTTTGCAAGATGTCCTAATTCTCAGTGTTCTCAATTGAGAATTTGGAAACCATCAATATAGCCAATCCCCTAAATAGTGCACTATAAAGTGTATAGGGAGCCATTCCAAACACAGCCTAAGGGATTTTGGCCTGTGTGTCACTTCATATTTATACTCGAGTGAGCCAAGTAGTTCAGAATGTCTGCTTTAAAAAAGTTTAATATGAATGGGAATATAATTCAATTAGGTTTTTTTGTTGCTATTTCTAGCATTGCCGATAATTGTGGTGTTTTTTAAATTTTTTATGACAAATTAATGTTTTTCTTTGACAAATCGTTAGCATATTTTGAGTGTAAGGTCATGCTGATAAATGACAAATATTTATTTTATAGCCTTTTTTGCTCATATTTTCTAGGGTTGCAAATACTTCTGGTGTGCACTATATAGTGGGGTGTGTGTCTGTCTGTGTGTGTAAAGGGGATTCCGTATAGAATAGGGACAAGGGAGCTGCACACAGAATTAACTAACAGTAAATAAGACAATGGTAAAGCCTCTGGAAATTGCCATGAAAATTGCTGCTTGCAAGTGGATTTTCTAAAGCAGAGCCTGATGATTAAAAATTTCTCCATGCAAAGTACAGAGGAGGAAATTAGCATTTTAAAGATCGAACCAAAGCTACTATCAAACCTCCTGCAAAAAACAGGTCACATGGAAATACATTTTATCTGTGAAATATTTCTGTGATAGCGAATAGCGATAGCATGTCAAATTAGTCCTCAAGATTGGACGATGACGGCGCTGCGGTGGTGCAGCAGGCTAAGGCGCAGACTTTGTCTGTTCAGTTACGCCCCGAGGCTCGAGGAGTCGCGCCCTGTAGGAGACATGGCGCCCTCCTTTCTACTACCGGCCAACAGGGTTGTGAAGCGGTGATTCTCTAGTGGTTGCTACATGGGGGGAATTTAATTTGAATTGGGGTTCAATTGGCTACTAAATTGGGAGTAAATGGGGAAAAAATCAGAAACCAATTAAAAAAATTAAAAGATTGGACGATGACACTGAGAAAAAATATCCACTTTTTAAAGTCATGGGATTTACAGACCCCTCAGGATTCATCGCAATTTAACAAGACATCTCTCAAGCCTCAAACAAATGAGCTAGTATGTTATTTTGGAATTTATATAATCTGTCCCTACCCAGATCTGATCAAACCTAAAGGGATGCTCTAAGTCGGAGTACTTTTCAGCTTCTGAAGTGGTAAGCAATTAAAAGTTAAACTGGTGCTGCAATCAAACTGACTACACAAGTCCACATGTAAAACTGGAATTTATGCTTGATTTCATGACACACCTGTAAGCTCTTTTCAGATGTGTTACCTGGGCAACTGCAGCTGCTTCACAGCTACATTACAGAGGGTCTGTACCTGAATGGGGTGCAAAGAACGAGCAGTTCATTAAAATGCATGCGGTCTATCCACTGATGCTTCGCAGATTCCAGGGGTGCTTTATAAAAAGTTTTTATCATGTACAAGCAAACCACATTGTGTAATCGTCACGTTATTAATACCAAGCATGAAATTCACACAGCAAGTGCACGTTTCCAGTGTAATGAAGGTGCGGAGTAAATAATAATAATTTTTAAAAATGTCTTTATCATGTATATACAAACAGTATTGTGTAAGTGGCTCTTTATTGCAAGTATAACATGTTCCCAGTGTGTTTAAAGGCCTTGCTAGCGAGTTATTTAGAGTAGACTGGTTACCAGGGAGATTATATTTCACCTGGAGATAGCTGGTAGTATAAGGTTTTTCAGTCCTCTCGGTTTCTGTGCTCATTCCTTCTCTCCAGCCAGTGTGAGAAGAAAAAAAGTTGACAGACAGGTGCATTTTATAATGAAAAGTTACCTAGTGTGATAGAGATGAAATACTGTGTATTGGGTAAGTGTCATTACCATGAAATAATACCTGTCATGAGCTGTCTTGTTCGTTCATAATTATAACGTACCATTGTTATGACACAATCTGCAGTTTGTGTTATGACACAACTGACATAACAACCTGCATAGAAGGCTCAGTATGACAGGGGCGTCATAACACTGATTTAACATGACATTTAAAAATGACTATGTCAATTATTCATTGAAAGCTATGTCACTATTTGGCAGCTTGCCAAATAGTAATACTTAATGCAAAAACACCTTGGGCTCTATTTCCCAGGCGGCATGAGCATGTGGCAAGCTGTCACACTAAGAAAGTGGCATTTATGTCATGGATTTTGATGCACTTGAGCCCGTTTGGCATTAAAGGCATTTAACAGTTTTTGCCTTATATTTTGTTGTCACAACTACCCAGCTGGTGCAGTTATGCTTTCCCATTTCACATGTATGTTATGCTCTCCCAGTGGCACACCTGTTGAGATGTCAAAAAAAGAAACATTTGTCTCAAGCCAGCGATACAGCCGGACAGCAGCAAAAAACAATCCATACATACGTCTGGAGTACACATTTTCACATCAAATTCAAGTGTAAAAAATTACAATGTTGATGTGGATTTTAGTGTAAGTGCAATTTACTATGACATTTATGTGGCCCCTGTGGAGTCTCTACCCTGTGATTTCAGCAACGTACTCCAGATTCAAGTGCAGCTGCATTGCAACTGCAGAACTGAACTTAGTCCCTCCAAGTACAAAAATAAGGGTGATTTTGCTAAAAGCAGCAGAAATATGTCTGTAGAGTGAAATTATTACAATTCATGTCATCACCCACCACAATGTCACACACACCCACACAACAAAAAAAAGTTTAATTCCATTTTCTGTAAAAAAACAAAAAAATGCTCATGTAGTACTATGTGGACTGTAAGGTGCAAGATGGTCACCGGAAAACAAGCAAGCACGAGAAACCATGCTTCTTAGTGTGCAGGCACGGGCGGACTGGCCATCGGGACGTTCGGGACCAATCCCGAAGGGCCGGTCCACTTCGAATCTCAAAAAAAAAAATGTTTTTTTTTTTTTTTAAATTATTATTATTATTATTAAAAAAAAATTTATGTATAGTAAATGTTACGCTAGCTGTCAGTACTGCGATGCGGTCCACGTTCGGGCATGGGCCGGCCCTCCTCACTTGACGCTCTCTGCATACATTACACATTCAGTCGTGACTCGTGTTGTTTGCTGTTCAGGTGTTCAGAGTGAACTATTACGATAGGTTAGCTTCAACGTCAATCTTATTACTGAAGGGGGAGATAAGAGCGGCCCCCATGATGACGAGAGGATTCGTCCAATTGGAAGACAGATTCTCACAGACGCAGTTTTAGAATGATTTTTCGGCTGCTATGTGCTTGAGTTGGACAGAAAATGCTGTGTGCTGAGCTAAATAATTATTTCACAAATCTGTAATGATAGTCTTCAGAGTATCGTGACTATGGAGGTAGATTTCTATAAAAAATAAACAAGCACAAAAGTATAATCCACAATTGTATTTACCATCCACACACACACACACCTCTTAATTTGTGTTCGTAGATATAATCCACAATTGTATTTACCATCCACACACACACACCTCTCAATTTGTGTTTCGTAAAAATAATCCACATCTATGTGTTTTCCATCCACACACAAACACCTCTCAATTTGTGTTTCGTAAATCATCATTTGGATGAATGCAAAAATTATATTCACAAATGCAAATAACATTTACAGATATGTTTCCAATGTTCACATGTACAAATCAAAAGCTTGGCTTGCGAATTGGCGAATTGACATTTGCCGATCGAAGCACACGCTTGATCTGCTTGGATTTACGGACAGAATTTTGAGACAAATATTCCGCTGTTTTTCACCGTGCCGATTCACGCTCGCTTAACTTGCGATTCGTAAACTAAATTTCTTCTTCTTTGGTGCTACATAACACGGCGGTAGTGTTGTTCGGCTCATCAGCGCCACTTTTAGAACAAGTGGCCAAAATTGCACATTAAAGAAGTGGATTCATGGTACATTTAATTAAAACAACCGAGTTTTGAGTTTATTTAGGTTGTAAAGTTAACCCCACGAAAAAAAAAGTAATTGCACAAAACTCCTATCAGATTGCATGTAGCTAGCTAGCTAGATTACATTACACAGGGGTAGGTCCGTACATTGATAGGAACTAGGAAGTACAACACTATGAGCTAAAATAAGGAGAGCACTCCATGCAATTTGAATGATCATTTTCATTTAGGTGTCTTATCTACTAGCTAGCTAGCTGAACAAATAAAAGATTTCATAGGAGACATCGGTATCAGTGAGAATAGCTGTCAAATTAATTTAATTGGCTACAATACTTCACATGGTTGAGTTTGTTTTACATAATCTTTTCCATGAGGGACGAAAGAGTTATGTAGCTACTGTGTACGGACCAGTGGCGGCTGCTGACCTGAAAATTGAGGAGGTTGAAAACTTCCCCTTAAACTGATTATTGGTCTCAATCATTTCCCAATGATTTTCCTTGATTAACAATAGGCTACAGCGTTTAATTCACAAATGACTCAATGCCATCAAATGTAGCCAGTTCTCCTCAATTAGGCTATTAGGCAAGTAATTCAATTATTTTAATTTGCGTCGCAAAATTGTGTTCATTTTAATCAACATTATAATTGTGGATACATCTGCTCTTTTTTTCTCCGCACTCAAATTCCGAGAATATTCATGGGTATTAAACGATCTTAAAGCTCAGCTTTTGTTCGATTATTTTTATTGCAGGTTGTGCATTTCTATTAACGTGTACTTTTCCGTTTAATCTCCCTGACATGATGTGAAGAAAGACGCTGTGTCCTCACCTGCTAATTATTGTTCAGATCGTCGGCACACTTGTTAATCAAGGGAAATGATTGGAAAATGATTGAGACCAATAATCAGTTTCAATAATCAATTTTCAGCTCAGCAGCCGCCACTGGTACGGACCTACCCCTGTGTAATGTAATCTAGCTAGCTAGCTACATGCAATCTGATAGGAGTTTTGTGCAATGACTGTTTAAAAAACTTGCCATCGCAAGATTAGCGTGGGGTTAACTTTACAACCTAAATAAACAAAAAACTCGGTTGTTTTAATTAAATGTACCATGAATCCACTTCTTAAAGATAATGTGCAATTTTGGCCACTTGTTCTAAAAGTGGCGCTGATGAGCCGAACACACAAACCGCCGTGTTATGTAGCACCAAAATAGAAGAAGTTTAGTTTACGAATTGCAAGTTAAGCGAGCGTGAATCGACACGGTGAAAAACAGCGGAATATTTGTCTCAAAATTCTGTCCGTAAATCCAAGCAGATCAAGCGTGTCCTTCGATCGGCAAATGTAGATTCGCCAGTTCGCAAGCCAAGCTTTTGATTTGTACATGTGAACATTGGAAACATATCTGTAAATGTTATTTGCATTTGTGAATATAATTTTTGCATTCATCCAAATGATGATTTACGAAACACAAGTTGAGAGGTGTTTGTGTGTGGATGGAAAACACATACTTGTGGATTATTTTTACGAAACACAAATTGAGAGGTGTGTGTGTGTGGATGGTAAATACAATTGTGGATTATATCTACGAACACAAATTGAGAGGTGTGTGTGTGTGGATGGTAAATACAATTGTGGATTATACTTTTGTGCTTGTTTATTTTTGATAGAAATCTACCTCCATAGGTGTGTGGGCCTCTGAACGTCTGAACGTCCCGGGCTGAATTTGTGTCCCAGTCCGCCCCTGTGTGCAGGTCACATGACTGTTGTGAAGGACAAAAAATTGGTATATGGGAAAAAATAAAAAGAGTACCATCCGTAAGACTTTAATTGTATGCTTTCACAGGCTAATGTTTGGCCTGGCCAAATTTGTTCTGAATACTACAATAAACATTTGTCCTTAGCCTTTTCTCACAGTTATGTGCAAGGATCTTTTTTCTTTTTTTCTACAGATAGTTTGGTGAGTTATAAGCAATGGGCCTCATTCATGAAACGTGAGCAGAATGAATTTGCATGTAAATCGTTCGTATTACCAATTTTGCCCGTATTTTGGCATTCATAAATGTTTTTGTATCTGAGATTTGATCGGACGTACTAACAAATATTACACCTGCTCAGGAGCACGAGTACCGCATTATTAAATTAAGATTTTTTTTTTCTGTTAAATTCACAAGACTAAATGTAGCTTTTGAAATACACATTGCAAAAGTAATAAATTATGATTGTAATAATAAAACACTTTAGATTACGCCTTTTAATCAATTGTAGACTATGAAGCTGTTTAATTAGACCCATAACGTAGGCTAATGAATGCTCCCAATTTACTCCAGGCAATTCATGGGCGTGGATTTATGCTATTCACAAAATAACGTGGACGTGCTTCGTACGTGAATACGAACAAATCTACCTTTTCCACACGGTTTGATGAATCCGGCGTAAATTTTTAAATAAAATCTATTGCATTCAATGTTTATTGAAACAATGGAGAGAATCAAATGTCTTGGTGCTATCATTATTCAAATTTATTCATAATTATCTGAGAATAATCCGATGTATATCTGGAGGAAGGAAGTCTGAAGTAGCACAGGTTCAATGTGAGTTAATGTCAACATTGTTGCTTGAGGTAGGCTAGAGGTCATGAATGGCCCTATATGGTATGAGCAAAGATTTAACAAACAAAAAGGACTTAAATACAGTGGAGGGGCTTGGAGAAAATCGCGACGCACAAAACGGCCCTAGGCGAGTTGGAATCACGGTCGGGAGCACGAGGAGTCGCGCCCTGTAGAGGACGTGGCGCCATCCTTCCTACTACCGGCTGAAGGGGTTGTATAGCGGTGGTTCTCTAGCGGTTGCTACACGGGAGAAATTAAATTAGAATAGGGGTTCAATTGGCAACTAAATTGGGAAAAAATGGGAAGAAATTTTAAACTAATAAAAAAACAAGATAATGTTAGCAATCCAAATTTCATCACAAGATGGTTTAACCGTGAACACAATCATTCAGGGAGTAAATGTTAGCCTGGGAACGTGTTAGCCTAATTATTCACATTCACTCTGGTGTAGTTTGTCCCTCCTCTATCTGCCTATTTCTCGGTTGTCATTGAAGCCAGTTAATAATCGCTGCTTTTGTTTGATATGCAGAGGCTTGCCAGTGGGTTAGAAAGAAAATTGTGAAAATCAGAAAGAACGCTGACTTTCAGTTGCTCATGGAAAAGTAGGCAAGTAGCTCTTATGCTGTGTTCATGCTTTAACTTGATCTGTAAACCTTACTGTTGTATAGACCACCTTTGAACGCACGTTGACTGCCGTGTCTTTTGGTTCATGGAAATGAGCAGCCTATGTTGCTGAACTTGCTTTTTGTGTGTGCAAGCTTGCTTTCTCCGATTTTGTAAGCACAAAACGTTTGATTAGTAAAATAGAACTAGCCCATAACTTAAATGCGTGTGTGTGCATGTTCACAAATCATATTCATAAACATTTCAATATCGATTGGCTCCCCAGTTCATGATCACATCCATAAATCCGTAATCAAAATAAATAAATGAAAATAAAAAAATATTTGATAATAAATACAAAATAATAATTAATAACTTTAATTAATTGCACATACATTTACATTTTTATATTCATTCCCAGATGTATTTATTTCCAAATTATTGTATTTATTAATTTTTAGATTTCTCGGTGTTTCATAATAAACAACATACTGCTAATTTGGGATTGAACTCTAGAGGAATGAGGATTTCTTGAGGTATGTCAATGCTGGTGACAGTCATTTGCAGTCATTTTTTCTTTACTTCATAGATCCCTTAACTTCCTGGACCTGACAAAGCACTAAAACAACTTATTTTGGATGATAACTGATACATTTGTTTTTTTCTAAGTATTACTGATTGAACCTGGTCCACATCTTGACAAATTACTGCAGTCAGCGCAAAAAAAGTAAACTTTAAGAATGTGGCTCAAAAGTGTTTCTAGTGGTAAAACATTAGGTACAGGGGTTGCCTTAATTGAGAATTTCCCGTCATTTAGGCCCTACCAATTTTTAGAATCGTTGACAGAAAAATCCAAATGCCATCCGTCATTTTGACAGATAAAAAAATATTGCTGCAAACACTAATACATTAATACATTAATAACTGACTGCAATAGCCTAAAAGAACTGTGTGAACAGTCTATAGTTCTATCTATGCCTTGCTGTGGTCCTGTCATTGTGATTGGCGCTCTTCCTTCCTTCCCGTTAATTCAGCGTAGGCCTAGTTAATATAGCATAGTCACATCTCTCTGTCCTGTCACAAATTAAGCCCTTTTTGTAGCTAACGTTACAGCAAGGGCATGAATTTAAACTTTTTAAATAAACATGTTCTGCACCATAGATGCCAGGTTTATTTATTTTTTGCAATTCTGCCACAGGAAGAAAATATTTTAGTTAAGCATAATATTTTTGACGTTTTTGTTTCCCATATCATTCAGTTTGTTCATTAGGCTATTGCATATGGAGTCAAATTGATGCCAAAAGTATTGTCTGCGTAAAAAAAAAAAATATCATAGGCATAGATGTGGAAAAAAAAATGTTTTGATCAAAAAAATTTATAATGAAACGCATTCTTCTGAATTGTAAACGAAAAAGTGATGTTCACAAATGTAAAAAATAAAATAGCAATTGTTTTTTCTCAGCCTAACCCTAACCATGTTTACGATTAAATTTTTTACGAGTACGATTTCATTTTTTAGGAGGACGAATTCTACAGGAAAAATGGGAAGAAGAAGCAGAAGAGGAAAAAAAAAACGGCAAAAATTTGGGGCTTTATTGTGTGGATGTGTGAAGTTGTATTTGAATTATGTGCGGTTACATGAGGTCAGAACGTCAAGGAGTTCATGTTTTTAAGGACTGAGTGTATGTGGTCATTGTAGTCATTTCTGTAGGAAACCCTGAAAAGTGCCAAACTCTGTGCTGTATAGGTATGGGGCATGCCCCACCAAGCCGTAACTTGGCGGATGGCGTACCTGCCATCCCAATTACTTCATTCACAGTTCCAAGAATAGCTCAAATGACAATGGGAGGCAGTACCTTCTCCTACAGAGCTCCTGTATTATTGAACAATCTCCCTTTTCATGTCTGGGCTCCAGACACACTTTGTTTTAAGCTAAGGCTCAAAGCTTGATTTTTTTGTCAATCTTATAGCTAATGGGAATGCTCTGGTTTGCTGTTCTGTGTTGGGATGCTGTCTGTACATCATCACCCTCATGATTTTGTACACCCCTTTCTACATTTGACGATATGCTGCCATAGCATAGCACCCTGAGGCTTTTCCATATTACACTCAAATCTCTACTTACTTAACATCATAACTATCTAGTTCCTAACCATGCATATTTATGTTTTCTTCCCTGAGGCATCTACCCCTTTCCCCCAGCTGACCAGTAGTGGTGGCGGATCGATACTGAAATATCAATACTTCGATCCTGACATTTCCTTTTTCAGAATCGATCCACATGTAAACATATTGATGCCAAGTGTTTTATTTATCCAGTAATTTTTATATTTATTTTTTAAATTAGTTGAACCTGTTGCCCGAAAAAGTGAAAAAATTAAATGTTGTAACAAATAATTGTGTATGATAGGTACTACTTCTTCTTCCGCCCTCTCCCTCTGCCACACAGGCACGCCGAGAAACACAAGCAAAGCAGCAGTCAGAGTCAGACAGTCATACAACGAGACGGCACCAGTGCTGCTCTGCTAATCTAGCAGAAAGAAAGCGAAGCACTGTTTGGAGTTCACTCCACTAAACCGTATTGAAGAAAACTATGATCTGTGTCAAAAGTGTATACGATTTTGTGGCAATACCATGAACCTGCCGGAATGCATCAAAATAAGCCATATAAAAGAGCATGACAAGTTACAACGGTTACAATGGTTATTTCTTGAGGAGAACAACATTACAGTATAGGCTGAAGAATATGTGTAGGCTATATCAGGCTTAGAATGGACAAATTTTCAAACAATATCTGAATTAATTATATCCATTTTGCATTATATCCATTTTGTGGAAAAACGGATATGCATACCAATGACGCATTTGTCCGAGTGACCAATAAAGTCGCCCCTTTCCTTTCACCCCACCTCCACGTCAACATTTCCACATCTACGCCTACAATTTTCTTTTTATGCGGACAATACTTTTGGCATCAATTTGACTACATCAATAACGTCATTTCAATCTATTTATGTGCATTTGCTGTCTTTTACTGAAGCAATTTATATATTACTATTTTGCATACTTTTAACATTTTAAAATGTTGCTAACTTTTATCTAAGGTTTGCAACCTAACATATCAACAATCATAGCAACAAGATAAACCCAACAATAGCGTGATCGTATTTGAACTCTACATTTCAATCATCATCATGTCCAGGTATTTTGACTGGGCCTTTGGAGAGAAGCTGTGGGGAAACAACATTGTGTGTGATGAAGGTTACCGTAACCCAAGTGTGTTTTCCCAGTGTGGGATTTCCTCTAGTACAGATTCAGTTGTACCCTGACTTAACACCAGCTGGAGGGGCTACCACTAACCACCTACATCCCTGATGACAATAGCCACACTTGTTGTGTAGTTCTCAGGTTTTGTGTTGCATCTGGCTACAATATGTGCTTTGTTGTGGTATGATTCTTTGGGAACATGCACAAGCATATTGGGGAGCAGGGGCTCAAAAAAGAGCAAATCAACACTAGTCAATCTTTTTTTGATGATGAGCAAGGCAAAAACCTTTTTGGATGTCTGTGTTGAGGGGTGCCCTTTTTCAATGTTTTTAAATGATGACAATTATGATATAAAAACACCATCCAGGAGGCCACATTGTGAGGCCAAACAGAAGGGAGGGACGTGCAATGTACCTGCTCACAATGCTTCTTCCCTTTGTCCTAATCTCAGGGAATCCATATTTTCCTCATTAGAGTTCCAAATAAACAAACATAATAAAACTCTTAATAAAGCAAGTAATCAAAATTGTTTCCATTACAATTCATCTATACACTGAGTAATAGGTGGAAAATATTTCAAGCCCCCAATATAAAATATTAGTATTCCAGTATCAAGTTTTATTATCCTAGCCTATCCTCAAAATATGATCGCATGGTTCAATAATTAGAACAGGCTACCTGATGATTTATTCATTTGTGTTTTTATTGATGTTTATTTTTTGGGTGAACTTTTGAAAACAAAAAAGGAATCATTTTAATGGATAATGAATTTAAAGCTCCAGTTTAAAAAGTAAAACCTTGACTATCAATATCAGGTGAGTGGTGTTTTTTATTATAGAGAGGAAAGACAGTAGTACCGCAAAGCTGCTTCTACACAATATTGTGATCACAATGCAGTCACGTGGGATGCAATTGGAAGTGTGGCTCATTTGAATGTGCTGTGGCTTTGGCCTTTCGGCTGGCTAGTAGGTGAGGGTCCTAATCTTTTTTCCTTCTGGGAATGGTGTCTGCTTGTCACCCCTGTCATCTAAAACAGTTTACTCGCTGCAAGCCAGTAATCGCCCTTTCCTGACCTTTTCCTCGATTGATTCTTCTTTTTATCTTCCCTCTTACTTCATTTTTTTCACAGCTTTTCCTGCTTTTCTATCCCCCTTTGCTTTTCTTGTCTCTGTTGTAAGTCGTCAAAAAAAATTTTGACAGCCTTCCTGATAAATAAGTCATGTCCACACATTTCATACATTCCTGGCTAATACTCAAATGCATAATTTTGCACACACATTCATAGATCATAGAGTGGTGTCAGGAAGACAAAAAAAAAAGTCCAGTTATTTTATTGGACGTAATATGCTATTCTTCAAAATTACATTACATTACATTAGTCATTTAGCAGACGCTTTTATCCAAAGCGACATCCAGTTAGTCCATACAGAAACGTCATCGAAGTAACTACAGATAAGATAAAACACATTCTTCCCATAAAGTAGCAGCTATCCCTAGTAATGAACATTGAATGCAGTTCACAGTAAACTGGGTAAATCAGCTCTACTACAATTCTATTCTAAATATTATAAACTTGGATACACAGTTCAACAAGAACAAATACCATGAGGTCCTAGATAACTATCAGTCCAGGTGGAGTCTGAAAAGGTGTGTTTTCAGGCCACAACGGAAAGCAGGCAGGGTTGGCATAGAACGTAGGGGAATGGGAAGTTCGTTCCACCACTGGTGAGCTAGGGTGGAAAAGCTCCGCAGTCGGGACGAGCGAGTGCCATTGACACAGAGGGGGGGAAGTGCGAGTCGCCCTGCTGTAGATGAGCGAAGTGGTCGAACAGGAACATAGCTCTGGATCAAGTCCTGCAGGTAGACGGGGCCTGTCCTATTGGCTGCAGTGTCGGCCAAGGTCAGAACTTTGAACCTGATCATGGCTGCAACTGGCAGCCAGTGGAGTGACCTCAGCAGGGGGGTGACGTGAACATTTCGGGAGGTTGAACACAAGCCGGGCAGCTGTCGAGGTTGAGCTTCAGGTGATAGGTAGTCATCCACTCAGAGATGTCGGCCAGACAAGCAGATATCTTCTCCTTCACCTGTTGGGTAGAGGGAGGGAAAGAGAGGAAGAGTTGAGTATCGTCAGCATAACTATGGTATGAGAAGCCATGTGAATTGATTACTGAACCAAGAGACTTAGTATAAATGGAGAACAGCAGAGGACCCAGTACAGATCCCTTCAAGACGGAGATGGGGTGCAGAGACAGAACCCTTCCAAGAGACTTGGTAGGATCTATCAGTGAGGTACGATACAAACCAGGAGAGGGCAGTCCCAGAAATCCCAGAGTGTGGAGATCAGGTGTTTGTGGTTGACCATGTTGAACGCTGCAGAGAGGTCAAGTAGAATCAGAACAGAGGAGAGGGATGAGGCTCTAGCAGTGGAGAGTGCCTCAGTCACGGCCAGGAGAGCAGTTTCCGTGGAATGACCAGTTCTGAAGCCGGACTGATGGGGGTTGTGGCGAAGTTAGCTCTTGTAGCTCGGGAAGAAGAGACGCAGGCACACAGTTTTGCAGTTTTACGGTTTTCTTTATGCGTAACAGCTCGTACAATCACAGTATCCAGTTATCCAGTTTCCTCTCTCCTCTCCATCCCCCGCGGCACCTTAGGCTCTCAGGCTCTGAACAATCAAAATCAAGGCAAAATTTATAAATCACAACAATAAAATCAAATAGTCCCCCAATTGCGATTGCCGACAGCTGCTGTGCCGGCCTAAAAACCAACGTGTGTTCACTCTCTCTCTTGCTAGCTTCGCCTAAAACCACGCCCCCCTACCACAGGGGTCAAGCAGGTTGTTCTGGTGGAGAAAAACAGACAGTTGTTTATGGACAGCTCGTTCAGACATGAAGGGCAAGAGAGATACAGAACGGTAGTTCCTGACATCAGAGGGGTCCAAGCTAGGTTTTATTTTTTTATAAATAACTGATTTAACTCTGCAACTGTGTGGTGTTAAAGATGTTTTTTGGAGGAATAAAAAAGTGATTTGCTGTCTATGCTGTGAAAATCAAAATCGTATCAGGGAAATTTAATTAACAACTGCTGTTCAAATATTGGTCTTTAAAAATTTTTCACATTCTTGAAAAACCAACAGCATAATGCAATTATTTTTGCCACCCTACAATGAGTGATATGTCCCTAATAATAAGTAATTTTCTTTGACAAATGCATCTCTTTGTTTGCTTTCATTTCTCAAGGTCTACAGACGTTGCATATCACAGTTCAGTGACGTACTTGACAGAAGCTGCAGCTCATTCATGACATGTCTGCTGTGACTAGGTAGATTTCCCATGGACTTAATGTGCATAGAATGTTCCCATATGGTTTATTCTATTTTATATTCAATTATTGTGAGCACAGACATAAAACACTTTCACAGTTCTGTGATGTGGACGTTCCCCCAAGAGATTCAGTTATTACAGGGGTGAAACTATAGCCCAAGTAACACCATATTACTTATGGAACAGTCACATAATTACAAGAAAACAAATATATAGGCCAAAATGTCTGAAATCTCCTTATCTCAACAATCCATAATGTGGGTAAGTGTGTGACGGCGTAAATGTGGTTAAGTGTGTGATGGCGTAAATGTGTTTAAGTTAGTCTATGATCTTGGAGGTTCTTTTGGGACAAAAAGGTTGGTGATTGCCCAATGAATAGCCTCAGATGTCATGGTTTGTGGGTTTTAAAAAAAAAAAATTTCATTGTGGTTTTCATCCTGGTTTCCCGATTGAGAATCTATCAGATTTTTTCCACGTTCCGTTCCGGGGTTTGTTTTCACCTGTGCTTCTACCTGCGGGGTATTTAAGTTTCTCACTTCCGCTTCCCCGGTTCTTTTTGTCATTCAACATTGCATTGAGCCAGGTATAACCAGGTACTAGCGACCTTGTGATATTAAACGCTGTTTATGTTCACGGGGGACTTGTTATTAGCTTTTATTTCAGGTATAGGTATTATTCCTCCTGTTAGCGTTCTGTGCTATTTATTTTATTCTTTGCTGTTCTCTCTGAGACAGTTTTTCTTTGTTTGTTTCGTTTTGGTTTTACATCTTTTCGGCCTCCTGAAGTCATGTGCCGAAGGTCTTCTTTTCTTTGCTAAGTTTTCCATTTTGGCTCCAGTATTGAGCTCGGGAGATTTAGTTTGTGTTTGACTCGTTATTCGAGTTCGCCCTATTTTAGTGGGTTGATGTTTGGCTGTTTGGCCACAAGGAAGTAGTTTTCTGTCTTTTCTTTCTTTGCATTTATTATTTTGTTATCCCCTTTATTGGTCCTCACTGCGTGAGTGACTTGTTCTGATCCCCCTACCTGCGCGTTTGATTATCCGCCACTAAAATCCATTACATCAGAGAGCCGTAGTGAACCTTTTATCCAGTAGATTGTTCTCATTTCCACTCAAAGTTTTTCAGATGAGTACCATAAGAGAAAAATAGGGAATGATGGTGTATTGTCAGTCAGTGTATTAGGTGTAACCTTGAGAATTTTTTTCAAAAGCCCTACCTACATTCTGGTCTTTTGAAATTTGATGACAGTCATAAGTTTAATAGAGGTCAAGTGAAGCCTCTGTTCTTTCACATGTCTTTTTTCTCAACAAAAAAGATACTTGTGAAGATATCACTCCATTATTCAGTGGAAAAAGTTGGAACAGAATATTCATGCAAGACTGCAAATTTGCCACATGCATTTGCACTGGTCTTAGTCGGCAGCAGCCGAACGGTGAAAGATGGATCCAGACAGGTCTCCCAAAGTCACAGTCCTCACATCTAGCAGAGCCTGATTGACAGTGACAACCGGATTACATGAATACTTCTGCTTGACTTGCTGTTCCAAACAAATAAATTCTGTACAATGTGAAATAAGCTCACAAGCACACATGCATGCGTATCTATGAGCGCTCTCTCATACACACTGATTGATAATCAGACAATCGAAGTAAATCACATAGTTCCATGAGAGTGAGGCGAAAGGTTCCATGCTGCAAATATGCATTGGAATCGTTCTACACTGAGAGGTTACACCTAACAGTAGCATTGAGATTGCATACAGATGCTGATTGTACTGTGATTCAGGACTCAGATTTCATGCTGTGTTCTGCATCCTTTTGGCCAGGGCTTCGTTCCTTTTATCTTAACAGGACTCCTTTTATTTGAAGAAATAAAATATAAATAAAACTACTGTTACAATGGTCGCAAGTAACAGTAAAGAATAAAAGGTGTTATTAACACAAACATTGGTTGGGCTTCCATCAGGCATTTCATTTTTGTCAACCTTTTTGTGTTGGCGTTATTTGTACTAACTGTATTTACTTTCATAAGCAGACATAAATATAAACATTTTGTTTTGTCATAAGCAGACACCCATGCAAACATTTGTGAGTAGAATAAAATACATTTTTTCATTGACCAAAAAACATGAATGTTGAATAAAATAAATGTATTTACCCCCCCCCTCAAAAAAATAATTAATTCAAAATGTATGTAGTCCTTGGGCTCAAATGCAGTAGTGTGGCCTCAAAAATCTTGCTGTAGTGTGCAGGATGCTGGGAATTATTTCTCCATGTGATGGAAGAATGCACTTCACATGTGATGGAAGAATGCACAGTGCATGCAGAGGGCCCTTCAGTAGTGTGCAGGATGCTCGGAATTATCTGTGCATGTGATAAAAGAATGCAATGCACATGTAATAGAGTATTCAAGTGAGTACGTCAGACCTGGGCGGAGTTTGGTTTTGGAAGTACATTTCCTATGACAGATAGAATGGACTTTGGAGACTATCGGCAATTTCTTGAAATCTGATTCATAGAATGAGCCGAAACGTTCCTGGATTAGCCTGTGTGGTATAAGGATATAGAGCATATGTTCCAATTTTTATTTTTTAAAGTAATGATTAATGATTTGTAGTCCAGTTTGCAGTCCACTTTAACGGACTACGTATCCATTACTGCAACGCACGGGTGGTTCTCGACGAATCAGATATCATCTCGTCTGGACATTTTTGGCGGTGCATACCACCTTGCTAATTCGGCCATTTTACTTCATTGAAATGTCCGGAGGGAATTATGGGACGTCGACTTTTTAAACAGTGCCAGCGCTGGTATATTCACAAAAAAATACTAAAACGTAAAATATACTTGAAGCTGGTCCAGAAAAACTACATATTTTGTTGTATTGAACAATCCAGGAAATTGATGGTAAGACATAATCACTAGAAATTGTTTAAAAGTAAGTTTTAGTTAATGTCTATGCTCTAAATGAATGGGGAAGTCACTTCCGAAACCAGTGTGACATAGTCACTTGAGTACTCTGTGGAAGAATGCACAGTGCAAGGTTGAAATTCAACTGAATTTGCATTAAATTGGGTTGTTTTAACCAAAGCATGCTGAAAGATCTAGAATTGCAGTTGTGTATTTTCCAACTAAATTTAAGTTCCGTGTTATGTGGCGTTATGTGGTAGGTGGCGTCACGTGGCACTGTAATGGCAACATGTAGTCCAGCTGTCTCTCGTGTTCGTGTTTGTTAAGTTGAATGTATTTTCTTGTGTTGGGCTTTTGTTTTTAGTTTTTTGCATGCGCTGTGTGTCTGCTGTGGGACGAGGAAGCGGGATAGAGATTATTCAGGGCACTCCTGCTGCTCGTTTTGATAATATTGACGAATTGTCTATTTGGGATGATTTTGTTTGTGGTCGTCACCATGGAGATGCATTCGCAACATATGCTTGGGAATGTCTGTTGAATCTGCAGTTACAAAGTTTACCATCACTCTTCACTGGAGTTGAAGATGTGGGGACTGATCTAAGACTGCAAGCAATCTTCAAAAGACCACCAGGGAAGGGAAGGAGAAGATAATGCAGGGGAGGAGTGAGGCAACGAGTGGGAAGGCTGACGCAGTTCGGTGCTCCGTGTTGACAGTGGACAGAGACCGCAACACTGCGTGTATGGAGGAAAGTCATGGAGGTGGAGTTTGTGTGTTGGACTGCTTGATAACACTGGACATCTCGGGACAGTGGGGGCTATTTTTAATCATGACATTTGGCTGTAGGCTATTCCACTTTAATTCACTTAATTAGTTTGATTAATGCAATGATTCTATTGAATGTCTTTATTTGATATGTTTGTTTGTGTGTTGTGGGTCTGCCCCAATGTCTTTTTTGTTGTTGCTGGTGGCTACAACTGAAGTTCCCTAACGGGAAAATAAAAGTTATTCTATTGTATTATATTATATTTTATTCTATAGGCTAATTTTTGCAAAAAAAAATAAAAATTGGCCAAAATTTCCTAAATTCCCGAGCTTAACTTCCCATGGTAAATTTAACGGAAAGGTTCCGCCTCTTTGCAACCCTAGGTGGAATTCACTTTGCAAGCCTTGTTATATTTTATGTTAAATGAGTGCTATACTGTGGAGTTTGAGCAAGCTGTTAAGATTTAGGGGTTTTTGTTGCTTTTTTGTAGGCTTTAAGGTAGTTCATGAGTTATATGAGGTAAAGGTAAATATGTTTCTCATGCACAGCAACACTATATGCATTTCCAGGTCCCATTAGTGACATCCCAAGTCCATTGAGACCTTCAGATGAAATACAGGAGGACAGGTAAACCAGGACAGATAAACACATGGTGGACAGCATGTCTCGGGGCGGTCTCATAACTGCAGAGGTAAAGAATTTCTAGGAAAAGCGATGCATATATTTCCGCCAGCTGGAAGCAAATAAGCACTGCAAATGAAATATTCAGAACCTGCAACAACAAGATTAAAAGCAACTGGATTCTATCAACAGGAGACCTGGGAATAGAAGGTGCATGCAGAACTGAATGAAATGATATTTGCTTTGATGGCATTTAATTACATTTCAACAGCAGTTCAAAGTATGACACGTCACTTTGTGTTCTATGCAGGATTAAAATTTTTGCTTGTTTTGTTTTCTGGGGTTCACTTGTGGCTTTGCTTGCATTATGTTTGTGTGTTGCGCTTTGGTTGTTTACAGTTTTATGTGGTCATATTTTGTGAAGTTTTGATTTGATTTGTTTTAGTAAGGCATCCGGTGTTTGGGTGGGTGCAGTTTGGTTTATTAATTTGGTTATTTGTGAGCTGCAGGTGTAACCATATCGGCTGGCACATTAGCAAAGGCTTCAGGTGTACACGTTTATCAGGTAGGTGTCTTGGAAGCCATAAGATAATAAGAATTAAAGGTTTTATTGCCAAATCTAGTAAGAAATTAAAATTTGTTTCTGGAAGAATTCCGTCGCCTGGTGTAAAAAGCCAGTGAGAGAATTATCAGGACTCACCATTACAAAACACAACATAGAAAGGATTTGAAAGAATAGAAAGAAAATGCCATCTGTCTTTCAGATATAACCTCTCTTTAGATAGAAAGACAGACAGACAGACAAATTGATTGCATAATCAGGGCTCATCTGTTTAATTAGGCACCTGCAGTGTCTGTCAGGGTCAGCTGCCCAAGATATGAAAAGACTTAAATTTTTCGCTGTTTTAAGCCTTTATTCTAAGTTCTCTCTCTTCAAACCGGGAAAGTCAAGTGTACTTGTCTGGACACTGAGTTTGTTTTGTGCTAGTTCATGTTCATTATGGGGCGGGAGTGCTGGAATCAGTAAACCTGCCAAAGATTGTCTTAGACCCCTGCTTGTTTACAGAAATTCAAAGTAATTAAAAGTATTTAGTGTCACCATGATTTTTGTCAACCATGTAGCCACTGGAATGAGTGAGCATTAGTTACTTAGCACTCCAAATATTTCAGACTTTTCTTTTATTCTTACTGAGTCCTGATCAAAAGCTCACATTTGCTATCTGGCTTCAGCCTTTTATATTCCCAGAATGTAAATCTTTCCATGTGCTGTCTAAACACTCCTGCTGGGTCTCTGAGTGTGGGCCTAATGGGTCATTACCCTGTGGCTCGGTTAGCTGGGATTAGCCAGGAGAAGGTATCTGGGACCAGGTTCTAAACAGTAGGAGTGTTTTTCCCGGTTTATATTTCTGCTTCTCTCTGCACTGAAGACAATGTTACACTCTGGGAAAACAGACCTACCATATCAGGGTCAAACTGCTTACCCCATGGGAGGGACACTCTTTCTTAGAGAAAGTGACCTCACCAGAGAGTATATATGCCCAGCTATGGGTCCTCTCAGCCTCCATCAATCTATCCCATTGAACAGGGCAGCCCACCATACACCCCCCTCCCAAATCACTTCCAGGGCTTGCTTACTAATGAACGCAGTAATGCACTATTTTTTCTTACTGTGAAGATGTTCATCTCCAGCTGTAACTATAGCATTATACTTCTGTACTTAATAGTAGTGCATACCTCAGGGCCCTTGAGGTGACAGCAGCAGGTTCATAAAGAGGGCCAAATAGCATACAGTAGCATGCAATGAACTGAAATTATTTATTATTTATTGAGTCCTGGGGAAAGTCTAGGAAAGTCTAACCCTCTTCGGGCTGTTCAATAGCACTCCAAATAAGTCTTTACCACTAGGGCAAATGTGGTAATGGTGAGCTTTTACAAAGCTTTAGTCACATTGAACCATACCTGCTCTGTTCTTTTCTTCCAGCACTTGGAATGATGGGATCTTTTAAAAATGGACCCTTGGGTTAATATCCTGTATATACAGTGAGCACCATAACTCATTGGATAGTGACACATTTTTTGTTATTTTGAAGGTTTGAAAGGATACAATGACAATGAGCTTGAAGGGCATACTGTCCACTTTAATTTGAGGGTATTGCCATCCATATCGGATGAACCGTTTGAAAATTATAGAACCTTTTGTACATAGTCACCCCCATTTTCGTGCATCAAAAAATATTGTACAGTTTAACATTATGTAGAATAAAATAATAATTTTAAATATTTGGTCGCATATCCTTTGCATGTCATGACTTCCTGATGTCTGTGACCCAACAATATCAAAAGACTCTTGATATATTTGTAGGGGATCTCTATGCACAGAGACACAGAGGAAATATTGGAGGTCCAGGTGTGACAGATGAGGAATCTAAACGTGTTCTAACAAACACCACTAAGACGGACAGTAATTCGTATTGGACGGGGAAAATAAGGAGAACACAAATAAACCTTGCGATAAAAAGCCAGGAACTTAATATCCGAGCAAACAAAAAAAATAAGCAGTACACTTATTTAACTCCCGTTGTGGAGTGAACAAATGAAAGGAAGGAGAAAAATAAAAGAACCCTAAACCTTAGGGCGAGAGCACTCGTAGGTTTGAGTGGGAAACAAAGAAACCAAAATCTCTGCTCTGAAATAAGCGAGCGAAAGAGCGCACTTTACTTTTTCTAAATTGTACGGCTAAAACAAGTTGAGAAGCAAAGCCGTCGATAGCACGCACAACTTCTATACCTTTACCGGCTAGAATGTTACATGAAATAACATGGAAGCGATGAGACAAGGAGGAAACGGGGTATAAATAGTGAGTGGAAATGCAGGACAGGTGAACTCACTAATCACCGAGGCGAAAGTAAAACCTGTAGCGGAACACAGAAAAATCCGATAGATTACAGGTAAACAGAAAAGAAATAATACTCAGCGCGGCGATAAGGGAAGGAAGGCGCGATCCATGACAATATTATTTTCTGGTACTCTTACAAGTGATACTATAACGTCTCTGCATTTGAATGGATCTCTATGGGAATTGGGGGGTGGGACTAGATTTAGCTGTAAATTATGCTGGAACAGTATGGAATACATGGTTGGCGAAAAGTCATCAAGGGTCTGAGGTATCAAACGAGCCTGAAACAATCACTCTGCTGAAACCATCACCATATGCAGTAGATATGGATGGACCACTTTAAGGGTTGTTTCTTCTGACAATTTTTTCTATTGAACTCTATGGAAAAATAAGTCAGGAGAACTTGAAACCCTTCAAGTTGTTGAACATAAACGACCAGCCAGACATGCCTTGGTTCTCATGTGTGTACCATATTGTTACAAGGGAAACATTTAATCATCTAATTTTAGTGTCCACAGGTGTAGAGGCAACTAAATTGCTTTCCAGCAAGACAGTGAGCTTTGCTATGTGGGCATCTGTGTGTGTGTGTGTGTGCATCAATCCATATTTGTGTGCATGTGTTTCTGTGCATGCGTTTTCCAAGAAGACAGCGATTTTTGCTACATGGGAATCTGTGTGTGTGTGTGTGTGTGTGTGTGTGTGTATGCATGGTTACTGGAGTGCTTGTCCTCACATGCATACACATGCAAAAATCAGTCTTCCCTGAGAATTCTCTGCATTTTCCTTTGTTGTGTCAAATGTGTTCTGTTATGTCAAACGTGTTCTGTTATGTAAAACATAATTGTCCCCAAATTGAACCACTTTGCATTTCCCACATGCCAAGCAAGATAGTTTTATGAGACACATGACTTGGTCAAAGGAAGGAAACGTGTGGGTGTTCACATTCTCACCCCGCGTCTGCTGTTTTCTTTGTAAACGAGGCAACAGATGCACAGTTGCAGCAGAAAATATTTAGCTTGGCACCAGAACTGACATGATGAAAACATGAAACTGAAAAACACTCTGGGAAGGATCTAGAGATGAAAGATTTTACAGATTTACGAACCCTTCACATCCACCTTCACATAAAGGTTCAATGCGACCTTCTGGCACTTGAATACAGAAACAGTTATAGAAATTAATGCCAGAAGTTCATTATCAACACGTGTTTCTCACCCTCATTTATATTCAGTTCCCCTTTTCCAAAGTGGCTCAACCTATTTTCTGATGAAGCTGCCAAGTGGGAACTTCAATATTGCACTAAAATATCCTGAGATCAGACAAACATTCCTTTCAATATCAGTTGTATTATTGTCAGCTGGTCTATATTCTTAATTCCTTTTCAGTGACACATATACAGTGGTTGCTCAAGGGGCAGCTGACACACTACAAAAAACCACAAATGGTTTTCAGAGTTATCTCCCAAATTCTATGTTTGTATGCATATAGGTTCATATAGGCATAGTTGTGCAACAATTTATTTATCAATAAAAATACGGAAGAGCACATCTACAAGATTAACCCTATCCGCGGTGGCCACCTAGTGGTAGTCGGATCTGTCCAAATTATAGTAGTCATGTTTCTTTTAAATTATAAACTACAGCTTTAAGAAAACTGAAAAGAATTCAGACACAGGGTTTTTCAGAAGGGTCACGGGCTTGCGAAAACACCTACCCCTCTCAAGAACAATAAAACAGCAGGTTGCTAATAGCCCAATCCATGTTTACAACCTTCATCTTGCCATAGTTACAGATAATATAATTAACCCTTTTTACATGCTTCGGAAATCATGTTCCGATATAGGAACAATAATATATATTTAAAACGTTGTAAAAATAAGTGTTTTAACCGTTGCTTACTGTACTATGTACAATACCCGGTGTACTTTCAGTATAGTAGACCAAATGCCTTCCTTCAAAATCTCTGGTATAAAAATATGGTATAAAATATCCTACCTGGTATTAAGCTACAATGTTTTTCTGGTTAACCCTGAAGAGTTTATCTTATTACATTTTGCCAAAGTCCAGTACAGTCGACATTTCATGTTTTTTTAGATATTGACACTTACATAAGAATAGTAGGAACTTGGTGAAAAGTGCCTTTTGTGGGCCATGGTTAGATTGGGTTAAACAACTGAAGGAACTTTCGCCATAAAAAAACACCAACAAAAGGCCAGATGTGACTCTCTAAGGCTTGTAAATTCAAATTGTTTTTTAACCAGCTTTATTGTTGCATGTTTATTTATCAGACAAAATACGCATTGATGTCTGGTTATTTTGTCCAACAAATATTTTGTGAAATGTGAAGTGGTGGACGAGCCTGTGTGTCACAAAAACACATACAATTTATAATTTTATTTTTAAAGAGCTTGTCATATAATTTGACCTAATTTGACACAAGAAAGGCACTCCAGTTGGTTCAAACTATTTATTTCTACTTTAATATTAAAATAAATAATTAGCAAAAAATAAGTAGGTTGAAAATGTGAAATTGACAGCGCTCACGTTGTTTAAATCGCAAATTTACTTGCGCCCATAGCAAGTGAACTGGGTGGGTTGGTTTTAAGATGAGGTGTGGCCAGGATAATTTGCGTATTGCTATCTTGAGGTATAACCGTGTACTGAATATACTCGCACACTGCAATACACGGACATTTGAGTTCTGAAAATGCAGTCTTCATCTAGGCCTACAGCCATAGAATGGTTTTGACTGAAAAAAGTTCTAAACCTTGTCCGGTGAATATTGCATTTATTGTTTTTCAAATAGCCTAGGCTACAGTCCCCAGGATTCGCTGTGTATAAGGTTTTTTCGATAGCCTACGACGGTTAAAAAACAGAGATTAATTAAAATTTCACCATGTTAGCTGAATTTTCTTCATCCTTCAGATTTTTTAAATTACAGTGACCAGGTTTCCATACTGTCAGTTTATTAAAACCCAGCTGATTTCACCTGTTATTCCATAACTGAACAAAATTATTCTAAAGAGAACTGAGAGTCTAATTAGAAACTAATTTTCAGCACATTACAGAATTAATTCACAATTAATTTTAATGCTATTCTCAGCATGTGCGCTATAACTTTATGTAGGATGAGGTCTGATTCTCCTGCTGTAAATCGCAATTTTCATGGGAAAGTGGATTTGGTTTAGAGCATTACGCTACCAGTAAAACAAGTTGGTCACATTTAAGCAGGACATTATAAAACAAGGGACAATCTGCTTGAACCTATGGGTTCCCAACCTGACAGCTTTAGCATAGTTAGTGTTGTCATTCAGGCAAAATAACGGTATTTATGTTATTAATCAATATTACAATGCACATAATGAACTTCGGATTCCTTATGGAATTGATGTTTGACAATGATTCATTGTATAATCAAACAAAATGTGTTAAACAAGCAGGCTAATTTGGCATTGGCTAAAGTGAGACTGAAGCCATATGCTGGTAGTTTATTCTCAGCTGCTGCAGGTGCTTTTAACAAAATTTTACAGAATATAGCCTATTTTCTAAAATAACAGCACTGTCGGAATTACCGGGAAACCGTGCCCGTGTTAAAACCTAATGTTAAAGGTTATCATTGTGTATATCAAAACGCTGCATCATACTAATTGATCCATATAGCCCAGGGGTAGGCAACCCTGGTCCTAGAGAGCCGCAGAGTCTGCTTTTTTTTTTTTTTCTTAACAAACACAACTAATTAACCAAAGAAACCAGGTGAGGGTGAGGTTAACTGTGTAAATCAACACTTTAATTGATCAATTTAGTGTGGTGTAACAAACAAAAAAACACAGACCCTGCGGCTCTCTAGGACCAGGGTTGCCTACCCCTGATATAGCCTATTCCTTGCTCGCACTACACACGCACAAGCATGTCTGTTTCGCCATCATATAAGCAACCCGCCAAGGTGGAAAAGCAGACTTTTAAAGGGAGTGGGATATGACATTTAGATTGTTTTACTGCATGTTACGCCCAAGACACACCTATAATTAATGAAGAGACTAAGTTCAGCCCATTTGCACATTGCACTGTGCTTATCGCTCAAAAAACTTGCCGTCTAACTAGCAAAAGTGGACTCGCCCTAAATGCTAAGATCACCAAGATCTCCAGGACTGAAGTTTGACACTTCTTCATTATGACGAGGGCCTGGGTTTTCTTTTTGACTTTTTAACCTGGTGTTCGGTCCTCCAATCTCAATAAGTTGATAGAGAACCTTCTGAAGCCACTTGTTAGGCAATGAACATATTATGGTACCATAGAATCATTTGATTACCACAGTTGATGTTGAGAAGGGCTGATTTTGTTCCTGTCCAGCACTACAACACCTCATTCAGCTAATGAACCAATCATGATCTTCATTCAAGACCTTCATAATTTGAATCAGATGTTTTAGTGGTGGGCTCGAACAAAAACTTGCGCAATCACCCCAATCCTTTTTGGATAAAATTGGATACCTCTGATCTATGCATCAACAGGCCCTTCAGCTTCTCCGCAATTTTATAAGTGCTCACATTCCTTAGACTGTAGAGCACTGATTACTCAAATTAGAGTGCCTACATTGACATCTTGAGCAGGGCATCTCAAACTTTGTCATGAACATATTGTATATATGTTGGTGTATTCAATCCAGACAAACTTGCAACCCCCAAATGGTAACAAACTTAATTATTCTTAATGAGACTTTTTAATGTCTCTTTTCTGATTATTTATCTTCCACAATTATGTCATAAACAGCCATGCATGACACAAATTAACATCACATATTTGCATCCCAGGACTTTTAAATAGATAAATTAATGGTTTCATAAAATATACTAGACGACATATAATTCATTTAAAAAGAGATGAGTAAATTATAGACTGACAGGTGAAATGAGCTGAAACAGGAGCAAGACACAAGGGCAACTCACTTCCTGGCAGTGGAGGGATGAGGACCCGACCTGCACCCTGGGGCTACCCTGCCTCTTTTTTACCTGGCCCTCCAGGTGCCTTCAGTTAGGGGTAGAACAGCAGCCGACCAAGAATGAAGAGGTGGGGCCATAACGACATACATAATTATGTTGAGCATTATTACATTGCTAAATATACAGTAACGTGACTGGTCTGTGCATATGTCATTAGAACAGAGGCCACGAGCCAGCCCCAGGGGAACTAAGTTGCTCCTGTATGCAACAGAAATTTGATTTGCAGAGCAACACTGACCTTGATGCTTGGCACTAATGCAATGCAGGGGTTAAAATGCAAAAATGTTCCTGACAGATTCTGAAAATGAACAGATCGGCATTGTATATTGTCGACAAATCATTATAAACAGCAAACAGCCTCCTTTCTTCCAAAACAAGAAGTCATTAAGTCTCTACTTACTTTGGATGCAAATCGTGGTCCCAGATGTGCTTAACTTTATTCCAATGTCAATAAAAGCCCATAAGCTTAGTTTGTGCCTCAGGAGTCTGCAACTAGAATTCAGCGTCTGCGGCCTTCTGAATAACATCATTAGTAGGTGCAAGGTCAGCTGCTTTTTCCCAATGGACATTTGGCTTTAGTTGGTTCGCATGTAGAATGACATGCCAGGTTGGACATAATCAGTCATTTCTTTGGATTTTTCCTTTAACTTTGTATTCCCCGTTTTTCCCCCCAATCTGTTTGTAGGCCTGTCCCATCACTATATATTAATATACTGTATGGTGGTTAAATGCAAGTTAGCATCCAGAGGTCGTAAAATTCTCATTGCACCTGGCAAAATCTATTAAAAACAAATAGAAAAATAACCAATCATTGTCATGTTATGACTTAATTAATAACATTGTAGTATGTGTTTATTTATATTGCCTGTTGTCATTTCTTTACCATGCTTACTTTTGATGTCTTTCAAATGTGAATGTATTGAGATATATGCTAAATATACAACGACCATGCAACAAATAGCTTTCACCCATGTGGTCAACTATGAACTTTCAGGGAAAAGGGTGTTCAAATATAATTAAAATAATACATTTTCTAAATAAAGAATGTCAAATGTACAGGAAAGAGAAGTGTTCAACATTGTGCAAAGAAATGACACCACCACACCTCTGCAGTTTCGCTACTTGCTTGTTATTTTCCAGGCACTGGGATGCAGAGACTAAATGTGGGTTATTCTAATGATAATTAATTTTGGCTGAGCTTCATCAGACGCTACGCGTCGGCGAGACCACACGCTCAAACTGAGGGCCTTCCCCTTTTTTAATTAGGAAAACAGTAAACGACACTCCCCAAAGAACATTAAGGATATAACCTAATTAAGAAAAAAAGGAGAAGAAGATAATAGCCTACAAAGGTTACAACATGTAATTGATTCTCAGGTCTGAGTGGGCCTCAAAGAATATCAGCTGTAATCCCGTGAACAGAGAGGTTTGAATGAGGAGGCTCATCGGTGTCAAAGTACTTAATGAAAAAACCATGCCTGCTCATCCCTGGGTGACTGATGCATTATAGCAGCTCACAATGTTGTCTACCCTCCTTGCCAAATAACAAGTCACAAAATTTACAATATATGGCTTATGACTTGACTTAACTTAACAAATCTTCATTCACTGCTGTTGATTGTGTTGTAGTGGAGGCGAGTGGAGTTCGCTAGCCACCGAAAGAGCTAGGTAAGTGTTGTGGTGTACTGTTGATTTTAGTGTAGATTTTAGTGTAGGTTATGTAAATGTTCTGTGATGTCATCATTGCGCATAGTGACAAAGTGTTGCATACTGGTGCCCAGGGTACTATAAAAGGGCTTGCAGTCTGTGCTTCTAGATCAGTCTGTTTCTCTGTGTATCGATAACTTCACTTTGCGCAATCAGTATTGTTCAAGATCTTCCTGGTTTGTCTTTGGATGCAATCACTATTATTATTTTAAAAGGTCGACCTCTACTTTTCTCAGAATTTGGAACACATTACTGTTTTTGTTTGTTCATGGTCATCATTTCCAACCCCTTAAACCATTCATGGATTTCGGAGGAGCCACTGCTTTTATTCACACCGCAGCCCAAAGGTTAAACTCACACAGATGACGACCAGAGGGGGGCCACTGGTGCCAATTAAAATCTCATTCAGCGATGAGACACAGCTTGAAAGAGGTCTGAATTTGATACCAGTCCATGGGTCCATCCACACACTAGACCAGTGCCTAAATAGGAAGATCCACCCAACAGACTCAGAGTTTATTTATTTTTGAAAACAATAAATATAAAAATAAACATTTTAGAACTGAACAGTTCAGGAAGCATGCTACTGAACTTTTCACAAGGTGGAAAAAAAGATGTGGAAAGCCATCCACAGCACAAGGAGTGGCTAGTTCATTCACAATTTTAGTTTTTAATTTGCAGCAAAAACAATGATAAAATATAAACTGTAAAACTGCTACATCCATATTATATATTTAGAAGGGCATGACATGCCCAGATACATTTTTCATCAAACACATTATCTCTGCAAAGGACTGCTGCAGATATTTATCAAATAAATGTTCCATGAAGTAAAGCTAAATAATTTCAGTAAGAAAGCTTTGATTAATATTTTAGTGCCAAGCTCTGCAGATAGGCATAGATTTTGCCCATGAATTGCCTTATAAGGAGGCTGTCACTTCCCTTTAAAGGTCCATGTCTAGTCAAAACGGCCCAGAAATAGCAAGGGAAAGAATTATTCCAACACTGAAATCAAAGTTTTATTAGCAGATGTTCAATCAAGGGAAAAAATTATTGTTTGGTTTGTTTTTTTCCATATAACAAAAGTTTAAGTGTTTTAGAAGTCACTTAATATAATATACAACGTATTTACGATATATAAATACCTGTAATAAGTAACACAGTTATGCTTGTTAAAATCATCTTTGCCGGGGGCGGGCTTCAATTTGAGGGACAGACGATAATCAGCTGTCCATTAATACCTTCCTAGTTTCAATTGGCTCTGAGGTTCCATATGCCTCGCCCATAAAGAGCCTACTTCTATGAATAATGTAGCTGCCATGGAATTCTTTATCCTACAATTCTGAACGATGGTAATAAAAAAAACGAACACAGTGTCATCATCAGCAGACAACAGAGACATGCTTATTTTAGGAACTATATTGACATGTATTAATGTTAGGCTAATAAATTCCAAAATTACTCACGTCAAAGATTCCACGTAAAACGAGTCGAGAGCGTACACGATTCACAGTAGCTACTTGCTCCATCTGGACCTCTGGCTTTCAATATAAATATCTTCAGACAAAATTCCATAAAAAAAAGCGAACGCTGAAACTTAATGGGCAACAAAACACACTGGTTTCGCTAGACCACGGCCCCTTTTGAAATTCGAAAAATGCTGAAATCTGGGCGTGATAAGGTAATAATATAGGGGCTGAGCTCTCTCTCTCTCTCTCAAATTCAAAATGCTTTATTGGCATAAAATACATTTGTAAATATTGTGAAAGCGTACATTCAGAAATGCAATAATACACTAAAACATGGATGTAAATAAATTTAAATAATTGCTATATCTAACTGTAACAACAACCGCTATATCAGAGTAATATATAATTATTAATAACAACAACAAGATCAATAATAATAATTCAGAAAACACACTAGCTCAAGCTGCTGCCGAGCTCCCGTTTGAGCTTGTAATGAAAACGCTGTCCAAATAGTTACCCACGCCATGTAGGCTACTCATTTTACAAAGGCTGTAGGCAATCACACTACAACATTGGTTTCCATTTCAATGGGTGCACATGTGGTCACTGCACTGAACTCTCTCCAAGAGAGAATGTCTGTTAGGGATGTACGTTGCAAAGCTAAACGTGTAGCATGCATATGCTACAACTCCCCCCTTTCTGCAGGAAATACCACATATAGCAATTATAAACATAAATTCAACAATATTTTTAAAAAGTGACTTAATTTAACAACAAAATGTAAATAACGTCCACAGTCAGCACTGCATCTCACACTGAACGGTGTCATGCAGCGAGAGTAATAGTTTGGTTACAAAGAATATTTGACATAAACAGGCCAGCAAGGGCACAGTGTGAAGAAATTAAACAATAGATACTTTACTTACCTCGTCAGAACGTAAAATTTAGTTTTGTTTTAACATAAAAATACAGGAAATATCCACACCGTGCATGCAACACAGAGTAATTCTCCACGTCCCTGTCAGATACGCAGTTTTCATATGCTTTACACTATATATTTATTTTTTACTAAAGTAACCAATATATTTATTTAAAAAGAGTTAAATAGCTAGCTATGGAGGATTATTCAGCCCAAAATGAAAATTGAAAATGAAAATGGAGGATTATTCAGCCCAAAATTTAAATGAATATTTAAAACTTTTCATTTTCATTTTAATTATCATTTCCGTTTTCATTTTCAAACTGTATGTAAATGTGGGGGTATGGTCTTCCTATCAATCAAAGCAAGCAGGGTGGGCCTCATACAGGTTTAGTGCAGTAGCACTTAATGAACACTAGGGGGGAGCCATAGCATAGGGATGGGTAACTTGATACGAACTTGACACAAGACTCAAAATGTTCTCAGAGCACTCATAAGTTTTAATGGATGAAATGATGAAGAATCTGTTATAAAGTGTTCTTGTTTTATGACAGAAACGGCATTCATATTAATCGTCCAAAATGCTTCTTCTTTTCTTCTGACGTGGTTGACGGCTTTGTTCATTGTTCAGTCTGATATGACGTAGTATTGTTTTTTTGTACTCACAAGTGGGCTACGACTGACTCAGATACAACTACTATAAATAGACTTTTTGAAGCAATGCCTTAATGTTCACTTAAAGTAGCCTACCAAAGCCAGGTTAACTCATTTCAGTCTTTTCATTTGTTTTAAAAGAGGATTTCATTTATTTCCAGCAGTCCAACAACTGATCCAATCCAGCGTTTAACCTGGCACAACGTAGACTATCGTAGCTCTTACCTCTTGGCTGAAGAATTGTGATAATCAGCCAATCCAGGTGGGACCAAATGATTGGGGAGGGCTTTTACTTTCTGAACCTGGATTTTCCACCTCACAGGTTTGACCTATAGCATACACAGCGTAGCGCTGGCTAGCTAGCTCCTGACTGTGTGTTAGTTAGAGAATAGCGTAGTCTTATCTGTCAGTCGTAGCCCACTTGTGAGTAAAAAACAAAAACAATACTATGTCATATCAGACTGAACAATGAACAAAGGCGTCAACCACGTCTGAAGAAAACAAGAAGCATTTTGGACAATGAATATGAATGAATAACGTTTCTGTCATAAAACAAGAACACTTTATAACAGATTCTCCATCATTTCATCCATTAAAATGCCCTGAGAGCATTTTGAGTCTTGTGTCAAGTTAGTATCAAGTTACCCATCCCTATGCTATGGCTTCCCCCTAGTGTTCATTAAGTGCTACTGCACTAAACCTGTATGAGGCCCACCCTGCTTGCTTTGATTGATAGAAAGACCATACCCCCTCATTTACATAGTTTGAAAATTAAAACTAAAATGGAAATGGAAATTAAAATTCAAAGTTTTAAATTTTCATAAATTTTGGCTGAATAATCTTCCATTAAAATGTCCATTTTCATTTTCATTTTCATTTTGGGCTGAATAATCCTCTTTACTAAGCTAGACTGAAAAACGAACTCTCAAAAAACAAGGGACTATCAAGCTAACTATAAAAAAATATATACCAAAAATAAGCTACAATAGCTATAATATAAAAAAAAATTAACTGTAAGCTAGCTTTATCGCTCGCTCTCTTTATTTCCTCTCCACACAGATCAACCATTGCGCTGCCTGCCCTCGCTCCAAAAGATCAGGGTGTAGCTGTGGGCATAGCTGTACAGGTTTCTATTTCGTCACCGGGAGAAATGCGTCAGCTGGATGAAATTTCTGGCCAATCACAGACTGAACGTGTAGTAACTAAGGTTTTACCACTAGAGACACTTCTGAGCCAGATTCTTAAAGTTACGCTTTTTTTGCGCTGAATGCAGTAATTTGTTAAGATTTGGACCAGGATCAATCAGTAATACTTAGAAAAAAACAAATGCATCAGTTTTAATGCTTTTTTACCCTTTAAGAGTTGAGTTCACTAATTCTGTAGTTCTTACCTATTCTGGCACTTGTCCTCTCCACAAATCGGTTCGCCTGTAATCCATACTTTAAGCGAGCTATAACCAACAATTTCAATACAAACTAGTGACTTCTTTAATACACCCCCACCCAGCGGCGTCAGTGCTGAGCACATGTGTTTCATTATCAGAGCGAAGAAATCTGGCGTCCATGTAAATTTTTCACTAGTTTGTATAGAAATTATCGCCGATGGCTCACTAAAAGTATAGATTACGGCTAAAATTTGAGAAGTGCCAGAATATGTAAGAACTTTCAAAATTACGGAACTCAATTCCGTTCTGCCGCAAAACGGCTGTTAAGTTACAGCGTTCAAGTTTTTATATGGAGCTCTGTCTGAAGATATTCATATCGAAAGCCAGAGATCCAGATGGAGCAAAGTAGCTACTATTGTTTGCCGTGAAACCTGTCTGGTTTGTAACGTTACTTCAGTAAATTTGAGTTTTTGCTATCAATCTGTCTGTTAGTCAAGCTGTGTCCAAATCATAGACCGTATAAAAATGGTCCGAATCTACTGCGTCCGCCTGTGTAGCCTACTAGATAAGGTAGGCTAACGTTACTGCTTACAGTGTAGCCTACTGTTTAGTGACATACAGTTGCCTATGCTAAAAATATCCTCAATAATATTATCAGCAAAAACCTAAGCATAGGCTAATAAATATATCATTTGCAGATTTAAAGTACACTACATCTAGATAATATTTCGCCTACTTAACAACTTTCTCACAGCAAGCATACTCCATAGTACTCTATAGAAGGGCATTGATTCAGACCGATTGGGACACATCCTTTGTTTAGCAGAAACCAAGTTAGCTAACAGTTAGCTATCTAGCTAGCCGCATGTCCAAACAATGTATCATTTGCAAGCATTTTCATTGTGATATTCTTGTCTTTCTGTCTTTGTTTAACACAAACTAAGTCCTTGCTGACTAAGCTAACAGTTAGCTTTCTAGCTAGCTGCATGTCCAAACAATGTATCTGCAAGCGTGTTCATCTTGATTTTCGTATCTCTACCAGTCTTTGTTTAGTAACACAAGCCTCTGAAATCCAGAGTCTGATATTCTAGTGTGGGAGTGGTTGGGGTGAGATTAGCCAGCTACTTTTCATGCCCATTAAGTTTGCAAGCCTCAGATGTGAATCTTTGCAGATTTTTGAGAGCTGTTGTCTCAGGAAAGTGCTTTAAGGTGTACCAGGATTCAAAGAAGCATATCTTCTTCAAATATGCGCATATTGCAGTGTATGAGACATCATTTGAAAGCTCAGGATCTGTACTTTCATAAACTACAAAACACAAAAAAATTACCCTGTGTGACTTGCGGACCGTTTTACCAGCACCAGTCACATATGATAGTGAAGAGTAGTGCATTTTTTAAATGTAGAATTCTGTTCAGGGTTGCAGTTACGCCGAGATGCCAAAACACTTGCCACCCTCACAAATTAAACAAGGAGAGTCACGTCCCGGGACATAAAGAACTCAATAATATGTATTATATGCTGATGAGTTTTAATTCAATGGTTAGGCCTCAAGGGTGTATTGAAAACCGTATTCAATTTAGGTCTTGAAAATGATTCAGGATCTGGATAATAATATTGTCCGCTATGGCTGCAGCATGATAACGAATAATCAATGCTAATGAACTGAACAAGGGCCTCTCTGTGATGGTAGAGTTTAAATAATGAAGAAAGCCATTTTCATACTCCAGTCTGAATTATTTAAAACCGTGCTCACCATCTTGTCTGGCCCGAGGGGTATGAAACCCTGAAGCATGCTGGTGTGTTTGAGCTCCGCATGCTACAGCCAACAATTTGAAGATTGAGCTGATAATTATATTGGACCTCTGTCACCACTTACATGGATTTGGAGCTGAAGTAAGAATAAAAAAATGTGTCCCTCATCATCCCCCCACATTAATTAGTATAGGATTAGTACAGGGGAAACAGGAAGAAGACAAATTAATGTCTCTAAAGAGAGATTTATAAGGATGGGAAAGGTAGTTCTCTGTTACTTTTCCCAGCTGTTTAAAGTTATGCTGCTTGACAACCAGAGCACATTGGATGTTGATAATCAGTGAATTGTCAGTCCTTTGTGTAGAGTGTAGATACTGCATTGCTTTTACATTATAACCCCCCCATCCATCCACCTAAAAGCATAGTTTAATTTTCAAGATGCAAGTTTCAATTTAAACAACAGCCCACTGACTACCTGATAAAAGCAATGCATGCTGGACTCAGAAATAGCTTTAGCCATTCAAATGTACTAACATGGAGAAATAGTTTTGCTGGGGTCTTCAGAATTAATAATGCTCATTGAGTCTTTTTTTGCTCAATGTTTTTTATCTGAACAACCAATTTTCACTTTATGTTCTGTCACTCAATTTGAAGTGGACCCACACCATTACCAAATTTCTTGCCATTTAACAACTGGTTAATAATTAGGCAGAAAAATGCATTTGTTCACTTCACGGCGAGTGGCTTCCCTACTTAACAATGTTCACGCTGAAATTAACATACACACAAAATATAATACAAATTCTTCCATTTTTGTTTATAGTGAATGAAAACATGTACTCTTCTGCTGGTTTGTCTTCCTGTCAGACAGAAACTTAGCTGCTGAATTCTGCCTGGCAGGGTTTTGACTGAACACACTCTGGTGAAACCCCCAGTATTCCTGTTCACAAAAAGCTGCCAGAAAGAAACTTCATTTTAGAGACCTTAATCTCACTTAAAAGAAAAGAGCGCATAGTTGGGTGAGTTTCCACTGCACATTTTCAAATCTTTCAAAATTAAAACTCGCTGTCACTGTTATGCCCCTACAATGTTTTGTTCAGTGATACTCTAAAATTGGATTTTATAGTTTCTGAAATAATCTTCTGGCCAAAGATAAATTGTTTCTTGTAATGGTCTGCCAAGCAACATGGTCAGAACACAATTTATTTCGGTTTTTCTTTGGCATTGTAGGTAGGTGCAGTCCTTTTGTATATTATAGCACTTATACGACTGGACTTCTTTTAAAGCATTTCCCCAGTGAAGGGGAAAAACTGTGACAACATTTATATCATGGCATTGCTGTATACAAGAAAAACTATTATTTACAGTCTTTGCTTATGATTATATTTTTTCAACATCATATTACTTGCACAAATACATAATTCAACCCGCAACACTATATTACTTGCACAAATGCACACACCAACCCAAATAAGAGTTTATCAATAAATTAATGTAATATAATTTATTTATTTATTTTGCGGGGGATTGAGGGATTCTCTTAAAAGTACTTTTTTATGGTTGTCCTGTGGAAAAATAAAACCCAGGGAAAGCCTCACATAAGTCAATTATAAAAAACTGAATACTAACTACAACATTAAATTTGGCATATTAAGTGCTGTTCCAAAAGCAGTAGCATTTATTAAAGCATACTTCATACATAATACATATATGCCAGTGGCATCACCAAACCTATTTTAGGGGGCTTTATCTCCCCTAGAATTTACTGTATACTGTAGCCCCCTTTATTTTTAAGCCACTAGGTTTATTCATTACATTTTCTCTGATTGATTTGACAAGAAAATGTGCCATTGAGACAAAATCCCAGCACACACAGAAAAGGCCGGCTCTAGGAACCTGGGGAGACTGCTGCTGCCCTAATCTAGCACAACCATTGGTTAGAGTGCGGTGTGGTGCACGCACTGAGCTGTGTGATTGCTCAATTCAAATTACCGCTATAGAGAGTCCACAAACGCACTCCAGTTAGAGAAATGGTATAAGTGATACAAGCTATTTAAATATCATTAACCCCTTCGCACAGACCCCCTAGTGGCCATGGCGCGAGATTGTTCAACTCAGACATTCATTATTCCTGAAACCAAATTATGAATGGAAGCCACTTTTGTCATATACCTAGACCATTTAACAAGCAACCCCCCACCCAGTCTCACCTGCAATGATACCGACTCATGCGTGACAGTGGACAATAGTGCCCATCTGTGAGTTCATAAAAATATTTTTTCACCACCAAAAATTTGTATTCAGTCATAGCAATAAGATAATAGCTCGAACGTATGCCAAAACAGCTGTGAAAAGCCCTGCTCACTCAACAGCAAAATAAACAAGTGAAATTATTGTGTAATTATACTATGTCATTCTACTATTAATATATGCTACAAAATATGAAATAAATATACAATCCTACCATTGGTTTTACGGATAGAGATGTGTAAAACTATGATTGACTGCCTATATCATACCAGACCAATATTAGATGGATTCATTGATAGACAGTGTCTGGATCATATTCACTTTGACAGATAGACGATTTAGTATCTGTGTCAGTTCAGCTGCTCCAAAATGATTACGAAGCGCAAATTAACTCCCCACAGTGTCCCAGTTCTCCAGGTAAAAATTTTTCTCCTTCCAGTGTGTGACAAATGCACTCAAAAAAATTAATCGTTGGACAGTGGTTGCATGTAATAGGCTATTATTAAGTACTGGTTAAGTTGAAGACACCACATATAAGCTAGTTAATAATATTGTGTTCAACCACCATACATGATTTTATTAGGTAAATCATAAAATCTTTTTTAAAAAAATTTGTAAAATAGTAAATCCAACTATTTATTTGTTTACTTAATATTGTGTGCAACCACTGTCCAATGATAATTGTTTTGATTGTGTGATGGGTATATCCCAGTAGTCAATATCTAGGAATTATGATCATTTCGTCAAGGCTATGATGCGGCATATTAATACGCTCACTGGCTTCCCCACCACCCAAGAGCAACTACGATGCACAAAGGCAAATGTGGTTATTAAAGGCACCGTCACTGACGTTTAAAATGCATAGCCTCACAAACATTGTTTGCGTCATAGATCTTTAGTAGTTCTGCATATCACCCTTAGATTTCTCACCCTTGTCGACAAGGAGTCTATGATCCAGGAAATAGTTTTACCTGTTTCACATTTCTAGCTCTCAGTATTTCATTGCAAACTAAAAAACTACTTTGTTTTGCACTTTTGCCAAGATGTCTTTGCATTTGTGCCACTTTATTTTGACCTAAATTATGAAAATCCCAAGTAATCTAAGTTAGTATTGTAAATGGTTGTAAATGTGCTTAATTTAATTCATTTTTCAAGTTTACAAATGCATTTTTCTGCCTAATTATTAACCAGTTGTTAAATGGCAAGAAATTTGGTAATGGTGTGGGTCCACTTCAAATTGAGTGACAGAACATAAAGTGAAAATTGGTTGTTCAGATACAAAACATTGAGCAAAAAAATACTCAATGAGCATTAAACTTTATAACTCACACCTGGAGTTATAAAGCCTTAAATAGAACACCTGCTAAATTTGGCACCTGTGCAAAGGGGTTACAATAGACCACCAGCATGTAGAAACTTGTGATCAGCTGAAAGTAGGCCTACGTACTGTATGTGTGCTACGCATTAAGACATTGTGGTAGATAATTGTAAATGTTGCAATCGATCGTCTCACAGGTTCTTAGCAAATGCAGTTGATTAGGCAGCTAATCCTGACAGAAGAAAAAAATGTGTACTAGTGTAGGACATTAGGGTGCAGCCTAACTGATTCTATAGCTGATTTTATCCAATGACTTTAACCAATAGATTGTATTAAATAAGTTTGCTAGCCTAATTCTGGTCCCCACACTACATAACTTGAAATTCAGTAGAGGGGGGTAAATTATGCTCTCTGCTACTTTTCACGTTCTATTCTGTGCATCTTTAAAAGCAGGAGTTCATCTTACCTGTTACGTAATTTCAGTTTTCTCATCATGTCAAATATACTTACATGCAACTGTACTGTAATTGCTATTGCTGTAAGGATCTGACTTTCACTTGTATCGTACCTTTATTATATTATATAATTATTATTTATTCTCATCTGTATGTATTGTTTAGTTTTAGTTTTTCCATCTGACTTGTTTACTTTCCCGTTTTGCCTAGTTGTCATGTGTCTGCCTGTTTACATCTGATCTGTCACTCCCTGTTTACGTCTCTGTACCATTCGGGTGATCTCATTGGTGTTCGGGTTCCCTCTTGCTTCACACCTATCTCTGTGCACTTAGATTTACTAATTACCACTAACATACTAACGATAGATTAGATCTACTAACTCCACTAACAGACTAATTTGTATATACTTACTAATCATACTAACGGCAGGGGTGTGTATAGTTACTAATCTCACTAACATATTAGAGCGTACATTTTCACGCTGTTCTGTCCTTGCTAATCATTCTCAGCTGCATCTGATCTTCTCTCCCTGTCATCTTAATCTATGCACGATTTCCTGAAACTCCAGGTCATCTGTTATCGTGTGTATGTTTGGAATCCAGTCCGCGTTTTCCCTAGTTGTCTCCGTGATTGTTTCATTGTTCCCAAATGTATTTAAATTGTCTCGTTTGGAGCCCGGCCCTTTCACACACCTGATTCCCTTTGTGTCATTTGTACCTTGTGCATTTAAGCCCTGTGTTACTTCCAGTCTGTGTCAGAACGTTGATTGTCTTTTCCAGTGCCTACGATATTCTAAAGCCTGAGATCAGTTAAATTATTCCGCGATACCCTTTTGAACGACTATTCTTTTGCCTTGCCCTTATCTGTCCAGTTTGCCTTTCGATTTTGACCACGCCTGTATAACGACCATTCTCCTGCCTTATCCCTTTGTACTGCCTGAACTCTGATTCCCTGGTTTTTCGATTTTCTGGATTGTCCCTCATTGCCCTATCGCCTGTCGTTTTTGTACCTACCTACCTCTGATCTCCTGGCTTGACCCCTGAACGAAATAAAGAACTCCTTTTTGCCTAATCCTGTGGTCTGCGTCTGGGTCCTTCACACGAACGTAACAATTGCATGTATTTATTTTTTGAAAATGGAAAACATTTTTCAATTCTTGTCTTAACTGTGACTTAGGGACTTTCACTACTTTCAACCATTTCCAGGACAAAGGTCCTGGCATGGCAGTTTTTCTAACAACTCAAATAGAAGAACCAATCACAGTTGAAAACGATGTCCTGACCCTTGAAGAAATCAAAGGCTATATCACAGTTCAGTACACCAGAGACTGGTGGCTTGATATGGTGGTGTCTGTTGATCTGAAGCAGCATCAGGTAGAAATGAACTTATTGCACCCAAAGCATAGCACTGAAACAGCACTTGTTAAAGTTATTAACGTTCCCAACTAAACAGGACTCCATACGCATTGATGTAGTGCAATGACCAAACAATCTCCACTGTTCATCTCCAAAAGGAGCAAAACTACCATCTTCTTTCTGTCATAATGAGTCTGAATCTGGGAAGAGGTCTGTTACTTCCTAAAACCGACAGACACAACCCGGAGCAATGCTATGGCCAAATAAGCTTTGAGAATTGACAATCTCAGAGTTTGTGACCAGTTTATTTTGCACTTCACTGCACAACCGTGCTTAACCAATGCTTTAGCATACTGTAAAACCAAGGAGTTCAGTTTTACTAAAATGGTTTGAGGAAACCGATTATGTTGCCCGACTCAAATGGTTCAAGGCAGTCTGTTAATTTACTGGTCTTTAACTTTTTAAGACGAACACTTTTGAATTAGTTATAAAAACCAGTTTTTTTTTTGTTTGTTTTCTTAAGTTGGGACCCCAAGAGCCTCACAAGTAATGTTTTATGAAACAAATCCATAGACATTGTTTGCCTATCAAAGAATTTTCCTTCATTTTCAAATACCTGCTCACCTTTTTCAGCAAATTTAAAATAATTAATTAGAGTAATCCAATTAGATATCCATGTCAAATGTTAATTAGAAATTACAGATTTTTTCCATAGAACTGCCCCAGGTCATTTTGAGAACAGTCTTCTCATTTAGCATATTTTCTCAGCCCTGCTTGTTGTTATTCATGCCCACAGTGCAGGTTTAATACTGCAGGTTGCCCGAGTCTCACTGCTCACTCTCTGAACTGAATGAAGTGGCAAAACAAATTTGCCACATGAGGACTGAAGCTGACTCTGAAGGCAGTCGTGACTAATTCAAAGATGATATCTATCCTTTCCCTGATTCAGGAGAGAGAATTGAGACGACGCACACTCTCGCACACTGACTTTCACACAAAGTGCGACACATCTAATCCCTTTGTCACTGACATCTCAGAACCCCAGCACAATGTCGCTTTTATTTCAGAATTGGAACTTTGTAATTGGCATCAATTGGAAACATATGTATGGACGGTTCTTTTTTTCTTACGGAACTCTTTGAAAGACAGCAAGTTTAAGTTGTGTGCAAAATGCACTGAATATTATGGGGAGTCTTACCAGTTCGTAATCTTACCTGTTCTTTTTTTTCACAATTATAACCTGCACAGACACACACACACACACACACACACACACAGAAGTTAATTGTATATGCAACTTATAAGATAACTTGTGAAATGTGTTACATATGCTAATGTTGATTTTCATTACATTTCAGGACAAAGCATAATATTGGCCAGACTGAATGAATGAATTCCACATCCATTTTCTCTCAATTAGGTGTCAGTTAACCAGACTGATGCATTGTCACCTATCTATTTCCTTCCTTCTCTCTCTCATGTTTGCAGCAAGGGTTGTTGTTGCTGACAAATGAAGCCAGTGTCTCTCGCCATCCCTGCAAGACCAAGTAAGCGTGTATATCCAGCTCTTGTTTTTTTTTATGGCAAGTCAGTCAATACTCTCTCATTGAAGGCACTTGCACAAATTCCCACTGGTATTGGTCTTTCTGTCCCTCTGGCCCCAGTACCCACAAACAGCAGCTCAGAGCTTCACACAGCTGGCAATAATTGCCCCCTCTCCACCCCAACCCCCCAGAGAGTTGTGTAGGCTTTAATGCGGCGAGACACGGAAAGGAGAAAGTGTGGCCCATTTCCTGCTTTGCAATAACTCACTCACTGGTTACACTGAAACTTTATTGTTACCTATCTCATATCACACTCACCTCACACCTGGGGAAACAAACAAAAAAAAGATTAATTCCAGGCAACTGTGAGCCTTTTTTAAAAAGCAGCAGCACAACTGTGAGTACTGCTGATACTGCTTTTGTCTTGGCGCTGTGCATGCATGGAATTTAAGGTAACTTTTATATTTTACTTGATATTTTTACTTACATACCATCGTCATGCATATATATCACACATTCTTGAGAATTGGGACAAATCGTGTCCTACCAACAAATCTTACAATTTCTCATTTCACGCCGTAGTGAGTAGGGATTTATTTTTCTTAGTTGCTAGGAGGTATCTTAAAGTGAAAGCACATATTTTTAAACCATAATTTTATTTTGTTTCCATTTAGAACAGAGATACAATATTATGTTCTAATTTCAGCATGCCTTTAAACTAACGTTATATTCATAATAGCCTACAAAATACAAACTGATATAACCAACGATTTTAGATATGACAAGATACGGAACTGGTACTTTTCCCTATTGGATTTTGTCCAAGGGAAGTGATCTGGCATGCGCAGCAGTGTTTTCAGAGTAGCATATATCTGACCGGCACTAGCCAGATTTAAAGTTGGTTTTCGTTGGATTGTCAGAATCATAACGGGTTGTAAGGAATAGTACCGGGTCCTGACAACCGAGACATACAGTCCCGGCCAAAAGTTTTGTCGCATGAGTGGACAAAAGTGACAATTGCTAATTACCCAACTCTTAATTAGCTAATACGAGTTAGGAAACAACACAAATTAATCATAAGTGTCTAAAGTTTATTTAGATACTAGCAAAACAAAAATTTCATAGATGCTTATAAGGTTTATTGCTTGATAATGATGAACAAGCCAGTTTCTACCTGGACAAAAGTCTTGTCGCAAATCAAATTATAATCAATAAATTTTATCTTTCTCAAAAAGTTAATAAAATAACAAATGAAAAATCAGTCTAGTATTTCATCATGGACTATAAGTTAAAAAATGAATATCTTGTATCTGTTCCTTTGGCCTGCAGAACAGTTGCCATCCGGTTTGGCAGAGAGTCGTAGAGCTTGTTGATGAAGTCGTCAGGGATGGCATGGAAGGCCACCTTGCAGGCATCCCAAAGCTCCTCAAAGTTCTTCGGCTTGGTCCTCCAAGCTTCCTCCTTCATTCTTCCCCAGATATGCTCAATAATATTCATATCTGGAGACTGTGCTGGCCATCCCTGAAGGACCTTGATCTTCTTCCCCCTGAGAAACTTCATAGTGGAACCTGAGGTATGGCAAGGAGCTCCATCCTGTTAAAAAATCTGACCCCTCTTGTAGTTGGGAATGTACTGGGAGGCAAGAATCTGTTGATATTTGGCACTGTCAATGTTACCATCCACCTTACAGATCTCCCTGGCACCTCCGTATTGGATGTAACCCCAAACCATAATCTTTCCACCTCCAAATGTGACTGTCTTCTGGGTGAACTGTGGGTCCAGACGGGCCCCAGAGGTCGTCGACATAATGGGGGCGGCTTGGGGGGGGAGCTCAACTGGCGATTCATCTGAAAAATCAATTTTTCGCCACTTTTCTGCTGTCCAACCTTCCGTCAGGCTGTGGGCCTTGGCGTACGCAACATGGTTTCTTAGCTGTCTCTTGTTTAGCGCTGGTTTCTTGGCAGTAATACGACCGTGGAGACCATTGCGAGCAAGAATCCGACGTACAGTTCTTGATGAAACAGGCGTTGCTGGCGTCCACTCCTCCTGGAGCTGTGAGGCGGTTGACATGGGGCTGGCTTTTGACCGTCGGACCAGCAAGCTGTCGTCTCGAGCAGTTGTCTTGCGCGGTCTGCCTGACCTGGGTCTGTCATGGACGTCGCCAGTCTCTTGGTAGCGCTTGTGAATCCTCTCCACCTGCCGTTTAGACACATTGAAGATGTCTGAAACTTCAGCAGGAGACTTGGACTTGAGATTCTTGATGATCAGCACTTTGGTTTCTGGTTTGATCTTGGGCATGTTGACAGAAGCAATGTTGAGCATGAACTTGGCTTAAAGTGTCAAATTTCTGCTTTTATAGCTCAAAGTTACCTACAGCTGACTAATCAAGCCCCTTGTTTGTTTCTTCCTTATTCACTGTGGCCTAGAAATTGGAGTTGGCCATTGCGACAAGACTTTTGTCCGGCCAAAACTGGCCTATTGATCATTATCAAGCTGTAACATTTAGTAACAATTTTGAAATGTAATTTTGCTTGCTTCTAATAAACTTTAGACACTTATGATTAATTTGTGTTGTTTCTTAACTTTAATAGCTAATTAAGTGTTGGGTAATTAGCAATTGTCACTTTTGTCCACTCATGCGACAAAACTTTTGGCCGGGACTGTACATAATCTAAAAAGAAAAGTGAGACTTTTGATTTCTTCTGCCTGGAAATGACCAGTTTAGCGAACTGTTTTGTAAAAAAAATCCATTGACCTCCAGCCATTCAATGCGCGCCTTTTATCTCTCTAATAAGTTCCAAATGGACCTCTTGCTCCACATCCCCTCAGTTCTCCTCAAGGCTAGCTATAGACTAGCCTACTCTTCGTTTGTGAACACAGAAATTTGATTATTCATTTCATGCATAGCTATGTCTGACATAATGTGGCTTAAGAGGGTAAATAATCTCTTTAAACATGAAAAGCACCCAATTTAAAAAAAACTAATGGCTTGTTAAAATTCTGGGATTGTAATTGCCGTTGGAACGAAAAACCAGCATAGGGTAGCCTACAGGGCCGAGGTTGAGAACTGTGTTAGAACACTTCTATAGCGTAGTGGTAGCTAATATTAGCTAGCTAGCACATATAAAAGTTAACGTAGGCTACTCTATTATATTTAAATACAACCTTATAATATTAGCTAATTCCTATTAGCCAAATTGCCTTAGAAACAGTTCAAAGTATCGTGAGCTGAGAATTAGAAGGTTCTATCTGCTTTAGGCATAGTTTTGAGATATTGAGCATCACAGTTTTCACTCTCCACACTGAATTTTGGGTTTCATTAGCTGTAAGCCATAATCATCAAAATTACAAGAAATAAAGGCTTGAAATATTTCACTCTATGTGTAATGAATTTATATAATATATGAGTTTCACTTTCTGAAATATATTCAAATTTTTTAAGCTGCACCTGTATGTGTGTGTGTTAATGTTAACATGTTCATATTAATATTTAGCATAACATTATATACCCATTCATATAACCATTAAATTTAGCAAACTAGCCAGCCAAGACATTTTGAAAATACATTTAAAAATTAAAAGCTAAGTTACATTTTAAAGGATAGCAAAGCACTAAAACCACTTGTTTTAGATGAAAATACATTTGGTTATTTCTAAGTGTCACTGATTGATTCTGGTCCAAATCTTGACGTTTTATTGCAGTCAGCGCAAAGCAGCGCAGACCCAAGGGATCTGGCTGAAAAGTGTCGAGTGGTGAAACGTTATGGCCAGAAACCCTTAATTCAGCTGACGTTTGACTCATGATGGGCTAATTCAAGCGAGGACGTGCTACGCCCCAGCTCACAAAGTTACAGACAAAACTTAGTCGTACTTAGATTGAATGCAACCCCTTTAATTTGTTAATTTGATAAAGAGCAGTTGCAGGTCAGCTCAACCAGATTGATCTAAAGAGCACAATGCTCATTGAGCATTCCAGATTTTATCAGCTCATAGTTTGTTTGTGTCTTTGTGAAATGAAGACTTGGGTTATGAGATGTTATATATGTTGCTTGGGTAGAGATGTTTTAGAATAAAAGGTACACTTGAAATGCATTTAATGGCTTACAGATGTAAAGTGTCTGCCTCTAGAAGTCTTAGATGGATCAGGGGGATAGTATAATGCCTACTTTTAGCTCATGCTGATAATGTTTTTATGCATTTAATTAATTAATTGCTTCTACTTCATTATACACTTATCCCATTTGCAGCCTGTTGGACTAACATAAAAACTAACTCAAACATTAACTGAATGAACTATATTTCTTGTCAAGCCAAAGTAATGTGGATAATTTAATATTTAAGTAAGTATATAAAGCATAGAATGAAATGTTTTGGACAGTCAATATTTCACAATGAACAGAATCTGATAAATTATGTAATGGCATGTTCTAAAAAAATCAGCATCTTTACAGTAAGATAGCCCAAGTGGTGTTATCATGTTACAGTTTACAAACCAGTTAAGTTCATTTTCAGCTCACTTTGGCATGTCAAACTGCAACTGAAAACATAGTTCCGTCTGAGCTACAATTTACTTTTGGTCCCTGCTGCCGCACTGCAGGCATAGTGAAATGAATACCAAATGTATCCCAGAAGCCTCTCGTCTTGGGGCTTATGTTTTTTTTGTAAAGAGAACAGAGTTTGTGGGGTCAGAGGCTTCTGTGAAACCAGGACTGGAATTCTCACTTTGTGCTTATGTAGGATCAAATCCATATGCCCCCATTCTGCTGTTCATAGCTAAGCGATTGTCTCTTGTCAAGCAGTCTCTTTAGTCTTAATGACCAATTTATTGGAGTTCCCTTTTGAATTTTCAGATAAGAAGCCCTAAAGCCTTAAAAGAACAACATTGAAATACAAACATATTTCCTGATTCACATTACCTTCAATTTTCAACCATTGCATAATTTGCTGAAATACTGCCGGATGATTGATATTCTGTTGGGACTTAATCCCATCTACACATTAGGTTTCTGAAGTCTTTTCCTGGAAGTACTTCAGCCTTTTCAGAATAATAAAAATTAATTTCTAGCCCAGACTTCAATTACTTCAATAGCCATAGATTGCATCACAAAAATGTACACACATTGCAAAAGCTTTTGGGGTAGGGGTGGGTATGCGGTTTTTGACAGTCATGTTCCTTGGCAGCTATTTGATAGGATGTATCTCCAGAACTGAATTTATCATGGGCTGAAAATATTATTATTTTCATGTATGTATGATATTAAATGTATTATGTATATATGTACATGAATATATTATTTTCATGTCAAGTAATTAAGTAATTATAATAATTGCTAAAACTACTAGAGCTATACCAGTAAAGGGATATAAAAGAATTGTACTTATGAATGGGACTGAAGCGGAAAAAACAGAAATCTATATCATGTAGATACAGTGCCCACCATAATTATTGGCAACCTCAATTAATATGAGCAAAAACTGCAGGATTAAATTCTGTCTTCTATGCTCAGAAAAAATTGAAAATTTTAATTTAATTGTGATGCCATTGGTCAGAGGAAAAACAAATCTTAAATGAAAAATAAATTATTTTGAAGAAGATGTGTGTCACAATTATTGGCATCCCTGTATTTAGAACTTTCCCTTTGGTAAGATAACAGCACTGAGTCTTCCCCTGTCATGTTGATGAGGTTGGAGAACACATAGTGAGAGATTTGAGACCATTCCTCCATACAGAATCTCTTTAGATCCTTCAGATTCCTTGGTCCTCGCTTGTGAACTCTGCTCTTCAGCTCACCCCACATGTTTTTAATGGGGATAAGGTCAGGGGACCGGGATGGCCATTAAAAAACCTATATTCTATATTTCTGTCTAAAATGTCCTGTTATTGGATGGAGTCCATGATGGCATATATCCTGACAAGATTTACAGGGTTTTTGGAGGAAAAACAGCCCCACGACATCACACCATCCACCAACATACTTGACAGTGGGGATAATGCTCTTGTCTGCATAACTATGGCTCATATTTCACCAAACTCACTTTTGGAGTACCTGGTTCAAATCTAAATTCCAGTAACATTTACCAAACTCCAGGTACTTACGTTTGTGGTGTGATGACAGCAGAGACTTTCTTCTAGCAAGCCTTTTAAATACCTTGTTGGCATGGAGGTGGTGGCTAATTGTACTTTTGGAGACTTGGTGACTCCAGGATGCAACAAACATCTATAATTCTCCAACTGTGATTTTTTGAGAAATGTTTGCCTCTCTAATCATACTCCATACTGTGCATGCGGCCAAACTACACTTGTGTCCTCTTCCAGGCAGGCTCATCACAACTCCATTTGCTTTAAACTTCTTAATTATTTCCATAATGGTGGAATTATATAGTTTCAGACATGAAGCTATTTTTCTATAGCCATTGCCTGTTTTATGAAGGTCAACAACCTTTTGTCTCATTTTATTTGTGTGTTCTCTTATCTTTCCCATGTTTATGGATGACTAAGGGGTTTGTGCCTGTGTGTCACCTCATATATTTTACCCCAGTGAAACAAGAAGGTGAGAATGACCACTATTAATGGGAATATACTTCAATTAGGTTTTGTTCGTAACCATTTCTAGTGTTGCCAATAATTGTGACATGATTTTTGAGAAAATGTTTTTTTCATAAATAATTTTTTTCTTTTTCAAAATTTTACCTAAATTAAAAATTTGACTTTTCTCATTTTGAGTGTAAGGTCATGCTAACAAATGACAATGGCATTTATTTATAGCCTTTTTTGCTCATATTTTTGGTTTGCCAATAATTATGATGGACACCTTAGATTAACAAAATAGCTAGATATATAATTAGATAATTAGACCTATAGTAGATATGTATTGTTGTTGTGTTTTATGAGTGGATAACCCGTTAGCCTATTCTAGCTCTATACAATGTTTCATTATTCATTGTAACATTGGAAAGCAGAAAGTGTCAAGGTTCGTGGGTTATTTTTTCCTTTTCCGCTGCGGTTCTCGTCCTTTCCCTCCGGTTGAAAATCTATCAGATTTTTTCTGCGTTACGTTCCGGGGTTTTGATTCACCTCACCTATTATTCTTTCCACCTGTGCTACCGCCTGTGGGGTATTTGAGCTCTTCACTTCCGCTTCCCCGGTGCTTTTTTGTCATTCCGTATTACATTGAGCCAGGTATAGCCAGGTACAAACGACCTTGTGATATTAAACTTGTTTTATGTTCATGAGGGACTTGCTTCTTAGCTTATTATTCAGATTATTCCTCCTGTTAGCTTCACTGTGCTATTTTTTCCGTGCTGTTCTCACTGAATACAGTTTTTCTTTGGTGGTTTCACTTTTGTTTCACCTTCTACCGGCCATCTTAGTGTTACATGCCAAAGGTGTTTCCCTAGTTTCCCATGTTAGCTCTAGTATTGAGCTCGGGAGACGTAGTTTTCTGCTCGCACTCATGTTTTCGAGTTTGCCCTATTTTTCTGGGTTGATTATTATTTGGCTGTTTAGCTCCTAGGATTTATTATTTTTTTCTTTCTACATATTAGTAGTTTTTACTCTCTTAGTGGTCCTCACCTGTGTGGGTGACTTGTTCTGAACCCCCTTACCTTCGCATTTGATTCACCGCTACTAAACCCATCACAAAAAGGGGTAGCTACGTAAACCAAACTGCGTAAGAAAAAGACACAAGGCATTTCACAGAGCAGCCATCTTCACATCCCTGCCGATCCCTGTCTTGCTGCCTTTTCATTTTCTAACAGAGACCTGTTTTTGACCTTCACCTACAAGACTCAACTCAAGATTTTTTAAACACCACAGTGTTAGTGATAATCATATAGATCTTGGGTCGGCTGGTTCGCAGTGTCGGACGTCAAAATCTTGGCTGACAGCTGATTGGCGGCCTTTTCCTCCGCACAGTTGCTGTGACTTATCCTCCGCCCCCCAACCCCCTTGATCAAAGAAGCCTGAGTCTGTACGCCATCATCGTCTCTAAATCCATAACCTTATCAGACTCTGGGAAGCCCCCCTCTACCTTCCCTCTGCTCCTCCAGCAATGATGACAATGATGACAGGTCCCTTAGGCTTCTGAGATGTTTCCTGCAATTCCAGCCTACCCCCACCCCACTCAAATAGTCCCTCGTTTTTCTGCCACATCATGGAACACATACACACAGACCTCCTCTGAGTGGATTGTTTACCAACCACAGAATTCCACCCATGAGACTTCACATTCAGGGAGAATGCTGTCTCTTCACAACCCCGCCCCTCCCACCACCCCCCGCCCCTTCCCTCAGACTTCATCCCAATGGAGGAGGGCTGTGATTGCAGGGGTACATGTATCTAAAAATAACATCTGATAGAATAGAGCCTTCTCTTCAGCTCACATACTGGGACAAAGCATTCCCTCTCGGACATGACTGTTTATATTGTGGCTGGTGGTTTTAAAATGGTGAAATATTCTTGTGTTATGAAAATTAGCAACACTTCCTGTGTCTCTCACACTCTCTCTCCCCTCTCCTCTGAAGGGGGTCAGGTAATGAGCTTTAAGATAAATATAAGTTTTTCTTGATGATACAATTAGAATAAAGGTGACTTCTTTGATTTCATCAAGACAGGATGCTTTCTGGTCATGCTGTTACACTCAGTGTGCTTTGGGAAGGCTGAAAGTAAAACTTGATGTCAAGTCAAGCATTATGTGGGAGTTACATTTGGTGCGGCCTATTCCTGGCTTGAAATGGTATTTGGGGGCATGGGAAATCTGTGTACTACAAAATTTGTACAAAGATGTTGTTTCCCTACTATTTTGTGATGGCATGTTGGCATTATGCCTCAGTCCATAGAAATTTGATTTAGAAATACTATTTTAAAAAGTTAAGGGAAAGAAATGGGCTGTGAAATGCTAGTAACAACGTTCACAAAAAACAATATCATCTAACTAATGTAAATAATTGTGTAAATTAAAATCAATATGATTGTATTTGTGGTGGCCTCCATAGGTTAAGCTTTGGCTTGATTTGAATGATATTACAATCAGTCACAATCAATTACCCTCCCCCAACTCATTAGACACGACTGGCTGGTTGCACAAGCTGGGCACATGCCTAGGAAGATTATAAAATGCACAGCTAATGAACATGCCTAAGTGCTATATTGTTTTTACTCCAGTGATTCATGATTTTGCTTTACCATGGGGAAGACTTCCAGTACCATGCCTCACTGACAGACATGGGATTTATGTTTAGGTGTTGCAGATGGAAAGATATCTATCCAGGTGAGCAATGCTTGGGTTGTGCAGTATTGGCCAAGCGTAGGTCCTGCTTGTGCAACCAGCACCAAAACAGCCTAACCAGGAAGAGGATGCCTAGCTACTGTAGCAGTTGAGAAATTTTCTCAGATGGTTGAAAAAATAAATGAGATCCAGCTAATCCAACTCATGTGACATTGCACAAAGCATTCAAAATGTCCATATTGTGTATGAAGACTCAGTGTGTAATAATAGGTTATACACCATGCCCTGATCAGTGAAATTCAGACCCAGAATTGTCAGAAACTAAGGAGCATGCGACCCTAGTTTCAAAAGTGGTGGGTGGTGGGTTAGGCTACATAGTAAAAATAAGTCTTATGTTTGAATGATGTATAGTATGTACTTCTTGTAGGTTAGCATTCGCTGAGTGGGTGAGTCTTCTCAGACTCCAAGGCCACTGATTAAACCTGGGGGAGGAAACAGTTCACCTCGGTCTAGATCAGTCAGTCTAGCTCGGCCATTTTCCCTTCTACACTGAAACATTGTAATTGTTTTTCTTCGTGCTGACCATTGTTTTTTGAGTAATCAGTCAGTTTCATTCCAAATTGAATGATATCTACTGGATGTATTCTTAGGGTACAGAGAGCTCACATGGTGAAATAAACTTGAGTTTAGTTTGCCTGGAAAGACTAACCATGAAAATGAGAAGATGAAGGACCAGGCACAAACTGTACAATTTTACTAAAAAGTCACTGAGTCCTTCCATATATGTGGTCAAAGAGTGTATTATTATTATTATTATTATTTTTATTATTAAGAACAACAACAACAACAAACTTGATTGCAAATGTCAAGTTTTTTGTAATATGAATTTTGAAGCACTCATTCTTGAACTCTATATGCCTGTCACCACCGAACCACACAGGAATTTCCCTTCAAAAATTAAGCTTAGGTCAGTGTGTACTAGTGTCTTAGTTCCCCAGGTAAATTATGTCTTAACAAAGCTTAACTCTAACCTATGGATCATAGCCTTCAGTTACAAAAAAGTTACCATGGGTAGAGGTCACCAAATAAGCAGAAACCTGCCCTAGTGTCACTGCACAGGTCATGAGAGTAGAAAAATTCATGCAAGGCATCCAGAGCAGACAAGTTCTGTTCAGGTCATAAAGAGGTCATAACTGTACCGTCTTCAGTGGTGAGTGTATGTGCAAGCCAGAGGCAGACAGTACATTTTATGCATATGGAAGACCAAGGGCACACAAAATAATCATTGTTCTTTTTCTCCTTCCTTTGAAAAGGTAGTGAATATATTCCCTTTCACAATATACGCCAATATTTCATTCTATGTTTAGTATTTCGCAGGATATTTTAAAAACTTTAAAAAATCTTTTAGATTGTAGTTTTCTGTCCAACAGCTCTGTCCTCTACCGTTTTCATCACTAATGCACAAGGAGTAATGGGGGGTGGGAGTGAGCGCATGAGCAATGGTGTAGTCACTGCTGGGAAGAGGTACCCAATGATGTAGTCACTGCTGGGAAGAGGTACCGTCTGATCCTGCTCAACTGGTTTAGATTATTTTTCTGAATCCTTGGTGGATGTGGAGAGGGGAGTGTGTGCTTGGTGGATGTGGAGAGGGGAGTGTGTGCTTTGTGGATGTGGAGAGAGGAGTGTGTGCTTGGTGGATGTGGAGAGAGGAGAGAGGAGAGTGTGCTTGGTGGATGTGGAGAGGGGAGTGTGTGCTTGGTGGATGTGGAGAGAGGAGTGTGTGCTTGGTGGATGTGGAGAGAGGAGTGTGTGCTTGGTGGATGTGGAGAGAGGAGTGTGTGCTTGGTGGATGTGGAGAGAGGAGTGTGTGCTTGGTGGATGTGGAGAGGGGAGTGTGTGCTTGGTGGATGTGGAGAGAGGAGAGTGTGCTTGGTGGATGTGGAGAGCGGAGTGTGTGCTTGGTGGATGTGGAAATCAACATTTATACTAATTTGCTTCTTCATAAACACAGTATAGCAAGCTCATTTCAGTAATTTCAAATTTTTTAGGAATAAAATATAAATGACGCTTGCATTCATTTTTAAATATAGGTTAAGGACAAATGCTTCCTGGTTATTGTCTAGTTATTAGATGGGGGAAAGCAGGTTGTTGCTGGAGGTGGTATTGAAGGGGCAAGCAGGGGGCAGCGTTCCCTACTGATCCATTCAATCTAATGCCCACTGTGTCTCCCATGGTTGTCACTGCTAAACAGAAGTTTGTTTTCTGTTAATTTTCCTGGTTAAATAAATGAAACAACAGAAATGGAAAAAGGTTCATAATTTTAACAGCACTTAATTGTGTTTGATTGCCTGCCTTATTTAATATAGGAAAGTTACTTACGAGGTTGATCACTGCAATTCTAGCAGCGCTAGAGGGTAACTGCTACTTGAAGCTGACAGGGGATTTGTAACGGTCATTTCTGTTCAGGAGTGTAGGTCAGCTGCAATTTATTAATCTACCAGTTAAAACAATGTGCCTGCAAATGTGCCAAAGAAATGAATCCGTTTTAGCATCGCAAATCACATTAACCCCTGCTCAAGCACCCCCTGCTCTGGCATATCCAGAATAAAATGGTCACTGTTCTTGTACCCCTTTGACTACATGCATAATCCTGGTCTCTTCTGAAAGGTAACCTTAGTGAGTTTGTCTTCCAGAGTCAGAATTACTCTTAGTATTACTGAAACAAAGTAATAGAAGCTCACACACAGTGGAAGTTTTTTTCTCATCTGAAATATGTTTTGTTTTTTGAGTGGATACAGATGCCTGGGCTGTGCTTGGTCAGCTTAGAAACACAATGGAGCCACGGCCACATGGTTGACCAAATCCTGGTTCAAATATGTTGATAATACCACCAAAAAGTAGTATTATGCATTATATCTAGGCAGGTTTCTAAAAAGGCCATTTGGAGATGCCAAAAGGACACTTGGTAATCAAATAATATCATGGATCTTTATATATTTAGTACATTTTAACGACAATAAAATACTCACACTATTTTAGAAAACAATTGTTGCACCTCTCCAAGTGCCTACTTACCTTTTGGATGCAATGCAATTAAATGTTTATTTAACTACTGCCATCTAGTTTACTATCCATTGATTGAGATCAATTGATTGAAGGTTCTTTGGCCTGAACTCTGTTCCCAGTAAACACCTTCGCCCCCACCCCACCACTGCACTCTGCAGAGTCGACCCCCCATCCCACCACTGCACTCTGCAGAGTCGACCCCCCATCCCACCACTGCACTCTGCAGAGTCGACTCCCCATCCCACCACTGCACTCTGCAGAGTCAACTCCCCATCTCACCACTGCACTCTGCAGAGTCGACCCCCCATCCCACCACTGCACTCTGCAGAGTCAACCCCCCATCCCACCACTGCACTCTGCAGAGTCGACCCCCCATCCCACCACTGCACTCTGCAGAGTCGACCCCCCATCCCACCACTGCACTCTGCAGAGTCAACCCCCCACCCCACCACTGCACTCTGCAGAGTCAACCCCCCATCCCACCACTGCACTCTGCAGAGTCAACTCCCCATCGCACCACTGCACTCTGCAGAGTCGACCCCCCATCCCACCACTGCACTCTGCAGAGTCAACCCCCATCCCACCACTGCACTCTGCAGATTCGACCACCCCCCATCCCACCACTGCACTCTGCAGAGTCAACCCCCCATCCCACCACTGCACTCTGCAGAGTCAACCCCCCATCCCACCACTGCACTCTGCAGAGTCGACCCCCCATCCCACCACTGCACTCTGCAGAGTCAACCCCCCATCCCACCACTGCACCCCACCAGAAAATGGGGGCAAAGTTATTTACTGGGTTTGTCTGCAAAAGTACAGAGTTCTACTGTTTATTCTTCTGCTATTATTCTGCATTCATAAATAAAAAGTAATAAATTATATCTATTGGGGGAAATCTATAAAGATTATTATAGTCCTATTATAAATCATAACAATTTATAAATCAGCTTCATGATTTTACATATTTTACACACATTTTTGGGACCATACACTATTATAGATTTTGTCCGATGGACCCTTAGCTGTGATAAGGATACTGTCCACTTACGTTACAAAATAAGATACCGTTTTTGCTTTAACATTGTTTATAGAGATTGAAAGTGTTATAACTCATAATTCTAACGGTATATTGTCTGACCAGATTGATTCAAAATTTAACTGTAAAAAAATAACCCACTTCCGGCCCAAATATGGGCCGGTGCTAACAGGTGGCATGTTGTCTTAGAGGCTTATTGCGGGTTAAGTTTTACCCAAATTGATTTTGCTTAGCTGTGTGAATTAAAAATCTCTAGCATTATTATAGATTGTTTGATTTAATAGCATTTTTTTGATGTTGAAAATGGACAACAAGCACTATAAAGGTCAGCTGCATAATAGTCACCCGGCCTGGAAGCAATAATGGTAAAGTGCTATTTGTGGCTGCACCATCATTTAACTTATGAAAATTTTAATCAGGGCCTTTTGTGGCCCATGGACCCTCACCCAGGTGTGGGTGTGAGAGTCAGGCACAGACAGTCTTCAATTATACACATGCCGAAAGATGAGACATTCAATGAAAGGCTATCCAGTTGTGCTATTTTACCCCCCTATGTCTGTCTAATATTAATTTTCTCTTTCATGTCTCCTTCATATTTCATTTGGATTATCAAGAATTATGCCAGAGAAGGCTGTGGTACCACTAAAGGCTAAACTTCAATACAGAATCTCACATTCTCCATACACATATAATTGGAGGTGTAAAATTCTAATTGAATGAGATTACTTCATTATACTTCATTATTTATTCTCTCCTGGATGAATGCTGAATTGAAAACATTTGCATGGGTCATGAGGGGGGAGATTAAAGTACAATTATGAATCTCCTTTGAATTTTGTATAGTCAGCTTGATAAAGCAATTCCACAAACTCATACTGTTTATGATGCTTAGAATGTGCCACTGTTCCAGCTGAGAAGCACATTTTTGCTTATCACAGTCATCGTAAACAAACGCATTATACCATAAGGTCCTAGGCAAATATTTTCATATTTGCTTCAGTAAATCTGGAGGCTCCTGCTGTCACATCGAGTCTCAATGACCTTTTATGACATATTTACAATGCTCTGAACTGCCAGAACTTTACAAGAAGTTGCAAAACTGGAGGGCAAAGGGGAGTGCATTTTCTCTCTCCTTGCCAGAGAGGCTCTCAAGTTTGCCCGAACATCAATTAAGTAGAAATCACTCACAGGTGCAAATTGGATTTAAATTGCCGGACGCCGTCTGAACCATTAAAGAGGCTGGCACCTGCCCCAGTCTGGGGTATGTTGTCGACCATCACAGGAGAGGTCACCTTCTAACCTCCAGGGGCAGTATGCTGCAGAATTCTATGAGTTACTATATCCTCCAATTAGCTGATGATTTCTCAGGAATTCAAACAGCATCTGGACAATCGCAGCATTATCTCACAGGCTGCAAGGTCTGAATGAACCAAATACATTTGCACTACCCAGCACTACCAACCATGATGCATTGGGACGTGGTCTCTCTTTGTGAGAAGCAGCAGGGCCTGTGGATGTGCACATTTGCTCTTTTTGCAGTGTCACAGAGATGTATTTTTTCTTTTCTTGTGGGATTGGGTAATGGGTCTTCATTTGCCTTGGCTAATATCACTTCATGTTAATTATACGGTAGACTTTAAATTTCTTTCATCCATCAGCTTCATTTGTTAAAAAGCCCTTTACTATAGGCCTGCTCGACCAGTTTAGAGCACGTTTAGAGCACGATGAGAGCTCATGCCGTATGCAGACAGCAACTCCTTTTTGGCCACACAAGAAACAAATCAATTACCAAATTGATGTACATCATGCACTTATTCTCATAAATCTGTGGATACAATATTAATTGGGACGTAATCCAAGGTTCTCCCCCACACTCTCCCTCAAGACAGCCTTTCATCAGCAATTATATATAATGGCCCTAAGTGATTAAATTAAATTCAGGAGGACAAAGAGTGGAATAGAACAGAACTGTCGTTAAGTTCAAAACAAAGCCATTACAAAGTGCACTGTATGGACATTGTTTCTAGTTGATTTTACATTTTACAGGCATTGGTGAATTATTTCATCTTTTTTGTAACCAACGATTAAATAGCATGATAACTAGTACTAGTACAGTGGAACGTCAGTGTAATAGCTCTTTCCCCCTCCCTCAAACACACAGACATGCATGCATGTCCACACATGTACAAGCTTCTGTTAAGAGGAAAGCTGGTTCAGTTTTTCTAATTTGAGTGGATTTTATTCAGACTAGCTGGTAAAAAGCATTATGGCTATATATAGTGCCCACCAGAATTAATGGCAACCCCAGAAAATGAGCAAAAAAGCCATGAAAAATCATTTAACAGCACGACCTTCCACTCAAAATATGAGAAACATCTCACATTTAATTTAGGTAAAAAAAAAAACATTTTCTCAAGAAAAAAAGTGTCAATGCTAGGCAATGCTAGAAATACTTACAAACAAAACCTAATTGAAGTATATTCCCATTCATATTTTACTTTTTTTAAAAACACACCTGAGTCTCTTAGGCCTAGTCCCTACGGTCTAAGAACTTTGGTGACGTAAGGACTTTCCACACTTTGGTGACATATTTCTGAGGTTGGACAAAGGGGCGTAAGTGTGTAGGGGTGCATCGGTACAAAATAAATGGGACACCCTTGCATGACATAATTTGCTTGCTGTGATTACATACACACGCAATTTCATGTTTTCTGTCGCCGCCATATAAAACAAGAAGTTTTGTTTATAAAACCTACCCACTGAGCAAAATCGTGTCCAATAGTGATCCGTGGAACATCGGCAACATCGGCCGTACTGTCTGTGTAGCATCCCCCGAGTAGCCAGAATAAATGTTGACATCGCCTCCATATTTTCTTTTAGAGCACTTTTAAATTGTGCTTTAGGGTGAGTTAGAAGATATTGTTTGACATTTAACAATATTTTAAAGTTCAGCTATGGTTTCGGTAAAATATACACCGTCTAATGGGTGTCATCACGTGGCGCTGTAATAGCGACATGTAGTCCAGCTGTCTCTCGTGTTTGTGTTTGTTAATTTGAATGTATTTTGTTGTGTTGGGCTTTTTTTAGTTTTTTTATGCGTCGTGTGTCTCTGGTGGGACGGGGAAGTGGGCTGGATATTTTTCCGGGCACTCCTGCTGCACGTTTTGATAATATTGACGAATTGTCTCGTCAATATCATTTTGTTTGTGGTCGTCACCATGGAGGCGCATTCGCAACAAATGCTCAGGAATGTCCGTTGGATCTGCAGCAACAAAGTTTACCATCGCTCTTCACCGGAGTTGTAGATGTCTGGACTGATCCGGGAGTGCAGGCAATCTCCAAAAGGCAACCAGGGACGGGAAGAAGAAGATAATGTGGGGGAGGATCGAGGCGACGAGTGGGAAGGCTGACACATTTCGGTGCTTTGTTTTCGACAGTGTACAGAGACCGCCCCTGGAACGGACAATGATCCGTAGTGGAGAAACGAATAAAATAAAAGAACACAAACCTCGCAATAAAAACGAGGAGCTCGATAATCGAGCAAAACAAAGAAATAAGTAATAACGCTTATCTAACTCCCGTTTGTGGAGTGAAACAAAAGAAACAGAGAACTGAAAAGACCCCAAAAACTTTGGGTGAGACACTTGTAGGTTAGAGTAGAAAACAAAAGAAAACGAAAACCTCTGCTCTGAAATAAGAGCGTATTAAAGAGAACTGCTTTCTTTCTAAGGTTGTACTGCTATCAAGTCCCGCGTTGATAATCAAAGCGGTCGATAGCAATACAACTTCCTATACCCTTTTTTACCGGCTCAAATGTTATGTGAAATAACATGGAAGCAATGAGAGAGGCCGGAAGCGGGGTATAAATAGTGAGCGAAAATAAATGACAGGTGAACTCACTAATGACGAGGCGAAAGCAAAACCCGTGGCGGAACACAGGAAAATCCGATAGATTACCGGTAAACGATAAAAACTAATAAAGCGACGTGGAGATAAGGGAAGAAAGGCAAGATCCATGACATGAGGAGCTCGATATCCGAGCAAAACAAAATAAATAGGCAGTCACGCTTAATACAAATAACCTCGCGATAAAAGGCGAGGAGCTCGATATCTGAGCAAAACAAAAGAAATAAGCAGTCACGCTTCATACAAATAACCTCGCGATAAAAGGCGAGGAGCTCGAAATCCGAGCACAACAAAAGAAATAAGCTGTAACGCTTATCTAACTCCCGTTTGTGGAGTGAGCAAACCGAAAGAAAAGAGAAATTTCAAAAGCCCGAAGACTTAGAGTGAGAGCACTCGTAGGTATGAGAATAAACAAAGAAACTAAAACCCTTAACTCTGAGCTAAGAGCTAAAAAGATCACTTTGTTTTTTCTATGTTGTACTGCTAACAAGTCCCGCGTTGATAAGCAAAGCGGTCGATAGCAGAGCAACTTCCTATACCCTTTTACCGGCTCGAATGTTACGTGAAATAACATGGAAGCAATGAGAAAAGGAGGAAGCAGGGTATAAATAGTGAGCGAATATGCAGGACAGGTGAACTCACTAATTACCAAGACGAAAGCAAAACCCGTAGCGGAACACAGAAAAGAAAAGAGAGCTAAGAAAAGAGAGGCATGATCCATGACACTTTACCCCATTGAAAACCTGTGGGGTAAGCTAAAGAGAAGAGTTCACAAGCGAGGAAAATAATTCTGGTGGGCACTGTATAACTATGAACATACTACAAAACATGTGTATCCCAGCATTCCTTTCAATGTTATCATACGTTTAGAAGTGCAAGTATTTATCTTGGATATGTATAAAAACACATCAAAGACGCATATTTTTTGTTGTCATTTGCCACATTTGGCAGCTCACAGGACTGTCACTGCCAGTGACTCAATCTAGTCAATGCTCTACCACAAACTAAGACCCATCTTTGTTCATTGACTGCAACAGAATCAAAGCTAAGGTAGTATAAACCACTCTATTGTAAATAAGAGCGGACCAAGAATAATGACTCTCTGTCCAATGCATGTTTGTGTTCATTGTTTAATGCAAGGGTGAATTTGAGCCCTTTTTTAAAGTGAATGAAAGATTTTGAAGTAATAGCTTCAAAAGTTGGTTGAATGTTTGACTTTTAGTTGGTTATTTGCTATGCACTTTGCAAAAAAAAATGTTGTACTTATTTTGCAACCTGAATGTCATGAGTTGTTAATTTTATGCTTTAACATGAGACGAAATTCAATCTGTTTGCAGTAAACTAATGCAGTAAAGTTTGTAGGTTGTTATATATGTCTTTCTGTTTTCAGCCACATTCCAGATACATGGTTGAAACCAATGATTTGGATGTATCCTGTTGGTTAAGAACTGTCAGCCAATGAGGAGTTGCTTTCCAGCCTTGAGAAAAAATGTTTTCTTCACTTGCAGAAGACACACACACACACATATATATATATATATAGCATTCATCTTCATAGGTTTTAGCAACAAACTTAGCAACAAGTGTGTGTGTGTGTGTGTGTGTATATATAAAGCAATCTCTTGGTTTCCAAAATGCTACGCAAATGAATGCAGCTGATCTACTATAGTGATTCAGAGCAAGGGCAGATTTGAACATAAAATATACAGTATAGACACTGTCCTTCTCCCTATAACATGTCAGTGGTTTCTCTGCATTGGCCCCGTCCATCACATGTTCAGGCAGAGTCAATGAGCTTCTGGAATTCCATCAAATCTCAGAATTCTATGGTGTCCAATGAGTTGGAGGGGGCAGTTTCTTGCGCAAGCCCATTCGCATACATCATCTTTTTCAACTTTGCACTTGCTTAAAATAATTTACTCTACTTTCCCTTTGAGAGTAGATTCATAATGTCACATTTAAAGACAATTTTTTATCCTCCTAAGATCCAGCAATTAATTTCTCTGCCCTGTAGGGGAAATGAGTCTCAAGAACCATAACCTACACAAGAAACATTCAACAAAAAATAAATTAATTATCATTTTATAGATTAAATTGAAAAACTAAAATATATGTATGACAAATGTACTGTATATTAATTTATGTAATGCATGTTTTCTGTTTTCTACTACGAGGGTTTTCTTTTTACACCACCTGTGCATTTTATATTGTTACTGTGTACATATTTTTTATTTTTTTTAACTAATTGCCCAAATAAAAACATTTTAAAAGTAGAACTATAATTATGGCCTAATCCTGGTTGTTTTCTTTCTTGGTCCTTATTTAATTGATAAACAGTAATAAACAGTAGACAGTAAACAGTATGCTGGCAGTATGTTCTGTTAATACAGCAGCAACACAAGCTGTTTCATTTGTATTTATCATCCGTTGAAACATAAGAGAAGCATGGAGAGCACAGGCATGCAAGCATGTGTTAATAAAATTATTATTTGATTATTTTAACAGGGCTGAGATGCGACCAAAAAAAAATCTCTCAAGTATTTTTTTTTGTTTATATTTGTGCTGGGTACCAGTGGCAACAACAGCATCTCAAATTAGTACATCTCGTTGCCCGTAGCAACCCACAAAACTTCACTGATTTGCAGTTCATCGATGTGAGTCAGTTATATTGGCACATCCTCCATTCAGAAGAGTGCAGATTAGCATGTCACTGCAACCAGCTGCTGCGTCTGCCCACTGCACACCACCAGGTGAGCTGGACTGTCATTGTACTACATGATACACAGCACAAATGGTGGAGTACATTTAACACCCTATGGTGTTTATACGAGACCGTGGTTTAAAAAGTGATACAGAGGGTGCTTCCAATCAGCAGAAATAAAGTAGGCTTCTGCATGAGACAGCCTGGACATTAAGCTCTCATATGGTAGGCATTCGGGATGGGTGGGAATACAATGTGATGGCTTGTCACTGAGTGGGTTTGATTCCCTTTTAAGTTTAAATGTAATTTTTTAAAAATGTAACGTTTTTAATTTGCTCTGAATAAAAGTGCCTGCTAAAATGCTGAACTGTACTAAAATGTTAGGAGCTCTCCATGAAATCAAATTTTGTTGGTTTTGGTAAAAAAACATACAGTATGTTGCATTACAGAATGCGATTGTAAACTAAACATGAGCCTGAAAGGTAGAAAGAAACGGAGAGCCAAGCAGAAGGCCTCTGTAAACTGAAAAACCGGTTGTTCAGGCCCTCTCTGATTTCTCTCGAGGGGCTAATTAGCCCTCCACATCCCTTCCCCCCTCCTCCCAATGCTTTTAAACCTCCTTCGGTGCTCTATCTATGGCCTGACTTGTTGCCAGGGAGGCAGGAAGAATTATTCTTATGGTGTGTTATTCTACACTATAATGACACACGGATCGAGGCCGGAATGAATCATTAATGAACTTAGTTTTACAGCAACTGGTTATAGCTTCCTGTAGCATGAAACCAAATCCATTAATGGTGACGTCGATCCCTAACATCATCGCAATACAGCAACGTGACACTAAAAGCAATATTTTTTGGTATCTTGCAGGCAGGTTTCATTTTCAAACAGCAAATGTCAATAAATAAATGTATTACAGTAATGGTCCATTTTGAAAAGGCATGCTTTACACTTCTTAATGATCTCTTCTTTTCGGTGCAATTATGAAAACATCATTATGAAATAATGATACAATTGTGCATGATGTGTATATTATTTATACAAGATCAACAAACCTTTAATGCCACGTTTTAACATAATGCAATTTTCCTTTGACATTTCTATCCGCATGTTGCCATTTGTGAATAAGAAATTACTATTTTAATGACTAAACATCCATATAAAATGAAAAAAACCTGTGTGGAGCTCCTCTCCTACTGTCTGTCTGTGACTTCAGAGGGTCTATAGAGGGTCTTCCACACACCACCTCGCCGTACATGCAACCAGGGTTTGGGTCAATTACATTTCAGTTCTGTCAATTCAGGACACTGCATTGAAAGTGCAATTAATGAATCAAAAATGTTCCCATAAGATTTTATAAGGATAAGATTTTTGAATGAATAAATAAAATGAAATTAAATTGAATGGACTTAACCTCAATTCTGCCCCCCAAAATATTAACCCAAGGATAAGAACACAGCTCTGATCAACTCTAAATTTGCCATTTTTAAGATTGCAATTTAAGGCCTGCACAGCATTAAAATACTAAGAAGATTGTGGAATAAAATCCTGTTGAATAGTATTTTACAATATGGTCCATACAGCCGGATGTTTCATTGCAGAGTTTAGGCTATGCATGTGCACAAGGGATGCCATAATATTAATGCAGCTCTATGCTGCAAACAGGAAGTTATAAGACCCGGGTTCTTATCCACCAAACAGTCGCAATGCCTGTGTCTTATTTTGCAGATCTGGGGCCACATGTATAAAACTCGGAGTAAAAGAACGCTCAGGGTAAAAGTCGGAAATCTGCTTAAAAAAGTTCTTGTAAGGATCTGAGTTTTTGTGTGTTATTTGTATTCTTATTTTTATTTTTGTATTGTTATTCATTCCCAGTTTTGTATGTATTGTTTATTCTTAGTTTTTATCTGACTTGTTTACATCTGATCTGGCACTCCCTGTTTACGTCTCTGTACCATTCGGGTGATCTCATTGGTGTTCGGGTTCCCTCTTGCTTCACACCTATCTCTGTGCACTTAGATTTACTAATTACCACTAACATACTAACGATAGATTAGATCTACTAACTCCACTAACAGACTAATTTGTATATTACTACTAATCGTACTAATGGCAGGGGTGTGTATAGTTACTAATCTCACTAATATATTAGAGCGCACATTTTCACGCTGTTCTGTCCTTGCTAATCATTCCCAGCTGCATCTGATCTTCTCTCCCTGTCCTCTTCATCTATGCACGATTTCCTGAAACTCCAGGTCATCTGTTATCGTGTATCTGTATGGAGTCCAGTCCGCGTTTTCCCTAGTTGTCTCCGTGATTGTTTCATTGTTCCAATTGTTTTCAATTGTCTCTCGTTTTTGATCCCCGCCTCTTCACACACCTGATTCCCTTTGTGTCATTTGTACCGTGTGTACTTAAACCCTGTGTTAACTCCAGTCTGTGTCAGAACGTTGATTTTCTTTTCCTGTGCCTGCGTATTACTAAAGCCTGTGATCTGTTAAATACTTCGGAAGATACCCTTTGCCTGACTATTCTTTTGCTTAGCCCTTATCTGCTCTGTTTTGTTTTCACAGTTTTTATCACGCCTGGTTTTGATGATTCACCTGCCTTGTCCCCTGGTTCTGCCTGACTGTTGGATTGCCCTTGATTGCCCCTTTGCCTGCCGATTTTGTACCTCCCTCCTTCTGACTTTACATTACATTCATTTAGCAGACGCTTTTATCCAAGACTTCCTGGCTTGACTCCAGTATGGTAAATAAACTACACCTTTTGCCTGATCCTGTGGTCTGCGTCTGGGTCCTTACCGCGAACGTAACAGTTCTGCATTTTCTACCTCTGCATTTCTGTCATGGTGCCGCCATATCACACACCCCAAACATTGCGTATGTATGATGTGCATCGTGTGCAGAGGTACACAGATTCTCACAGCACGTGTTATATTATACATCTGAATTTCTGCATGGAAAACTCGCTTTCTGAGTTTTTCTGCTCGGCACTGTTTATACATGTGGCCCCAGATGTTTCTGCAGTTATCCTCAGCACAAAAAGCCAAAAGCACACACATCACCTGAAATCCTGTTTAAAAATAAACAGATCATCCACTCAAGGTGCTGGTTCTAGTGCATAAGTGGACCTCATGGTCAGGGATCTAGTCCCGACCGCATCAATGCCAACTGTAACCGGTATCCCCGCAGGGTGATGCAGAATTGGTAGTAGCATCGCCCAGGGTTTGAGAAAGTTTATTCGGCGAGGATCCACATTGCTCTCTAGTGACCCCCACTGTTTCACCGGGTGCCTGCGGTCTAAACAAAGCTGTCCTATAGCGGCACACAAAGTGCCTTCTGACTCATCTGCCTGTTTGGCTTGTGAGCTGAGGTGTGAAAAGATGCAGCTGGCAACATTGCAGAGGGTTGTGTTTGTATACAGAGTGTGTGTTTCTATACACTCCCACATTGGCTGTGGAGATTGCAGCATGGTTACAACTGTATTAAATACAACTGGGCATTCCAAATTGGGGAGAAAATATATAAAATAAACAAAATCCCACCAGACCAAGCACCCGGTGGGACACTTCCCAAGTTCATGTTTCGCTCTAATTGAGCTGTTTTAATGTTTAAATCCTCATAACAGATGAGGATGGTTTTATTTTTGCTAATGATTGAAACCTAACTTCCCTAGTATGGATGGGTTGAGGTGACCTTTGTTAGAAAGGAGGGCTGTTGCCTCACCAATGCTTTTTGGCTTCTGGCCCTGAAAACGAAGGCCCGACGTTGAATTCCCATCGGCCCCGCTGCTGCCGTGAGGGGGACCTACCAGTAGCCAGCGGGACCTACCAGTAGCCAGCGGGGAGATCCAGCGAGCTGAACCAGGTCGAGCCCCCTATGCTGTCCAAGGTGTCTTCGATGCGGGGGAGAGGGTATGCTGTAATCCACACAGAAACAGAGGGAGCCGTCCTTCTTCTGCACCAGCTGGGGAAGCCCAGGGACTCTGAGGGGCGGATAACTTCTGCTGCTGGCGCCATTTCCTTGATCTTTGCTTCTACCACTGCTCTCGGCGCCAGGGGAAGCCGCTGGTGTCACTGCCTGATGGCTGCCATTGGCTGCAAACAGGTACAGGAGAGTGCGTAGCTGGCAGCGCTCCCACACCGAGCCTCTCACTGCAGCATTGGGCTAGCTTTTCCCCCACCGCTGGAATCTCCTGGGAGCCCCTCGCCATGCTGGCTTGATGGACTGCGCTGGCGTGGCTGCTGTAGGCAGGATGGGGCAGGCACCGGCCTTGGTGGAGGGCGCACCATTCTGCTGCATCGATTGCCACCCCTGTGCTGTCTAAGGAATCCAGGCCCAAGCTGCTGTGATGCCTTTTTGAAAGAACTCTTGTTTAATGGTGACCGAGCCCAGACATAGTGGTAGCCGACAGCGACCGAGTATGCTAGCTGTTTGTTCAGTCACCTAGTTTAATGTCTGTGGCTACCCATGGCATGCTAGGTGCTAAATCCTCTAAGCATTTAAGTCCTAATAACTAATCCACATATACGTGAGTTAGTTGATAGTCATTTTTAATGTGCTATGCTGAGCTCTGGTCAGGGCAGATGGAAGTTATATTAGTGGGGGACAGACTGCAGTGCTGACCTCTACTATGTGAGGAATGAGAATAAAATGCTTCCCACAGCGAGACGTAAGCAAACCAACAGCCATTTATTTCGGAGAGCTGTCTCATCAATGACCCACGCTACCCCCACTGTACAATTCCAGGCAGGCTCCTGAGAACCCAATCCCTTTCCATGCACATACACACACACAAACACACACACACACACTCATGCACACGCATGCACACACACATGCATATTCATACACATGTTCACAGACACATACATGTACATGCAAGTGCACACACATACTTGCACACACACATGCACATACATACGTGTGCAGAAGTGCACACATATGCACACAGACACAGGCCAGTGCGGGGCTTACACTGTGCCCTGATGGAGGGGACCCCAGGGAGACACCGAACATGAGACATCTGGAGGAGGAAACGGGGAGTGCCGTTTGGGTGTGTGTGATGTGGGGTGTTCTCCACAGCAGTTGACAGCCTATTGACAAGCCACAGCTGCCGTTGGGTTTGCCTGCTGGCCTAAAGTCTGGAGTGCCAGGGCTCTCACCTCCCCCACTAGCACCATTCCCAACATTTATGTCACTTTTCACAGGCCTCCCTGGGCCTCGTTTTCATTTTCCACTTTTTGAACATCCACCAGATCACTTGGGGCAGCAGCTTGCCCTTTCTGCGCACCTGATGGCAGGAAAAAGTTCTCGCAGTTCAGTGTGCTCTTATGATTACATATCAACATATGGTCTTGGATGATAGCCGCTATTACAGCAATAACTATAAAAACTTCTTGAGTTTCGAATCTGCTATCACAGATAGCTATCACTGAAATCAGTTTTCAGGACAATGTTGTAGTTTTCACTCCAGTGTTAAACCTCTAACAAATCACAGCTGCATGAAGAAAATTGTAGTTCTGTAGTTCCTTAATTATGCTCAAATGAGGCAGAGGAGCACAGTCTATAAATCTGCATATTTCAATGTTTTTTTCAGAAACTCTGATGCCCAACAGTGCAGTGGCTTGATCTGGATCAGAACAGTCTGCATAATCCTCTATGCTGCAACCGATTTTCATTTGCCATATTCTATGCAATTCTAGCATGATTACAATGATAAATAAAACAGTAACAATATTAGCCTACTGTCGTGGCATATTTCATTAATCTGTAATAGTGATTACATACAAAGCATTTCTTAGCAAACAGTTGTATTTTTAATGGTTCCTTTTGAATATTACATTAAAGCTCAATATGTGAACCTACTGATGTTTACAAATCACATTTTAAGACCGTAGTTAGTTTCTTATTTTTACTATTACTGTACTTACATCAATGTTGCTATTAATCAAGATAGCACTTCAGAAACTACAGAATGAAGAAATCTTTGGACCTATATTGAAGACATACATAAGGAACATGCTAATAGGTTTTATGTCTTTTTATTTTTTAGCTTTTTTACTTAAGGACTTAAAGTTGCAGTAGGCAAGATTTTTTCAATATCATTTTGGCAAAATTTCTAAATTTGCTCATTACATTCCAGCAGCTATCAATAAATCAAGTGTTCTGAGAAAAAAAATCCAGGTTCTGTGAGTGCCCTGGGCTCTGTAGTAGGCTCTCAAAAAATCTCAAGCTGGTCTTAAAAAAACAAAAAAACAATCAGGGCTAGCTATGTAGCTACCAATCAGGGCAACTATCGACAAGCAAAAGATCCTCCCGGTAGAATAAACCCCTCCGTGTCTGCCTGTCTCCGCGCGTGCATTGAGTGTAATTTGGTGGGAGGGGCTTAGGAGAGAGATAGGAGGGAAAAGTGCAAAAGGGGGAAGTCTTTTTGCCCTGTATATTTTCAAACTTGCTGACTGCAGCTTTAAGTAAAAACATCACATTTTCATGGACACCAGTTTCTTGAACTTATCCCCCATGAATGTTCCGGGAAGTTCTCTAAGAGACTAAATTCATAGCAGAGGTGTAAAAAAGTCTCAGGGCAATTGAAAAGCCCCTTTTCACAGGATGTGTTAAAAAGGAGGACAACTAATAAGTTAGCCACATCTAACATGGAAGATTGTCTAGATTAAATGCTTACTGGATTATTAAATTAGCAGTTATAATAGGATTTGCTACATCCTTTCTGTCTCCTCTACATCATTGCAGTCCTCATTAAATCATTTAATTACACATTTAACTCACATCACCTGTTTTCTTGGGCCTGAACTGGTGAAAAAAATAACCAGCAGGCCCTGTCTAGGACCAGGTTACAGTCCACTGCACAAGACAGTTGGAAAAATGATGAGGGTACATGGGCCAAATGGCCTGTTCACCTCATCACAAATACATATGTTGTTATGATCTATGGGTACAGTAAGTTGGATAAATGGCATCGCTGTGGCATGGTGATGGCCGCTAGCTCCCTATCTCGCTTCTTCTCTTAAGCCCAGAAAGTGCCTGAGCCTGGAATGTGAGGTGACTGACAGGTGTGTGTGAATGCATGTATTAGAATAGTTAAATGATCTCCAGAGTGATTTGACTGAAATGATCCTCTATAGCTATTGTTACATTTCAGCTGAAGTGTAACCAGGGCTCAACTTTCAGCCTCGCACTTTGTCACGCTTTAACGCTTTCATATTTTCACATAGCATCACTTTTTTTTTTAATGGTTATTCTGATGGGTGCTAATCCCTGCTCTCATCTCAGAAACAGCAGTACACTGTGCTGTGAGTGCACCTTACAAAGTACATTTGATGTTATCGTGCAGCTACTGGATATGCATTTCCCTCTATTCCCACCTCTGTCCCATTGAAATGAATGTATGTCAGAGTACCCCCGCCCCCCCCCCCCCCTTTTTTTAAAAAATTTCAGCTAGCAAGGACGCTATGCTGAAGGGTAGCCTAGCACCAGACCCCAAAGTTAATTTATGTATTATGCAAAATGGTAACTTTCCCTCTCTCTGCTCAGCAATTCCCGCATGTCACATCTGAACCTCTGATTCATTCCTTTCTCAGTCACAGGCCTACGGAGCACTATTTTTCAAGTGGTGGCTGGCAGTTCTCCGCATCCATCTTATTTGCGCATACATTAATCACCTCTGGAAACCTGCTGTAAATTCCAACACTTTGTTTGAAAGGAAGCAGGTGCCCAGTAGAGTTTCTAGAAATATTTCGCTTGCAATATTTATTTACACTCAAAATTCACATTCTGAAGAAGCCAATTTCAACAATATGGCAAAGACTGACTCCAGACTACACGCTCAGTGTAATCACATAAGAATACTTATGTATTTTTAAGCATATAAGAAACATGAAGTTGATTGATGATTCATGGATTCATTTGACAATGCCTTGGAATGACCAGTATGTACAGCAGGAATATAAATGCTTTAACTTACAGTGCTGCGACACCTTTACCCTCCTACAGTGGTTGTTTTTAAGTAATCAGACTGGTTTTATGGGTTAGATTCTCCATAGAATTGGATAGCAGAGGAATATCTAACTGTCATGTTCAATAGTACATAAAACAAGTCAATATTGAACTTAAGTTTGATAAAGTCTGTTTTTTGACCCTGACTAGCTCTGTGAAAAACGTAGCTCTCTGAACCTGCAAGAGTGAAACGTAGAATTTGTTCAGTAAAGAATGTTATTACTTGTCTGAAAAATATGTATTCTTAGTTAAAGTAATGAAAGTTTGGTGAAATACTATGGTGTTATATTTTATGCTTAATTGAGAAATCTCTGGGCTGGACGGGCAAAACCACTAGCCATCAAAAATTGAACAATGCTCTCAACGGTTTCGAAGCTAATTCAATGGTGATTAAAAACATTTTAAAATGGAAACAAAAACAGTGAGATAAGTACATCGGACTTTCAGCCCATCAGGAACGCTAGGCCTGAGGTACAATTCTATCCCCAAAATAACTCAGGCATCCTATAGCTGTACTGACAAAAGGTGGCTCTGTTTCATGTTTTAAATGGACACTCAACTTTAATTGTACAATGAACTTTAAGCATCTTCAGAGAAAATTTGGCCATTTGTTGTTTGGCTAATAATGGCTGAGTTATTAGCCGAGTGCCTTAGTGTGGTCCAGGCCTTCATGTTGAATTTTGATCTCAGTAGGGTAAGCACTCTTCCAATATCTATTAAAGAGAATACACAAATGCACTTGGGACACTTGGGTTAATTTCAAACATAACCATCCATTGTTTTAAAGCCATTACAGTTGATAACATTGCAGTTTTAAGTTTTCAACTTGATATTAATAATGCTTTCCATGTGTCTACCACAATGTTGGTGCAGATTTAGTGTCCTGTTTGAATTTAGGGAGGACTTTTGTCTGCAGTTCAAATGCAAGTCGCTTTTGTTGATTCTGTGTTTGTTCAATGTGGCCCACGCACATACTTCATTGACTGCACCCTTTTGTTAATTTCTTTCAAAGGGCAGGAATGACCCGATGTACCATGTGCTCATATCCAGCTACCCCCAGCTCCGCTACAACAGGGACACTCTGCCTTTTATGCCATCACCTCCATGAGTGATAGTCACACAAAAAATGAACAAAAACAACTATTGACTACATGTTCACTTTCCTGCTACTTTGAACCCCACTACTTGTCTCTTCGCTACTCTTATTTGACCTCCATTTAAATTTATAGTGCCCTTGCCCTGATGTATATGACTGACATGACACTTTTAAACTACTGGGTGCATGCAGTGCTGTGCTACATGACTTTTCATGCACATTGTCTTTACAACGTCATGACCTGTTAGATGGTTTCCTTCTTTTTCTTGAATTTATGACATTTTCAAGAATGCGATATTTCCTCATGTCTGCAACATCAATTACTTTTTGGTGGGGGCGGGTGTCATTGGTACTTAAATAGTATCAAAAGCACATTTAGTTTCATTCTGGAGGTTAAACAAGCATGCTTTATTGCAGCCATTAATCAAACAACTCGTTGCGGCTGTACTGGTCATAACAGAGATACAATGTGCCCTTTGTCATTTTCAACACTGCATAATTGTGCTTCTTTGGACTGAACTTTCAATTACCCACAGAAGCCAATGGGATGTTTTTGGACAAGATTCCCATTAATGATATAGTAGCCATTCTATTCAGTATGTGTATTTTTTATATTCCAAATCTTTTCCCTGGATACAGATTACATAGCCAGAAGAGGCTATTCTGGGAATGGTATTTGGCAATGTAATTGCCAAACAAAACTTTCTTTGAATTTCACATTTATTTACAGAAAAGTTTTTCTTCTTTTTATCCCCAATCTGAAATGACTAATTGTGCCCCTCAAAATGTGCTGCCTTGATTTTAACTAATCAACCTATTAAAGACTGAGAACCATATCTGTTTTTTCTTCATTTGATACATACCTGTTAAACTTTAAAAAAAGAGGTTTTCTATAAAATTGCAATTGGTACATAATTATTTTGATGACAATAATAACTGAGCTTTTCAAATTGAACAGCCGTTATTTCTGTGAACTGAAAAACGATCACAGAGGTGCTGCTGTTCAGGTCATTCAATTTAAAAGTCATACACAGCTAAACTTGTGTCTACAAACATGCGGCCAAACATCATCAAAAACAACTAATAAAAACATGCAAGTGACCACCACCTGCTCCTCTGAGGTCTAAAGCTAGGCATGATATTACTGCTATTAATCAATGTGAAACATACAGTCAAGCCGGAAAGTCTGCACACCCCTTTCACCTTCTCCACGTACAGACATATTCTACAATAGATTGAGTTCATTTTTTGTCTCAAAATTCTACACAAAATAGCCCATAATGACAAAGTGAAAACAGGTTTAGACATTTGTGCTAATTTATTAAAAATCAAAATGTAAAATATCATATGTACACAAGTGTGCACACCCTTTGATATGACACCCAAAAGTGAGCTGAGGTGCATTTTGTTTCCACTGATACTCCTTGAGATGTTTCTACAACTTAATTGGAGTCCACCTGTGATAAATTCAATTGATTGGACATGATTGGGGATTGCCATCACCTGCCTATATAAGGTCCCACAGTTGACAGTGCATGTCAGATGATCAAACTCCAAGCCATGGGGTCAAAGGAATTATCTGCAGACCTCAGAAAGAGGATTGTGTCAAGGCATAGATCTGGAGAAGGGTACGGAAAAATCTCTGCAGCTTTACAGGTCCCAAAGAGCACAGTGGCCACCATCATTCGTAAATGGAAGAAGTTTGGAACCACCAAGAATCTTCCTAGACCTGGCCACCTGGCCAAACTGAGCAATTGGGGAAGACGGGCCTTGGCCAGGGAGGTGAGCAGGAATCCGAGGGTCACTCTGACAGAGCTCCAGCGTATGCTTGTGGAGATGGGAGAACCTTTCAGAAGATCAACCATCCAGGCAGCACTCCACCAATCAGGCCTTTATTTGTGGCCAGACGGAAGCCCCTCCTTAGTAAAAGGCACATCACAGCCCGCTTGGAGTTTGCCAAAAGGCACCTAGAGGACTCTCAAACCATGAGAATCAAGATTCTCTGGTCTGATAAAACCAAAATTTAACTTTTTGGCCTGAATACCAAGCGTCACGTCTCATCACCTGGCTAATACCATCCCTACAGTGAAGCATGGCGGTGGCAGAATCATGATGTGGGGATGTTTTTCAGCAGCGGGAACGGGGCGAATAGTCCTGATAGAGGGAAAGATGAATGCAGCTAAGTACACCGAGATCCTTGAAGAAAACCTGCTCCAGAGTGCTCTGGACCTCAGACTGGGGCAAAGGTTTATCTACCAACATGACAACGACCCGAAGCACACAGCCAAGAGAACAATGGAGTGGCTTCAGAGAAAGTCTGCATGTCCTTGAGTGGCCCAGCCAGAGCCCAGACCCGAATTCAATTGAACATCTGTGGAAAGAGCTGAAAATGGCTGTGTACCGACGCTCCCCACTCAACCTGACGGAGCTTGCAAGGATACGCCAAGAGGAATGGGCAAAAATGTCCAGAAACAAGTGTGCTAAGCTCGTAGCTTCTTTCCCAAGACGCCTTGAAGCTGTAATCGCTGCCAAAGGTGCAGCAACCAAGTATTAGGCTAAGGGTGTGTACAGATATGTAACCCCTAAATAAACTATTTTTGTTAGTAAAATAAAATTGCATATTTTCGAAAAACCTGTTTTTACTTTGTCATTATTGGCTATTGTGTGTAGAAGTTTGAAGCAAAGAATGAACTCAATCTATTGTAGTATAAGTCTGTAACGTAATAAAACGTGGAGAAGATGAAAGGGGTGTGCAGACTTTCCGGCTTGACTGTACATTTGTGCAGCTGGACTGAAATGTTTTGAACAGATTGCAGTGTTTATCATTTTTAATTGTATTGCTTTTAAATATCTGCAGATGGATAAGCTGTTGTTACAAACTGTACATAGCACAGTAAAATTGTAGTTTTACTGTCACTGCAATGGAATGTGTATTTAAACATATAGGCCCTGGTATATACATTTCCCATATAATGTTCAGTTTCCATGCACCTCCACTCATACAATATTCCAAGTGCAATAGACTTTTTCCAGTTCAATAAAATCGTTTATTTTATGTTCCTTCGTGATTTTTTTATCATCACAATCAATTACAACAACAAAATAAGTGGCAAGCAATGTGTTGAAATATATTGTAGCCGACTACACAAAATGATTTCTACCATAAGAGACTGTCTGCAATCTCTTAAGATGTTGCAAAGCAACAGTCCAGTTTACTCCACGTGCAGTATTTTATGTTGTTACCTGTATGCTATTGTGCCAAGAAGGAAAAGGCAGTGATAAGCCCATTGCAACAGTGTCATTAGTTAGATGTGGTCATTATAACTACCTTTTTGTGAGACACAGAGACACAGCCAGAAAATTCTCAATGAATCTCACTAGGTAACTTTGTGCAATAAAGCAGCAAGGAACACATAGAAAAAGTGAAACATGTAGTTTATGAACAAAGCACAGAGGTCAAGCTGAATCTGGGTCAGGGTCCATCTGCATTCATAAGCATTGCTGTGAATCTGAACCAGGATACTTCAGCTGTAGTGTGCAATTCAAATCATCCTTGTCAAGGCATGTAGCTGCATATCCATAGTCCCTTGACAGGACTAGAAGTGGCCATCAGGCCAAAGAATATGATGTATATGTATGTGTATGTGATGTATATCCCCCACAAAGCCACATAGGTCTCCTGCTCCTCCCAGCATGCCTGTCTGGGGCAAATTTAACAGGAGAAATTTCAATAAGGATTTTACACAACAACATAAAAAAACAACAGTAGAAACACAGGCAAGCAATATTTCATCACACAGCACTTGTCGTATGTGGCAAGTGAATGAATATAAAGAAATATGCATACTGTGTTGACTTACTCTGAAATTAAAGTTTTTTGTTTTTTTTCTTTCTGATTTTTTCCCTTTTTCTCCCAATTTGGTAGCCAATTGAACCCCTATTCTAATTCAATTCCCCCCCGTGTAGCAACCGCTAGAGAACCACTGCTACACAACCCCGTCAATCGGTATATTTAGTAGTTGGAAGGCGGGAGCCACGTCCTCTACAGGGCGCAGCTCCTCGAGCTCCTGGCCGTGACACGCCCTGGGTCCCGTGCGCAGCGATTCTCTCCGAGCCCCTCCCCGTTGTACTACCGCGGCGGCCGAAATTAAAGGGTTTTAATCAAAAAAAAATTCTGTCATGTTTTGTCCAGCCTGTAGTGGTTGGGGTGTTTCCAGGAACAAGATATGTATGGGCACATGTGCATTAGTGTGAGTATGCACACATGTGCAGACACACATTAGTGTTTTTGCATATTAGTGTGATTTAATTTATTCATGTGCTTTATGTTTGTGTGTGTGTGTGTGTGTGTATGTGTGCACTTGAAGTGGAGCTGAGTAGATTGAGTGTGTGGGAAGTGTCTGCTACCAAAATTGACACTTCTCTTGAGCCATTTGAATATTTTTCAGGAACTTGGTCTTTAGCTTAGTAAGCTACATATACATGAACATAAGGAGAATGGCAGTTAAACTAAAATGAAAATCTGCAGCTGTGCATGTGTGTTTGTGTGTGTTTGTGCGCACACGTGCATGTGTGCTCGCATGCGTGTTCGTCTACGCCAGGGTGCGTGCAGGAGGCAGCCCTTCAAACATTGAGCAGCTCTGACCCAAGGTTGCAAAAAATAACAGTTCTTCTCATTTATTTTAATTACTCTCCTGTCAGGGCTGATCTTTCTCCAAACACTGAACACTTATTATCCACTGTTACTCTTTCCTGTACTGTTTTGCAGGCTGATGATCGTTACTTTTACATTCTTATACCATTAGATTCTAAGAGCTTTGCATCTTGCTCTTTCCTTTCAGAAGAAGCTTCTTTCATCAGACGAGTAATTAAATATTTAAATGTTTAATTGGAGAAAGGGATGCACTCTCTTTAAAATGTGTCTCTTGGTTTGGAAAAAAATAATAATTAATCATCAATTTGGCATTCTGAGTAGTAATTACTGCCACACACATTAACTAGCAATCATTTGCGGTATCGTTTAGTAATGTTTGATTATTGGATCTGAGGACGCACTGCTCCTGACTAAAATATGAGGAAACTGTGGATAGAATTGGCAGATGCATCCAATTCATGACCACAGGAAATAAATGTCTCTTTTCATTAGTGGGAAAGGTGAGTGAGAGGAAATACTGAGAAGAAAATTGCCTCCCATTTAACTTTGTGTCTTCCAGTTTAGCTCACGTTACAAGTAAAAGACATTTGCACTCATATACAGTCACAGTCCTGGATTCAATCAAGTTTTCCTTAATCCCAATTTGCAAGTAGAAATGAGCATGCATTTTTGTCTGCACAAAACCGTTTGTCAATGTGGATTTGACCTTGTTAAACTGCATTTTGAAAGTAGCATTTTATTAATTCCAACTCAAACGCAAGGATTAGAGAGATGGGCATCCCACGAATAGAAGGTACTCCCCAATAGGGGACAGAGTGTGAGATTGATGGTGTGGTCATATTAAGAGAAAAGAAAAGGCAAGGACATGCTTGAAGTGAAGGGCTCTGCACCAGTAAGGTGTTTCCTGCAGGCCCTGCTAATAGCGGCATAGGTGCTACACAGTGAGTGACACTCATTCTATCTGAGGAGCAATCCGCTGTCTTGTCAAAACAGAAAAAGAATCACAGTGACAGCTACCTCTGCCTTTGCACAGATAGTGTTCCCTCTTGCCGAGTCCCATTAATATAATAATTAAACATTAGCAGTCGGGTCACTGGCAAAAAACGGTTGACCAATCAGAGCTCTGTAAACATCCTGTAATTATCTACAACAGACAAGGCATTTGAATCTATTCATCTCATGGAACTTCATAATGTGTTTGCTTATGTTTGCCATCAGTAGACCGAGTGACAGAAAGCATTATTCTGCATAGTATGTCCTGATTGCAGACCGGCATCAGAAACAATAGCCGTAAATGACAACGTAATAATTTAGCGCATGCGATTATGAAGACACATCGACCAACTCTTGTCGGAATGGACCTGTGATTGCTCAGCTTGGAAAATGGAGTTTATCATTGTGATCTGTCTCAGGCTGTCAGTAACCACCTGCTACATTACATCATTATTAAGTTTTATTAGGTGTGAGGAGTTAACCTGTCCAAAGCAGTTCTCCATGGCGTGCAAGCTGACCAGCGGGTGGCAAACATACATTCCAAGTAGGAAAAATGTTTGGTACAATGGGGGGCTGCATCCCGCCCCTCTGCACACCGTGTGACTTGCCTGCCACTACCTCTGATAATTTGCCTCCAAATCAACATTCAACTAAGAAGAGTGCATACAAAATACTAATGCCTGACAAAACAAAGCAGCCTTCACCAAACCATACTAATTAAAAGTGCGAAAGCCAGGCTTCTTTATGGCAGCGGATGAAACATGGCCAGAATCCTCTTGAGACCGGATGCGCTACAAAGGACAAGCTAATTAAACATTTTGCCAAGGTCAGAGGAGCATTAGGCGTTTTTTTAAATGTGATTTTGAATTATTTTTTATCAAGTGGAAGGCACATCAAGTTTTCTTTTATTTTTGAATTCCAAATTGTATGAAGCTGCCTCCCACGGTGTGGCAGTCCAGGCATACAACACCATCACCCCAATTTGTCTCAGACAGCCCGACGGAGATGTGATGGGTATCATTTTTAAATACTTCTGGCATGATTCATTTCAGATGCAAACACACAAACATCCTGTTTCAGGAAGGGGCTCAAGGGCAGCCAGTTGTCACAATCCTGGAGTCATTTTTGATTCTATCCTTCGAAACTCACATTAACTCTATCACAAGAACCTCATTCTTCCATCTCTGTAAAATCACTTGCAGCCGCCAATCTCTCACCCTCACCGATGCTGTAACTCTCATACATGTTTTAATTTCCTCATGCTTAAATACTGCAATGCCATTTTCACCAGCCTCTTATGCAAAACACCCCATAAACTCCAGTATGTTCAGAACTCAGCTGCCAGGATACTCACGCGCACCACAAAAAAATCTGCTGACATAATCCACATTCTCTGCCAACTACATTGGCTTCCTATTACATCACACATACATTACAAACTGCACACTATCACAATCAAAGCTCTCCATGGCTTTGCTCCCTCCTACCTCTCCGAATTACTCAGAGGCAGAGAGCAGTTTCAGGAGTGGCTCAAGATCCAGGGCAGGTACATTAATAAATTCTGGCACATTCCATTGTTGGGGATTTGTTTTTCTTCTGCTCTGAATATTAGTGATGTATTTTCTCTGATAACAGGCTCATTAAAGCAGAATACCCCTTTTATTTTATGCATTAAACAAATAATAATAATAAAATAACTTGCACGCATACATAGCCTAACATTTGGCAATTTATAACCAAAATTTATAAAGCTTTCATCCCATTCAATGTTGGTTGCATGGTTACAATAGTGCAAGGTACCCTGGGAACTGAGGCAATTAATGGAATGGGGGCATTTTCTGGTTCTGTGCAGTAATTGGCTTTTGAGTCACCCAGGCACTGAGAGACATAAGAGTTGGTAGGATGTCTGGGTTGGTTAAAGGCTGGGGGTGCGTCCCAATAGTCGAAAAATGCACCCTCCCTTCTTCCACTCCCACCTCCTCAACTCCGTGCCCCGGAAACCGATCTTTGTGTCCTCCCTCCCTCCGCTGTCCCAATATTAGAAAAAACGAGTGAAGCAAAAGGATATAAAAATAAAAGGATAACAAAACGCCAGTCTGTTTTTGTGGTTCATATCCTAGGCTACATAAAAATTCAGCAATTTAAGTCAGGGAAACAGCTTTATTTATTTGCTTGTAATGTTGCTTATTAACGAACATGACTATACATAAATATAGCCTAAACATGACAGCATGTGAATATGCATATTAAATTCATATTCATATTCAATGCAATTTATTCGACCAATCGTTTTCAAAGGACATTCTTTTTTTGATTTCAGATGTTAGTGGGAAATATGCCTAACTGTTTTTCGGTGTGACCACTGCGATACTATGAACATTGGGAATAGCCTAATATCTCCGATAATATGGTGATAATTCAAATGTGCGCCGTAATCAAAATTAAAGGCGGTTCAACAAAATATTAGAGTGTGTGACTTTTTTTTTGGCCAGGCAGTGTATAGTATCTGCCGTCATTGCAATTTCCCATTAAATAAAAGACAGAAAGTAACAAGAAAGTAACAAGAAAGCCGGAGTACAGGGCATCAGGCTTTGTTTACTAATTTAATTAGTTTTAGTTTTTACTTCTGTGGCATGTTAATAAATGTGTCATTAATTTGGTGAGGTAGGGGTTGCATTGTATTTCTGGAAATACACAGGTTTGAATGTTGACCGCTACTTAACAAATCGCAATTAACCCCTTTGCACAAACCCCCTAGTGGCCATGGCAGAGGCGCCATGAGATTGCTCAAATCAGACATTCATTGCTCCTACAACAAAACTGAGTGGAAACAACAAACTTTGTGTTCTACCTTTATTAGTACACGATTCATGACAACTCTGCCAAATATGGATTAGTCCGATCATAAAGCAGAAAAAAGCAGCCAAATCCTTCACTTTTAAACCAATGCTACTGTCTAAGTTTGTACCCAAGTCCTTAAGCATCTTCCAAGAGTCCATTAAATTTGTTATAAGTTGGGGAAGATAGGGTAGCTGATTTCTTCTCTCCATGGAAAACAATATGCCCAGTCACAATTTTCTACACTACAAGGCACAGAGTGTGCTACAGGATTGCTGATACTGACTGGAGGAGAGACACTTTAATCACTGGTAACAACTGGAAACCTGCAGGTACCTGATGAGTAGCTTTAGGACACTTATGCAGTGGTAACCCAGGGCTGCATTTGAATCCAATTTAACACGCTCCCTTCTTTTGCTGTCTTCCCTCGAGGGAGCTGTCTTGTGGCGCAATTTGCTACGTGCAGCACGCAAACTGAAAAAGTGCTCTGCAAGGGAGGATTGACGAGAAACAAACAAAAACAGAACCGAACCGTCCACCCTACCTCCGCAGAACAGAGTCACTTGTGTTTTGCTACTGCAGACTTGTGGTCATAATCGGATAATGACATTGCGAGATTAAACCTAGTGACGTCCAGTCCACAGAGCTGACTGAGCCACTAAAGAGATGTTAGTGCTACATTTTTTGAGGATGTTTTAAAAAATATATATGAATGCATTGAATACATTACAAAGGTGTGCCTGGTTGAATGGTTCAAGTGAAAAAAAAAATGGAGTAGAAAATGTAAATTTTTTAATTTATTTATTTGATAAAGACACCAACTAACCTAAACGGTGTAATTTGTATTTATTTTAAAACAATTTCCTTTATCTCCATCAGGTACACACCATTGGATCTTTTTTTCTGTCAGCAATGTGTCAACAAGAATGTGATTAACTCTACTGCCGGAGAAGACAATCTGGCCTCCTCAATATGTCTTGGTTAGGCATTGCTTGTACTGTGACTAAGTCGGACAGCATCCTCCCATATTGCTCAACAGCTTGGGATTGTGAAAATGAGACTATGCAAAATATTATAAACAAATAAGTTTAACCCCAATTAATAAACAAAGAAAAAACATGAGATATACTTACTTTATATAATGTGTGACCTGGCACAAGGTTGAAATACATGTCTAGCAAAAAACTTATCAAATCTACCATTCATCTAAGTTTCAAAATTCTAATTGTTGTGTAAATATGTGAATTTTGTTAAATATAGGAAATAATTAGAAGTACATTAAATTACATTACGTTAATTTGGCAGATGCTTTTTCCAAACGAAGTACAATAAGTGCATACCAAAGGTCATTGAAGCAACCACAAAACCGGTCAGATAAAGCACATTTATCTCATAATGTAGCAGCTATCCATAGACATGAACAATGTGTATAGTACACACAGTTAGCTATGGCTAAGTCTTAAGGCTAGGTCAGTAAGACATGATCAGACCGACCACAGAGTGACTAAGTAACCACAGAGTAACAACCTACAGCCGGTTTCTGTACCATGGAGGTTTAATGGAAGTCTATGAGAGCGAGTACAATTTGTTGGCAGAAATCTCACACACATCTTTGCCTTCCGTAACGGTAGTAGAACGTTGAATTAGCATATATTTTGTTAGCATTTGTCTCCCCCATGTTAAGTCAATGGCCCATTCATTTCTGGTATCATAGAATTATAAAGGTTTATGTAACTGTAACTTAAACAGTAATTGTAATATAACTGTGCCATAAACAGAAACGTGACCCATCAAAATAATTAGTCCATGTCATGCCCGAGATATCGCAATGTCTACTTTAGCAATTGAGAATTTGAGCTAGGTTTGTGAAAATTGAATGCTAATTTTTAAAATTTACTTCACCATATGAAAACGGCTGAACAAATCTTTCCCATATTTGTTATATGACAAGATGTTGCTGAGATGAGTTGATCTGCCAAGTAGCTTGGTAATTGGTGTTCGATTTTGAAGCTCACTTCCTGGTCTTCTTGATAGTGTTGCTGTCTGGCGCCAGTACAGTAAGTTGGCTCCAGTCTTTCAGGCCTTTTTTTCGATGTAATTCAATGGTACCAAATGCGGTCAAAATATGTCAATACATTTTTCCCACGAGAACATGTAGTCACAATAGTTGCCTCTGTCTTCAATTCAATTCAATTTGTATAGCATTTCAGAGAACAGTCACAAAGAGGCTGTACAGAAAAACAGAACAAATTTTGCAAAAAGCATGCCTGAACCCCCAAAAAGCAGTGGAAAAAAGAACACTTAAACAGTGGTGAAGAAAACTGCCCAATAGAAATCTCAGGAGGAACCTGGCTAAAGAGGGAGAGCTTATCCTCTGCTGGGTGGCCCAGTTTAAAGTAATCCGGGATTGTGCTAGGGCTGACTATGGTTGGTTGCCCCATAGGGAGATGCACAATTAGCTGTTGCGTTGTCCAGGGATGGTGGGGTTTGTCAGGCGGGATGGCGGTATCTTTTTGCACAGCTGTGACCCCCTACTGGTCAATTTGGTGCCCACAAATGTATCTGTTGAGCTGTGTAAGAAGTGTCTTCCTCTGACTCATGTTTGACTTATGGTGTGATAAGCAGTGGCTACTGACATCACAGGGTTTGGAGGAGAGCACATGCATGTTTCTGCTCTCCCGAACTGACAATGGGGTTACTCTTCTCCTATTAGTATTCTCAGAGTGAAATTGGGACGGAAGGCTTTGAAGCAGCAAGATGGCTTTTGTTTGCTGTGAGATACTTTGTCTTCTCCCCACTTTATTCTGTACTTAAGAGACCTGCTACCACACAAAAAAAGATGCACAAGCACATCTCCATTTCTCACACATTGAAAACATGTGATTCCTCTGTAATAATTGTTTTTAAAAGAAACCTTTTTGTGCCGATAGTGCTGCTCTGTATGACAGTGATTACTTTCATGACCGTTCCTGCCTACTTTCTTCAGTTTGTGTGGTGTGGCCACAAGCCATTGCTGGTTATGAAATGTCCTTTCCTTAATTCTGCGTTTGATCGTTCATGCAGCGCTATTATCTTAGGTCTAGATGAAAATTATTTTTATGTTTTATTTTTAAATTATTATTATTTAACTAGATGAAAATGATAAGACGGTAGTTCTTATGATTGTATTTAAATGTGTGCAGGTTCTTCTCTGTGTTTTGCTTTTCAAAGTGCGTTGCGACCACTTCTTTGTGAAGGACTTTCTGTAATGTGATTACGTTTACAGGCTATTTTCATGCATTCGTTTCAGATGTTCTTCACTTAGTCACTGATAATATAATGAATATAGCGCAACCTTAATTCGTATTAATGATCCTCTCACAATGGCTGTCTGAACCCAGTCTACTTACCAGGTTAGCCTTTAACCTTGAGTCATTTGTAATATGATATGGACAAAGAAGGTTTGTTTTGACAAACTGAACATTTAATCAGAACCTCTGTCAGCACTGCATTGCCAGGAGGGAAATGTCAGCCATAAATGTGCATAGTGTTGGCATGTTCTTTTTTTTATTAAGAAAAACAGCTTTCTGTGTTATGAGTTTTCTGTTTACGTTTTTCTTGTAAGGAGGTTTCCCTGGCATCCTGGCTAAATTCCCAATCTGGCCCTGTCAGTCTAGCTGGCAGTCATCCCCAGTTTAACGATCTTAATAACCTCCCCTTCTCCGCATCAACTGATGTGTGGTGTGCTTTCCCAGTGAAAAACGGTGCTCTACCTGGGTGGTGGCTGAGGTGAGTTTCTTGCCCTTCACTGGAACTTAGTGATTTTCGATCCCAAGATGAAAAGTGTTTATAAATAAACATAAATGCAACCCATAGTTGTATGCATCTGTCTCAAGCATATCGGGAGAGAAGTGCATGAAATGGAACAGATGAAATGGAAAACCAGGATCAGTGTGCCTGGAATGAAACTTCACTTTGAGTTGACTAGAGACACATTGAACAAGATCCCACAGTACCCCTCTCCCTGCCTGTAATCATAGTGAGCTCTATGGCAGTGTTTTTCAATCCTGATCCTGGACACCCACATGGATAACTTTTTTGTGTCTCAGTAGATCCGTCGTAACACATCTGACTCAACTATGCAATGGCAGGATTAGTTGAATCAGGTGTGTTCGTGCTGGCCTAGATAACAAGCACAAATATGTTGAGGCCCACAACGCACTGAAATCACAAAACGGAAAAGCACTGCCTTCTGCATAAGGTGAATTAGGTAGCAAGCTAACTGCAATTGAAATGTAAAACTCTTAAGTCCTGTCAAGCTAGACTACTTAATATTACACAAGAGGGAGTGCTATATCTGTTGGGGATCTCTATGCTCAGAGACACGGAGGAAATATTGCAGGTCCAGGTGCGACAGACAAGGAATCTAAAAGCTAAAAGTGTTCTAGACAAACACCACTAAGACGGACAATAATCCGTAGTGGACGGGAAAAATAAGAAGAACAGAAAAAAAACCTTGCGATACAAATAAGCGAGAAGCTCGATATCCAAGCAAACAAAATAAATAAGCGATATACTTATCTAACTCCAGTTGTGGAGTGTACAAAACCCACAAAAAATAACAAAAACCCTAAACTTTAAGGCGAGAGCACACATAGGTCTGAGCGAGAAACAAAACCCATAAGCCTCTGCTCTGAATAAAGAGAGAAAAGAATAGCGCACTTTACTAAATTGTAACTGCTAACAAGTCCCGCATTGAGAAGCAAAGCGGTCGATAGCAGCACAACTTCCGATACCTTTACCGGCTAGAATGTTACCAGAAAATAACATGGAAGCAATGAGAAAAGAAGGAAGCAGGGTATAAATAGTGAGCGGAAATGCAGGACAGGTGAACTCACTAATCACCAAGGCGAAAGCAAAACCCGCAGCGGAACACAGAAAAATCTGATAGATTGCAGGTAAACGGAAAAAAGGAATACTAAACGTGGAGATAAGGGAAGGAAGGCGCTATCCATGACAATATCGTGTATGCAGAGTGACAATATTCATGATATAGCACAACCTTGAGTATATCTTTATTGGGTGTCATCAACTAGACAAATAACAACAGGTAACTAGAAAGATAAAGTTTCAGAAGAAGCTTTAGTTCGTAGCCTAGCTTTGATAACTATAGCAGCTTTAGATAGACGATCACAGTATTAAGACAACGTAGCTCTGAAGATTTTGGAGCTCAGAAAGTATTAGAGCTAGCAACAACTTCTTGCCTGCAGCCATAGTTGCTACGAAGTGACCACTGAAATGCTCCAAGCTTGTGACTCCGAGCATGTCGGAGCAACAAGCTGCCGAGTTCATAATGAACGGAGGAATAGCCTTTCACTTTTGCCGTAACTATCAAGAAAATTCTGATGATATTAGTACACCTGAGAGGAATAACGTTAGCTTGTTAGCAAGCATTGTAGTGTCGAAATAGTAGGTTAAACATTACTGAAAGAATTTCAGGCCGCATTATGAAGATATTCATTGCAGCATTGGATAACTTGTCGGATTAAAGTTGTCGTTACATTTTAAACAATCGTGTCTGGATTTTCATTATGTTCACGCTGTTCTCAAGCTAGGTATGCAGTTATTGTGGCTACAAATAGAAATTGACCCAGTTGGCTAATTAATCACCATAAGCTGGCATTAAAAACAAAGTAGCGTTATACTTCCCCATAAGTGAAACAATTTTGAAAAGGCAAATTATGACCCAAAAAATTGATTTGTTTGCATTACGCTTACAGTCTTGCTCTTGTTTTGCTGCAGCAATTGTCACAGTAACGTTAACAACAAAAAACTGGGCAACTAATGTAGCTACAGTAGAATAGGCCTACTGGCGTGACATGACATCTAACTTTAAATGACAATATGATATTTGTGTCGGAGTAACATTACTTGTATTTGTAAGTTCCCACAACTTCCCAGATCGTTAACTGGGTTGATACAGCTGGCAAGAAGTTGGATCATATCGGATGATAAATATTTAATAACATTCATGTTTTAGTATCGCTGTGTTTATTACTAACGTCATTATTATTTGGCTAAGATAACTCGCAATGTTATGTCTTTTAATAGCTCGCAATTGCATTGCTAAATTGTTGAGCTAGATTGTGCCACTGCCGTCCGCCATTAGGCTAAGACAGAAACTTTGCGACCATTGATTTGCACATGTGCCGTGCACACTGTCCATGAGTGATTGAGTGAATGAATGAATGCCTGCATGAGCGAATGAGTGAGTGACCTGAAATGACCACGTTATGCCCACGGCACGTGGGAAAAACACGTGCACCTCTGTGTGCCTCCAGGACTGGATTGTGGGAGACTGGCCTACGGGTCGCTCTTCTTTTCAGGGCACATGGACAGGAGGGGACGACGTTGCCTGTGGGAGTGTCCGCACGCATGTGTGTGTGTATGTGGGAGTCTGGTAGGGAAGACAGAAGACAGGAGTGAAGGGTGCAGAGATGTGGAATCAGGCCATTGCTCATCAGCAGCTCCTGTGCCACTGGCTGAGAGTCAAGAGCTCTGAAATTCTCCTCCAGCGCCACCAAGTCCAAAACACTTTTGGCCTCTGCTTTTGTAACAAGATACAGGGGAGCTTCGGTTGCACAGTGCTAATGTCAAGACCCCTTAACACACAAGCTAAAGGCCATGAATGCTGATGCTGGCTATGAATCTCCCTAACAGGCTGTGTAATCTTTAGTACTGAATGCATGGTGCAAGAAAGAGGAAAGAGAAAGGGGTGGCAGACAATGCCCAAAGCCCAACCCACTCAGCAGTGATAATTAAATCAGACCACTTCCCATATGTTAGGTTAGCCCCTTCAGCTTGTTGTGGACTGCAGGTCACTTCTGTGAATGATTGGATGTGTTAACTGCCAACAATAGTGCAACAGAAAAAGGTGTTCTAACCATTGACTAAGAAAGCAAACTGGGCAAGCATGGAAGCTATATAGGCTACTTGTGCACGAAATCTGAATGAACAGTCACACACGCCAAAAACTGCAGCATATAGTCAGTAAATCATCCAAGATTATTGGCACCCCCCTCCCAGTTGAATCACTATATTACAAACGCACAATCAAAAGAGCTGACCCCTCTCACCCTGCTCACCACCTCTTCCAGCTGATGCCCTCTGGGAAGCGCTATAGGTCCCTGTCCACCAAAACGTCCCACTTTAAAAACAGTTTTTTCCCCACTGCAGTAAGGACTCTGAACAATCCTCACTAACCCTGACAGATGTACCTGCACTTAAAGCTCTTGTTTAATCTTGTAAATATTGTCTGTGATTTTTGTCTAGTGGCAGTCTGTGAATATTGTCTGTTGTGCGAGTCATTGTGTCTAATGTGATGTTTATGTCTGCCTATGTTTGATGTTACTGATGCTGTTGAATTGAGCTTACCCACCATGCTGTACCGAAAGCAAATTCCACCGACCTCATGTGGTCATTAAAGTGATTGATTTAAAAAATTTGCAGAGTGATAAATGGTTGAGAGTGGTTACTGAACTGAATTTTTTTTTTTTTTTACTGGTCCAGTTTCCAGGTCCTGGAACTTAAAGTAGATGTTCCAATTGTGCATAAGAAACAGAGTTTCTCATCATGTGATATATCATGTGATGGTATGGATACAATCAACATTTGTGCTGAACGTTCGCTCACAACTAAATATAAATGTGTTCTACACAAGTGTCCCTGTCTCATACATTTAGGTAGTGAAGCTTTGCCATCTTTTATTTATTTATTTGTCGAAAACATCAGTTCTGCCTTTCCTAGAGCTCTGTTGGTACTCTATACAACTATTTGCACAACAGTGTTTAAAGAAAAGCATTTAAACAAAAGTAAGGTGTCAGCCTGTAGACACAAATTCAGGAGCTCTTCAAGTACAGCATATGCGGAAACGTACTAAATTAATTAAATCACCCTATTAGATTATTTAATTTCAAAGACAATTGAATTACCTTTCGCCTCATCACTGCTTCATTCTGTTTGGAGGGTTGTTTATTCCGATGTCAAGTCTGCAGTGTTCATCAAAAATAAGTTTTGATAAAAAAATTATGGTTTAATGGTCATGCTCTTGTGTAATGAGCTTTCATTCTTTGATATGCACATCTTCAGCCTACACTGAGCTGAAAATATCTTCAATTGCAAGTTAATCCATTAACTCTCACCTCGACCCCTATTATTCATAGATGGCTCTCTGAAACAGACAAAAACATGCTCATTTGTTAAATCAGATGCACAAAGTGATTTCTTTACAGCCATGCTGTCTTTATAGCCGTGTATCAGAATGAGTTCTTCCAGCCTAACCCAGGCTTCATTATTCAACATAAGACCAAATCAAATCAACCCACTTTCAAGGTTAATATCTCTCTAGGACGCTCCTCACAGGGCTACCAGAAATACCTTTCTCTCCATCAAATAGATGATACATCTCTATGGGGAGCATTCAGAGCACAGCAAGCCCCTGTAACTTTGTCACCTGATTACCTTATTGTGGCACTGAGGCTGCAGACTGAAGGTAAATTGGATCACTCTGTCTTCAGCACTCAGGCTTCTCTTTAAGCAGCAACAATAACATTGCCAAATGAGACATGTCAATGCACCTGTTATCATACAGCAGCAACAAATGCTCTTCCTCTTAATACTATGTCCTTTTAGCAAGGTTATTATACAAGCGCCGAACGTAAAAATATGTCTATAAACATACATATTCACTCACACTCTCTGGCTCAAACACAGACACAAATACACTTACAAATATCTCTGCAAGTACATCACATATGCACACACGCACACATATGTACAGTGAGCCCCATAATTCATTGGACAGTGACATGTCCTTTTGTGATAATAATAATAATCTTTATTTATACAGCACCTTTCATACAATGTTTTGCAGCCCAAAGTGCATACAGAGAAAAACAACTTGTAAAACACAATCGAGGTAACTTTGATATTAAAAACAATTATAAATGATAAGATAATCAGAGAACAAATAGATCTCCAGTCATCAGGACTCTTGCATACTTAGTTGATAATAGATAAAAGTTCTGTGAATTCATAAAAAAATACTGTGCTGTGCTTAGGGGGACGGTAAAAGGTTATGAAAAGCACAGGAGCATCACCTTGAAGCACAAGGGAAATATATTCAAAAGCAGAAAAATCCCCAATAGAAATCAATTAGCATGTTATATTGTCAGGATAAATACTTATATATAGTCCCCTCCATTTTTGGGCATAACTTGAAGGGTTGTTTCTCCTGACTAATTTTCTTATTGAACTCTATGGAAAAATAAGTCAGGAGAAACAACCCTTAAAATGATCCATCCATATCTACTGCATATCTGGCAGCAGAATGATGGCTTGAGGCTCGTTTGATACCTCAGACCCTTGATGACGTAGACAAAAAATGTGTCACTGTCCAATGCATTATGGTGCTCACTGTATGTTGGCCTAATACATTGCTTTGGAGTCAGGGAAAAACTGAAACTTCTCAGTGCAGGTAGGAAGATGCAAGAGAAATCACTAAGAAAGACAGGTGGGAGTCTCAGCCATTCTTGGTTTTCTCAGCGAGTTCAGGGTGATCCCTGGGGAAGCTCCAGGGTGTGGCAGTAAAGTTGGATATCATGCTGCGTGCCCTTGTCGGATTAAGTGTCCTATTAGATGGCCCCTTGCCAACACACTGCTGTCATTCATTTTCAACGTTGAAGGGATTTCAAAGGATGAAGATATCACCTTTTGACTGAATAAATAATGAAATTGTAATGATTATATGATGTTCAACAATGAGTTAACCTTGAGCGTGAGCAGGTCTGTTTCGTCAACTGTAAGTAGCTTTTTGCGGTTTTATTAAATCCGCCATTATATTAGCAACCCACCAAGGTGCCAACGCAGTTGGCTTTTAAAGGGAATGGAAGATTTCATTTTGATTGGTTCATTGCATGTTACATCCAAGACACACCTATAATTAATGAAGAAACAACATTCAGCCCATTTGCACCTTGGGCCGTACTTAGCACACAAATAACATGCCACCTAACTAGCAAAGGTGGACTTGGACACGCCCTAAATGCACTTTCGACCAAGTGCTAAGATTGTCAAAATACAGCTCATCGTTTTTTATAGATGTCTCCTACCGCACAATTGTGAATGAGGGAATTTCATTTCTTTGATTTTCATTTTATGTGTTATACTTGTTTTTTTTGTACTTTGTATTGCCGCAGGGCCCCCCTGGAAAAGAGATTTAGGTCTCAGTGGGTACCCCCTGCTAAAATAAAGGTTTGATAATGATGATTGAGTAATTAAGACCAGTCAAAATTCATTGGTCGTTAATGTGTCGGTATCTGCGGCCGCAACAGAACCGCAATATGGCGAATGTTTTGCGTTTCCTTCGTAAATTCGGCCCTAAATGTCACTTGTGTCACACAAGATGTGTGTTATGTCTCAGAGTGCAAATGTTAGATTCTGCTCCTTCAGGTGAGCAGCCACTTGTGCTGTGTCAGCAGGCTTCCAGAGTCACGATGAAGGCAATTATCACGATGAGAAGTATTGTAGGTCTACTGCACGTACTACTATCTACTCCCATTGAGATCAGAAACAGGCAGCAAATTAAGTACGTCACTGACTACAGGATGGGATGGACTTTCTGCTTCTTATACAGATTTCAACATTTCTTTTTTTCATGTAAACATCATGTACAAATTGTCTTTTGGCCTTGGTCGATTAATAGCATTTCATGTTTGGGGAATGCTAGATTTATTTTTGCAGTCAGTCTGCCATTAAATCACATTTGTTCCTTTTCATTTCAGACTAAAGCCTTTTAAGTGGTGTTATCTCTATTACATGAGACAAAAAATCCTTCCTTGAAGGATGATAGCCTTCTGCAGTGACATGCTATTTTTATTTTTTTTAATTTTTTTTTAAAGTTAACAATTTTCAAGTCCTAAGGCCCACCATTGGTGAGAGACATGGACAAAAACACACATCCAGCCATTTTTCAAGTTTGAGAGTTTTAAATACACCCTCAAACGCCAACTGTGAAATAAATCAGCAAAAGCAGCATACAAACACAAGCGGAAAACACAAGTAAACACCTGACAGATGTGTTCATATAGACAGGGCAAAGTCACATGCTTTTGTCAGTGATGTTTACGAAACCAGCCACAGGAAATTCACATGGAGGTGCAGAAATATGAGCCAACATAAACCCAATGAAGCATGCCTTCAGAAAAACATGCTTCCTCATTATGTCTCATCTCATCAAGTCTGGTTGTCATGTTCTTCGATCAGGTTTAATAATTGTCCAAGGGGACATTTGAATAGGGATTAGGAACAAATAATTTTTTTATGTGGTTTCATTTTGAACAAAAACGATATAATAATATTTCCTTTCCAGCATTCAGCCCACATACATTTATGGAATAACAGTTAGAACGAAATGTAAAAATGTAAAATTAAAATTTAATTTACCAATACCCCCCTCCAACTCTCCTCCGGCGCATTGATCTTAGAATTACTTGCATAATTTTATGAACTTATGGCTAACATTTCACGGAAATGGAAACATGTCTCAGGTCTTTTTGTGCATTAGGCCTAAATAGAAGTATTGCCAGATTGGCCTTTCTTCGCAACCAAGTCTAACTTCGCCATTGTGTGGTCTGTTCACTGCAGTTTTTTCCCCCGACTTTCGTTTTGATAAATTTTCTGAAACTGCGTTACCATGAAATAATGATTCATATTTAGTTTAGAATAGATAATACACAAGGTAAACAAATAGACTACCTGATATAAATAAAGCCTATAAAATAATGAAAACTTGTATTTTATAATAATTTATTAATTAAAACAAACCACAATAGTACGATGTCATTGTCCATCGTGATGTTTGGATATCCACATTGTGATGTCAGTAGACATCTTTGGATGGAGCCTTGTGGCTACGTCTGTGCTGTACAGTTACAGCATCAATAACATTTGGCAGGTTGGCAATTTCATTAATAACATAGTGTTCTTTTGCCTTAATGATCCGAGCAAAACAAATAAATAAGCAGTAACGCTTATCTGATGAGGAACTTGATATGCGAGCAAAACATAGAAATAAGCAGTAACGCTTATCTAACGAGGGACTCGGTATCCGAGCAAAACAAAGAAATAAGCCGTAACGCTTATCTAACGAGGAACTCGATATCCGAGCAAAACAAAGAAATAAGCCGTAACGCTTATCTAACGAGGAACTCGATATCCGAGCAAAACAAAAAATAAGCAGTAACGCTTATCTAACTCCCGTTTGTGGAGCGAACAAACAGAAAGAAAAGAAATTCTCAAAAGGCTTAAAGTAAGAGCACTCGTAGGTATGAGTGGAAAAACAAAGAAACGAAAACCCTCTGCTCTGAAATAAGAGCGAAAAGATAACTTTGCTTTCTTTCTAAAATTGTACTGCTAACAAGTCCCGCGTTGAGAAGCAAAGCGGTCGATAGCAGTACAACTTCCTATACCTTTTTTACCGGCTCGAATGTTACGTGAAATAACATGAAAGCAACGAGAAAAGGAGGAAGCGAGGTATAAATAGAGAGAGGAAATGCAGGACAGGTGAACTCACTAATCACCAAGGCGAAAGCAAAACCCGTAGCGGAACACAGAAAAATCCGATAGATTTATAGGCATATGAAAAAACGGAATACTAAGCGCGGATATAAGGGAAGGAAAGCGCGATCCATGACAATTGAAACAACTGCGACATGACTTAAGACAAGGTTTGTGGTGGTTTTAGCACGAGTGCTTAATCCTGCCTCAAGATATCGGTCTAGGGAGGTCCAGGGGCATCCTGGAAAAAATCTTTTCGATTTTAAGAGCCAAATGTATCAATTTGGTGCACTTTGAGATGAAAATTTAAAGACTAAATCCACAATTTTTTGTGATTGGAACATGGAAATAGAATTTTGACTAGTGGACTTTTTTAGAACTACCTAACATGCAGAAACGTGGTCTGACAAAAAATTGTTATGCGAACTGATCGGAACCAATCGCAGACACCAGAAGTGATAGAAATAGGCTTTTTTCGAGGTTGACAGAACAGGGTAAAAGTCCAGCAAACTATACAATATAGACTAGGCAGATTCATAGTCAGTTTCAGGCAGGGGTCAGTGTCCAGCAAACAGGGCAATGCAGAATAAGCAAAAGCGAAGTCCAGGAACAGGTAGGGGTCAGAACCGGGGAATCCGTCAGAGCTGGGGAACAGGAGGGCGAAGGGCAAGAGCAGGGCTAGGACAGGGAAAGACTGGCTGGGAGGAGGGCTGGAGCAGGGCTGGACAGGAACAGGCAGGAGAACATGAACTGGATGGGTAACACAGGAACTCGAAACAGGCAAGGAGCAGGCAGGAATAAACGCTGAAAAGACTGAGACAAGCATGAATGCAGGGAACAATACGATCTGGCAGAGAATACAGAAACAGAGGAGACTAAATACCAAACTAACAAAAAAACAATGAGGAACAGGTGAGACGAAACGAATGAGAAAACACAATTCAGGTGCGGGGAAGTGGAGACACAAAATGGAGAGAGGGAAAACTGAATGTCGGTCAGCAGGGATGTCTGATGTCGCTAATATTCACGCTATGCAAATATAATGGGGTAGGCTCCACAAAATGACTTATGTCACATGAAGGTGAAATATCCCTTTAAGCGCATGACTTCAGTTGGCCATCTCTGAATCTGACCCAAAGAGCCTGCAGTGAAGTGAAGTGGGAAACCCTGCTGTGAACACAGCGGGTTACGTTTTGCGATAGATTTGCATTGTGTTACATTGAGCTGATATTTTTGTGCGAGTGTGTTTGTGTGTGGTTTTATATGTAAGCAGGGGGGAGGGGCATCAAGGAAAGTCATAAGAGAGGGGCTTTTTGAAGTGATAGGGCTACGCTGTGCACAAAGTAGTCTACAGTTTTTATTTGTTCTATATTTTTTTATCAATTTGAAACTGTGGTGGTAGAAATTAAACTGTGGCAACTTTGCTTATTTTAAACAAACAGACAAGACTGATTGATCCATTCATGATGAATTTTCATAATAAACTTTGAGGGCTGGGGAAATTACAGGAGTTTCCCAGGAGAAACAACAAAACGGGAGTACGCCGGTAGACGGCTTTAAAATATGGTACAAACCCGGGAAAAACAGGAGAGTTGGCAAGTATGTCCTGGCCACAACTCATCTTAAAACCAACCTGCCCAGTTCACTAGCTATCAGCAAAAGTTAATTTGCTAGCTAAGCTTAATGGGATTTTAAAGCTTCTCATTCTTTATAATAGCCATACAGATGCATTGTGAGATAGCATACACACATACGTACGTATGTACATACATATGACTTTTCACATTATTTCATACAGAAATCTAGTGGAATATAACATGAATGTGCTTGCGTGCAATTCAAAGATAAACAAAAAAATGTTTTGGGTCTTGATGACAATAAGATATAATGTGCAAATAAAACCTGGAAACAACACCTTTGCTTAAGCAGTGGCGTAGTGGCTTGGGAACTGTGCTTGTCACCTGAAGACTGTGGGTTCAAATTCCAGCTCAGGCAGCTCTACTGTAACCTTGAGTGAAGGTACCTGAATTGCCTCAGTGTAATATCCAGTTTTATAAATGTATGATACATAAAATGTGAACTTACAGGGTGGATTTCATGACCAACATGTATATTACCCAGAATCAGCCCAGTGTCACTTTTGTCTATCATTACAAATTGTGTGTCCGGGAAACTTCAGTCGGGTTTAACGCTGCAGAACCAGTTTTTTTCCGTGCACACTTTAAAACTCCAACAAGATGAAAGTCAAAACATAAATATTTGCTTACTTTACCGAGTAAATATAAGTTTTGCAAAGTCGTGCAGTGTGCATCAAATTTCCATCTGCAAGCAAGTACGTTTGGATGTGCAAAGACCTCACCTTCTCATGTTGCTTGCTCTACCCTGCTGTTATGCAGATACTTTTACAGGGTGATTCTATCCAGTTTAGCATTTCGCTCTGAGCATAATATGTTATGGTCAGGTTGAGAGCATGTATGCATGGGCTCCTTTGCAGTAAATTTGGCCATGGCACTTGTGCATAGCACTACTGTTCGTGGTCTTATCAAAACCCAGATCCTACCAGTGTCTAGTGTGGCTGGGATTCCCATACGATGATGCATAATTAACCGTAGGATCAGACATGGATTGAGCATTTCAGTAAGCAGGGTATCCCCTACCCCATCACTCAATAGCAACTCCTCTGGACTCCTCAGGCCACATCGAGAAACATTGCTTACTAATACACTGCCTGGCCAAAAAAAAAGTCACACACTCTAATATTACGTTGGACTGCCTTTAGTTTTGATTACGGCGTGTATTTGTCGTGGCATTGTTTCAACAACCTTATGCAACGTCACAACATTTATTTCTGTCCAGAGTTGCATTAATGTTTGGCCGAGATCTTGTATTGACGACGGGAGAGTCGAACCACTCCGTAAAGTCTTCTCCAGCACATCCCAAAGACTTTCAATGGGGTTAAGGCAAATTCATGTGTGAAAATGATTCCTCAAGCTCCCTGAACCACTCTTTCACAATTTGAGCCAGATGAATCTTGGCATTGTCGTCCTGGAATATGCCCATTGATGGGATAACCTGGTCATTCAGTACATTCAGGTACTCAGCTGACTTCAGTTTACATGTATAGCTGCATAATGTTGCTGAGCCTAGACCTGACCAATTGAAGCAACCCCAGATCATAACACTACCTCCACATGTCATAGTTTCTCAGCCTGCTCTTCTCTTGTTAGCCACTTCTCTGGGAGCGCTTGTGTAGTGTCTCTTCCTTTTGTTTTTATTGTTTGTTTCGTGTTTTGGTTTTTCTTTCTGCTTAGTGTGTTCACCTTTTCTGTATTTCCTTTCATTATTTAAACCTTGTGTCGTCTTTGTTTGACGCTTCCATATTGCCATTGATTTGACAAGGAAAGCCGGTATTCACGGTATAGGACTGACAGTTTGTTACGACCGTATATCTTCAACTTGTTGTCGCTACACGGGACTTGTTTCGGGTGTCAAAGAGTTTATTAGAAACTTAGAATAGGTTATTCTCCACCCTTTGTTTGTCCCTTTGCCGAACCTCTGTCTCTTTGTCCTAAACAGATTGTCTTCGCCGTCTTCTTTTCTTCTTGTTTGTGTTTTTCAGCTCCCTCGTTGTGAGCTATAGGACTTTGTTTGTTTGTTATGGTCTTAATCTCTAGTGTTAAGAGTTTTTTGCCCAATACGGGTCGCTTTGAGTTTGGTAGCGAAATTTCTCGTTTTAAAAAGAGTTTATTGTTTTCTTTATTATTGTAATGAATTCCCTGTCTGCCGGTTTCCCCCCCCGCTTTGTGGTGTTCATTAGATAGAGCACCCCCCCCGCTTGGTCGTCTCGCGGCTTCTCCTTCGATCCCCTGACACCAGAGGTTTGAGGTAGTGGGCACTATGCATGATGACGCAGGCTTTTTTTTTTTTTTTTTGGCCAGCAGGCAGGCAGGACCACCCACTACCCCTTGGCTGTGACATATTAATTTATACTGCTTTTTTTTTTTTCTGTTGCTGTCACTGTGTGGTTAATCAGAGAGAGAAAAATAAGCCCTCAAAAAAAAAATCACAAGGGCTGGTCAATAATTTCAATTGTTTTCATCCCATGATGGGGGGGGTTATGGTCAACCCTCAAAGATTTTGTATTGTGTTGATTGTAAATTCAATACACCATAACCTTGTAATCTACCTTTAAATTCACCACCAGAATACTCCTGATCTACAGCTAAGAGTAATTTCTGTGCCTGGTGCACATATTATTTCATATAGTTACTCCTATTCAAAGTAATTTTGAGCTTAATGCTTTTCAGCTTTTTGTTTTTTGCTGAAAATACAGACTGAAACCCTGAATTGATTTTGGTCATGTGCTTCCTGTGTGTACATGAGATTGCATTGAAAAGTTGTGCCAGGGGGGAGTGAGTTCAGCATAGGAATGAAGGAAATGCATTTCAGGTGTTTGAATCACAGTTTCCTCATTCCTCATTATGGGAACATTTTTAAATTTTTTTATCATGCAGTCAAATGCTTCTGTCTTGCAGTACCCATAACCCGTGGCATAGCCAGGAATTGTTTTTATGATGGCTCTGAGCAAAAGCAATCGGGCAATTTCCTTTGATCAAATAGGCTACGCACTCCAACAGACAGCTTATAACAAACCGTAATTCAACGGTTTGCATGGGAACACCCCTACAACAATGTTGATCCCATATACAGAATAATCAAACACTAAATTACTTGTCTGTCTTTTCTATACAACAAAATCTATAGTATAAATCTGGTCATATGTGATCTGGCTCCCAATATGACCAGATAAAGTTGTGAGACGTTCAACGGACAAAGTGCACACAGCATCATTTATGAAAGAAAACGGAACGTGTATAGCACAGAATCCAATTACTTATCACCCTGCAATGGAGAGGCAAGGGAAATTAACGTAAAAGCCAATGCTGATTAAAGCCAAAACCTATACCATGGCGGGCACAAAAACAATAAAAAACACTAAATAAACACAGTATTCAAACTTAGGCCTACTTTTGATGAGTTTGAATTAGTGTGTGATGTTTTCTACATGACAAGACACAGACGTCGGGGCTTGATGTTGAATATGTTTATAATGTCATCATTGTTCAAAAAGAATTTCTGAATATTTCTATAAAATTCCCTTTGTTAAATGGCTGTTCCATTGCCCTATGCCCTCAAAGTGGAATATCTTGGTTTGTACACATCATTATGATGTCTAATACCACTTCCACATACTGGCGGTGTCTCTCTATGAATTAAATGTTCATCATATCACCGTGCAGTTGATTTAATACCGTCCCAAGGCTGCATGGGTCATGGCTCGCTACGTAAGCCTCTGACTTGGCAAGTGCTACATAATGCTGTTTGCAGTTCTCGTGTTTTGAACAAGCCTAAAATACTTCCATTTAAATCCTTCTAATGAAGACAAACTAATGAAGATCTAATGAAGACAAACTCTGTTCGCACCTCCAGAAAGTGTCTGCAGACTTACAATAGGCTACACTGCCCCCTAGCTTTACTGTACTTTACTTCCCCTGGTAATATCTTACTCGCAATCTTCTCCAAGTGTGACTTTTAAAAAAAGTCAAAAAAGTAAAAAAAGTTTAGTCATGTTAGCTAAAGGGATGTCCCATTTTAGTCCCCTCAAAGTTAGGATGTGACGTTCCCTAGGGATGTCCTAAAAACATTACTTAAACGTTCAACATTACTTAAAAATCTTAGGAAGGTTACTGCTTGGTTACAATATGACATTTAATTAGAATTTTTCGGGGACGTTCAAGCAATGTCCCTATCCAGTTATGATATGATGTTGTGCTCATAACATTCATGGGACATTCAGGGACGTTCCTGCAACGTCTGTTACTGGTTACAATATAACGTCATGTAATGAATGTCTAGGGGAGGTTACTAGAACATCCCGGGAACATTCTCTGTGACGTCCATGTAACATTTAGAAAACCCTACAAAAAGACGTCATGGCAACGTCATGATGACATTTCGAGACGTTCAGGGGACGTCCTGGGAACCTAATTTTGTTAGCTGGGTAGCTTACTTGCAATAAGCAAGCAGTGATGGCGTAATAATGACCTCTAGTGCCTTTTAGATAAATTTGAAAAGGTTCTGACAGCGACATGATAACCAATTGCATTACCTCCCCATTGCATTCAGGAAACTTTTTTATTGGTGAGAAATATATTATGATTTAAATTGCTTAAAATAGTAACGTGCAAATTTTCGAGACTGTCGGCAGAACATTATTTCAATAGCGGCAAGCGGCAACATTAATATTTTTTCACCTATAGTGATTATTGAAAACACTTATTTGCTAAAATGTGATTATTTTTTTTTGTAATTTGAAGTTTAATGGTATGTATTTTAATAACTTTGGACTTTGAGTGGGCCTGGGATCAATCAAGGTCAGCACAGGCCCAGCCGGGCCCACCTGTGGCTACGCCCCTGCCCAGAACAAAAACTTTGGAAAAGATTTTACCCTCACCTGTGGCCAATTCTCCAGTGAAGAAGACATGTGGAAATGCAGTTTTTGTAGAGTTTCAAAAAATTTAAGGGAGGCAGAGAGCACTTTGAAATATGCTGCCAGCTTTCAGGCTTATTCAGACAGACATCTCCAAAAAGAAACGGATGCATTGCTTATAGTTTTGCAGACACCTTAACTAAACATGAAAGTAGCGTTTATAAAGTGGAACTATAAGGGGGTGGTAATGTTTTTCAGTGAACATCTACTGTATATATTATGACCATGCATATGACCTCTTTGCTCCTCATCTCCACATCTACATTGGTTGAAGGTTTTCTGCACAAAACACTTTTATTAATGTTTGAGTGTCTGAAATGCATTGTTCAACTTGAATTTGTGAATTGAAGCGACTAAAAACCGTTTGATCACATCGTTTTTCAGATTGATTAGTGAATCATCGTAAATCATTATGTTATTTTGATGATATACTGTCATGGTTTCTCAGCCTGCTCTTCCTTTATTTGCCACTTCTCTGTTGAGCGCTCGTGTAGCGTCCTCTTTCTTTTGGTTTTCGTTATCCGTCCTGTGTTTTGGTTTGTCTTGCTACTCAGTGTTTTCACCTGTACCGCATTTCCACTCCTTATTTAAACCTTGCGTCTTCTTTGTTCTACGCTTCCATATTGCCATTTGTTTGACAAGGAAAGCCGGTAATCTACGGTATAGGACTGACAATTCGAATCGACCGTATCACTTCAACTTGTTGAAGTAACACAGGAATTGTTTCCGGTGTCTTTAGAGTTAGCTAGGAATCTTAGCTCAGTTTACTCTCTGCCTTTTGTTATTTCCCTCTCGGGACTTCACTGTCTCCCTGTCCTAGACAGTTCTGTCTTCGTTGTTTCTGTTTGCCTCTTTGTTTGTTTTTCCGGCTCTCATTCGTGTGACCGAAAGTCTTTTCTTTCTGTTGTATTGTACTAAGCTCTAGCTTTTGTGTTTTCAGTTTAGCTGCGGTTACTCTCGTTTTTAGGAGAGTTTATTCTTTTTCTCTCATTGTTTTATTCCCTTGTTGCGGGTTTCCCTCACGCTTTTGTGGTGTTCATTCCTGAGCACTTTAAGAACCCCACTGTCGCGTTGGGTCCTTCGTTCTATACGCTACCCTGACAGAATATGGAAGCCAACAGGGAGGTAACAGCGACAGCTCCAAATCTGGGGCATAGATAGACAGCTATCTCCAGCCACGAGGAGGGCATTAGGGCTCTTCAAGCCTCTGTTCAAGCCCTACACACCCAGCAGGTGCAGTTTTTTAGTCAGCTACGTTATCAGGGCGACGGTCTGCGCGAATTGGCGGACAGCATCCGTTCTTTAATTCTCACCATCACACCTCCTCCAGTTGCACTAGCATCAGCCTCTGTAGCACAAGCACCTATTCCTGTTGCACAAGTGTCCCCTGATCCCGCCGCTATTCCCATCCCATTGGCTCTCAAGGAGCCTAAGTTACAGTTTCCGCTTTACTATGGGGGGAGACCGGGAAGTGTAGGGGGTTTCTTACTCAATGTTAAAAAAAAATTAAGTCGCAGCCCTCTCGTTTCTCCACCCAGGAGTCTTGGGTTGCGTTCATGCTCTCTCTTCTTATGGGCACTGCTCTCGCTTGGGCGGATCCCTTAATTAGGGCTAATTCTCCAGTTATCTCCACCATGGAAGAGTTGATGGAGGAGATGGCGTCGGTCTTTGACCATAACGTCTCCGGTCATGAGGCGGCTATGCGACTGACCTATCTTCGCCAGGGCACCGACACGGTGGCGTCATTTTCCATTGCATTTCGAGCACTTGCAGGGGAGACTGGGTGGCCCGACGGACCACTTAGCTCTCTTTTTCTTAAAGCACTCTCCGATCCCGTTAAAGACGCCCTTTCTGCGCTCAAACCGCCCAATTTGTTTGGTGCTTTGGTGTCCATGGCTATCCGGGTGGACAACCGCATTAGAGAGAGATAAAGAGAGAGACTCACTGAGGTATGCAGGGGTTGTCGTCACTTTACTTACCTCTTCCTATGGCTAATCTGTTCTCCTCGTTTTCTGAGGAGCCCATGCAGATAGATGGGGTGGCAGTAAGCAATCTTAAACGCACTAGGTCGAAAAATGCATGGTGCCGATATTGTAAACACACTGGACATCTCAGAGACCAGTGTTCCAAACTAGCGGGAAAAGAGGAGTCTCGCTAGGGGGATCGAGGCCCTTAGTGAGACCTAACAACACCTGTTTTCAAACCAAATTATTAGTGCAGCTGAGTTGGAAGAAGCACTCCACCAGTTGCATCATGTTTATCTATTCCAGGTTGTTCGAGTCTCTCATGGACATCAAGTGGGCTAAAAAGTAGAGCATTCCCTCAGTTTTCCATCCCTCCCCACAGTTTGTAACGGCTCTTGACGATTGGCTATTTGGGTACGGGTTCCATCCACGGGTTACCAGCTTTTTAATGTTGGATGTTTTATTCTGTGGTCATACGGAGGGTATTAAATTTTTTTTAGTGGATTCACCCACATACCCTCTTGTACTGGGTCACTTGTGGTTAGTTCAGCACAAGCCGCATATAAACTGGGGGGCCGAGGGTCCGGTTATTCTCCACTGGGGACCGTAGTGCAGACACCACTGCTCTAAGAGTAGACCGCTCAAATCCGGAGGTTCACTCCGTTCCTTTTCCGATTCCAGTTCTGACAGCGAACAGGAGGAGGAGAGTACTCTTTTTGGTGCTCACGATGCAGTGGCGTCGTCTCATGACACCAGGAGGAGTCTTTCCTGGGACTCGTTTGCTGACTGGCTCAGTGTGTGGGAGGAGGAGAAATCCTCTTCTGAGATCATCTCACTCGATTCTTTCTCAGATTGTGAGAGTACTCAGATGGGCAGGGCTTTTCATTTTCCGTTTCCGGCTAATGTTCCTCAGCAGTATACAGATCTTGCTGAGGTCTTTAGTAAGCAACCCGCCACTTCTCTGCTTACTCATAGGCTGTATGATTGCGCTATTGACCTATAGCCAAGCACGGTCCTTCTTAGGGGGGCGCTGTACTCATTATCAGTTCCTGAGAGTACCGCTATGAGATTATAAATTGAAAAATCTCAAGCTAACGGCTTCATCAGACCCTCCACATCGCCGGCAGAAGCTGGGTTCTTCTTTGTAAAAAAGAAAGACGGTAGTCTCAGGCCATGCATTGACTACAGGGGACTCAATGCAATCACGATCAAGAATTGTTATCCCCTCCCTCTGATGAATTTGGCATTTTAACACGTCCAGGGGGTGTCTATTTTTTCTAAACTCAACCTGCGCAGTGCTTACTAGGGATGTTCATAACGACTAATTTCCCTGACGTTTAAACGGAAGTTTAAACATAGACTAGTCGACTTGTCTAAAAGTAAGAAAACACTCTGAAAACAGTCAAAATTTATTTAAATTTAAATTGAAAATTGAATCTATAAGCTCAAACATTGTCCGAAAAAATATTGCGTATATTATAAGAGCCATTTGAAACCGCTAATCACATTCTTCAATAACCAAATCGTATTTTAAATGCCACTGAAATATGTGGCACTTTGCGCCTTGCATTATGAACATTGCACATTATCCTACAAAACATGACAACAACTCACTAAATAAAAGTTAACAAATAACATTTATTGAAAACAATATTCAACGTAACAAAAATTTTTTAGGAAACGTGCCTGATTATTACAACGGCATTTTCATTGGGTGAATGCGATCGCATAGCAAATACAGTAAAAAAAAAAAAAAACGGTCATCAGAAAAACTGCCAATAATAGGCCCACAAAAAAATAACAATTAGGCCTACTGATCGACGTGACAGTAGATTAGTTTTATTGGGCTATTCAACAATGTGATAGGCCTACTTACTCTTTCCACCTCGCTGGTTTAACTTGCAGGGTGAACAAGTTAATACGTTTTGTTTTTTTCCTTCGTTTTTTTAATTATTTTTTTTAATCCGGCGTTGTTAAAATTAGTAACGGATGCTCATTTTTTTATAAAGCAACATTTGACCAGGAAAACATGACATTTCAGTGCAAATTATGTGAATATGTTATTTAAATGTGTACATTAATAAAATAATAAGTTTAACAGACTTGTATTTCTGGTGCCGACTAGCGAGGGCAGCAACGTTTACTCGACTATATATCGACTAAATGCGCACATCCCTAGTGCTTACAACCTCATTCGCATTCACGAGGGGAATCAATGGAAAACGGCGTTTAACACCCACTCGGGACACTACGAGTAACAGGTAATGACGTTCGGGCTCACTAGCGCCCCCTCAGTTTTCCAGGCACTAGTGAACGATGTCCTTAGAGAGATGCTTGAGAAATCGGTTTTTGTGTATATCGACGACATTTTAATTTTTTCTCCTGATCTTCCTACTCACATTCTCCACGTCAGGCAGGTTCTTAACAATCTGCTCAAAGCTCAGCTTTTTGTGAAGGCAGAGAAGTGTGTTTTTCACACAAAATCTGTTTCTTTCCTGGGGCTCGTTGTGGCAGACGGCAAGGTTCAAATGGATCCCGAGAAAGTCTTGGCCATTAAAAACTGGCCTACTCAGTCTTCTCTTAAGCAGGTACAATACTTTTTAGGCTTCGCCAATTTTTATAAGAGGCTTATACATAATTTCAGTGCGGTAGCCGCTCTTATTACTGCGCTCACTAAAAAGACCTCCTCCTCTCGGTTCCTATGGAATTCAAGGGCCGAATTGGTGTTTTCTGAACTTAAAAAGCGTTTAACTTCCGAGCCTATTCTCATCACGCCCAACCCTTCCCTCCCTTTCGTGGTTGAGGTGGACGCTTCTGAGTTGGGGGTGGGAGCGATTCTCTCTCAGTTATCTCCTATAGAACACAAGATGCACAAGATTCGTTATCCGTCCCATGTTTTGGTTAGTCCTGCTACTCAGTGTTTTCACCTGTACTGCATTTCCGCTTCTTATTTAAACCTTGCGTCTTCTTTGTTCTACGCTTCCATATTGCCATTTGTTTGACAAGGAAAGCCGGTAATCTACGTTATAGGACTGACAGTTAAAATCGACCGTATCACTTCAACTTGTTGAAGTAACACTGACTTGTTTCGGGTGTCTTTAGAGTTAGCTAGGAATCTTAGCTCAGTTTACTCTCTGCCCTTTGTTCTCTGAGCTATGCTAGTGAAACTCAAGATTAAGTTTTATGCAGGTATGAACATAATAACTGCATGACAATGTGATGACATTATTTTGACCATTTAATCTTGAGTTTCACTAGCATAGCTGCTAATAACATAATAATGACAAGTTAAAATGCTATAACTTTATTTGACATAGTCTAAACATTGTCATGACACTGGCATGCACCTCACAACCACAACATACATTTTGTTAATTTCCTATAACGGGTATAAGGACAATGCAAACAAAAAAATTTAAAATAACAAGATTAGCACAGTGACATGAAACTGTCTTGATGGGAATATATCCACCTGTATTTTAAAGGAGTTGTTGCAGGGATGAATTTCAGAAGGTGTGGTTCTTCCAGAGGTTAAGGTAGATTTCACAGCAAATTAACATTTTAACTCATCCCAATCAAAAGAATATAAACTCTTGACGATGTGTTCTAGTATGAGGTATCACTATTTGGCAACTGGCACATAGTGGCATTGCTTTCAACCAATAACGGACATAGTAATTTTCAAATGTCATGGGAAATCAGTGTTATGACACCCCTGTCATAGTGAGCTTTCGATGCAGGTTATTATGTCAGTTGTGTCATAACACAAATTGCAGATTTTGTAATAACAACACTATGCCGTAAGGAACATGACACTTCATGACAGGTGTTATGTCATGGTAATGACACTGTCATTTCCATGTCATGACGACCACTGTCAAATAAAGTGTTACGGAATATTCTAGTAAGTTATAGTAGCCTATTTTTGGTATATTTTTTATAGTTAGCTTGATAGTCTCTTGTTTTTTGATAGTTTGTTTTTCAGTCTAGCTTAGCAAGTAGCTATAGTTTATTTAAAATATATATATATATATAGTTTACTAAAAATAAATATATAGTATAAAGCATAGTTGAGCCAGGAGTTGTAGTATATGCATGCTACACGTTTATCTTTGCAACATCCCTACAACAAACATTTTGTTTTAGAGAGAGTTCAGTGCAGTGACCACATGTGCACCCGTTGAAATAGAAACCAATATTGTTGATACCTTGCAGGTAGTGTGATTGCCTATAGCCTGTTTAAAATGAGTAGCCTACATGGCATGGGTAATTTGTACGGCGTGTGATTTGTTGTTTACTGGCCGCATCATTGAGTAGGTTTGATTTAGAGAACCGGTGCGCCGTTACGCTCACATTGGTTACGCTCCCCGGAAAAGTTTTTTACCTCGTTTTGCTGGTTTGGGGCTAAGGCCTGTTTTTTTGCTCAATTTTCCTTCTGTTTCTCTGTGCTGCGTCTTTGTGACAATAGTAAAAAGCGCTATACAAATACAATTGAATTGAATTGAATCAAGTACGTGGTTGTTGTAAGTTGCACACAATCAGTGCTTATCCGGTTAACCCGGTCCATGCCCGGGTGCTTAATCGAACCCTCTCACTATAAGCCCAAACAAGGCTATGCGTGCCGCCTGCCTACCACTCCAAAACATTGCCCATCCTCTCATTCTCCACCATTGCGCTGCTTTGGCCACTACTTCGAGCTCGGCAGCAGCTGGAGTTAGCGTGTTTGTGTGTATGAGTGAGAGAGGTTTCGAGAGTGAGTGGAAGAAAGCAGCCACTGTGAGTGCTGTCCAGAGTAGAATGAGCTATAGGCTACTAATGAAAAATATTGCTGGAGCTCAGCCCCTATATTACTATCTTATCACGCTCAGATTTTGGCATTTTTCAAATTTCAAAAGGGAGCGGGGTCTAGCTAAACCAGCGCTACCCTTTAAGTGGTAACGGTCCCACCCACTTTCTGAAGCGTGTGTTCGTAAACAAACCGAGCAAGTTAGCAAAAAAGTTAGTAACAGTTGCTAGTTTTCTCAGAAAATATCTTCTTCAAAATCAAATCAATCAAAATTTGTTTCAAAAGTTCGGTTCAGGATGTCGTGATTTTACATATGGGCATAATCCACATTGTTTGCATTCACTTATGTGGTAAAAGTGTTCTTTTGAGACCAGTTTCGCCATGCGATGGGAATGAATAAAGAGAGAAAAAACATCATTCTTCATTGGCCAGTTGCTGACTGGAGCAAGTCATGAAGATGAGCGTGAATATTACGACTCATATCGGGGCCAGGTAGCTATACCATATTATGTTCTAACAAAGTTCAGTATGCCTTTAATGCTTCTGCACTACTTGCTAAATTTTCTTCGTCTGAACCTCTGCAACAAACTTTGATGACTAAAAGACATGAGTCTTATTACCAACCCCACTATAAATTGGGCAGTGCTACTGCAGGTGTCCTACTGCAGCACTCGCTGTCTACACTGAAGACAAAGCTCCCTAGTCAATGGAACCAACCTCATATTTAGTCAGGCCCCTTGGGGTGACAGCACTGTCCACACTGAATATTCATGTGCTCTTTCAGTTTTAGGAAATCATAGTCTCTTTCTTTTTAGAGGAAACACTCTCAACTGATCGAGAGGCATCAGTCTTATTATCCAAGATACTGGCAAAGCTGGGTATGTCTGCTGTGGGTTTCAAAGCACAGTTTCACCCACCCACATGGCATGACAACTGATACAATTAGGCATTCTATTCAAGATCTGTAGGCAACACCTTCTGCAGTGAATGTCCACATGCTATCCAAACTTCACTATACTGTATATTGCACCCTCTGCATTACCTTTATGTATGTCTGAAGAAGCTTGTTCTGTTTTTATTTTATTTAAAAGTCTCTCTTGGTCTTTGGGGTCTTGTCAGTCATCAGGGCTGAAGCGTTGAACAGGCAAGTCAGTTGTGCCCAGCGTGCTGCAGGCTGCCCTGGTTTTCTCAGAAACAACTTATTAATTAGGATGGTGAAGTGTCCTTCTGTGCAGACCAGATGATGGAAGCACATTGGCCCCTTTACAATATGGAATGCCCTCCAGTCTGTGCCACCCCCAAAATGGATCTGCACATTTAACATGTTTTAAGGAAAATTACATGTTTGTAAATGCAGAAAAAACAGGTAGGAAGTGAAGGAAGGATGCGGCGGCAATATAGAGTAGTGGTTAGGCTTTGGTTACTAATGGTTAGCACTTAGCCTGAATTCAGTAAAAAAAAAACAAAAAAAAAAACAATCAGCTGTATTAATGGATTGCATGGAAAGAACAAAATAAGTACATTTCAAAAAAATATAAAAAAGAGATCATCTATATAGTCAAACAGATCAGAGTCAGATTGCATTGAGGATTTATGGTGCGTAAAAACAACGGATGAGTTGTGAACACGGCGTAAGTAGAATGGCAACAAGTTATAGCAGAGACAGGTATCTATTGGCATTTGGCATATTGGCAATATATGAAAAAAAAGAACAATGTATTAAAAACCTACCTAAAACGTACACAGTATTAATTTAAAAAAAGCATTAAATCCAAAAAATGTTTATTGATTCTGACAACCTTGATTTATGTTGTTAATGATAAAATAAAATAAAAACCAACAAGAATAAGTAAAAGTAAAATTGAGGATGCAAAAAGTAACTATAAATTAAAATATACTTATTGGAAAACAATGCACACTTTCCCTGATGAGGTAAAAAAAAACTTGGCTCAGTGATGGACCCCACAGTCCGAAACCTATGCCAGTGTGAAGTGTCCTGCTGGGCAATGCATTTATTTAGCATAAGGTATAGAGGGTTTCGGTCAGCTAGGTATTTTCCATGTCATTGCACATTAGTGGACTGTTCTGAGCAGCTGCTAAAGTTTGGCTGTGAAGCTCAGCTGGTGAAGTGCAGACTAAAAAAAAATGGCAGCTTTTAAAATGTGCTTCGTCTACTGGCTCCATAATTGCAATGGCACAGTTTACAACGTCAATTGGAGATTCCAATTTATCGAATAAAAAACAAAAAGGGGATACAATGTCAAAGTATACAAGCACACTTGCTCGCACAGGCTACACAATGTTTTTAATAGTTAACGGAAGCTTACACTCCACATGTATCAGTGTATGGATTCTGAATGACTATTATTAATGCTCACTGTACTTTTTACTAATATGCAGGAACATTTCATTTCAATTGAAGTTCACATTTTGTCTCTCAGGAGAACGCATCAGTGCATAGATGCTGAATTACTATTATTAATGCGCATTGTATTTTTTACTGATATGCAGGACTGTTTCAGTTCAATGGAAATTCACGTTTGTCTCTCACGAGAACGCACTACTGGTAATTTTTATGATAGGCTACATCTTTTTTTTCAGGGCACACAATATTGAGAGCCCATGTGATTCCTAATCCGAATTCCTGCTAAAATCCATGTCAAGATTTTCCAAACGCACTGTTTCGGAGGTGCAGTAGCATCGGGGTCGACGTTAGCTGCAGAGAGAGAGAGAGAGGGGCAATGCGCTCGGCGCACTAGTTTGTTGAAGTATATATCCTGCGCGTGTGGTTTCGCCAAGGCGGATTAATTCGTGTTGTGTGCACTACGGCTGCTTCTTGTCACTCATTCTCTGAGCAGCCTGCGAGCCTACCCCAAGAACGGCTAAGGAGCATTTCAGAAAAATATATATTAAGAAAAAACAGAGCAAAAAAATACTCATCCACCAAAAGCACTCGCAGATTTCTTCGAGGAACATACCTTTGTAAGAGATTGCAATGCTTCAAACCAGGGATCTCGTCTGGGCATTGCTTTTCGTTGGCACTGCAGGTACGTTAAGATTGAATTTAAAAAAAACTGTTGTAACGTTACTCTGCTAGCTAGCTAGTTTTAATAAATTAAATTAATTACTTCAAAACCAAAAGATGGTTTGTAACGCACATTTTTATAAAATCTGCAAGAACGTTAGGCTACTGGAAAGCATCCTTGAATTATGGACCACGTTGCGTTGTAGCAACAGTCATCTTTTAGTTTATTCAAACGGGAGCTGTCCCTTCTGAATGTTTCGGTGATCGGCGTGGAAACGCTTTCTCTGTGAAACTGTCTATCCCTTCATAGATTGCGTGCTTGTCTTGGTAACATAGCTGGCAAGCTACCTTTTTGTGATGTAAACATCTGTATGGTATACAAACGATGCCACATAGTCACCCTAGGAGTTTGTTAATTGTTTACATTTGTTGTTTTGTTTGGTGTAGTGTACAAGAAATACACTAAGTTCTGTTCACTAGCAAGGAAGCTTTGTGCTTGAAGCGCATCCCCATCTCCTTGTGCTTGCATCAGTTGGTTAGACTGTGTGACAAACGCGGAGACCGTGCTTGCCAAAAACAAGGAGTCAAACTGATGTTTCTTTAAAGTGGATTTGGGTATTTTCCAGGAGTTACTGAAAAAGCATGGCTGATCATTTTTTATCAAAAAATACATACATATTCTAAATGTAGTTATATGTGGCTTCCATTCGCAGATCAGGTCATCAGACAGCCAGGAGAAAATTGGAGAAATAAAATGAAGTTTCATAACCTTGGAACAAATAAAAAATAATAGGCTCCCAACCTTATTAAGTTAGCTTGAAAGCTGGCTAGATCCTCCTCGCTGTGAAATATCATCAGGCATTGGGCTCGACATAAACTCAGATTCACCTAGCTAGTCCAAAGAAGCTTTGCGCTGGTTCTTTTTTTCCACATATTTCGAGTTAGCCTACTGGTTTTTACAGTTGAAACCGATAAAACCTTCTCCAGCATAGTCATCTTTTTTAAAATATTGCTATTATTTTGATATATTTTTCATGATCGCGCGTTCTCATGTGAGTCTAGTACACAACAACTAGCTAGGTTACTCGACTAGTCTGCTATGGGAAGGTGTGGACGAGTAGTTACGTTACTGTAGCTAAGTAACGGCTTGCTACCACCCGTCTGGTTGCACAAGGTAGCGTAGCTAGGGCTATTGTTTAAGTATGATGATGTGTGCTACTATGCAATTTGCTGGCTTGGGTGAAAAACTGCAGGTTACTTGCGCGTAAAAGCTCACTAACGGCGAATCGATTTATGTGGTGGTGTTTTCCCATTTTGGTCAGTGACTGAATGGTCATCTCGCAGGCTAATAATTTAACTTCGAGCAGACTAGCTAGACATCTAAGGGTTTTGTAAAATATCCGTGTGCTGCGTAATGTTTGCTCGCGAGATGGAGAAAAACATAAAGTGTAGCCCCAACTATGTATGGACACAATGGCGATCAGTTTCATGAATTGAGTGTTCTTAGAAATTAGCACAAAGTCACTCCTGCAAATACATGAAAATATGAACATTGAAGCCTCGAAAATAAAGCCAGTTGATAGCAAGCTGCGTTGGACACAAATAGATAGTGGACCCCATACTCCCTATGCACAAGGTGAATATAATCCCGACCAATCAGAGTGCAGGGGGCTTGGGCGGGAACAGACCGTTACTTTTATTCCGACCAGGGAAGGATCTGTTTGTTTACTGAGTGTATTATTTTCAAACACGCAGGTTAAACCCAAACATAGTAGCTCGAGTGTTTTATAGCTTTGGTCTAGCAATCTGTTTATTGGTGGTCGTGTGCCTGTGCAATTTGCATTCGAAAATCTGAAACGCCGCATTTATTTAAGATGTAGCCTATTTAACGAAAATGTTTCGGTATGTTTAATTTGCACAGCAAACAACTGAGAAAATATTTTCGCGTAGGCCTAGCGGTCAGTAACCTACAGTGTGCAATTAAAATTCACAGACTACATTTGCTCTGCCGTACATTTTAGGGTGGAAATGGAACGTGTGGTGTCTTTTCAGAGAGTGTAATTCCAGCAAGAGCTTTGTGGCCGAGTAGGCTAACGTTAGTTATTGGAGCGGAGTGGCTGTAGACTGTAAAACTGAAGCCTAAAGTTTGGTTTCTTGATTAAAATAAAGAAAAAAAGTAAACGGGGGTATTTACATTGCCCATGTTCATATTTTTCGAACATAAATTTTACTAGAACTGTAATCAAGTGCATTTTGAGAAAAGACCAAATGAACAAATACTAAATAAAGACTTGCAGCTATATCCGACGGTCGACACCTGCTACTACTATCTCAAACCTACAGAACGGACACCCGGGAGCGAACCATGTCGTGGAGTAGGCTAGGTCGAATTCAGTTCAGTGTTTAGTGTTAAGCGCAAGCAATACAAATTAGTGAGGGAAAATGGTGTCACGAACGTCAGTTTTCATTTAAATGCACGTTTTTCTACATAATTTAGATTGAATGTTGCATATCATCGTCAAATATTGTTTGTCATAAGCATCCATCATACTGTAGCTGGTTCGCTGAACGTGTAGCTATTGTTTTGCCATTTTCTCCCACCCGACTTTAACAAGTAGCCCTTGACAACGGATATGTCCCAGGGTGATTCATCTTATGCAGGTGTTGGTTTGTTTCTCTGAAGCACTCGGCTTTCTATTGACGGAGGCATCGAAGATGTGCATCTGATATTTGTTACAGTGGAGCGTTGCAGAATATGGGGCCGGCAGTCGTGCGTTGTTCTGCGCTGACACGCACTGTAATGTCGCGATGCAGCTGCTCGGCCATGTACTTGACATTAGACGCCTGAGTGACAGACAAATGCAGGACTGCTGTTCCACTGGCGTCACATTCATAGGATTCCAGGCGCTGCCCGTCTGCATATTTCTGGATATAATATGTCCAATGGTTACATTTTTACGTTGTTTTTATTGTTTAAATAACATTAAAGGGGAATGTACAGGAAACTCGATGTGGTTAAGTAAACACGGTTGCGCAAAAAGCCACGTCTTATGTAGAATGGACAAAGAAAAGAATGTTCAGAGGCGGGGGTTTGGTTGGTTAGACGTCGGGGTTGGTTAAACACTGTTTATAAGTGTCGAGTATGCAATTTAGCATAGGCCTCTGCGAAGGGCAAGAGGTTTAAGAGTAGTCAACAGTTGGGGGGGAAAACAAACAAATCTACGATGGATAACATCTGGGGCTTTAAACCTCTGCGGGAAGTTCAAAGCCACAGTGAAAATGAAATGTACTATTTTTAAGCAGGGGAAATTGTAAAGACCTAACAAGAGAAAATTATAAGGTTATGCATTCCTTTGCTTGGAAAGGAGGTGAATAAAAGATCCAGCTGTTGGATTTTACAAACTTTCTCCCAGTTCAGAAAGCAGAATTTAAAGTGGTACTTCCATTCATTTGGTGCTGGGGCTGCACATTTGAATCAGACTATAGTTTAGTACAGAGATTAGTCTACATAAAGACATACACTTTAATAAAGTCTGAAAACCTACTACTGGTAAAGGCTTTGATGTCTGGGAAATGTTGCAGGTATAGGCTAAAGGTTTTATCAAAGGTTTATGAAAAACCTTTTTTTTTCTTCCCCTTTTGAAGATGTTTTTAGTTAATTTATAGGGCAGGTTCTCTTGTCTTCCTAGCTGTGACTACTTCATCTGGGTAATTATACGTATTCAGTTGTCTGTACTGACTGGCCATTGATCCAAACAGTTGTTTTTAAATAGGTTTTTGAAAAAATGATGAGGCAACAGCAGGCCTTTTCCTTCAACCTGTGCTCAACCCACTGCCTTTGGAGCTCAATGTTGGATTTCCAGCAAATAACATCTGCAGTGTATAGTGAGTAGGCAAAAAATGATACGCATCTGGCTGTTTCTCTTTATTTATTTGTTGTTAAATTGTATTTCTTTCCATCTTTTCTATTTTATAACAATGTGGTGTTTTTGCATATTAATACATGTGTGAATGGAGACTGGGCTAATTTGCATTGTGTAAGCCCCCAAAGGCCTCCCATGCACAGAGTGCTTGAGAAAAAATAAAGGAGGGAACTGGGGTTTGTTACATTTGAAAGCGACCCCCACTGTCCGACTCACCCGTCCACCCGTCTACCCCCTGCCTCAATTTCTCTGAAAGAAAGGCATTCTCTCCATTCAAGTGGAGGGGATCTGAATGGGAAGGGGCTGAGGGTGGTCGTATATGGTGGGACAGTTCTGCCTAACGCCAAACCCTTACTATTGGTGAGTATGTGTGTAGCAATTGGGGAGGGGCATAATGGACATGTGCTTTATTGTCATTACCTCCTCCCAGCTACAATGGGAGTGACTCATCAGTCTATGATGTAATCCCTAGCAATGGCGCTTTGCTCACCCTGGGGTTTAGAAAGCCCTCCAGTTCATTAGCTGTGTCTGTGCACATCCCAATGCTAGCAGGTGCTTTGGGTACTTTCAGTGCCTGTTGTATTTTAAAAACAGCCCTTTCCCATGGGAGATCAGCATAAGGCAGCATGCATTGAGGAGCACTATTAGATTAATTCTTCTTTAAAATGACTGAACAGGGCTTAATTTAGGTAATGTTGATGAAAGTAGTGCCACAACTAGGAGAGCTGTTGCTGAGATTGGTTTGCCTGTTGACTCAATTTGGCAAGGACGGAACATTGGTGTCATACAAGGACAACGTTGCCCACAATCACTGAAATTGTATTGGCATTGTAGTTCCAGCAGGGCTTGATTTGAACGCCACTGGGCAGGGTGGGTGCAGGAAAGTACAATTTAAGTTTTGAGAATGGAACACAAGCAGCATCAAACGGTACCAAAGTGCCTTATGTGGCCATAGATTTACAGTAATAGCAATGTCTCTCAGTAATGGAAAGGTACAATTTCTTCTCACCTTAATTGACTGTTATACTGTAGGTGTGTTGTAAGGAAGAGTATGGATCACATACACTCTATATTTTTTCTGAAAGTAGACTAGAAGCTTATTTCAACCTGATAAAATATTGTGCTGCACCAGTTGCTATTTCCCCCCCCAACAGTTTAATGACTGTTCTTGGACGTTTGTAATGTTAGATTTTTTTCCACATCAGAAATATATTTGAAATAAAGTAATGAATCAGTGATAAACTTGTGATATTTTTTAATGAGGTGATGTTGACAGGATTCTGAATGCTAATGCTTAAGCAGTATAGCCTAAGCTTGTTTTAAAAAACACATGGGAGTTCATGTGATGATGGGAATGGGAATGTAGCTGCTTATGTTAGGCATTAATAAAAAGATTAATGTACCACTGATTTTGTGTAGGATGATACTTTTCCCTCTATTTGGAATGTCCAGTCCTAAACAGCCATGCTCATACTGTAATTAGTACAGCCGAGAGTGTAGACAAGCGTGCACCCTCTTCTGAAGCATGTAATGTTGCCGGCTACTTCTTTTCATACTGCAGCCCACAAGCCAAGTTCACACAGACATGTGTTGGAGGATGACACTTCATGTGCAGCTTTAGAAAGTAAACCATGGGTGGCCGATCGGCCAGCGGGGGTGCTAGAGAGCGCTGACATGCAGATCCATGCTGACTGAACCACATCAAACCCGGAACGATGCTACTGCAAATTCTGCATCACCTGTGGGGCTACCAGTCCCAAACAACATTGGCACAGTCAGGATTTGATCTTGGACCATGCTGCCCATCCATATACTTTCATGCCTTAACAGGATGAGCTACCAAACAGCTCCCGAGGCTCAAATGTTATATTTGCATTTTTTTGATATCTTGAAATAAATTGCAGGCTCCAATTAGATGCATGTTACATGGTAGCTGTAAAGTTAACTGCTGATAATAGTTTTAGCGAGCTACCCCATATGGTCTTGAATTTACCCTGTGGAAGTCTAGGGGCCCGATTTTACACCCGGCACTAAGCGGCGCTAACCCAAATGCAAGTGTTTTTGCTAGTCAGACCAACGCAGGTGTCATTTTAGCATTCAGCGCTCACGTTGCTTAAATACCAAGTGAACTTGTATCCATAGCAAGTGAACTGGGCGGGTTGGTGAGGGGTGGCCAGGATAATCTTTGGCGTATTGCTATCTTGAGGCAGCAGAAAGCGCTAAAACCACCACAAACCTGGTTTTAAGTCACGTCGCAGTTGTTTCAATGTTATTTTAACGGTGCAATATAAGTGTGTCTACATAGGTGTGTGCACAACACGCTTACATCCTCCTGTCTGTTACACACAGGTGCGCACACAAGCATGGATAAAAATATCAAGATTACATTGTGAAATAGGGATTAATATTTCACCCAAAAATGAAACTTTTTTTTTTTTTGGTATAGTCCCTGGAATCCCTGGAAAGTGGGCTTGTTTTAAAGCATTAAGCTACCAGTATAAAAACGCGTTGGTCATATTTACATAAGCAGGACATTATGAAACAAGGGAAAATATGTGTGAAACTATGGGTTCCCAACCTGAGAGCTTTAGTGTATTTAGTGTCATCATTAAGGCAAAATAACACTATTTACGTAATTAATCAATATTAGAACGCACGTAATATGAACCTTGGATGAAGCTTGAAGTTCAATGCGCCCTCTAACTAGCAAAAGTGGAGTTGGTTACGCCCTAATTGCACTTGCGCCATACATTTTAGACCATGCGGTAGATTGTCAAGATAGAGCCCTAGAACTTTAATGGCATTCTGGTCCAAGAAACACGGCATGGTTTTTGAACATATTGTGCAATGTCAAAAATACATTCCGCTTCATAAAAACACTGCCTGCTGTTTCATGATTAGCAAGAAAAGCCGCGTATTGAGCATTTGGGCCGCCTCAGGCGAGTCTTAAAAACCAAACTATCAGCTGCCATTGTTTCTTCCATGTACGATTTTTCATTCTAACCAACATTTATTGCTTCAGGACATGTTTGATTGGGGTGGTGGTTGGGACAGTCTGCTTGTGATTCCATGTAAATCTGGATATAGAATATATAATTTAAACGTATTCGACATAATACAGTCACTCCTGCGCTGTTCTGGACAGAATGAGCAACCAAACAATGTGGTAAGGATGCAAATGTACACAGGATTTGTTTCAAGCTTGGTAAATGATGAGTGATAAAGGCATATTTTTGAATGAGTAAGGTCAAAACCAGAGTTTAACTACTGAAGTAATACGGTTTCTTGTTTACTCCTGTTTTGGTAAAATGTAATCGAAAAATAACGCGTTCAGCTTTATTAGTTGCCCATAGTTCAAAAACATGAATTAGTTGGCCAATCAGTCAGTTGATAAATGGTTTTTGTTGTAATGCATTTTTACAATTGTGTTGTAACAAATCACTGGACAGAGTGTGGTAAGGCCTGTGTAGACTTGTTATACCAACTACAGATATTCTGCATTCTGCCTAGATACATTATGTATTCAGCATAGGATACAGAATTTATGAAGTTCTGTCTCTGCTATTGTTGAAGCTATTGGGTTTTCTGATTTTCTGGCTCATGGGTATTCATGAAAACTAGTGGTCGAATACAGAACATCACTGGTTGGAACAGCAGCACAGACAACACAGGAAACTGGAACCAACTAGTTGAGGGTAGATGCTCTGAAGAAGATCTGGAGAGCTCTGGAGAGTAGGCCTATAAAGAATGTCTGCTTATGGAAAATCCAACGTCAATGTATTGACTTTGTATTTTGACCGCATTTGGTTCCATTGACTTGCATTTAAATACGGGCCTGAAAGACCCGCAGCCACACTGGTACTAGAGAGCAACACTCTCAACAAGACCAGGAAGTGAGCTTCAACAATGAAGCCTGGTTTTGGCCCCTTGGTCTAACCCAGCTGCAGCCCTCAGCCGTGGTTTTGCCACCTACTGCCTGATGTCCACCTCTTTTTTCGGTTTGGTTAATTGTTGTTTAGCTGACATGAGAGTGTGTGTGAGGTGAGCTTAGGTGCAGATATTTTGAAGGCTTACATGTTTCTTCTTATCAGACAAGCGCTACTTTTGAGGCTCTTGCACAGTGCAAAATTCACTGTGACTTTCAGAGTTACTGGCCAATCACATTTAAATATAGCTTTGCCTTTGTTGTGCCCTTATGTTTTATAAATGCAGTTCTGACACTGCAAGAAAAGAGCTCGCAGACTTAAATGGCATTTCAGACTATAATTGGAAAATTCTGTACATGTTTCCTTCTAAATTAAATTACTTTCTTCTTTTTCTTGTTATTTAAAGGACACATTGAATTGGTTTGCAAAAGATTTTTTACATGTCTTTTTAGATGAAAGCCACTGCGTTCTGGCCTGAAATGGGAGTGTGTGTGTGTGTGATTTATTGGGGTTAAGTACTGAAAACAGCTGAAGAAGAGCGCTTTGAAAATGCCCCGCTGACATTGCCCTTAATCTGCAGAATGAGGGCAAGAGAGGAAAGACAAAGACAATAAGAGAACGAGCGAGCGAGAGAGAGAGACAGATATGTGTCGTGGGGGAGGGACTAGGGGCACTGGGAGTCCCTCCGCAGCGGGAGCACTATAGACTGAAGTCCAAACAGCTTCGTGTTAATGACAGTGAAAACATTTTGCCAATGCCAATGCGTATTTTTTGAGCTGCTATAATGAAAATAAAGCCATTTACTGCAGTTGAATTTTCTCGAACCAATATTTATCAGTGGCGGTTTGTAAGGGCTAAATGGAACGAAATGGTGGATGATAGATGGTGATGGTTTCAAATAGTTAGTTCTTGATTAATTTCAGAATAAGATGACCGCACTCTGATGGGGAATTGGTAGCTATCATTCATAGATCTTCTGTGAAGAGACACACCTTTTAAATGTCAGTCAGGTGATGAACAGATATGTGGAGCACATTGGCTGAATTTTCATTAGAATTTCTCTCAAAATGTGTAAGAAAGAGAAAGATGCACAAAGATGGGATTTTAGTTTTTTTCATTTTGTTAGGGATGAGGTGCTGTCCTCCATGAGGAATGTTTCTTAGTCCATTCATGCTGACGCCAAATTTGGTTAATTTTCACCTATGTAAGGGGTGTTCTATTAAGTCTTTATAACTCCAGGTTCTGAGTATCACAGAAACTTGGGAAATTGCTTAAATGAAGCACACAAGTTTTACACAATTTACAGTACTATCTTAGATTAGTTTATTTTTATATTTTAGCTCAAATTAAAGTGCCACAAATGCAAAGAAATCTTGGCAAAAATGCTAAACAAAGTTGTTTTTCTTTAGTTTGCAATGAAATATTGAGAGCTACAAATGTGAAACAGGTAAAACTATGCATTTCCTGGTCCACAAGTGTGCAAAATCTGAGGGTGATATGCAGAACTACTGAAGATCAATGACGCAAAATGTAGGCAGTGCACTCTGTTGTCCCAAAATGTAGACAATGTTTCCAAATTTATACAAAATGATTGTGCACTGCAATATAATCATAAAATAATCATTATATTTAACTACAAAGCAACTGTTTTGGCTCATCATTTGCAAGTGGGAATATATTAATCGGCATAGGGGGATAGATATTTATGGGTCCAAAAACCTATCCAAAACCTGTAATAAAATGAATAAAATCCCCTTTGTCCATTATACAGCATATAAATTTGCCCCTTATGATGTTTAAGACGAGTACATTGATATCACACTGGTACACACACCTAAATATGTAGCCTAATCATTCACTTCTTTACCTCAATAAAACATCACTTTTTTCTGTACAGTACAGTATTTAATCTTTTGCTGCATGCCCTGGGAAGACATTTTTCTGTAGTTTTTATTTAAAAAATGTTGCCATTTATAATCACTCTAAGGAATTTTTTACATTAATCTAGCACATATCAGTGCATAGTAAATTGAGTATTGTCCATGCCAAAAGTGACAAGTATAGCCCAGGGAGATACTAATACACCAGAGTCTATATTATGTACGATAAGATTACGATAAAATAATATTTTACCATCCGGAAAATGCTGGCAAATGTTCTAGCTTCACGGCAAACATAAATCATGACTGAACCACCTATGAATCGTGTAATAATAAAGCTAAAACAAGGAGTTTGTTGTTTCCACTCATAGTTTGGTTGCAGGAGCAATGAATGTCTCATGGCGTGAAGGGGTTAAGGCTAATTTATACTACGATCGACAAAAATGACATATTTTCAACTGAAAAAAATGTCGCTAAACACTTTTTCTCAGTGTCACACACCTCTAGACTTTTATGTCACTGACACTGTCACCGTCATCCTTTGTTGCACAATGTGATTGGACAGCCGGAGGGAATGCCAAAATTCATTGTCATGGATACATTTTTTTTCTACATTTATTTTACCTTCCTGTTCTCAATAATTTCATCGGGCGCGTCCATGTTGGCGTCTCATTTCCATGAAGACGACAGAACCCTCCCCGCAGGCCTTCACCAAAGTATAAATGGCAAACATTGTGCGACACCTTCAGTTTTGTTGAGCGACATTTTTTGAAAATCATCGGTGACAAAGTATAAATTAGCTTTAAGACATGATTTGCAGCGGAAGGCCAAATATCTTCCACCAAGGGTTGCACAGGAATGTATAAACAATATACTGTAGGTGCATGCATTGAGCCATGTGTGCATGTGAGAATCAAAGTAATGTGCTAATGTTCATCCCTTGTGCTAACATGTGTTTTGTTTGTGGTGTGATTAGATATGTAGGTATGGATTCATTCCCTACACTGTTATAGAATCAGATTGTGATTTTGGAATTTCTAAGTTGTATTATTATTATCGATGAATGGATGTAGGGGATTTTATTTGGAGAGCGAGGTTTGACCAACCAAAATTTGTGTTATGCTGTGCAAGGAAAATCCTTTTGATTTCTTTAAACAAATCAGTGATTCAAAGCTTTACTTTACTGGTATTGAGTAGCTCAAGAGCGACTTACACTGTAAACAAAAGTGCTAAGATCAGGGAGGGATGGAAGTGCAGTATCCCAAGAGAGACGGAAAATGCAGCAAACGCAAGAAATGTCAACTTGTCAACGACCCTATTGAATATTAAACGGATCTATAGTAACAAGAGCAAAACTACCTAAATGAGCATTGAACTGAACTACGTACATTTACAATAGCAAAGAACTACAGGCTCTGGGAAACAAAATGACACCTAAACAGGTGTTAGGGCAAGAGATGGGCGTGGTGGAAGAGTCGAGGTGTGCATCTAAAGAGGTGGGTCTTCAGTCTGCCTCATTAGATTAATTAGATTAATAGATTAATTTCACTGCTGTGTTCTGGCTGTTCTAGGAAGCTCATTCCACCATTACAGCTCCTTGTAACTCCACTGAAATCAAAATGAACTTTTTCATAGATTCAGTCAATTCTAGATAACCACACAAACATGTCTAAAAGTTTTTCTCTTTCATTTGCTGGAAAACGATTCCACTTTTAATGTTGCGTCATCAAGTTTCAGTGGGCGTCCAATCAAAATTTAAACCAATAATGAAGAATGTCTGTTTCCCTCAAATCAATGTACTTTTACACCATGGCACATATTCTTAGTGTTCGCATTTGCTGTCAATCAAATTGACTTCCCGCACTTCAAAAATTTCAGTCGAAAGATTTGTTTTGCTCGCGTATACGTCATATCGTGGAAGCTAGTGCTACTCTAACTTCTGTTTCATGGAGACTTTAATGGCATTAACTGTCCAAAAAAATAAAGAAAAACGATTTGTCAATGATATGAGCAATTAGTATGTAAACCGATATGTGACCGGATCCCTGCTTTGGATACATGTTTAAAAATGTGACTTTTTGAATTTGAGATTAAAGTGAATAATCAGAGCTACGAAATGAGGTATCACTTGATGAGCTTCAGTAAATATTGGAGATATGACTGTTTGAATATTGTGATTTTTCAAAACACAGTTTTGAGAAAACTGGCTTTAAAGATTTTGTTGTGAATTCTGCCCTTTCTCATCATAAAATACACCCTGAAACCAGGAAATATTGTATGGAATTTGTATATTTGTGTAGTCCATAACTTAGTGCTTGGTATGATTTTGAATAAGTTTGATTAAAATAGTGTTCGAACCATAAATTCATAAAATATAAAAAAATTCATACATGAGGTTTAACCTCTGATTTTTCTTAAAACCCTTCATTCACAAACATTATGGTTAAACCACCCGAAGGCATTGTCAGATCCGTGTAATAGTACATTAAGTGCAATTAAAAGAAAATCTAAATCAGTGCATTTACGCCAACAAGTCACTTGATTAAAGCAGGTTCACTTGGTGCACAAAGAAAGATGTGAAAAATAAAAATATTATTAGCCTACCAATCAGCATTATGGAAATAGTTTGTAAAAACAGGTTCAAGTGATTCAAAGTGATTGTTGAAAAGAGCGTTTTAAAACAGTTTGCTCTTCTGAGAAAATCTAAAATCAAGTAACCTGTGTTATAGGGCCTAGGCTACAGAAATCTTACTCTGTATTACAGAAGTAGCCCTATACATTGTGCCTCCCTAGTGGTAGTCGTATCCGTTGCAATTACAAAATCCGTTGCACGTTTACGTTTTATTGTAACTTGCCACTGCATAGGCCGATAAAGTATGATCTCTATCTTTAAAACCATATCAATGACGGACATGTTTGAACACGGGAAAGTTTACACATTTACGCTGAGTCAAAGTTATTTTTTATGTGTGGTGGGCTCTGGAGGTCTAACTAGTTTCTACATTTAACAAAATTTCACATATTTACACAACAATTTGCATTTTGAAATTTAGGTGAATGGTAGATTTGATATTCAGGATTGCGATTCTGGTATTAACACAAATTTGACCGGATAGTGATTTTATATAGTTTTTTTGCCTCTCCTGTAAAATAGAAACCTGTGAGACGTGTATTCGAATTCCGTACCGGGTCACATATATTCCCACCCGTCACATTAAGTAGAAATATCGCGTACTTAGTAGATTGCTTACTGGGGCTGTTTTTGCAAGCGTAATGTGTCAGATGAGTATGGAGTGATGAGATGATAGGTGTTAAAGGTCTTGCTCTGGTTCCAACCCCTCTGGTTAAGCCAAAGCCATTAGGTCAGACAGTCGTGGCCAATTTATAATTTTTTTTGCTATACCAGAGGCAGAATCTGCTGTTAAAAAATTGTGTGCCAGGCAAGTTATATATAGTTTTTGTTATTTTATCTGTTGTTTAAGTTTATTTTAAATGCCCACAGGATGATGTGGTGTTGGCTGTACAGAACTTTTAGCCTATTTTTGGCGTATTGCTTTTTTTTACTGAAGCCAGATGCGAGCTTACATAATAATAATGATTTTTCCGTTTGAAGTTTGTCACCCATTTGCATCAGTCACAGCATTTTTGTTTTTCATAATCTGTGGCCTGGGATACAGAATTGAAAAAGTTCCCTAAACCCTAAATGACCCACTCAATCCAAGCCTGACGGATAATGGATTTCCACGCTCTCTTGCTCGCTCACGTTTTCTCTCTTTTTCTACCTCTCTCTCTTCTTTGTCTGTCTTTTCATATTTATCTCTTTCCTTTCTCTATCTTCCTCTGTCTCTCTCTCTACCCCTCACTCTTCAAAGCAGTTTAGTCCATTCTGGCCACAGTGCAGTGGTTTGGGAACCACGGAGTGACGTGCCCCTCATTTATCCTAATTTGCATTGATGGTGGAGCTCGGTGACACTTTCTGATCAAACACATCGTCATGCTGTTTCTTTGCCAAGAGAATATTTTTTTTATTGCCATCACATTTTTGCTTTGGGGGCTAAGAGGAAGATATATGCCTATTAATAGGTTGTACATTCTGTAAAGGCAATACAGTGCCCTGGAATCTCTCTCTCTGTCACTCACACACACGCATACACACACACACACACACACACACACACACAAACAGACACATACACACTTCCAAAAAATCCCTTGCATGGTATTGGAAGTCTTACAAATATTAATGTGAATGTATTCACAGAAAATTTTATTAAAGTATATGCATGAAATCATATGTGTTAATTGAGTCTGGCATATGATTTATATTTCTGTTTACTCTTTGGTTTGTGAGAGCAATCTATGAAACTCAGATGTCCCAAAGTCTTCCCAGTCTCCTGCTGTTGTTCTGTTATTTTTTGGGCCCGCTGAAACATATGCAAACATATGTAAGTACGTCCCGTAGGGTGTCGACTAGTGTGAATTGTTGTTCTTCAGCCTTGTCATCATGGCTGTCCAAGAATACCAGCATGGAAGTGTAACGTAATCTAACTGCACTTTCGAGATGAAACAACCGGCATCGTCTGTAGCGCCCAACGAGTGGCCGAGCTCTTCTTTTAAAGTTAAAGGCATACTGAACTTTGTTAGAACGTAATCATTATGTCATAATGTTGTATAGCTATCTGGCCCCAATATGAGTCGTAATATTCAAGCTCACCTTCATGACTTGCTCCAGTGGTCAGCAACTGGCATGTTTTTTCTCTCTCTATTCACTCCCATTGCATGGTGAAAGAGGTCACAAAAGCACACTTTTAGCACATAAACGAATGCAAACATAAGTTTGAAAAGATAAAAAGCTCTATTCATGATATCTTACACTTTTTTCAAACAAAGGTTTGGAAGAAGATTATTAACTTCCTTGTTTCATTCTTGCACCCGTAACGGAACTTCCTGAAGCGTGTGTAAGTAAACAAACCGAGCAGCAAAGAAGCTAGCAACAGTTATCAGAAAATAGCTCTTCAAAATTAAATAAATCAAAAATTGGTTCAAAAGTTTCAAACGTATTCGTTTATGGAGCAAGTGATGAAGGTGAGCTTGAATATTATGACTCATATCAGGGCCAGATAGCAATACAACATTATGTTCTAACAAAGTTCAGTATGCCTTTAATGTCAAGCTCAATTGCTTCCACACTAAGGGCTTTCCTTCAAGAGTCAACCCTGGCATTTGGCACTTTTGTTTGAGATGTGGGAACTGAGGACCCAATGATACTATTATACCACTGTGGCGTTTCCTCTTTTTATTAAATGCCATTTTGTTCCATTGACTTCATCAATCTTCACTAGCACAAATCAATTTCAAAGCAAAAGCTCATTTTCGGATACATCTTTTTCTTTCTGATACTCTACCTCTGAGCATGCACGCTCCCGGACCAAGCTCTCCATTCCGCAAGCCGACTATGTTATTTTCTCAAGTTTTATTGCCTGATCACATCTCTAAGCCCAAACCGTGCAACTGTCGCCACCTCCTCCGTACACTAACTGAAGCAGGCAAAGACTGCCTTCCCTTTTTGATTCTGCAGTCCACTGGCCTGCAGGTTCATCATGACCAGAGGGGTCGCTGTTGCACGATAAGGTGGGGGATGCCCTGGTGACTGAAACCATCCCTCTGTGGGCAATGCTGAAGTCAGTTATGCATTCCCACAGGTCTCCCAGCCAATCACACTGAGTCTGTACAACCAATATGCTATCTGAGAGCACTTCAATCTTATCTCAAGGGCCACACCCCTGGACAAGTCATCCTAAACAAAAGTCTACTGAGTTTAATTACAAAAATAACAACAAACAAACCTTTCTAGATAAGTCTAGTGACATACTACAGTACTGTGTATCTTCACCAAGTGCTAATTGAATCCAGGGTAGACATCCCTGTAGGATGTCACTGGGTATTTTTGAGTACTCTTATGATTTTCTTTTGATCAGATGTATTTTTCATTGAGAGGGATTTGAAGTGTTGATGGAATCATATCAGAGTTGTAATTTTTAGTTTCTATGTGTTGCATCACAGTGAATGCTAGTTAACATTCCAGGCCTGGGAACATGGTTGAAAGAGATCTCAGCAGATCAATGGACTACGGAGGTGATGAACCCTCACTCTCTTGTGCTTTCCAAAATCTCCATAACAGTCAGGACATTAATCTCGCCTGTGGCCAAAATGAGAGACTGACTTTGTCTGCTGCCTTTTTAATCTTGTTACATATTTTTTGGGGCTGGGACACGAAGCTTCGTGCCACCGATGTGCCAATAATGCAGTGTCAAATACCTTCGGGAGGTATCATTCCGAAAGAGTTTCGACAGCTTAAATGGATTAAGAATAAAAATAGTCACCGGTTTGGCTTTCCTGTGAAATGCAACTGCAACGAATGACAGGAGGGTAATGGGAGTGCAGGTTTCCAGAAAAAAATGACAGGTGCAACAGTACATTTCTTTTTACAAACAATTCTTCTCGTGTCTACTTAACCTTGCTTGTTTACTTGAGAGAAACATGCACAGACATGTACACACAGAGAATTCTGAGCATACAGTATGTGTCAATAACACATCACACAGCTAGCTCATAGGAGCCCCCTCCAATTACATAGACACACATACATTTTACAATTTAGGAAAATTGCATATCACATAGCCAATGCTAGCAAATGGTAGTGGAGAAAACATCAAGATAATGGCACAAAACGGAGCTCCCTTAACAAGGACATGTGTTTACATGGGGGGGGGGGGACACACAAGGAATGTCAAGGCGGGATGTGATTGATGGAAGCTCTCAATATGGCCAGCCAGTTGCTGCATTCGGCAGAGTCAATGCCAGGGTTACTTCAGGGTTGACATTTCGTCATTTTCCAGAAGGACTGCATGCATTATTCAGCCAAAAGGACCCTTAAGCCAGAGACAGAAATATTCTTGGCATGCTTCGCCAGCCTTGCGCTGAATCTCCTGCATCTGCTTTATCACAGGATTCCTACCGAGGCAGTCAAGAAGGTTACAACACACGTTTTTCTTTTCTTCTGATTTTGCTTTCAGTTCTTGGCATTTTCAGTGCAGTTGGTTTGTGACAACAGACTGACAGGCAAAATCGGGAGTGTTTTTTAAATATGAGATTTTCCCCGTCAATAAGCATTTCCTCTTGAACCGGAAAGCATGTAATGAATTTCTAATGTATTTCTCATTCATTTTTTATGTATTGAGTTTTTCACTTAAATAATAACCCTGAAGAATGTATTAATACACGTTTATTTTGGTGTTGGACATTGTGTGGTGATGCTGATGGTGCTTTACCCCAACCTTGGCTTAACGTGAGCGAAGTACTCATATTTTCTTTTAATGTGTAGCTCAGCTAAGACCTTTTTAAAATAAAATTTAGGCTAACCACTCAGCTAGTTGATAAATAAAGCAGGGACTTGCAACAGTGCTCACGAGGCGTTCAGTGAATTGATGCGATTGAGAATATGACTTGGCTGAGCAATGCTGTTGTTGAGAGTAAATTAAAGTTCAGTCTTGGTAAAGTAGCCTAAATGGAGAAGAATAGCTGGCAAGCATCAGCACAGTCATTGAATACCTATGTACAATATGATAGTTAAGGTTAGCTTAATTATGGAAGATGTATTGTAGCAGAATGTTTCCATGTGGTAAGTACAGTGGAATTGAAAAAAAAAAGTTAAACGGATTTAATAGAACCTTAATAGCCACGTAATTGATTTCATCCTAAACGTGAATTGCATTAGTGAAAATGACATAGCATGTGCTGTCCTACTGGTTTTAATTAGGAGTGATTGTGGATGGCTCCGTCCGGTTGAGGGAAATCAATCAAGATTGACAGATAATCGAGACAAATGCCTTGAATCTGGAGCAGAAAAGCATAAAAAGCTATTGGGGTTTGTTTTTCTTTACCCTGGCAGAAGCTCTTAATGTATTCATCTATTTCTCTGGAGGGACAGAAGCTGTGCAGTAGATGTAGGCCGTGTCAATCGACTAATGGCTGTGATGGTTTTGTCAGTCGTCCTCCCTGAGCACCTTGATGCTAAATCCTGAGAGCCAGCGTTGTTTGGTTTGAAGTCTTCTGTTACCCCATTTCCAAGCACCATCTCTATATGCCAACATTTAGCCTCTGAGAGCCTTGGCTAGATAAGATTTTGTCTTTAATTTTGGATACCGTAATTAAGCATGTCCTACTTTTTATCACAACCATGAATGTTGCTTTGGCAGGCATTGAATTTAGCAAAACAAGTTTTGTATACTGTGGGGAAAAAGGTAATACTTGCCTAATTGTTTTATATGGAAGGGAATAACAAGGTATGTTCAATCTAGGCCTTTGGTAATTTCCTGTTAATTTGCCATTTCTTCCACATCCTCCATTGAGTTTTGTGCTTTGATTACTAAGGGCGCCAGGAAGACAGTGGAATTAAAATAGTATTTGATAAAGTGTGAATGTAAAAAGTCCTGAGTGAATGAGTATTCAAATATCTTCAACACAGTACAATTGTAAGAAACGTCTGCAGGATAATTAAAGTTAATAAAAACTATGAGTAAAACAAAATATCTCTGAGGCAGTATTAAAAGGATTGTTATTTTTTTCTTTGGTTTTGGTAGTGATTTTATAATAGCACAGCAGCGTTCAAATTTAACAGGATGACACAACCACACTAATCGTTTATTTGTTGAAGTGCTGTTATTGCACAAATAATGAACACGCATCAGGCAAGAGAAAACAGCCCTGGGAGGTTATAAGCTAGCGCACTTTAGCACATTCCTCATAATATATAAAGGATTATTTGCTGAAAAGCAGTTAGCATCACTCATATAAAATTGACTGGCTAAGCAGTGAAAATGTCCTTATTTATTTATTTTTTCAAATTGGGAGATTGCACAGCTTTTTAGTTACCACATCTCTATCCCTCTTTTTTGGCAGTGACTAGAAGTAGCAGCCCTACAAAAGATAGTCTCCCTCTGCACTTGCTCACACATTACCTGTGGCCAGGTGAGCAATTACTTCAGTAACAGGGCTTAACCACGATAAGCATAAGGTGACTGGGCTAATGGAAAAGACTCAAATCTGACTTTGGGGTAGGATGGTAAGTTTTCAGCATAGCTGCGGAATATGTTCACTTGGCTTTGTGCGTGATTGGACGGGGAAGCATTATTGCACAGCACGGCAGGAGGACAGCTGGTGCATTCCTGTAAATTCCGTTAAAAAAATATGAATCTCCATGACATTTAAATATTTGGAAAAGTTTTTGCACGGTTGGCCTGTGAACAAAGCTCTCCTGCTTTTTGAAGCCCTCAGCCTTGCACGCTTTGATGTTTAAACTGAAAATTTGATACTTGTATTTAATGTGTTGTAGTGTGCAGGTATATTTTGAAGAATATTATTGAGATAGGAAGGTAAGAACTATTTGGTAAACAGTCAAAGGTTCCCAAATTGGCCTCCCTTTCACTGAGGACCCTCCACAATGGAGTGCCTATAACAACTAGTACCTGTACTCGATAGCACGTCTAAATCATATTATCATTATATCATGCTACTATGGGCCTGATTTACGAAGACCGTTATCGTGTGCAAAACCTTTTAGCGCACACAAAACTAATAACACAACCAATGATTGGTGTAAAACAAATACCATAACCAACCATTGGTCATGTTATTGGTTTTGCATGTGCTAAAAGGCATACGCTAAAGCTGTTCGTAAATCAAGCCCTATATGTCGTATAACTATTTAGTACAATATAAATATTGATCATGTAAATAATGACGATATTGCTACCAGTATGTAAAATATTGCTACCATATTGGTATGTAAATCAGACGTGGTTTATTTTAGCAGTGTTTAATTAATTTATGAATATGAGAATATGAAGAAAAATAGTCTTAAAAAAAATAAGGCTGCTTGATGGCTCATTTTGTTAAGGCACCACGCTGTGGTACATGAATGAGCCTCACGGCCTTGAATCGAATCCGTACTGTGCCAGTGCTGACTGTGGCCGGTATAGGGCGACACACAACTGCCGCCTGCGTCACCCAGGGTATGGGACTGAATCCTGAACCCATTGCTCTTCGATTGACGCATGGAACACGGCTGCGGTTGCAGATAGTTGGACGTTCCGGATCAGTGGGGGAATTGGATATATACAGCCCTGGGTTGGGTGGCAATTTTAAATTAAAATTTTTCTGAGGATTCCCTAGGACTTCATAAACCCAGTTTGGGAGCCCTGCCTGTAACACGCTATTGTGTGAGATACACAGAGCCTTGGAGGGGGTACAGGGGCTGCCGTTGTGCACACATTGGTCCCAGGGTGAATTCTTCAATCACATAAAAACTGCCGGGACTGTGTTTCTACCTTATCGCCCAGCCCCCCCTCCCCATCTTTCAGGAGTGACCAGAAGAAGCTTCCTCTTCATAAATCATCCTGTCAGATTAATTCAAGGCAAATTATTATCAGAATTCTCTTGCCAAAGATATATACATTTTTATTTTTATTTTTAAATGGTGTCCATGGGAATTGGGAATATTGGAGGGGAATGGTGTGCGCGTGCGTGTGTGCGTGTCTGTTTGATAGTTGGGGAGGCAGGAGGGGGTCTTAACAACTCATCCTCTCCAGTGTGATTGCGACGTCATTAAAGTTGTAGATGAGAGTTAGATGAGCAGGCCTGGCTGGGCTCTCAAGGACAGGCAGTTCTGAGGCATCCTCATTAGAGAGGTGATGCTCCATTGTTTTGGGAGGAGAAGGATCTTAATGAGCAGCTTCTCCAGGGATCGCCGTGGAAAAAAACAACAAAAAATAGCAAAGGAAACTGAAGCAGAAAATGCAGACATGGTGTTTGGAATATAACAACCAACGTCTTCATCAGGAAGTACACAAATCCAGCACACTCCTGTGCATCTCATGGGTCTTGAGACCAGTCCTCCTTAATGAGTAACAGTTGCGTTTTTCTTGGTTGGGACACTACACCACATTATCAGATACTGCTTCATGAGTTTATGAGTTTACAGTCTGCATTCTCTTCAGATGGTAAGATGGAAAAACACAGGGCCAAGTTACATTAAATAATTTAGGCAACATTGGGTGGCATTGCTTTGGAATAGAGCTTGTTTAATTTGTGTGAGCTCAGATAGCCAATATTGTTTTTTGTAACTTGGCCTCATTTTGATATCAATACCTTTTACAGCAGGCACTAGATGTTGAAAGTTTTAATGACTTATGGACAGTACGTTGTATGCGTGAGTAACTTTTGTATGCTGAAAATGTTTTTTGTTGAGATACTGTGTACAAAGCACAGTAGGGGGAAAAATAGCAAGCCTTTCAGATCACCGGATGGAACTGAACTGTAATTCCACAATCCATTTAAAATTAAGTATTGATTTGCAGTGTCCTGGCAACACGGGTATCCAGCAGTCTGCCTTTGTAGCCAGGGTCAAGCTGAACAAAAGCAGCAGAGAAATTGACGCAGCTGTGTTTGAACTCTCGGACTGCAATTCGATAAAGAGTCCCGCATATTCTGGAATTGTGGCTTTTTCTCTTGCTCGGCTTGTAACCATGTGTAGTTTTTTTTCCAGTGTTTTCAAACATGGACACGCCATTGGCGCTTTGCGAAGACGATTAGCGCCTTTTTTTTGTGTGTGCGCTGTTCTCTGCGTGTGTGTTTCTAAGACAGCTGCCCAGTGTTGGAGAATGTGGAAGTGCAAACATAAGAGCGCCAACAGACTTTCCGCCTGGATTTTCACAAATTGTGCCGTTTCATTGTATTTGCAGTTTGACTTAACTGGAGTCTCGCTGCATGTACACACTGGCCCCAGTTCCCATAAGTAAAAGCAGATGTACAGTTGCAGGAAGGGGCTTGCAGCCCTCCACATTGCCCTTCTGCTCCAGATAGAAAAGGTTCTGCATGGAAAGAGCATAGAAAGAGCTTTGCCTCCAGTTTGTTTGGACACACTTTTTTCCCTCAGAATCACTCTCTTGATCTCTTAAGATGGTCTGTGCACTGGGTAATAGTATCATTAATCACAAGGGCAGCGCCTCGTCAAAAATCGAGAGGGAGCAGGTTTCCGTGAGGCAGAAAGGCAACAGCGCCCGTCTCTGTTCAGTTCTGTCCCGTCTCGTGACTCTCGTCTCACCTGGGGAGTTTCTGTCATCCGTGAAGCCCAGACTCCAAACAGAGAGGCGTACTTGCACACATTACCAGGTACCAGTCTGGATGGAGTACGCCTTCTTGGCTCAGCGCTCGGACAGGTTTAGCTTTGCACAGTAGCAAAGAGCGCATGCACCACAGCCCGTCAGACAAAGAGCTTGGTAATGGCTGACCTTCATCCTCGGTCCCGTTAAGTAGCGCTGGGGTGCTGCATTGAACGCTCCACATCTGGCTTTTGTTTGGACAGCTCCATTAGGCGCAGTTACTCTGCTCTGTACAATCAGCATCAAGTGATCTCCAGCCGCACTGCCGAAGCCACTGACCGCTTCAGCACAGTTCCCCCTGAAAGACACGGGCCCCCTGGGTTCATTTGACAGTTGGGTGACTTCCCTTATAAAAGAATAATGCAGGCTCACGCTGTAAATATGTGGAAATGTGTTGTACGTCACAAACACATCCACGTTTGTAAGACCAATAATGTATGATTTATATTATAGAGCAAATAAGATTTCTTACAAATAGCATTAGTATACAGATAAAGACGGCATCACCATTTTATGATAACTTTTTTTTTTCTTCCATTTTTCTTACTAGATTGAAATGTATTGTATTTTCTGTTCGTTTCATCTATTTATTAATTAAGCACATTACTCTTCAGGTTGGTGATTATGCCACCAGCAAAGAGATCGATAAAACCGGATATGGAAAAAAGGCTTTGCCGAGGTCACACTTTTGTTTATTATGATTAATCCACTCCAGTGTAATGAGGTCTCATTTCATTCAGTCATCTTCAGCCATTTAGGGACATGCGGCATGAGCGAGCCCCTGCAGCTCCGGCCTACAGTACCTATGGTTGTGCCCTATATGGATATATATACGGAGCCATCTGGCCAACTCAGATAAGATCTGGTGAAACACCTCCCACAGCAGCCAAAATAGCAATTTGCCATCAGTATAGAATGAAAGAAAAAGAAAACAAACTGGGCAGAATTTATTTTTGCTGTGCATGTGTGTTTGCCACTGCGGGAAAGTCTGAAAAATCAATTTTAGAGTAAACAGATGTCACACCGAATAAACATGCAGAGGCAAGACGACGTTTCGTGAAAGAATAAAGAAGAGAGGAGCCGGGAAGCCGAAAAGTAAAGAAACCACAGAGGAAAGAGTATCACAGACGGCAGTGAAAACACAAACAAAAATAATCACAGATAATTGGGAACAGTAACCCTCCCCCTCCCCCAATCTCTGAGGAACTGCAAGCACCCAGTGGCATGGAAACCTGCTGAGGCTGCAGGCGGTCGCCAGTTTGGGGGTGGTGCAGGAAAAGCCTAATTTAAACAAAGAATTAAGTAATAAATAGTGTTCAGAACAGCCTGTGTGCTGTGGGTCACTTGTGGGCAAGGGTAGGGTGTGCGGCGCTGGGGTGGAGGGTGGGGGGTGGTGCTAGGGGGATCGGGGGCTTCGAAGGTTCATCGCCAGGTGAGGATGCGGGAGGAGGGCGGCAGATGGCTTGGCGCCAGGCTGTCGCGCCAGGCCTCCAGACAGGCAGCCCTGGGAGACTGTGCCCAGGGGAAGAGCTCTTCTGCTTGGGGGCAGCTGTGACGCTGAGCTTGGCTGGCAGATCCAGGCCTGGAAGATGCTGGAGGCGCAACTGACCAAACAGGAGGAAAACAAGCCACACAAAGAGCTTCCAAACAGTCATTAAAATGCACATACTGCCTTTATCGCTTGCTGGCTCTTTCTCACTCTCTGCATCCCTGCCACACACATTCCCTCTGTCTTTCACGCAAACACACATACATACAGGGACGCCTCCTACACACCAGCTTACTCATACAAGTACATGCACAACCTATTTCTCTCTCGATAAATTTTTTTTTTAAATTTCAAGGTGCTTTATTGGCATGACATGCACCTTGTTGCCAAAGCAAATGTTACTAAGAACAACAATACATTTAAAAAAATAAAAATCAACTCTACAACCTGTTAACAAATACACACACATTATACACGCATGCAACACATACAACAACAACATACTCACACTCGTATGGATTCCACATGATCTACAATATGTAAATAAAAATTAACTGCAGATGTTGACAGTTATTGCGCTTCTGTGTCAATGACAGGTTGCTACAGAGCAGCTAGTGGGGCTGTGTGTTCTTCACAAAGCAGCGAGTGGGGCTGTGTGTCCTACACAAAGCAGCCAGTGGGGCTGTGTGTCCTACACAAAGCAGACAGTGGGGCTGTGTGTCCTTCACAAAGCAGACAGTGGGGCTGTGTGTCCTACACAAAGCAGCCAGTGGGGCTGTGTGTCCTTCACAAAGCAGACAGTGGGGCTGTGTGTCCTACACAAAGCAGCCAGTGGGGCTGTGTGTCCTTCACAAAGCAGCTAGTGGGGCTGTGTGTCCTTCACAAAGCAGCCAGTGGGGCTGTGTGTCCTTCACAAAGCAGCTAGTGGGGCTGTGTGTCCTTCACAAAGCAGCTAGTGGGGCTGTGTGTCCTTCACAAAGCAGCTAGTGGGGCTGTGTGTCCTTCACAAAGCAGCTAG